>MCGE01000022.1:0-645780 GCA_002105175.1 Absidia repens | reverse complement strand
CTTTTATTTCAGTCAACTAACATTTCTTTATTCTGTTACATTTTATTCTAGTCGATTTATTATCAATGTACCTGATGTGGAACTGGCTAAAGTGGAACGTATTTGTTTCCAAGTGGAACAAGCACATTGGTTTTATGAAGACTTCATTCGGGAACAACGCCCAGATTTACCGTCCTTCCATCTCAAAACCTTCTCATCAAAAAATATCCTTTTCTTTTATTATCGTACTAACTATTTCAAATCAGTGTTTTGTCATCATTTGTTATCCTTAACCCTTACTTTCTTCTTTTATTACTATTCAAGCAGTGCCCACTTCTTTCACAGTGGGCTCACAAACATGACAAAGCTTATACCGACTTTATGACGTATCGACTACGAGTACCAGTCTGTGGTGCCATCATACTAAATCCTACAATGGACAAATGCTTATTAGTCAAGGGATGGAGCTCTAAAGCTGGCTGGGGATTTCCAAAAGGCAAAATCAACCAAAATGAAGAAAATGACAACTGTGCTGTGCGGGAAGTAAGTTCTGAGGGACGACGGGACCTATTCTTGACTGTGCTCTTTACCAAGTTATATTTTTCTTTTGCGATTGGTGTGCATTTTAGGTACTAGAAGAAACAGGCTACGATATCTCACCGTTATTACGCAAAAACGACTATATCGAGATTACTTTGAAAGAACAACGGATCCGATTGTATATCATCATTGGTGTCCCTGAAAATACCCACTTTACACCTCAAACCAGAAAGGAAATTAGTGTAAGTCCTCCAAATATAGCTAGATTATTGATTATACTCATGGATCATCATTTATATTGATTGTTTAGCAAATTGAATGGATGCCTTTGAATGATCTACCAACCTTCAAGGCCATGGACCCTCAACAAAATGGACAGTTGAATTACGCGAAACAAGGATCAAAACGTCTTTATATGGTAGTGCCATTTATGAGGTAATTTTTTATTTTTTATTTTGGTTCCTCCTTTTCTTTGTTAGGTAGATTATGTTTTTGATTCTTATTTTTTCTTTATTGATATAGCAAACTCAAATCGTTTTTAAATCACCGAAGAAAAGGTCAACGAAAAACAAACCATCAAGATGGGTCAGCCAGAATAGCAAAGAATAGACAAGATTTTTTATATGAAAATACAATACATGTTGTAGAATAAAGATATAATTTGTTTTGGTTTTGGTTTTACACCTTTTTATTATCTTGATGATTTGACTTTTATTTTGCTTTGGGTGCATTTGTGTGGCTATATGTTTAACCTTTTGCACTGTGATATCAAGTGGTGTCATTATCATGTTTGGGAATGCTGAAAAAAGGGGAATTAGGATATGGCATGATTTGATTTGATATGATATAATACACTATGGGTGTTGGTGTGTGTGTGAAAATGGGCATGAAAACTTGCGCCAATCAAAGCAAGCAGCATAGCGCGTTCAGGTGCTTAAAGTACCCGAGTTCTGATGTGGCAAAAATATTACTACTTTGTTTGCATTCTATTTATTTTTCCGGCTTGTTAGACTCATTCCACCTCATTTGCCTCGTTTATGAGGAAAGCTTCGGCGACTGAATTCTATGCGTGTTGCTCACAGCATAAGATTGATTTCACCCCAGCCTCCCTTTTTCCTCTCTCTTTATTTTTTTCCTTCGTTCTTTCGTTATTTCTTTCTTTCTTCGCTTACTCTTTTTATTTCTCTTTCTCCCTTCCATAAACTCATCCCCATTTGTATATATATATATATATACTTTGTTTTTTTTTTGTTGTTTTGTTATTCTTTGAAAAGGGAGTTTTTTTCTTCCCTTTTTTACTTCCTTGCTTGTATCTACCTCTCTCTTTTTTTTTTTTTTATCATGACCGATTTTTTATATATGATGTCTCAAGCGAAACTTGCTGAATACTATGATACTCGAACTGATCTTCCTATACGCAAATACGTGCTTATCGCCAATATGTTAAGAAAATCAACCGTACAAAAAGAAGACAAGGCAGAAGAACAATGGCTGAATACCTGTTTGGACGCGTTGGACAAACAAGAAGACAAAACAGAAGAACAGTGGTTAGATAATTTTTAGACGCGTTGGATGAACAAGAAGATGTCTCGCAACAAGAAAATGACGCCAAGAAACAGGCAATTACACTGCGGCACTACTCTTTTACTCCCCCATCAAATGACAAACAACAAAAGTTAATATTGGCATCACCTTCACAAACATCATCATCAGAAGCAGCAGCAGAAGCAGCATCACCATCGTCGTCATCATCATCATCACTCCAACAACGTGATGTCAATATCTACCAAATAGTTTTGTCATAGTAGAAGTGGCACTGCATGTCTACCATTTGCACTTCATTCAATCTCCGCTTTTTTTGAGGTAGAAAAAAATGTTTCCATTTCTACCTCTCTCTTTTGTACATATTTCTTCCCATTCACCTATTTATTCATATACTTGTCTATTTTTTTTTGTTTTTATTTTTTATTCTATTTTTATTTCCATTATACAAATCCACCAATAAAAAGCATTCTACTATCTCCAGCAACATCAAACTTCTGTGGGGACTTGTGTGTGTTCAGTCTCTTACTCAATTATGTCTACAACAAAAGATGAAAACCTCTCCGGTGCAACTACCTCCTCGTCTTCAGGATCGAAAAAGATTCGCATGACTCTTGCATGCGAACGCTGCCGGTAAGTTTGATAGGATTTCATACCTTCTTTATTATATTATACTAACTGTTATTTTTCCTTCTCCTTTTTTGTACTGTCTTACCTCGAAAAAGATCAAAAAAAGGTATAGGATTTAAAAAAAACCATTGCTCTCTCCTTTACGTTTTCAAATTACTTACTGGAATACAATTATTTCTTCAATTAGTTCGTTGCAACTTTGCTCACCCTACTTGTACAAGATGCCAGCAAACAAAATGTAAGCAATCGGAAATGACATGTATATTCAAAATACTCACTCATTCCATGTTACCCAAATAGCAACTTGCTCCTATACCGGCTCATCAACACAAGTTGACCTTTTCAACCTCGTCAAAATCAACGAAACAGTCGATCTATTGCAAAAACGAGTACTCTCCTTGGAATCCGATTTGAAAGAAGCACAAGATACATCTCCATCCCAAGCAGTGACGACGGCATCAATAGCAACAGAACCAACAGCAGTAGCACCAATGGACGAGGACATTTTGATGGCATCAGCAAGCAGAACTATTACCAAAGTAGCAATGGAAAAAGACAACGAGGCACTACAAGGTCTACTATCAGCAGCCAATTCAAGATGGTCTCTGTCACTCACACCAAGAGGTTTACGAATTGATACAAACATCGTGTCTCTCCATGATCTCTATGATCTATTGTTATCCGGAATGTCACAACTCGAAATTGGCGATTCGCAATCGGCAGATGTTAGCACTAGCGATATCGAGTCTCGCTCGACCTCACCTTCTGGATCGAATTCACTACCAGGTACTCCCAATCCAACGACAACAGCTACCTCATCATCGTCCTCCTCCTCATCATCATCATCTCCGCCACCACCATCGTCTGTCCAACGCACCACACTTTTGAAAAAAAAACCATTATGGAAATCTGGTCTCAAGGTTTTTCCTTTATACAGCTCTTGGGAATCTATCAGCAGTCAGCAACAACAGCACCATCGTCAACAACAAACAACACATCATCTCAATACTGTTCCGAAGTCGACGTTGGATAAAATGATGTCTATTTATGCCGAATGCTTCCTTTGTCTACCGAGCCCTGAATTGGATGGTTCTATTATGGATCGGTATCGCAAGGGTCAGCTGGACGAAATGCTGGCGAATATTGTTTTTGCTTGGACCGCTCGCCATGGTGCAATCTATCATGATTTATTCGTTGGTCAAGATCCTAATCAGGTCGGTGAGCCTTTCTTCAATCGTGCCAAATTACTACTCAAGGACCGGTTTATGGTGACAAATGTGGACACAATGCATAGTTTGTTGATGATGTACATTTACGCTCTTGGTGACCCTTCAAGCCATGCTGAGTCCGAAGCTTATATGTACCTTGGGCTTGCAAACAGAATGTGCCTGGATCTCAAAATGCATTGTGAAGTACCCAAATTGGCTGGCACTGCGGAAGCTGATCCTGTCGCTTTGGAGCGGAATCGGCGATATTATGGCGTTCTCAACTTTTTGGAAACTTTATGCACTGTGCATTCTGACAAACCTTTCTCCTTACCTCCTCCTGACACGGTGACGGTTGGTATTCCTACGGTGTTAGCTCATGAAACTGGCGAAACTCGATGGCGGGTTGAATTTATGATCCAGCGGTTCCGCATCACTCATATTTACCGGGATATCATCTGCAAAACTGCTCAAGAAAAACCTCTTCTTTCCACAGTATCGGCATTGGACAAGGAACTGAAGGAATGGTATCAGCAATTACCCAGCTACTTCAAATACAAGCATGGTGATATACACAAACGCAACTGGAAAAGCAAGAGTTTCAAGGAACAAGCATGCATCAAACTGAACTTTGAGTACAACTTTCAAATGTGTCAGCTCTATGGTCTCTTCTTCTCTCGGGCTCGGGATGACAACTCGGATGACTCCCCTACTGCCGTGGATGTGCTCGCCAAAGAACTGTGTGTCCGTGGTGCTGAAATGATCATCGAACTACTTGGATGTTGGGTGCAATTGGAGCAATTATGGTGTCATTTTTCTTTGGAAACATTCATGATTGTGCTTATGGTGTATGGTACCTTATTGACACATGCATCGCCGGCAGAAGTGGAATCCGCGAAAACAAATTTGACCTGGATGGCTCGTATGCTGGCTCACTCCCCTGTAAGCCATCACAAACACGTTATTGGTTTGGTGAAACGGATTGAATCGATGTTTTTGGAATTTTTGGGGGAAAATCTGGTTCTGGAAACTGGTCGTCGGACGGGCATCAAACGAGAATATGTGGATTATATGTCTACGCCCGCATCACCGCCTCTACCGTCATCTTCACTATCAGCACCCTCATATACAACATCACGGAAGCATCGACAGTTACATACCACTCAATCTCACAAACCATCACTGGAAACCCCGGCATCATCATCATCATCATCGTCATCGTCATCAACTTCGGGACCCTCCCAACCAGCCAATGCCAGCACACAATTCGCCGAACCTCAATACTCGACTCCTACTTCACTTCAGCAACCCACGACACTCATGATGCATATGTATGGGTCTTCTAGCAACTCGGTAATGGACGTAGCAACAGGCACTTCACCATTTGATCTTCACAAGACGCATTCCATGTGTAATGTAACGACGTCCGATTTACCATTCTCTGACTTTTTATATACACCCACATTGACAGATTTACAACCTATGACAGCGTCAGCACAGTATCAACATCAACAGGATGAACAGGAACAACGTACTCAAACATTAGCTTCTTCGCCGACTACTGTTCAACGGACACCGTTCTATTATCAAGTAAATCGTGGTAATGGTAATACAACATCTACTCCAATCACCGCTCACGGAAAGACACCAACACCAATGACGGCATCAATATCAACACCAACATCATCAGGACCGCCTTCCACACTGATATCGTCAGACGTGAATCTTGGGTATCCGAGCTACCAGTTATTCCATCATCATCATAACCACCATCAACAGCAGCAGCAGCAGCAGCAGCAACATCAGCATCGTCTTGGACCAAACTGGCCATCAGAGCATGGCAATACCACGCCATCACCACCATCGCTCAACATATCACCTTCTATGATACAGCATCATCAGCATCAACATTATCCGAATTATCCCCAACAACAACATCAATCACATTCTCATCATCCACATAACCGTGCATCCACCTCATCATGCTCAGTATCATCATCCACACCACCGCCACCACCACCAATACCATTACCATCAACCTCGTCATCAGCTACGCAACTACATCACCATCCAAATATCACATCACATTCACATGCATCATCATCAACCGTAGCACCTTCCTCTTCTTTCGGACCCTCTGCAACACCCACATCAAGTATTCCTTTCTTGGGTATGGAAATGTATGGCAATGGATCTGACCAAAAATTGAAGGAACAGCAGGATGGTCATGGGTTTGGCTATTATTAGGTCTTGACACGGTTTCACCAAGTTATGAATACTTGATTTTTTTTTTGTTTTTTGCTTTTTTTTCGGTACCCATTTGTAGTATAGATATTTAGTGTAGTAGTCTCGTATTTTTTTCTTCTGGAGACAATGGATGATCGATGTTTTTATAGTTATTTATTTATTTATTTGTTTATTTTACACTTGTATACTTGTATTGCCTATTTAATAAATGTTTTATTGTACTCTTGATTGTCTTGCTTTTATTTGAATAACTAATGGTTATGTGTGGAAGGAAAAGGGACTTGCCTTCGTATGGGTTTGGAGAAATGAGGATTTCTTGGGATGGGTGAAAAACAACGTCAGTCATGTCCTATGTACTCGAGCAACTTTGGCCAATTGGCGAAGTCGAGGGGAAAATCAAAATACAACCGACAGGCGCGGGTGACGTTTGGATGGGGTTTAGTTATAGGGTAAGGGCGAATTTCAATCGTTTCTCCCCCCCCCCTCCTCCAAAAAAAAAAAGTTACATAATTGGATCCTCCTTTTTTTCCTTGCCTGGCGTGCCAGTCTTGAGTCAATTTGTTTCTTTTTTTTTTTTTTTTTTTACTGGAAGGGATTCACTTTATATAATTCCTTTGCCCATGATGCACAAAGTTTTTCAACCCACTGATATGTTTTTCTCCGGTCTCCTTTTCTTCAGTAGCCATAGCGTTCAACTCCGTCAAGGTCGCCTAGTACTCAACTGGGGGATGACGGGTGGGCGAAATCACTTAATAAGAGCCCCTCTTTTTTTGCACATACACAAAAACACACGCATACGTATATACATATACACACATCCACATATTGCGTCCTCACAATTTCACGCATGCATATACACATACACGCACCACCACATACCCGCGTCCTCATAAACTCACGCACACGGAAACACCAGTTTCTTTTTCTACAAGCACAGATATATTCCATTAGGAAGTCGGCGAATGAGACTACTATTAACAGTCGCCCAGATATTTTTTTTTTTTTTGTACACTCGCATGCACAGACACAAGCACAAGCATACGCATACGACAGTTTGTTAATTTTTTTTTCCTACAAAGCAAAGATATAGCACATTAGGGGCATTAGGGACATGATTCTTAAACATATAAGTGATGCTAGTTGTAAAAGAGTAATAAAACATATTTTATTGAGGCATAGATATATATAATAACAAACAATACTACTCTAATTCAAAGTAGGTTCCATAACAACAATGTTCACCATAAAGCCATTTAATGGTGGTCCCAAATCCTGAATCAAAATGAAAGGGTTTCCCCATGCATTTTGTAATCCCTTATCTGTAAACGCTTCTAAACTAATCCTAACACTAACTGAAGTTGACCATCACCTCATTGAGGTTTCCATGATGTCTTGAAAAAAAAAAAAAAAAAAAAAAAAAAAAAAAAAAAAAAAGAGAGAGAAAGAAAGAAAAAAAAACAGAAGTCGGAATAAAAATAGCAATTCAGTCCTTCGGAGTGTGAACCGGTTTGCCCTGTTTTCTTATTCACATATACATAAAAAAAAAAGCTGATACGATTCCAAAAATCTCCAGTAGAGCGGGCAGAGAGATTTATTATTTAAATAAAAAAAAATATTGAACAGAAATCTAAGAGGAAACAGCCATGTTTTCCTTGTCAATGATACAAGGATGGTGGTCAAAGCCCAAATCATCGATTTTGTTTTTCTGCCGAGCTCGCATAATACGAATGATTTCTGCGCTGGAGAAATTAACCATACCTTTGGCAATAGCGACTTGATCCATGATGCCATTTTCAAGTGGGCGTTGAATAACCACCTGAACAGCTTGATGTTCCACAAAATTGCCTTCCACATGAATCACAGACTGAGCAAAAATTGACGTGTTGGATATCCCTTGCCTGGATAAAAAAGGATAATGGCGCTCATCATCCTCTCTTTCTTCTTTTCCAGTTGCAGTCAGTTCAGACGCCTTGTTGATAGAAGGCGTAGCTGATGGAGATATAGGGGACGAAGGACCGTCGCTGTTATCACATTGTCGATCGTCCGATGAATCAGAGGAGCAAGACTGCGCAGATGGAAAGGAAGGAGACGGAGACGATTCCTCGTTAATATCATCCAAATGCGCAGTAAGCATGGATTTGGCAAGAGCGTGATCCACCACCAGTGTGCCTGCTGTGTGTAGTCCATGTAAAATCCACCATGTGCGGTCCACCAGTGGCTGTCGTTTTGCTAAAAACCGAGTGTGGAGTGGGGCGGTGTGAATATCGTCGGATTCGATGATGGGTAATATATTTTCTGGTACAGCTCCCCGTGTAATTACAGTGATCACCCCAGCTGCTGTAGCGAGATCTGCTGCGACAAGTTTTGTCACCATCCCACCTGTGCCAAGAGATGAGCCTGGGGAGGTCACGGTGATGGTCGATTTTAGTTGCTGCATGTCATCACACATGATAATGGGCCGTGCTGATGGGTTCGTGCGAGGGTTATCAGTGTAAAGACAATCGACATCAGTCAACAAAAATAAATAGTCCGCTTTGACCATTCCTGCAGTAATAGCCGAAAGTGTATCGTTGTCACCAAATTTGATTTCCTATTTCATCCGCAAAAATTCATTAATCAGTAAAAAAAAAAAAAAAAAAAGTTGACAAACTCCCAGAGTCGGGGTTTTGTTTTATTTTTTACCGAGTAAGAGATAGTATCATTTTCATTGACAATAGGAACAACACCCATATCCAATAATTCTTCAATGCAATTGACGGCATTTAAGTATTGTGACCTTTGGGACAAATCATTCTTGGTCAAAAGAAGCTGGGCAACGGTTTGATTGAATCGTCCAAATAGGTCATCATACATACTCATCAGACGCACTTGTCCAACTGCAGCAATAGCCTATAATTATTATTTTTTAAAAAAAAAAAAGAAAGTGAATAAATAAAAATAGGGCATAATACATACGTACCTGAACGAGAGCTTGACGTTTTGGTTTTTCCTGTAAATTCAAACGCCGTAGTCCAGTACCTACGGCAGCACTTGTCACCAACACAACTCGATGATTTTGTTCTTTCAAAAGAATGATGGTTTCTACAATGCGTGATAAATTCCCAAGGAGAGGATAGTGTGTTTTTTCATCACAAATACTGGAGGTTCCAACTTTAATAACGATGGTGAGTGACGATTTCGTTGGTCTGTGTGTGTTTTGAAGGTTTTTGTAAATCATAATTGTTTTTTCAGTTACAACAGATAATCTAATTGTCTATATTTATGATAAAAGTATTTATAAAAAGATAATAAATATGATGGTGTCTGTCCTAGCTTCTAAAAAATAAAAATAATAACGAAAGGTCAGGTCCAGAAGCAACTTTTATACTCGAAGCGGGATTTCAAATGTGTACCTGAATTTCTATTTTTGTACCTATCCTTATTTAAATTAAAGCAGAACACATCACAGGTCGCTCTCATGTAATAGAATTGAGGATAATTTTGTATTAATGCGATAGTATGTTTAGTGGACTATAACATCCAACCGATCTATACGCTCTTTTCTATTTTTTTTTTTTTTATGATACCAACAAGAACCGATCAAATAGATAAGGGAAAAAAGTTTAAATCGTACAGTAAAAATACCTTCGATATATTTCATTTTTCCCAGTGAGTATTCGCATGAAATCTTAAAAGGGGCTAGGATGGTTTTTTTTCTTCTTCGTTTATTTTCGACAATGTGAGGAGAACCGATGACCATCACCACCACCATCAGCATCATCATCATCAAGGTACTTTCCATAAAAAGAAGCTTCGTCATAATTCAACTTTATATCGAACCTGTGTAATTTTCTAAATAATCATTAAATACTTGATGTTTGATTTATCAAGCATATGTATTTGAGGCATAATTTTTTTTTAAGTTCTCTCCCGGCGGTCGATCGGAGTGTAAATTATGTTGAAATATTGACACCCATTTCCTGTCATCCATGGTGCAATATGAAAGCATGACGATATTGATTGCATTCTCCTAAAATTATCAACTATAGATAGTAAAGGGTAAATAATAGGAACTTTTTTTTTCAAAAAAAGTAAACTGATCGGGCAAATGATTATGGTATCGACAGTTTTCAACCAAACCCGATTTTTTTTTGGTTTCGATTTATACCTCCGAGGATCTCAAGTGATCTCATTTGCTTGACTGGACGTTCAAAAAGAAAGGCAGGAAGAAATGAGTGCTGATTAAAAAAAATTTAAGAATCATGCGTCCTATAAAAGTGTTATAAAGAAGCTGTACAGTACGCTACAAAACGAAACAAGCCAAAATGTTTGCATGATATTATCATATGTGCTTTTTCATGGAAGAATGAATTGAGAAACAAAATATAAAAACGGGGACCATGACTTCATATGTTTTGGAAAAAAAAGGTGTTCCGTTTCTATCATGCCCTTGTTACTATCATACTACCTTGTGTTTTTTTATGCCGCACATTCCTATCCACATTTAGTAACCTAAATTAAGGAAAAAATATGGGCATTTCATTTTATATTCCCCCTCTATCAACTAACTACTGTAGCGAAATCGCTGTTTTTTAGACATTTTCACACTAACAAACTCAATATAGTGGAAAAAATGCTTTAATAAAAATAATAATGAATTGTATTTCTTGATACGATCATGACATATGTATTTTCCTTTTGTCTTTTCTCTTTCTTTTCTTCTTTACTATCCTCCTCCTTTTTCCCATTCCCCGGATCCAGCAGTATCGCATTGTGCCTTTTTTATTACCGCCATATCATATCATATATTTTTTAAAATATTATGTATAACCATCTATGCCTGCTTTTCATCCTCTTGGTCAATGCGTCATTCATCGCTGCATTAAATCCAATTGTCATCAAAGGTCAAAAATTTTTTGATTCAGTCACAAAAGATCAATTTTTTATTAAAGGGTAAAGTATATTATAAAAAATAATCACTTATACAAACTAAATTAAACTAACCTAAGCTAAACTACAACACATCACATATCTAACACCTGATACGCACACATAAAATAAAAGAATCGCATACCAGCCAAGAGGACATAGCCAGACAATCAGTGATCCACTTGCAGATGCCGAAGCATGTGCCCGAGATGCACCCTTGATGAAGGATCTTGGAGCCAATGTGGTCCGAGTGTATGAAGTCGATCCAGCCAAAAACCATGATTCATGCATGAAATCCTTTGCTGATAATGGCATGTACCTTGTCCTTGATATAGCCACGCCAACCTATTCCATTAACCGCAAGAACCCCGAATACGATGTGACCTTGTATAAAGCCTACCGAGACACCGTCGCCAACTTTGCTAAATACCCACATGTGCTTGCTTTTCTTGCTGGGAATGAAGTGACCAATGATAAGACCAACACCCCCGCTTCGTCCTTCGTCAAAGCCGTGATCCGAGATATCAAGTCCTATTTGCACCAGAGTGGAGGTCGGGCCATTCCAGTAGGTTATGCCAGCAATGATGATGAGTATATCCGCGACAGCATCAAGGACTATTTTATATGTGGTGACGATGAGAATAGTCATGCTGATTTCTTTGGGATCAACTTGTATGAATGGTGTGGTGGTTCCAGTTTCGAGAAATCAGGCTATGCTGAGCGTACACGGGAATTCGAAACCTATGGAAAGCCAGTGTTTTTGTCAGAGTATGGATGCAATCTTGTAAGGCCACGAGTGTTTGGTGAAGTCGAAGCAGTGTACGGCAACCAAATGACGCCGACTTGGTCGGGTGGAATAGTGTACGAATGGACTCAGGAAAATAACGAGTATGGATTGGTGAAGATCTCTAATGCCCAGGTGCAACCATTAACCGACTATCATAATTTGAAGAAGGTGCTGAAGAACGCCAATCCAAAGGGAGTCAAGATGGACGATTATCAGCATCAAGAAATGGCACCGCCAACATGTCCAGCACAAACAGAGAATTGGAAAGCGTCTACTGAATTACCACCAACGCCATCAGAAGGTGCTTGTCGTTGTATGAAGGATAATCTGAGTTGTGTTTCATCCGATGCAGTGTTCCAGTCGTCAAGTAATTCGTCATTGGGGACACAGTTGGATACAATGTGCGGATTGGTCAGCTGTAAAGATATTAGCGGGGAAGGAGAAAGTGGAAAATATGGCGCATTTTCCTTTTGTAGCCCGGAGGAAAAACTCAGCTGGCTTTATAATCTATACATGACCCAAAACAAAAATGATAAATCGGCTACCTGTGATTTTAATGGATTTGCTGAACCAGCGTCTCCTAAGCGCAACGATCTCGACACTTGCAGCTCTATTAAGCCTGATATGGATAGTTTACAACAAGCTACCTTCAACATGGGCAGCACGACCATCACTACTTCTTCCTTTTTGCTTTTACTGACATTCGTCATTCATCTCATTTGGGTCTAAAATCAATACAGTGTCATTCCACACTTGCTCTAATATGATCATGAGCCCTTTTTAATATAGCACAATAAACAGTTCCTTTAATAATGGATTTCCTATAACAGTTTTGCTGAAGCCTCAATCAGGCATCGGCGTTTCAATGGGGAGGTTTTTTTTTTTTTTTTTTTTCCCTTCTTGTCTGCACTTTTTTTATTTTTATTTTTTCGGACTCACCTTCTTTTTCTTCTCTGACACAAGTATCTCAACAACAAATATCAATCTATGGGATCTTTATTGGGTGAAGAGGTATATTTGTATATGCATTGAAAGGATAAAGCACAAACTAACGGAATATTTTATTTTTACCATCGATATCAATCAAGCCTCAACACAAGCGGCCTAAAATCACACGGGAGTCAATATCTCGTATTCAAGTCGACGACAGCAGTGAACAATCATTACCTACCCTACCTGTCAACAAACGTGAAGGTAAAACAAAACAAAAAGATGACAATAAACGGCGCGAAACTGACTTTCTTCTGTGTATGACGTTGGGTGGATGTGGTTAGATGAGATACAACAGTTAAAGGCACTCACTCTGAAGTTGGAAAATGCATACAAAAACGCCCAAACTCGAAACGAAGCTCTTCATATTGAATACAAGACAAAATTCTCAGACTACGACGACATTATTTCTCAACTCTCCTCAGATAAAAAGGTAACAGAGAAGACATTGGAAGGACCATGGTGCACACAGATGTTGAAATTCATATACATATGTGTTATTGCTGGGTGGGGGTGTTTTTTTTTCTAGGAAGCCGAAGCAAGGGCCATTTATCACCACAAACAAGCACAAGACGCCATGAATTCACTAGCATTAATCAAGAGTGATCATTCAAGTGTAACGGTAAGATTAAAAGCGTGAAATGCATCATAACTATCTCACTCAATCTGTGTCTTTGTCTTGCTACATAGGAACGGTTACGACTTAAAATGGACGAATTAGAATCCAAAAACTCTAGATTATCAAGCGACATCATATCGGAGCAAAGTGGTCGGGAGAAAGCAACCATGGAGCTACAAACGAAGCAATCAGAATGGACAAGTCGCATACATCACCTTGAGGATTGTGTCAAGGTGCTCGAAAAACAGGTGAGCACTACGAACGCGAACGAATGTTTTTCTATATAATCAACGAAACTCATCTTCTTTATCCTGTCTTTCTCGCTTACGTATAGGTGGAACAACAACAAGCAAATATAGCTCAAGGTCTTGAACGGGAATCTGATTTGACGCGGAAATGGATGGAATCTGACGCCCAGCTCAAAGAACTGAATAATGCAAAGTTTGACACCGATGCTATTGTTGCCTTTGATCGTCAAATTAAACGTAAGTAGGATATAAAAAAAAATATGGTCAACTAGGTCTGTCTTCTTATTTTGTTTTCCTTTTCTTGTATGTGGCTATACTTATTTAGTTCAAGATGATACTCGGAAAGTGGAAATCGAAAATTACAAATTGAAAGGGGAACTAAAGCACTACAAGGAATTGTACCACAATGTTGAGATGTTACGTGAAGAAAAATACAGCTTGGAATCTCGTGTTCGCGATATGGACAAAGTGATGGCCGATAATTTACGTTTGGATTTAGAAAATGCTCGTCTCAAAATGGAAAAAGCAGAATGGTAAACTGGGAAAAAGAAAATAATATCGATTATTGGGACACTACCTCTTATCAACCTTATTTTTTTTTTCCCTTCTTCTTCTAGGGCGGGCTATTTGGAGAAAACAGACGGCCTTGATTATGAAACGCCTCAAGGAATTGTATACAATTTGACCAAAGAACGATATGAATCCAGGCTAGCAAGCGCGCAGATCACAGCTCTTCGAAATGAACTGGAAAATCGTGACAAATTATTATCAACCTTGGAAATACATGTAAGTAAAATAAGAAGGCTTTGCATAATTTGATGACTTGAACTCAACGATCGCATTTTGTTTATGTTTTTGAAATACAACAGATGGATGAACTCAAAAAGCTTAATCAAGATAAAGACCGGATTCATCGCTCGGATATCTTTGCTATGGAACTCTTGGAAAAGGACAAGGCTCTGCTGAAAAAGCATGTAGAGATGCTGGAAAATCAATACGTATGTAATAGAAGTAGAAGAAAACCGCAAGCGTTCAATAACTCATTTATTGTTCAATTATATTAGAGATTATATGACTTTGAAGAAGAAAACTACATGGAGGGAAATTACGACATACAAAAAACCCAACGTATTCAGCAACTCGAAGGACTTCTGAAGGAATATGAACAACGACTCAGTGTCCAGGCTCAAGATATCATCAAATCCCAAATGAATGCCAGCTACTTATCAACTGTCTCAGTCCCTCCTGGTCCGTATATCGAACTTGCATCTGGTCGTTCGATAGTTGAATTTATGTCCAATCTTTTAAACGATAAGCAATCTTGGATTGAAAGTAAGTAACAGAGAATTAGGAGAAGATAGTTGCAAACAGTCTACAGTCTCACTGATTACGCTATCTTGGGTATCTGACTTTCTCTTGTAGACGAAAAGGCCCTTCAATGCGAAATCAACTCTCAATCCAACAACATCAAGATTACAAAGAATCAACTAGAGCTCTTACAAGAACTTATTGATCGCCATGAAATACGACCAAAATCGCCAGCACTACTGTCACAAAACAGCGAAGAACAGGCCAGTCGGATCTTATCACTCAAAAGCAACCCTGCCTCAACTGAATTTGGTATTCGGAAACAACAGTTAGATGAATTACGACAAGAAAACGCAGTGCTTTTAGAACGTTTATTACAGCAACAGAAGTCGACATTTGGTGGAAATGATAATATGGATTTCTCTGGTGATGACAACCATCAACCCATTAGTGACGAAAATGAAGATACCATTACGATTCCCAGATGTACACTGCGCAATATGGAGAAGCAAAATCAATCATTGGAGCAAGTCGTGGCACAGAAGGATAAGCGTATTATTCGGCTGCATCAGGTAAAAACAGTATACTTAGAGGCTGTGCTGAACTGATATTCACCTTATATTTTTTCCACTTAGTATTTCGAGAAAAAGGCCGATGAACTCAACAATATCATGGCTAGCGTATTTGGTTATCGGGTCAATTCAGATGATTCAAAGAATGTACACCTGGAATCTATTTTTGCCAATGGCAAGGATTTGTCCTTCCAGCTCACCCTTTTGAAAAATGATCAAACTGTTGTCAAGGTGCTTGGTCGGCACAAGGAAAAATATCTCCGAACCCTACAAGATGTTTATGATGTTTATGTTGTTGAACAAAATTGTATACCTGGCTTCCTTAGTGCCGCCACCTTGGACTTACATGACAGGTAATAATAATAATAATATAAAAAAAGTTTGAATCTCGGATTTTTATTTTATTTTTAATCTTTTTACTTAACATTATTTCTTTTCTCTTTTTCAGACAAAAAATAGACATGGACGATGAAGGTGCATCCAGGGATGACCATGCACATAATTATCTAGAAGAAGACCCGGTGATTGATTCCCAAGGCCATGAACTTGTACAGCCCGAACCTATGGACCAAGAAGATGAACTGGATACCGACTTTGTTGCGGAAGCTGACGATAGTGGCGACAATGATTACGTGGAATGCATACCTGGGGACGCAGATGGCTATGACGGGGACCGATTGCAGTATTTTGATGGACAAGACGAGGAGGACACAGAAGATTATAGCCCAAAGACCGAAAACAAAGAAATACGACATCAAGAAATCACTGGCGAGGCAACATACGAAGGTTATGACGATTCGATGGATTCTGGAGATGAAGGTGGTGATAGTGGTGCTGTGGATGAAAATGACAATGGAATCAATGATGGGATCAACTATGGTGAGGATGAATTTGACGGATCTGACGTTAGCAGCCTTGACGATCGCTACAACAGTGGAAATATCCATCAGCAGTATGACGACGAATTAGAAGAGGACGACGACGAAGAAGATGACGACGAAGAAGATGAAGAAAGTGATGGGCAATCTTACGACGAAAGGGCACACTCTTCGTCCGGAGAATATGAACAACGCCAACAAATGCAACACTTGCACCAAGGCCAAGAAAACGATCCTATATCACTCGATGATGACGATGACTAGTTTAGTATATAAATAGTATAGTTGTAGTTTACCTTAAAATCTCTAGTATAGTTTTTATTTTTTATTTTTTACTATATTATATTTTTATTATTGCATTTATTGTACTTGAAGCGAATAAAAATATTTCTCTATGCATATTATTTAATGATCCAATGATATCGTCTGATACAAAAATGATTTGACTGATATACGTATATTATTTAACTACGTGATGTCTGTTTGTGCGCAAAAAGGAACTGAATAGTCATTAACACAAACCTTCCCCGGAATTTATATTGCCTCCACAGTTTGTGACCAATATACAGCTACCACAACCCGTTTTGCATACCCAGTATTCACCCTATTTGTTTCTAATACATGATGCCAACTACAGAATATAGTTTCGTTTGCTCCGTCAATAGGTTGTGTTTTAATGAAAATGCTTATACGTTATTCCTACGAAAGTAACTTGACAGTATAATGCATAAAACTTAGAATTGACGCCGAAGTTTCAAGAATCCTCACACCTCAAAATACAACCATTTGCTCGAATATACTTTTGACCCATCAATAAACTTTTTTTTTATCGACTCCTATACTACAAACAAAGATATAATAAAAATAAAATACATGATATCGAGTCTTTGAAACAGACCTTCGAAACAGATAGGCCTTTCAAATGATCATGCTTTTAGTGAATCAAACATTGCGAATTTCGCTTGGAGCTAATTTGTGCTTTCACCGAACTCACTCCCCATAAATATTACTTCCTTTAAAACTATGGGCAGTAGAGCGCTTGTGTATTTTTTTATTTTTTTTCGAGGGGTCACAGTTGCAAGAGTTAGAAGGATCTTAAGGAAGTTGGGAAAAATCTACTATGTTACTCATACATTAATATACATATATCCATTAAACATAGCACTGAGAATGACGATTCGGCAAAGTCACCTAATACCCAAGTTTTTTTCACACGCACAATGACACACACACACACACACAGACACACACACACACACACACACTCAACAATATCAACAATATTAACAAGAGGCATAAGAGAAACATATGGTAAAAAAAAAAATCGAAGTCATATTTAATTTAGATATAGATATAGTATAAACTGCGACAACTAGTACTAAACAAATCTAATGATACTATTCTAAGATGACGACTAATGTAAAGGCGGTCCGAAATCACGAATCCAAAATGAAAGGGCTTCCCCATGATGATTGTATCGCATTTTTCAAAATACCCCTGATTCAAGTTCTATTACTAATCCAAGATCTCCAAGACTTCATTGAAGCTTTAATGAAGAAAGAAAAAGAAAGAAAGAAAAGAAAAAGGGAAACGAATTTTTATTTTTTTAGGGCAATATACATTCTATTGCGGGGTTTCAAAGAAGCACATCGTAGAGTGGCGACAAATTGGTGAAATCAAATCAATGGAGGAAGAATGAAAGTAAACTGAAATAATCTAACAATAGGGAAGGAATACGGAAGCTATACATTTTTAAAGCTGTGGGATATAATGAATAAGGGGAGGACGGCGTAGTCGGGAGCAGAGGAAGGGAAATGACACAAAAATAAATAAATAAAAAAAGCACGTGGGCGGCGTGTGAATATTGACAATACCCCGTCGATGAGCGTTTAGCATGTTTAATGCCCTCCCATCAAAACCTACCCGTCTCAAAGAAAAAAAAGTAGACTTGACACCCAGTAGATCGAATATTTTTCAAAGTTCCAACAGAGAACAAAGTGTTTATTAATATAATAATAATTTTTCAAGTACGAACACGCACAGATGTGATAAACATAACATCTAGGCATACTAAAAGTTAAATCTAAAAACTATAAACCCAACTACGCTTGATGAACCAAAGATATTTGCTGTGCCATACCTTCGATGTTTGAATACAATCGCTCAGTAACGTTCTCACCATGGCCGGATACAATTTGTAATAAATCAAGCTATATAAGAAAGATAAAAGTGAATCAAAACATTTTTTCTTTGGTTATACATGTGATACGCGACACTTACTAACAGTTCCCCATTACCAAGGATTTCGACATGTTTGGCTGAGCCAGGTGCGCCTCGATTGAAGACCGTACCTTTGGTGGTTTTGTGTTGGTATTCACGAGCAATGATTTGACTATGACCAGGATTGTAAAGGTCAGCATGTTCAGTCCATCCTCCACCCAAAGGAGAGCTCATATATCCATTGGAAATTACGGGGACAGTAAAATCTCTAGATAATAAAAAAAAAGCAGCAGATAGTCAGTATAAAGAGAAGAATATATATTTTCCCAAAGAAAAAACATATTACCCATCTGTTAATCGGATGCCCAGCTCAATATTACCCGTGGAGTTGCTGACAGACGAATCAATAAACAATGGTATAGTGGTAGAGTCACCAGAAACAGTTGGTGTGTTTCCATAAGCGTTGCATTGGTCGTTTTCAATTGGAAGATCAGTAAGATCAGGTGTTACAAAGTAATAGCTACGTTCAGTTGGTAAACCGATACCATAAAGATTGTAGATCGTAGTACTAGGAGCTGCATAAGAAAGAAAAATAAAATAAAGAGATAAGATCAGTAAAAGGTCGCAGCTTTGTCTTTCTTTTTGAACCTACCATTGGGTAATTTGGATTCAAGAGGGTTTGTCCATTTACGAGGGATATCGTCATTTTCCTCTAGTTGTTTTTTTGAACTTGTAATACCATGGGAATAATTGTTGTGTAGTGAGCTGATGAATTCTGGTGAAGCCATGCTTTCCATAAGAGTCATTGTTGTATCCAGCGTATGGTTGAGGAGAGGAGAAAACGAGGATGGACGGGTAATGACGTCAGTTCTAGTTTCATCGTCAATTTCAGTGTCATGGTGCGGTAAAAACGATAAGTATTCTCCAAAGGAAGTTTGGTTCTCCATATTGTCCATGTCGTCAGGTGCACTGTTCAGATCGCCCCATATTTTGTTTCCGCCTTTCGGGATGATGGCCAATGATCCACCCCAATTTCGAATTAAATCCACACGCTTCCCTCGGCAGAAGAATCTTTCAGCAAAGTAGGATTTCAATTTACCCATCGTCTTGATTTCGCGTGTTTCGCCTATATAAACTACAAGTAAGACTCTACGTTTCGTTCAGGTACAATGCATCGTCTTTTTTCGGCTTGAGGGTATTACTGTACCAGATAATAAAAATGTCAAAGCTTTGGGTGTACCAAGTAAAGCCCCACCAATATGTACGACATTTTCAACGTGGTTCTCAGTCCATTGTTTGCCGCCGTTGCCACCTTTAGAAGACTCCACCCACTTCAAAAAGTAATGTAACACAGTTGAACCTGTATATAATAAAGCGAGAAGATTGAGTATATGATATAGGTATATACTATGTTTTTGATTAGGCTTACCCATCGAATGACCTATAATAACGGTTCTACGTTCAAACATGCGTTTATTGTGTTCAATGCGATTCTTGAGTTTGGTGAAATAACGATCTCGATGTTCCAAGAGTTCCAAAGATAAACGCCAATCATACGACGCCATGTACATGTTCGTTGTATCATAACCAATAGCCGAAAGATTTTTAAGGACTTTGGACCAAATCCAGTATCTATTAAAAAAAAAAAAAATGAAAATGAAAAAAAAAAAAAAATAAGGTTGTATAGATTTTATGCCTCTGGCTTACCCAGGCAGAACATATTCAGCAGCATCAAAACCTATGATCGGAGTCTATAATTAAAATAGTATATGCTTCCCATAGACATTTATCTTTTCCTATTGGGTTACTTACCTTCTGCAGCCCTTAATTTGATTCCTTCGGGGTCAAGACCAGTAGTTGGGTCCAACTTCATAAGTTCGAACCAAGCAGATTTGTTTGTGATTATCAACTGGATCATGTCATAAGTACCCCAGATGCGTTTTCGATAATAATTCTTGAATTTCTCACTAGTTCCCCAGCTTTCTATTATGGATGATGAAATTCCAGGGATCATTATAACTGGGAAATGTGCTTCTAACCCAAGTTCATCCCTTTATCATGCATTCATATTTCAGCCAATAGCATACAAATTATGGTTATGATATATTATATGAATATCCTCCAAAACACTTACCGATATTCATCTGCTGGAGAAAAATCAGTCCCCCCATTTGTCTCTTCATTCCTATAATCTTCATTTTTTGCAAGATGGATCAATTTGGCAAAGAATCCTTCTTGATCTATATTGTTAAGGCTGTTCCATTTGAACAATTGATTGGTTAGATAGCTCCACATTGATTCGTGTTCTTCAATTGGAGACAATGGTGACTCTACGTTCGCCATAACGTTAACATTTGTCAAAATCATCATCATCAACACTAACCATGAAAAAAATTGGTGGCGTCGGTGATGACATTTTATTACCCCGCAAACCCGTCGATCCTTGTTGGTACTAGCCATGTTAGGAGAATTAGAGTAAAAGAAAAAAGACAGAAAGAAAAAGGGTAATAAATAGAAGCTTTACATTTTTAAATAGTGTTCATTCTTTTCCGACAGTTTTGGCCATTCCCAGCATTTTTCTACTGATTCCAGCTAAAAACTTGGTTTTATTTGGTTCACGTTGTGCCTTCCCCTTTTTCCGTTTTTGTCGGCGATCCAAATCATTGTCATTGAACCCCACTTTGGTGAAAAATTGATCCCTTGTCTTTTTCTTTTTCTCTGCTTTCTCTTTCTCTTTTCCCCCACGTATATATCCTGCATGCAATCACGGTATTATAATGAACTTGACCATCTGCGAAATGCCTCACAAAGACCGCAACCCTCTAGATCTTTAGATCGGTCTACAGAAAGTCCCGTTCATCCATCTTCTGATGTACGTACTCATACCCGCACTCAATCTGCAACAAATCCTACAAAGGGTGTCTCTACCCACTTTGATCAAAAGGTGAAAACGACATATTTTGATAGAAATGGCGGCGGCTGGTTAGACCCTACTTCTGTCCAATTGACTGCATCCAGGTCTTCCCCATCCTTCCCCCATCCGAACTCTCACCAGACCGCCAATACAGCAGCTATACCAACAAAAACCGCAACAACAACAATCACAGAAAATGGTAAATCAAACACAACTTATCAAATTATGCCCTACTAACTCTGACCATTTGTTTCTTTTGCCTTTTGTTTCAGAACATACAAAGGAAATGCTCGGTGCCGTTTCCAATGAAGATATCCTCAAGCTTACTCACCTTACCAATCAACTGCCGATGGTATCAAGAAAACACAACCATATGCAACCCGGTCACAATCAAGCGAAGCCTTGGCAACGTAAGTGCAACAGTTACCGTCTATATTACTTTACTCATATTCTCCTTTATCTCGTTTTCTAGACTTGGAAGAAGAAGATACCCTATCTACAGCAGCGCCTGAACAACAACAGCAACAGCAGCAACAAACTAGTGATATGCCTAATCATTCCCAGATCACTGACACTGGATTTACTGATTTACTGAATCAAGATTTTATAAAGTCCTCCTCACCAGTCTCCGACACCGACTTCTCGGCCCAACAAACTATTCCATCTGGCAACCCATCCACCATCTCTACTGATACCGATGATAGTCAATTTTCATGGCAAAACAATAGCAACTCCAGCAGACGATATATAAAACAACCCATTTTACCAGCGCTTCCAATCGACAATCAAAATGCAACAGCGGAAAAAACTCGGCATGATCATCCTCTTTCTATCACAACAGCCACTTCGCCAAATCATGATTCAAATCTTACTCCAAGCTCGTCTCAAGAAACCAGGAACAACAATCGGCGGTCATGGTACAAGTCTCTGATGAAGCGTGACAAGAAAGGCAAATCCAAATACTACGACTCTGCTTTGACAAACAGCAATTACGATAAATCTGGAAATGACACTTTAGACGATCGTGAAAATATTCACCACACTCTTCAAAATGAATCAACAAATGTGGATGCTGGTCGGGAATATATGAATAATCGAAGTCAAACACAGCCTTTGATGAATACTGCAACAAACGCCTTGGTCCCACCTCCTGCCCCTGCACGAAAACGGCATGCTCATTTATCCATTCGTCGTTTACGACTCTCTTCCAAGAATCGGCAATCATCTACACCACCTGGATTTATTTGTGATTTTCCTTCTTCTCACAAGACCAACATCACTAGGAGTAACGATATTACACACGAATCACATGCAGCTGTTATCAATACTACTAACACCAAACGAGCTGATGGGAAACTCCGACACTTTTTTTATGGCAGGCGACACTCGTTTGACAACATGCGTGAATACGACAGCGTCACCGATGGTACAGCAACAAGAATGGATTCTCGATTGGACACAACTACAGAATCAGCATTATCATCAATATCTGGAATCAAAGGCGGGAATGAACACGCTAGGACGACCCCGAATTCAATCAACATGGACCACTTGGATTCACATAAACCATCATCATCAGCCGCATCATCTCCTCGTATGCCCTCGTTCAATCTCCCATTCAACCAATCTAGTTCTTCTCCTCGGTCAAAAACATTCTCCCTGCCTCCACCAACGTCGTCTACCACAACCACCAGCTCATCATATAATGCTACCGCTGCCTTAGCCATTGGCATTTCTCGACCTGACATGGACGATCTCTCCTCGATTGATGGCTCATCCCCACAGCACGACATGACAGACCAACAATACTATCATGAAATGGATAACAAAACCAAGCATCAACTGATTCCACAAGTAGAATATATGGACGATACTCACATGATCCTCGACGATACACCAAACATGTCACAATTGCAACATCAGCTCCAGCAACAAAAAGATAGCGATCAACAGCAACGCCCGAAACGAATACTTTATTTTGACTATCATTCGCTGCCTCGAGACAATGCATACGGTGAAGCGATGGGGATCAAAGGACTAGTGAAAGCGATGATCGATAAGGGGTATGGGACAATCAGCGAAAGAAGAATTAAGCCAGACGATGACGACGAAGAGGAATATGACGACAATAACGACAATGACGATGATTATGACGACTATGACGAAGAAGAACAAGACGATGATGACAGTACAGGGGCGGATGCTTATCATGATGGCGACAACACGGTGGACCATGGTGACTTGGATCAAGAATACCCCAAAAGCCCAACAGACAAAAAGGACGAGAACAACGCTATTCCATCTATCGAAGCTTCAAAGGTAATCACTGGTGACGCATACTCTTCCTGGGTCAACAAGAAGCACTTGGTAAATGCAAAGTCCAAGACAAGGCTAATAGGTAAGGACAAAATTAAAACAAAATGACGTTGACCAACTATTTTTTCTTTTTTTTTTTTTGTCATTAGCTGAAATACACGTTGATGATGATACTGATGCCGAATTGGTCACACTTACTCAACTCACAGATGAAAATTCTCTATTGAAAGGTAAATCCTTTTAAATTCATCGCGCAAAACAAAGTCCGGCACCCACCATTAATTTTATTTTTTTAGGCCAGCTGTTGAATCTACATGTGTCATTTTTAGTGTCTGACAAAACCGAGAATGATCTGTAAGTAGGACATAGGTCAAGAAGATGTGTTAATGACGGGTTGGGTTACTCACTGGTTTACAAACATTTTACAGCGCTGGATATATTCAAGATAGCAATAACCTCTACAAGAATGTCGAAGATCGTTTGGGCTCCCTGGACCCTTTTATTGCAAATGCAGAGGTAAGAAAAGAAACTCTCAAAGTTACACATAAAAAAAAATAGAAAATACTCATGCAATTCATTGATATAGGCGTTTTTGAATGAACGAAAACAGCAATACCGTGCCTTTGTACCAATGGACGATTCTACAAGCGACCCACCGCAACAGCAACAGCGGCAATTACAACAGGCTAATCCACGAAAAAATTCTGATTCTGATAGTGGGCATGGTGTTCGATTTACAACCACAAACTCCAGTCGCTCGTCTTCATTTTCTTCACTCACAACCCCCTCACCGAAAACCCAACAATCAGCGGTTTCTTCATCCACGACGACAGCTCGACCACCATCCCTTGCGTCTTCTCATCGTAGCAATTCGTCGGCGTTTCAGCAATCATTGTGGAATTATGTGCCTTATCAACAATACAATGCATACGAATATCGCCAAGATCAGCTGAAGGATGCAGTATCTGATTTACGTCGAGGCATTGACGAATTCAAGCGGTCTTTGACTGACACAGAAGATTTGGTACACCTAGTCCAAATTGATATGAATGATACCAAGGCAAAAATGGATACTTACCTCAAAGATGTACCGGAAACACACTATTCTGAGGTATATTACTCAAACATGACAAAGGAAAGAAAAATCATTCACTTATTTTATTTTTTAGTTGAAACGCTTAGAAGTCAGTATCGAATCTATTCTAGCCAATCGTGCCAAAAGCCGAGGAATGGAGCTTCTTTATTGGCTACTGACCGCTTTATTAACAGGTAAGTGAAATGATTACACTATCATACAGATGTTGACATGATAATTAATATATGCATATATATATATATATATATATATATATACATATTATAGGGTGTGCGTTTTTATTATGGGCTGTAATATGCGTGTTAAAACTTGGCCAAACAGCGATTTCCTTCCCAAAGAAAATGATTAAGGCATTCAATGACCATATGGAAGAAAGAAATAAGATAGTCAAGCAAGCTGGTATGCGGATTGTCGCTAAAGGTGCCGATCGCCCTCCTTCTGTCTCATCCTCATCGTCAAGATCATCCATCGTCCCTTTGACAATGGAAGAGCAAGATTCGGCCACTGCTTTTAATCAACGTCCTAGCTCATCCCGTAGGCGGTCCTCCAGACGAACATCCATTCCCAAATAGCATATTCCCCAGTCCTTCACATCACTAAAAATATAGCTTAGCATTTTTATATAGTGTATACCTTAGTTGTATTGTACATATTCCCTGACACCTTACCCTATTTTTACCCTCCAAACTTTTATTATTTATATGATACAATGAACTACCATATAATGAATAAAAAATTATCTTTTCATATCCATCAACTATTACCTTTTTTTTTTTTTTTTTTTTTTTTTTTTTTTTTTTTTTTTTTTTTTTTTTGGCAGTGACTCATTTTTAAAAATCGGCAATGCTATGCTCATGCCTTATGTATTTGGACATGCACCTTAACACTACCAAATTCCAAACTTTTTTTTTCTTTTCCTTGATTTTGCTGGTAGATGTATTAGGCACTTGAATAGATGGCTCGCCAAAATTGATACATATTATATTATGAGATGTGTTTTACGGTATCAAATCCGTCCCCAATTATTCATTATCTTCATTAACACGTATAATGCCTATATCCTTCTTTTATCTGTTAAGCACGTAATCTAATAATAGATGTATCCCTATGCGTTATCATGACATTTATCTTCTTTTCATGCATCCATTGCACCTTTTTTTTATGCATATGCCATCGCTATTTTTTTAAAATCGCCCTAGCAACCTCTTGCACCACTACTTTTGACGCCCAGTAGAGGGAAGATTGAGCACGTCTGACAGGCATGTAGGGAAGTTGTTCATAGAAGTACCAAATGGCGTAGGCAGCGAAATATGTCCAATTTTTGTTTTATTTTATTTTCCCGTATCGGCATTTTTATTTTCTTCCCCTACAGAAATATATATATATATATATATAGCATTTAACAGGAGACATTATAAGAAATAGCAGGAGGATTGTCAGCAATTGAAAATTTTTTATGACTTCAGAGGGGATCTACAATAACGATATTAACGGTTAAACTAAATTGCATCGTAATTGTGATATATATATCATGACATCGGCACTCTGTAATCTTTTTTTTTATCGAAATGAAAAAAGGATATCGAAAAAATTAGGAAATGATCAGAAATGCTGTTTAGCGGGAGGCGACAGAAACACTTTCAAATCCCGTCCACGTGAAATTTCTTCTTTTTTCTCTCCCTCTTTCTTTTATTTTAACATTCAATTGATTGAGGTTATATTGAACTTAGAATAGTTTCAGGTCTGGTTTAGAAGGGTTTGAGAACAGAGATTACAAGATGCATGGGGAAGCCCTTTCATTTTGGAATCTTAATTTCGGACCACCATTGGTTGGTTTGTTGGAGCCTTCATTAACCTAGTTTAATATTAATTGTTATAGTTTATATCCATAGTTGAATAAATTATGTCTCTTTTTACTTGCTTCAATGAAAAGTGTCCCATTGTCTTTCTCACGTCTTTTGCAGTAGATTCCTTTTTTATTACCATCGCACCCTTCCGATTAGTACTGATCCCTATTATGCTTCAATAACAGCTTTCTCTTTGTAATCTCTCCCATTCCTTGTACAGTATATTAACGCCCATTTTGGAGCTGGCTTTTTGTATCAGCGTTGACCATTCTTCATATCTCTTATTAAACCTCTTCATGCTTGCCCCGTTAGATCCCCTGACTACAATGAACTCCACTTTCTTAGGTTAGTAACTACCATATTCTTAAAAATAAAATATGCCCCTTTCGTTGCCATACTCTGACTCATTTGATAGTATACAAGGTTGATTCTTATAGCTGTTTTGTGAGTTTCACACTCTTCGCTTGCTCACAGAGCCGTCGTGGCTAGCTTGTTGAAAAATATACTATTTTTATGTATCGTATACAAATGCCTTTTTTGATATTTGGTTTCTGAAGGTGTCACTGTTTTATTGTATGTCACCTCCTACACTGCAGACCTACCGTTGTTATCAAAAGTTCTGTCAATTTTATGTATCTCTCTCTCTTTATTTAGTATATTATATTTTGCTCTTTACTGAGTCTTAGCTTTTATTTAATCTCCGCTATTTTCGACTTTCGAATGAAGTCTTCTGTGCCTTTTTGCTTTTCCCTTTTTTATTTCTTTTCCCTCATATACCTATTATATACAACAAGTTACTTATTTTAGAATGACAGACGAAGGTGCCTCCAATAGTAAGTATTTATTTTCATCAAAATAAGTAAATGATGAATTTATATGACAATGCTTCAATAGACACTAATAACTCTTTATCTTTTTTTCTTGTACGCGTGCTCAGATGAACTCATGATGGCTGCTTGTAGAAACGACCAAGAAGATGTCTTGGAAGAAATCTTGGAAAGTGGCAATTATAACATTGGATACACTGACGGTGCAGGCAACACAGCGGCACATCTTGCGTAAGCTTCGGGAAGGCAGAGGGGAGGGAGAAGATGACGGCGAAATTGCGATGACATGAATACTCAAACAGTTGGCTGCTATTTTTAGGGCAAAATCGGGCTCATTGGGCTGTCTTGAATTCTTGGTCAATTTGGATGACATTGACTTGAACATCAAAAACCGTCTAGAAGGATACACACCATTGCACTATGCTGTTGAATATCAAGATACTGACATTGAACTGGCGTATGCCATGGTGGATATCTTGTTGCAAGGTGGTGCAGATAGCAAGTAAGTGAAGGGTGGCAAGTGGTGACTTTCTCAACTACACAGGCACTACTATTTTATTTCTGCATGGTTCTATTTTACTAACAATATAATTATACAGGGTTGAAAACCGAAACAAACTCACCCCAAGTATGATGGTCCAACCAAAAAACAAGGATCTACGGGACTTGATAGCTCAATCAACTGCTGCTTTTGAAATGGTAAGGACCTTACTTTGTATGAAAATAGTATGGCTAAATTTATTTACTGTTTGTGGCGGGTGGTGCTGTAATTAGGATGATGCTGACATCGCCAATGATGATGAATACGGATCCGATAGTGACGATCAACCTAGCGATTAGAATATTTTTTGTAGTGATAGTATGAAGTGGAAATTGTATGTTTGAATAAAAAATACATGGATTTATTTTTATGACTACGTATGTTGATGCCGGGTGTCTTGGTTGATTTTTTTAGAGAGAAAGGTGACTAGTTACTGTTTGAATAAAGAATGCAGTAGAATGGTGTGTTATCTTTGAATGGGGTTATCAGGAGTAGATGATTATTGTTTTGACGCCAGGCGTTGTTGCACCAATATTTATCTTCAGGCGGGATAAAATTTATCAAATTGGTATCTCCATTGGAAAGTTAGGGAGTGGGTCTTGGCTAGGAAAATCAAAACGCTGGGGAATATCTGGGCAACAGCGACCTTGCACGAGAAATCATGAAAGGCAAAAATTTTCTATGACGGGGTTTACAATATATTGCATCGTGGGAGGTTAGTGCTTTTTGATTTCTAAGCTCACCCCAATTTGTATCATGACTGCATTTGTGAACATTGAACCATGTGTTTCTATGAGTACCTGTTTAGGACTTGGCGGCAGATAACATCATCGTTGAATTTACGTACAGCAACTGCTTTCTGTTGTGTGTTCTCCTTCCATTTGTCCTTCATTTTATGAAGAAGTCGAGTAATTCACTGTGTGTGTAATATCAAATATCATAAAACTTTATCCTCAATCGTTTTTGTTTATATTTCTTCTTCTTTTTTCGAAATATATAGTACATTGAGCATACATTTTCTATCCTTAGGTCCCTTAACTGATATTCCCCACAATTTTTACCAGCTATAGCGGACAATGAACTCATTCCAATTGAAATAAAACCTATCATCACTTTTGACGCTAGTGGACAACGAAATAAAGAGCAAATTGACCTATCTTCATCTGTTGGCTTTCATAAAGTGAGCAAAAGTGGATATGAACCAATCAATTTGTCAACTCTTCGGAGATGATTTCGAAACCTTAAAAAAAACCAACCCCCGAATTTCATCTCACCGCTCCAGCTTTAGGCAGGAAAGTAAAATACAAAAAACCTTGAAAGCATTGGGCAAGCTCAAAAGAAGTACAGTTGACGAAGAAGTCTATTGCTCCTTTAAAGAAGCAAAAACGCGGTATGCATGAATTTCCCTTTTTTTCTCTTTTTTTCTTTCCTTCTTTTTTCTCGACTGTATCTATTTTGGTCGATGATAGAGATCTTAAAAAAAATGAAATCTAGTCGGAAAAACTGGGGAAATGACCTTTTTTTTTGCGATGCCAGCAGGTTGCTATCCTCAGACCAGCAAACCTTTCATCAAGAGATAGGTAAGGCAAGGTAATAAAATGTTTTTTTTTCCACACGACGAATAAGGCATCGTTTCTCTTTTTCTTATATAAAGTCGTTTTTTTTTTTCCTTTTCACCGTTTTTTCTTCTTTCTTCTCCTCATTTTACGATCGCAATTGACTAGATCATACAGCCTTCATCCCACTAGCCGGATTTTCTGCCTTTTTGAATTGATATATTTTACTCCTCTTTAACTTGACCATACTTACTGCCTTCAAAACAAGAAACTACAGACACTCCAATGGATGATTATACTAATTCTCAAGACCATCAACCCATTTTGCTCACTCGCTCTGATACTTTGCCTCCGTGTCAAGAATTAGGTCCGTCCTCATCGTCTGCTACTACTGAAATTATAGATAATTCTTGGAGCAAAGATATGACCGCTGCTGCTGATGATGACAAGGAATCTATTTCTTCGGCACATGATAAACGAAAATGGGATCAAGTAGTGGATGAATCTTCTCAAAGTAATATTCACAAGGTGGCTATGCATGGTAATTATAAATATTGAATCTTTGACGATTTCAAATTCCTAACCTATTTCTTTCCGCTTTTTTTTTATATTTTTTTTTTTTACTCTTAGACCACTCAATTCAATCTCATTCTCCTCCTTCTAACGACGATGAAGAAAATGAAGGTAAGTGGAAAACATATATTCATCCTCTCAACTCCAAATTTGTCCAGCTATAGTAATTTTATTTTTTTCCTTTACAGACAGCGACGATTTCTCTTCCTTTATGAATGGTAAGAAGCCAGGGCGCAAACCATTGGCTGATGAAGATCCCTCTGATGTAGGTGAACCAACTCTGATATTAACACTCATACATTCCCGTTGTCGCTATCGTGCTCATTCATTATTACTGTTTAATTCATTTAGGACGATGACCCAAAAGTGAAAAGAAAGGCCCAAAATCGTGCTGCTCAACGCGCTTTCCGGGAACGTAAAGAACGGTATGTCAAGGAGCTTGAAATAAAACTCAAGCAGGTTCAAGATACCCATACAATGGCCACCAACCATCTTTTCCAAGAAAACCATCAACTACGGGCTATTGTTTATCGCTTGGAAGCCGAAAACGTCGCTTTGAAAGGGATTCAGCTTCAGCACAGCTCGCTACCAGGAAAACCGGTGCAAGAATGGACGGACGCTTTACAACAACATCAACAACATCAACAGCAACTCTTTACAGCAAATGAGCCTCTTAGATCTATTTTGCCTACTTCTGCTTCAATACCCACCGCCGTCACCGCTGATTCATTACACGTTACTGCATCGATTTACAACCACGAACGTTCTCAAATCCTGGTGCCTGTTTCTCCTTTTGCGCCCCATCCTGTCAATGTGGTTCCAAGCATTGCAACTACACCAGCATCGAATCAACAACAGCAACAACAACCACAACCACAGAAGTACACCTTCTCCGTTAGCACACCTGCCACATTGCGCTCCCGTCATAAAAAGCAACATCGATCTAGCGCATCTCCTCCATTGGCACCAAAACCTCAACGCTCACCAGTGGAACTTGTTCGACTTTATCCGCATGAACAGCCTACTATTGAACCAGCAAATGTATCATCACCCATCACAATAACGACAACATCGCACTCCAGCCCTCCATCATCACCATCACCGATCTCTGCATCAACACATGTGTCATCTTGCCCGCAAACACCAAAGATATATGAAGACAAGCTACAGGAAGAGGGATATAGCAATGGACTTGACCTACTGTTATCATCGGAATCCTTTTTTGATACTACCATTGGTGAATCACTCGACTTCTCTTGTACTGATGAACAAGACCATCCTCTTCTTCATCAAGATCGTCAGGCGTCAATTTCACCATCATCATGCTCTTCTTCTTTATTTGATACCACTCATGATTATAGCTCGAGTCAGCATCCGTCAGCAACCATTGCCGCGGCTCATGAAATGTGGGATAGACTGGACCACCGTGCATCCTTCGAACATTGCTCCCCTGATCAGCTACTGAAATCCATGGTCAATTCAACTTGTGTCGATCCCGTGTTGATGGAAGACTGTCTTCAATGAATAGATTCTTAGTTCTGGTTTTATGCCTCTTAGTTTTTTTTGTATTATAGCCTATTTATTATGTATCATTATTATATTAGTATCCCCCTTTTTTTTTTTTTTTTTTATCCACATGCTCTCTCATACTCATTATTATATGTATATTATCAATCAATAAAGGAAACCTCTCATCATTTTTATTTTACCTGTCAGATCAGATAGTATTTGATCACCATCAACGTTGATCTATGTCCCTGTTTTTTTTTTTTTTTTTTTTTTTTTTATTACTATCCTATCTTATGGGGGTTCTTTTTCTGACTATCGGTTCGATTTGACTTCACTGGGTCAACTTGACGATGTCGCGTAACGTTGGGTGAGGATAGTATTTTATGTGATAGGCTTTATCTAGTTTGTACCGCTTATCTTTTAAGATTTGTCCAATAGACGAACTAGTATAACTTGCCGTGTGAAAATTTCATCTTGGTTTGTTACACCGGATAAATCCACATTCCGAGCGTGAATTTATAGCCAGATCTGCATTTTCAATTTTTACTTTGTTGGAAGAAAAAACGTTGAAAAAAATTCTACATTCTGTATTGTCAGTAAAAGGTATTTACCGCCATTGTCGTTTCCAGAGGGAAAATAATAATAATACGCAAACTGAGGTAAAGAACGAGAAAACTTGCAACTTCCACTCGAAATCCAAGGAAGCATAATGGTCAGGCTATGGTATTCAAAAAAATTTAAAGCAGTTGTTTAAATCAAAGCATGATAAAACGTGTGGGCTAAAAAAGTCCAGTATTCAACAATTATTATTAATGTATCCATTATACATGTATATTGAAGACGAAGAAAAAAAAATATTGTTGAAAGGTGTCAAACGAAAGATACAGATGAGAAGCATATCTATTGCTAAAGTGGTTCATATCTGGGTAAGTGTGGAGATGTGGGGAAGGGGCAAATGGGCCATAGATAAGCTATCAAGTAATTCAAAATGTTCTATAGCGACGGCTACACGCATAGCACGACTCATCCATTTATGGTCATTATTGAAAGTAAGCGATCTAAGACTGTCAACCAGTCCTGGATTTGAAAGGGGGAAGTTATCATAGTAGAGTACACACAAAGATACAATAGTGGCATATGTTCACATCAAATAGGTAGAGAATGTCTAATAAAAAAAAAGCATATTTTATTAAAGCTATTGGTACATACTAGAGGGATTCTTTATAACGACGGATTTTATCGAATGATCTATTGAGAGATGGATGAGGGAGATTCATGTGAGATTCAAAGAATGGTCAGCACTAATCTAAAGGATCAATTTTAAAACGGTAACTAGTCTTCTGTAAAATAAATGAGAAAAATTACAAGAGATACTTTTATTGAAACACAACGATGACCAGCACTCATCAAAAGGGAGGGTGATGGTAGTAATAACAAATTAATATATTGTACATGTCATGAGAGAGACTTATGGGACATATTTCATCGAAGCAATCACAAAAGACATATTTTATTTAGATACGTATTCCAACTATGAACAAACTAAACACTAAACTAAACTGATCAAGGCTCCAAAAACCAACTAATGGTGGTTCTGAATCCTGAATTCAAAATGAACGGGTTTCCCCATGCATCTTGTCATCCCTGATCTGAAAACGTTTCTAAACTAGTCCTGGCACTAATCTAAGATCATCATAACCGTAAAAAAGTTGAATGACGAAGAAAAAAAGAAAATGGAAAACGAGAGAGAGAGAGAGAGAGAGAGAGAGAGAGAGAGAGAGAGAGAGAAAGAGAGAAAATAAATTTCACGTGGGCGGAATTTAAATGTTTTCTGCAACCTTTCGCTAAACTGCAGTTCTGATCATTTCCATGATTTTTTTTGCGATGGAATTTTAAATTTTAATAAAAGCAACACAAACGACGATTACAGAATGTCCATGTCTTGCTATATATACTATGTCTGCACACATCAGAAGAACAATGTTACCCAGAACAACGATCCAATTTCGCTTTCCTGTTGATACAACATTGTTGTTGTGGATCATAGCTGTAATTTATATTGCCATGTGGTTATGCACACTCTTTACTGTGTCGTACCGTAATTACACTGTACTAGTGCTTGTTCATGTAAGTATAGAAGAAAAAATGCACATTTATATGTGCAAAATAAAAGAAAGAAAAAGTTATGTATGAGGCAACATTGATGAACTGTCGTGCTTAGCATTCCGTCTACTTTAAGTAATGGCCTTCAAAAAATAGAGTTGAAAAATATTTCTTGAATGGTTTTAGAAAATTGTAGTAGTAGACTTATGAAAAATAGACAGTGAAGGACGCATAAAAAATAAGCGGTGAGTGAGCACATAAACACATGCCGATTGGCGCGGAATGAAAAGTATTCAGTTTACCTGCATAATCTTTCTACTTTAATAAAGGTCTTGGTCCAAAACCAACCAGTGTCAAATGCTAAAAGTTCTTTTTATCTATATGAAAACACATACACACCAAACTTTTCTTTTCACCTCTTCTATCAATAATACCTGACCAAACACTTTTTGTCAAATGAAAAAAAAACACCTTAGCTTTTTCCATGAGACCCAATTTTTTTTTTAGAGCTGCAGCATAATTCTATTATAATGGCTGAAAGAAAGGAAAAGGAGAGTGCTTTTTCAAGCGTGAAGGACACGCATTCTTTTCCGGATTTTCAAACAAAGTCTAACCAATCGTTGGCGTGAACGCGGTCTCCTGGGTTATGAAAAAGATAATGCGGTTTCATTCTGTACAAAGATATCAGTATGTGATAATACTAGAGTGACTAGAGTCTCCTGAGAGAAAATCAGTGGGTATTGTTTATTTTGTTGATTTGATGGCGGTTTTTATTTTTGCCAGTGTCAAAATATTGACCACTACAAGAAAGATCAAATGCAATTTAAATCCCGATCCAGTTCTTTTCTTGCTTTCACAATTTCTCTATTTCTCTCTTCCTTTCTTTCTTTAGAACACAAACACTTTTTTGCTCTAATAAAATCAATTTAGGAAACGTTTATTGCTTGTCTGGTACAATTTCAGTAAGTATATTCATGTCTTGAAACTGCAAAAAAAGGAAGAAAAAACAGGGAGGTGTCGATGATCATCATTTTCTCAGAGCAAAAAAAAAAGGAGACTTCTTATTGTTAACCTTAACGTTTTTGTTTTGTTTTTATTTTATTTTATCTCATCACCGTTAGTTACTTGGAATATCCGCTATCACAACTATTAATATTATTACTTCAATACTTGTTGTTGGCTTACTCTCATGCTAGGTGAATCCAATCCTGTTGACTATAGCTTACCAGGTGTTCTTCACTACTTACAAGCGGAATGGCGACGATTTGAACGTGAACGAAATGAATGGACTATTGAGCGAGCTGAGCTCAAGGTAACATACAATACATATATATTGTATACATATATTGTAGCGATACTGACGTTTTACTTTTGACAAAAAGGCTCGGATTGCATTATTGGAAGGTGAACGACGAGGCGTAGAAAATCTCAAAAGCGACCTAGTCAAACGGGTGAAAATGCTCGAATATGCTCTAAGGCAGGAAAGGTAAGAACCTAAATAAGAATGATAAACAACACGTAGAATTAAAGGAAACTTATTTTTGTTTTGTTATATACATATATAGAAAACGGTATATAGGATCAGACAACCAACAACCCCCTAAGAATGTCTTGGATGATAAGGTGGAGGTGAACGTGACTGACATACGTAAGCTTTCGTTAGTGTGATGGTATGCTGATTTTGTCAACTAACTTCCTTTATGCATGTATTTTATAGCAAACTTCCATCCGCAGACCCAACCCTCCACTACAGTTTCTAGATCGCCAAACACGCCCACTGTCGAAGCCATTGCTGATACCAAACTTCGTGAAAGGAGTCGTCAGGCTTTGAAAACGTAAGTTATCCCAATCTCATAGAAGTTTATTCTCTTACCTCTGTATTGACGAATAGCATAATATATAATTAATTATTTTAGGTGTCTTCAAGAAATAAACTACCTTACGTCCATGCCAAGTAAACTGCCACTCACCCATACTTTTGCAAATTCGATACGAAACACCGCAAAACAAGTGGACCGCCCGTCCTCATCACAACAACATCAAACATCTTATATCAGTTCATCATCAGTCATATCATCCTCAACTACTCCAAAACCGTCCACAAAACAAACCAGCAGTAAATCACCAGCAACACCAAAATCAAATAATCGTTCGAAACCTCCTTCACAAAATGACAACGGTACAAATGACAACGATAGTTATCAACCCAGATCGCCTGACACCAAAATAGGAACAACACGCAGTATGGATGAGGACGCCACGTCGACGACGATAACGGAAGACGAGGGTGATGATATACAAGCAGCAAGGAAACAGCAGCCACTCGTACCAATAACGTCAGTAACTCCAGCAGTAGACAATGTAGATGAAGTAGCCATATTAAACAATGCAGCCCAACAATCTTCCTCTGATATCAGCTCATCGGATACGCCACTGGATCCTATCACACGAGACAATATAATGTTAATGGAAGATGACAATGAAGGTTTGGTAAGGATAGGCCAGAAAAAAAAAAAAAAGAAAAAAAAAACACCGTCTTGTATCATGGAATGGCAACTAATCAGACTTCTCTCATCAACTTCTTTAATCTTTTTTTTTGTATTTGATTTATTTATAGTCCAAGAAGATGCAAGAAAAATACAAAATTTCCGATGAAAAGGTCCAGAAAATGCTACGAAATGCAAACAAGGGGATGAAAAGTAAGTGACTCGACAATGAGAAGAGGTGGGGAAAAAAGGAAAAGAAAGCGATGTTGATTTTATTTTACTTGCACCATTTAGAAAATGTACCCAGATCGTCGTCTCCTGAGCCGCAAGAAATGGATTTGACCTACTCTGATATTAATGCAACTACAAAGGTATGAATAAAATAAAAGAAAAACCTAGCAGCTATCAGTATACTCAACTTGATACATATTCTTTTTTACAGGATCGCGAAAATGATACACATACATCAAAATTATGGAAAACAAAGATGACATTCAAGGGCCATTTGGACTCGGTGCGGGCGGTTGCTTTCCATCCAAATGATATGCTAGTGGCTACAGGGTCTGACGACGGAACAGTCAAGATTATCAATTTACAACGAACTATTGGCAGAGAAGGAGGAAACACGACCAGAAAGTAAGTAGTTTTATACGAGGGGGTGGGGAGTCAAACGAATGCTATACTCACAGTGTGATATGTATTTATTAACTTTCATAATAGAGCACATGAGGATTTGGATGCTACAGCTACATTTAGAGGACATAGCAACATCGTCACTAGTGTGGCTATATCTGGTGAACAAAACAGGGTATATTCAGCAAGTTTGGATTCAACGATTCGCGTTTGGCGGCTACCTTCCGAACAACACGGTACATTCTCTCCAGTGGATCCGTCGCTTTACATCACTACGTTTATTGGTCATACCGACGCTATATGGGACTTCAAATTATCATCGAATTCCTCCATTTTGGCATCGGCGTCTGCTGATGGAAAGGTCAAGGTATGGGATACACAAGGAAATGGTGAACTTTTGAAACAATCTTGGGACTATGCCGACTCCGAAAAGGATCGATACAATGACGCTTTACATGGTAAGAAAAGCAATTTTACCTCTCGTCTTGGTCAATTCCTCTTTATTTATTTATTTATTTATTTTTATATAGTGGCGCCCACATGTGTCGATTTCTGTTCTGCCGATACGAACAAACTGGTGGTGTCTTACACGAATGCGAAGATCAAATTATTTGATATTGAAACTGGTCAAGCTATTCTCACTTTCACTGGAAGTGATGACGATTATGGTAAGTGAAGTGGGGTTGAAGTCACGTTTGCGCAAGTTATTTTTTTAGAAAAAGAAGGGGAAGAAAAAAAAAAAAAAAAGAGGACACGCATATTGATTCGTCGCTTCTTATTATTATTGTACTTTAGATTCGACATGTAAAACGCAAATCAACAAAGTAGTCAGTCATCCAACTATGTCGTTGATCGTTTCAGGACACGAAGATCGACAAGTACAGTTCTTTGATATCAACAGTGGCAAATCAACGTATAAGATGTCAGCACATTTGGATGCGGTGACCAGTTTGGACATGGATCCAAGTGGTATGACGTTTGTGTCGGGTGGACATGATTCTTCGATACGATTGTGGGATATGAATATGACCAAGACCTGCATTCAAGAATTCTCGGCTCACAGGAAAAAGGGCGATGAAGGTGTGTTGGACATTCAATATCATCGGTCCTTCCCTTGGATGGTCAGCGGTGGTGCCGATGGAATCGTTAAAATGTATCATCATGGCCATTGAACGTGGTCACGATTGGTTCTCCCCTCTCCCCCTCTCGCTTGTTTATTTTTTAGTTTTAGTTTTTAGTTTACCACCCCCCTTTCATCCTCTTTTTTTTTTTACCGTCCCTTTTTTATACCATCCCTTCCTCTTATTTTCCATATTGATATCTTTTTGACCATAATAAAATATATGTGATCTTCTCATTTTTATATTTTCTGTTATATGACCATGTGTACATTGTAGTCTATTTGCCTTTTTCCTTTTTGATCTTTTCCTTAAAACAATAGGGTCCAAGCTATGGTTTTTTTTTTTTTTTTTTTTTTTTTACGTTTTAATAGATTTTTAATAACCTACATGAGTCACAGCCAATAAAATTCATGATATGTATCAGCCTTTTTCACCAAACATATTTACAGCAAACATATATATACACTACTATTTGACTGAAAGCAGTTGTATATTGAAGCCGAAAATGCCGGTTGGTTTCCCTTGAACAAGCGCTATTATTAGTAGGAGTGATTTTCAAGCACGTGTAAAATCAGAAAAAAAAATTCCAATCCATCCATCCATAATTATTAGACGGGGGTAGGAGAAAAAAAAACACCATGTGACCGTTCACTTTGTTATCTAATTTGCAAAGAGTCAAGATGTTTACTTGTGATCACCATTGTTCATCGTTATTATAGATGGCAACCAATGGGTGATGATGAATGAATGATATGATATTTTTAAATAAAAAGGACAGCATTGAAGGTGGTACGGTGTCGAAAAAACCATGTGATTTGCAAATCACATGTTCTTTAAAACCTCGATTTAAATTTTTTCCTCCCTCTTTTTTTCTTTTTTCTCTCACTGTTTTTTCCTTTTTTTTTTTCCTTCTTCTTTTTTCCTTTGTATATTCTATAATCAACAATGCCAAACGTCTCACTTCGCAGTAGAACAAAGATCACTGAAAACAATGCTATGGAAGTTGATGAGGTTAAAGTCGAAAACACCCCCATGGAACCAATCAGTCCAAGCCCCGCAGACCCGTAAGTACAATACATGACCACATATTTAATTTTTCTTGCTGCCACCATCATCTCAAGTCACTCATCTCTCTTTTTTTCTTACATCTCCTTCTTCTTATCTTTGTATTTTTTGTGTATATGTGTATATATGATTAGACTCACTCCTCCAATCGGCGTTGACGTTGAAAAACCTGAACCATATTCAGATGCTTGGTATGTAATCCGCAAAGATAATCATAAAAGAGTGGAACGTCGACGGCGCGAAACGATCAACCAGGCCATGGATGATCTTGTGGCGGTGATTCCTGGTAACGAAAAGAACAAGTCGAGGATTCTGAGACGCGCTGTGCAGCATATCAAGCAGCTTGTGGAGCAAATTATGGCATTACGAGAACAAAATGAACAATATCGAGAAACGAATCAACAACAACAAGAGGAAATTGAGGAACTCAAGGCTCGCTTGGACGAACAGCAAAATGATCATGATCAAGAGGAACAGGAACAACAACAAAAGCCAGCTAGCCATCCTGCCGAAATAGGTGAATCTTCGTGAATTATTATTCCTTCTTCCTCCCCTCATTCCCCCCCCTTCCCATTATTTTATGATATCACTAGTTAGCTTTATCCCTTTCTTCCCGCTCTCCAACTCTTTATCTAGTTTTTAGCATTCAATTTTCTATTTAGTTTATCTATGTTATTATTCTGATCTTTTAAGAAAATGAAATAAAATTGATTCTTTATCACTGCTTACTATTGTTTACTCTGTATGTTTCAGACAATTCAGTATGTATGCTAATAGGATGATAGTACGTTGGTTACAGGAAGGAATGTGTATATATCTGTATGAATGTGTATGGTATGAATGTTTACCGTGGATTTTTTTTGGGACAAATGATGATGTGGATAATGATATACTCTTTTTCATGAATATTGGCTATCATCTATGTAGCGGCAGCGAATACTGGTTGACGTGGAGCGGGATTCAAAACTTTTTATTTTTGAAAGATATCCAATAGCACCCCATAATATCGTCTGTACCAATATAAATATTAGGCAATAGTGTCAAAAGAAATCATCGTGAAGGCTTTACAGCATGATCATAGATACATAAATATATAAATGTATGACTATTTTCAGCACTATATATATTTATTACTGTATTTCAGATATGACTACTGAACTGTTTTTATCTGTATAAAATCCGGAGAATTCGTTTAGCATGCAATAAGGGGGTGGGCATAAAAAAAACGTAGAGAAACAGCCGCTTTGCATTGATTCGATGGTATATCCAAAAGCTCAGAGTGGAACGAACGGCGTATAAAATACATTGTTTCTTCCCCATGATTGGTTTCCCCTGAAAAACGTTCTCACTAAAGCTTTTTTTTTTTTTTTTGATTGTCTCAGGTAAAGGTTATAAATATGTGGATCCCAAAAAAAAAACAATGAACAAAAAAGTTCTCTCTGCTTGAAGCAACTTCCCCTTTTCATATATATACATACACAATATGCCTGCTGCTAACACCGCTAAAAAATCTCTCTGGTCTATCTGGTACAAGCATGAAATCATTCCCATTTATGTGACTATGGGTGCAGCAGTGGGTCTTGCTGGTTGGTACTTGACTCGGTTAGCTCGGTAAGCTCCAAAAATGAAAGACCTTCCTACAATTATGATCACCGGTTGCTCATTCCCTTTCAATTTAATTATGAAACTAAATAGTGGCCCTGAGGTTGTCTGGGATCGCACTAACAATCCTTTCCCTTGGAGAAACATTGATCAAGATACTCAACTCAAATTCATGACTGTTAACCAAAAGTTTGCCAAAACGTAAGTCGCCTACCACAAAACCACTTCGATATTCGTCCCTTAATTTTTTTTTTCCAAAATTATCAGTTATTCTCGTGATCGTCTTTAAGCCACTGGAATAAGATATGGCTATATGCTTCACATCATTATTTGCAACCATTATGTACTCCTTTATATACTATACCGGCACATTTTTTTCACCAAATTTCATTTACATTAAAAGGAATGCAATTATTAGAATAAAATACTACTTTTTGTACAATCATCTTTTTACTAGCTAATAATGTGGAAATGTAGTGGTGTCCAGTCGCAACCTTTTGCATGAAGATCATGCCTGACAACTATTTCAAGGCACTTTTTTTTCAGAAGTTCCTGGATTTTTTTTTTTCGTTTTTACCACACCAATCAGGCATTCGCATCCCACAGTCGAATAATGTAGAAAAATTATTATCGGAGACACTCACAGTATTACTTTTAGGAAATCACTTTTACTCACCGTGAACACGTTTAGCACACTCTACAAAATGGACAAGTATCGGGACACTCCCAGCTTTGCACTCCCAAATCATGTTCCTATCGTTGCTTATTCTTCTAATAGCCATTGCTCAATCTCATTTCAAATCCCGCACACGTGAGATTTATTTTCGCCCATTTTTATTTTTTCGCTCTCTTTCTTTTTTCTTCCTTTAATTCTTCACCATTCAACTTCTATGGGGTCATCTTGGACCTGGAATTGTATCAGGACTAGTTTAGAACGGTTTTCAGCTCAGGGATTACAAGATGCATGGGGAAACCCTTTCATTTTGGATCTAGGATCTGAAGGCACCATTAGTTGGTTTTTAGGAACCTCCATTAGCTTAGTTTAATTATAATTTGTTCATAGTATCAACAAATAAAATATTCCTTTTTATTATTTAACCATTTTATGATATCCATATGATGGTGAGAAGTGTCGTTATTGTTGGTCTCTCGTGAGTGCCTTATCAAGTACCTGCTTTCTAGTTCATTCATCTTGTTCACTTTTATAATCCTCTCCCTCAAAACCCAAGTGACTGGCTGGTAGTTGTGGGTCATGTAATATGAAATGTAGCTATCTTGTTGCTCTACCATGAACCTAGGCCATGCCACCAGTGTAATCTTTTTCTACAAAATATTATAGTCTTTTTTTTTTGGCTGGAAAAAGACCGCCCGGTGGAAATCAATATTATAACCTCTGTTTGATGAGACATACTGTATAGATATCGATCCCGTTTATTTCTTTTTACTGCGCATGACAGAATAATGATATTAGCCGTCTCCTCCCCCATGAAAACCCAATCAAACCCCACACTTCAACAACAGGAAACAACAACAACAATCCCTCTGGCATTTAATATATATATTTTTAGTCCTTCGCAAGTGCTGGAGTGCTTAAATCCCGTATAACCCTTTGTTTTTTTTTTGAATATGGGAGTGTAAAATGAGGCTGTCGCTTGTCTTGCCCAACCAAACGATCAAAGTACTTTTGACGGACTTTTAAAACATACTGCCGTTTAGGCTGTCACCGGTTAATCGTTTTACTCTTTCTTATCTTTTTTTTCTTGGTTCACGCCTCGGACTGGATTTGACAGCACTATCAATCAAGCTATCCAGTTCACCAAATATATATATGCATTTAGCAAATTCGATCAAGTATCACTGCTACGACAGATTTTTGTAAGTTAAAAAGTACTAATGAAAGATGAAAAAAATCATGTATACACCTCAATTGACTTGATTTGTATTCGATATTTATTTCATATAGCAAGATCAGTCTCGATATGGACAGGATATGTGCCAGCGGAATGACACTTTTACCTCCGATACATCACCATGAATGAACTCAGCAGGATGGGGATACCAGCATGATCTCGGCGCTGTTATCATTCACAATTAACAGCATCGTCTTGGACATGGGGCATCTGATCTAATATGGCGCGATAGATGTCAAACTACCTCAGCCAAAGTGGAATAGGTGACACGGTATTGTGCTTAGGCTGGTGGAAGCTACGTGAAAAATTTATATTACGGAATGGCCCCAACAAGTATAAAACTTACACTATGGCAATAACGGATGGTTGGCTGTCAGAATGGATCAAATTGACTCATCACGTCACTGGAGGTATGGACGTTTATAAAAGGCACCCTTGTAATAAAGAGTGTAATGCTATATCGCTTTTTATTCCTACTAACACTTTCATGTTTCTATTTTGGGGATGATTGACATACAGTAGTGCTTGGGCCTGGAAAACGAAACCAATAGAACCTGGTACTGCATTCGATAACTGAAGGCTGGGCGACAAGCGAAACGACAATTAAGCTATGGAATGGTTCGTGGAATCTCAGTAACTCAGTTGGTCGTCCTTGGTTACAGTCAATCTCCCCCATCCCCCACTCGAGCTTGATATAGTATTATTCCATGATCTTCCTGTTCCCTCGATCCTCCTTCCTACCCCTCTTCACTTAGTATCATAGCATTTATTTATTTAAATTTATCACAAATAAAGTCATGTATACATTTACAAAAATATATTGAACTTCTTTACTTCTTGACTCGAAAATACACCCCGTGATCATAAGGCAAGGGTACATGGATACAGTAGTCTATTATTTATTTATTAAATTATTCGGAAGGACCTTGAATGCATGTCATTGGTCCACAGCCTCTTTCTAAAAAAAAAAAAAAAAAAAAAAAAAAAAAGTACGCCCCGCTCGCATAATATAAACAAACATTTTTTTAACCCTTTTTCACTTCTCTTCTTCTTTTCTCATTCTTTTTTTCCCCTTTACATAATGGCAACTTTGCAGCAAGCACAACAAGAACAAACCGGATTAGGATCTCGTAAAAGCAATCATTGCCACCCATCGTTTATTGCTACAAAAACCATCGCCAATGTCCTCGCCAATGTAAAACCTACAGCATCGAATCGGCAATTGGCTGATTTACCTATATCAGCCACCGTGGAACAAGCCTTTGATCTACTCTTGGCTGAAGATATTCTCTCATTGCCAGTATATCGCTTAGATGATCAACAAAAGAAAGTGTACGTGACTATCATCAGTGTTTTGGACTTGATGCGACTTCTTAGTCAACATGTAAGTAATCATGGCTTGTGTGAAACAAAGTATTGCAAGTAAAAAAATTATGACCGTGAGAATAAAAATAAAAAAATAAAAAAACGTGGCTATCATTCACCTCCGTTTCAATTTTTTTTTTTTTTAATTAGGCTACAGACGCTGATTTCTTTCAACATTCTATTAAGGAAGCCATTGGACAAACAGAAGAAAGCTCAAGATTGGTGACGGTGCAATACTCGGATTCTTTAAAGGATGTGCTCTCTCTTTTTAGTGAACATGGTGGTCACAGGGTATTGGTCAGCAGTAAGGATGGACAACAACCTCCCATCTTATTATCTCAAATGGATGTAGTACGCTACCTTCAAGCACATAATCATCAACTGGGCGCCATTCTCAATGAAAATGTCCCTGCTTTGGTGGAAAAGGCATCGTTAAGACGACAAAAACGACTTCATCTGCAGAACGATCAACAGCAACAGCAGCAACACCTGGTGACATTCAAAACAACGGCAATCAAAGCGTTTGAACAAATGGCACATGACCCTTTTATCAGTGCATTGCCTATTGTGGATGATGAAGATTGCTTGGTGGGTGATATTAGTCCTCAAGATTTACGTGGATTGAATAAGGCACGATTACAAGATTTGTCAAAACCTGTCCTGATGTTCCTTAAATCGAGTCATGGTGATCTGGTTGCTCCCCATACCTGTCATGATCGATTCACCTTATCTCAAATTATGGCGGCGTTTGTATTACGAAAGGCTTCTCGCTTGTGGTGGACTGACCAAGACGAACATGTCATATCTGTGATCACTCTTACGGATGTCTTGGGCTCTTTCTTGGACGACTCTTTTATTTGCTAGTTTAGTTTTATATACCAAATCAATTTATTATCATTTTTGGCAACTTCCCTTTTTTTTTTTTTTTTTTGAATCAGAATAAAGAAAATCACCCTGACTGATCGAGTCTTTCATACAATTGGCTCCCCGCCTGCCACTAACTTTTTTTTTTTTTTGATTTCCGTCCCTTTTCTTTTTTCTCTTTTTTTTTTTATCATCTCTTTTTAAAAAATTATCTTGAAAGCCCTTCCCTTTCATCTCTTTTGAACGAACTATTCTTCCTGATCATCCTTCTTCATTACCAAAGTCTAGTTGGATGCACGCACAACAACGTCAATCTCGTATCCCAGAACAACAAGGTATTGGTCAAACCTTACCACCAGTACCCGTGGGGATCGATAACATGCACAGCTCTCCTTCGCCTTCCGGTGCCATGCCTAGTGGAACTCGGCTGCAGGTTGGAAAATATCAAGCCATCATTCACAACTTTATTGCTGAAGGTAAGGAACTAACTTTCTGCCTTTGTATATATGTCTCATTGTTTTATTCTGTAGGTGGATTTGCTCACGTTTACCTTGCTAGGATTGAAGGGAAGTCTGGGTATGTGGTGCTGAAAAGAGTGGCTGTTCCTGACGCAGAACGATTGAAAATGGTGGAGAAAGAAATAGAATTCATGGTAAAGCATATGAAAAAAAGCGGCTATTAGGCTATTAGGCTATTAGGTGTATGGTAAATGACTCACTCTTATTTTAATAGCGCCGTCTGGGGGATCATAAATATATTGTACGGTATTACGCATCAAGGGTGGATGCATTGCCTATTGGTGGTTTTGAAGCATTGATCTTGATGGAATACTGCCCTGGTAAGCACTCTATAGGATATGTCAAAGAAAAGCGTTCTTTCTTTTTGCACAACTAACATGATATCTCTTTCTTTAGGTGGTGGTGTTATTGATCTGATGAATCGAAGGCTGCAACATCGTCTTACGGAACCTGAAATTTTAAAAATATTTGGAAATGTTTGCGAAGTATGTATTGAATCAGTGGCTCTCATCATTACCAATATTCAATTTTATTTTTACTTTTTTTTACATTAGGCGCTTGCATACATGCATTACTGTCAACCTCCAGTGTTACACCGGGACTTGAAGGTAAATTAAATGGTTAGTACAGCTATCTTTATTTATTCACTAACCGTCTTTTTGTCTTTCTAGGTGGAAAATATTCTAATTCTTACCCAAGATCAATACAAGCTTTGTGACTTTGGGTCTGCTGCTCTCTCCAAAGGATCTTACATACCAACAACTTTACAAGAAATTCAAAACGTGGAAGATGATGTCCAGCGCCATACCACTCTCCAATATCGTGCGCCTGAAATGATCGATATCTATCAAAAAAGGCCAATCAACGAAAAGGCAGATATTTGGGTAAGCACTCCGTAAATATATACTGTTTTAATTAACAGAAAACTAATACCGTTTTTCAATTTCTAGGCTTTAGGGGTTCTTTTATATAAACTTTGTTACTACACGACGCCATTTGAAGAACAAGGACAGCTTGCCATTCTCAATGCTCACTACTCTATCCCACAATCTCCTTACTTCTCGGATGGTCTACGACAACTCATCATTGCAATGTTGCAGGAAGATCAACAACGACGACCCAATATTTATCAAGTGGTGAAAACTGTGTCTGATTTGATGCATGTAGAATGCCCCATTCGAAATGTGAGTGAACTGATAGAAGAGAGGAATATCAGTGAATATACCTATTGACTGACGTTTTTGACTTTTTTCTCACTATATAGATATACAAAGATACGACCCCAAGTCCAATTTCTCGCCATGATTCGCCCGTTGCATCATCCGGTAGTGACAGCAGCTCATCGTCCATCTTTGAAAAACTTCCCAGTCTTCCCCACCAATTACCCAACATCACTCCTATGCGGCGTGGTCGACCTACTCGTCAAGAAAATCGATTATCGGGAACCCCAACGTCGTCTCCGCCTATATCTACCCCTCCACCTCCACCATCCCAGCCACCTTCGGCCTCAGTCTCTGCATCTTTTGATCCATTCGACCCAACACATGTGAAAGTTCAAGGTGATCAGGACCTGGATTCTACTACTACACAGTCAAGCAAGTCGCATTTATCGTCATCATCATCATCAGCATCTGGCACGCCCAAATTTGGTTTCGAAAATCGATTTGACGATAGCGGCTTCTCATCTTCCTCATTTACAAATCACGGGATGAGGAAACGACGGCAGATGACATTTCCTCCTCATCGGCTTACCCTTGGCAGCTGGAAGCGCAGCAATTAGAGTCAATTTCGATACCTCCCCAACAGAAAGAACAACAACAACCTCGCCATCATCGTACAACCTCGTTATCACCTCGTATGAAAGCGGTATCTCTTCAGCAACAGTTCACTCATAGCGGCAGTACCAGCAAAAGTACTACTATTATCCCTAGCACTACCAAAAGCACCACCAAAAGCACCAAAAGCATCCGCGATTTTATGGAGAAGAAAAGGGCTCCGCATACCTCATCTACCACATCGACTTTGTCACCTGTGCCAACCGCAACCACCTCTTCATCTTTACCGGCAACATTACCATCATTGTCGTTATCGCCATCGCCATCATCATCGTCGCCGAAAAACAACCGCAATATTGAATCCTCTTCTCACAAGACACCTCTCAAGGAAGGAGGTCCTTACCGCCCCAAACCTCCACCAAAACCAGCTAGATTTCGTGCCAGCAAACCTTCTGACGTTGGCAATATACCTTCAGCATCCTCATCTCCACCGCCCACAACATCATCGTCATCATCATCTCCCCTCTCGCTTCACCTGCATCTCCTCTGATGCGCCCTCCTTCTATATCTGAATTTGAAGAAAAATTCCCATCTCTTGAAGACTTGTAAACATATGGACAACCTAGATATAGTTTTGTAGTTTTTCTTTTTTTTTGGATGGTAGCATGGAAATATAGAAATAAAACACTTTTTTTTTTTCAATATCTGGCTCACTGCTTCATCTTGATTTCTTTTATTAGTCATACTGTCACATTCTGGGTGTCACTCGGGACGCAACCTACGTTGTCACCCGGAAGGACACTGCTTGAAACAAAATCATTGCGAATCATTTGCAAAGGACTTCATCTCAATTTGTAGTTATAGAAATTACCATGATGCCCGCTTTTACTGTTAGTATTATTTTTGAATAAAAACCATAGTATTACTGTCGTTCATTTGCTTTTGTCCTTATTTGTTTGTGTTTTATCATTGTTGTCTTTGTCTTTCTGTCTCTGTCTCTATATTTATAGAGTGATATATATTTTATCATAACCGAAAAAGGCATACCATCGTAAGCGTTCCTCAAAACGTGTTGTCTCTTATTGGCGACAGCGAACATTGCAGAAAAATGAAGAGTACAAAAAATACGAACAACTTATATGATGCACTTCATTCGCACACAAGTACCATCATTTAAACTCATGGCTCTGTTATAATATTAAAAATAAAGCTATAAGCATTCAAAGTTTGTCGATTTTGGAGATTTTGGGTGGAATGCCTTGAAATTGAAATGATTCCAGACAAGGGCATTTTCCAAACCTGGTAGGGTTCTAAGTTTAAAACGGATGGTGAGATTTTGTACTGCACTGGTGAACCTGAGCCACACACTCCTTGTAAATGAATCTAAAAGCTGTTGTATAATGTTATATTACATTCGGATATATCAAGTGAACCGTACTCCTAAGTCTAATCCTCTGTCATTGGCAATCAGATATTCTTGTGTACAGTACAATAAATATTGGAGGGACAGCGCATTGGAGCAGTGCTCGCAAAGAATGCCCAGCTAACGAAGTGATGCTGGTTGTTCAGAAATTCACCTCGCCCCCAAAGCGTATTTGAAATCATCAATGTAACTATACAGCATTATATTTAATTCATATCGTATCATACATCAAAAAAAAAAAAAAAAAAAAAAAAAAAAAAAAAAAAACGAGGGAGGGGAAGATTGGTCAATGTTTGAAAGTAGAGGTCAATGATTAAAAAGAGAAAGGAAAAAAAAAAGGATGTTTCACTGAACCATAAAGATAAACCCCGAAGGGAGTTTGCAATGAGGAGATTAACAGGAGATCTGGAGAATGATATGTACTAATGTAAAAGGAAGCTTGTAAAAATCAGGCATAAACACTCTGCAAGTTATATGGAAAGGCTCAAGAGATATTTTTTATTGAAGCATAACCACGGTCGACGCTAATCTACAAGAGTGATGGTAAAAGGGATCCCTTGTACTGTACTGTACAAAACAATACAAAACTTGAGAAAGACCCATGGGGCATTTTCATTAGAGCAAGCAAAAAGAGAAGTGTTTTATTCATTTATAGATAAATACAAACTATGACAAACTAAAACTAAGCTAAGCTAATGAAGGATTCAAAACAACCAACTAATGGTGCCTTCAGATCCTAGATCCAAAATGAAAGGGTTTCCCCATGCAACTTGTAATCCCTGAGCTGAAAACCGTCTAAACTAGTCCTGATACGATTGTAGATCCAAAATAACCTCGTAGCAGTTGAATGGTGAAGAATTAAAGAAAGAAAAAAAAAGAAAGAAAGAAAGAAAGAAAGAAAGAAAGAAAGAGTGAAAAATAAACATGGCCAAAAATAAAAAATCCACACGTGGGCGGGATTTCAATTACTTCTGTGTTGTTGTTTTTTTTAAAAAAAGTGATTGTGGTATGAAAAATCAACTCATTTACAAATATTGACACCATCCATCCTTTATTTAATGTATCATGTAAAAGAAAAGATCCCTAAAATATATCATATCAACTGATTAGGATATCATAGAAAATACAATAGGAGTCGATGACTACATTACGCGATTGATGGAAGAATACGTGGAAGTTGGGTTTCGTTTACCGATTCTTTTATATTTTAGGCAAATGCTGTCATGCCTTTGGTCGGATGTTTCAGGCGATTTTAAGGTTTTCCGGGGGATGTCCTTCTAACTCGGAATTTTTTAATTATCCTTTAGAAAGGATAGGATTGAACAAACAAGCAATCAAACTAATGAACCCAATCTTTTTTGTTTATAGGGTATTTCTGCCTTTGTATCCGTAATGAATGGGTGTGCAGATAGTGTAATTAGTTTTAGCATGTAGTTTTAGTGTACCCCCCCATCCCGTATTGACACCGTATTGTTTAAATCCCGTTATTCATGCAGTTTGGACTACCCTTTTTATCGAAATAAAAAAAAAAAAAAACTATTTTTTTTTCTTTTCTATCTTGACTTATTTTTTATATTTGCTTAACGATTATTTATTATATGTTTTCTACATCTAGGTTGGCTACACGACACAAATCGTTGGCAACACAATTCAGACATCTTCATTCTCCTCTTCTACGGTCGCCACCATCATCATCCATTTTACCTGCAAGTATAACAAAACACGTGCACAATTTTTCTACATTTAAGAATGGATTAAAAGACAAATATCATGAGCCTACTGTTTCATCATGTGAGTTGATGTCTTTACTTTATGATGAATTTTAGACTAACTCGTCTTCATCATAAATTTTCGATACTTTTTAGCATCAAAGGCAAACCACCATTCAGAGAAAAAGGTCTATACCGTACGACCAGTTTCCTTTTGGATGGACAAAATCATTCATAAAGAAAATCAAAAAGACCCAAAGGTGCACCACACAAAAGAACGTGTACTTGTCGACAAAACTGTAAGCCAGGGAAAAAATTATGCTGCGGGGAATGAAAATTAACCAAGTCATGCCAATTTTCCCAACTATAGATGGCCGACAGTCATATGGATGTTTATTTACCATTCAAATCCTCCCCTGAATTACTTGAAGAGTATATATTTGTGGACGGACGTATTCGAACTGGAAAACTCTTGGAAGGTATGTTTGTGTAAAAATAAAAATGAAATAAAAAAGCACTATTCCCAACTTATTTTTTTTTAAAACGGGAATATAGATCTGGATGCCCTGGCAGGTGCTATTGCGTATAAACACATTGATAATAATGACCCCCAGGCAGCTCCAGTAACCATAGTGACAGCAAGTGTGGACCGACTTGATCTGTTTTTACCGAAGGCAGTCGAGAATTATAGACTCAGTGGAAATGTCACCTATGTAGGCACCAGTTCTATGGAAAGTGAGTAAAGATGTAATTTTTTAAATTTTTTATCTTTATTTCCAAAACAGTATTAAGTAATATTTTATATAACACCTAGTTTTCATCAAGGGAGAAATTGTGCCTGAAAATGCGGACATTGAAAACGGCAAGGAAATCGATGTCGCTAAAAATAGTTATTTAGACGCCAACACCGTTCTCGCCACACGATTTACCATGGTTGCCATTGACTCATCTACACACAAACCAGTACAAATTAATCCACTAATTACCACATCACCCGCAGAGAAACGCATCAGGGAAGTGGCCAAGATGAACAAGAAGCGCAAAAAAAAGGAAGCTGAAGCCTCCTTGACTCGACAAGCGCCGACCGCACAAGAAAGCCTCGAAATGCATGACATGTTTTTAGAGTTTTCACAATACGTTTACAACAACAGCAAACGCGATGGTGACTATGGCGATGATTTTGCCAGCACATTATCACCCGATGAACGCAAACCATTACCGGATGACTGTGTGTGGATGTCGGACACCCGCCGAGACACCTTGATTTTATGTCACGCACAATTCAGGAACGTGCACAACAATATCTTTGGTGGATTTATCATGAAAAAAGCGCTCGAACTGTCGTTTGCTACGGCAAGCACGTTTTTACGATCGAAAGCACCCATTGTGCTATCCATGGATGGGGTGACGTTCCGCAAACCAGTGTATGTTGGATCTCTCTTGTCCATGAAAGCCGGCGTCGTTTGGGCAGGCTACCCACATCGGTCCCTCCAGGTCCGTGTGGTTGCCTCGGTGATTGATATCGAAAAGAACTCGAAGGAAACCACCAATGTGTTTTATTTCACCTTATCATGCACTGACGACGATATCAAGGTCCCACGTGTCTTGCCCCGCACATATGCTGAAATTATGCTGTGGCTCGATGGAAGGCGTAGACGTACTCATGGATTGAATGCACGTCGACTACTGTTGGATGATCTTGCTCCCCTTCCACATAGCCTGGGCTGATACTGAATAAAAATGGCCAAATAAAACAAAAAAAAAACAATGGATGGTGTTTTTCAACATTCACACTCCGCCAACGTGATTATATATATATATTTTTTGTCAGCTTTCCCTTTTTTCTCTTTCTCTTTTTTTTTTTTTTTTTTTTTTGTTCTTCATTGAAAATTTCAATGATGTGATGGTGATTTTGAACTAATGTAGAACTTGAATCAGGGACACTTTGAAGAATGTAAAATGCAATACAAACATGCTTGGGGAAACCCTTCCATTTAGAATGTGGGATTAAGGATCGCAAATAGGTTAGACTTCATCTTTGTTTAGTTCTATGGAACCTTTATTAGATTAGCTCAGTGTTAGTGTCATAGTTAATATCTACGTTTGAATAAAACATATCTGGTCTTTTTAACGCTAGTCTCTCTTATATGTCTAATTGTCTTGTTGAATGGGTTATACATGAGTATGTGACCTCATGAAAAAGAGGATCTGGCAGTAAGGCAGGTTCTGCTCAATTGTCATGCTCATTGCTATGGCGAATGAATACACCCTGTGTGTGTGTGTGTGTATGTGTGTGTGTGTGTGTGTGTGTGTGTGCGTGTGTGCAGAAAAAAAAAGATGAGGTAACTATGAGTCAAGTGTCTACTAGTGTAGAGGACAACACTGGAAGTTATGAAAACATATCACGCACAATCATACTGTGAATATATATTAGAAGTCACCATTTTGTTTATTGAATGAAATATCATACGTAATAATAATAAAAAATAGGGACGATGAGTAGATATATATGGAAGTGAGGGAAAATGAAAGGAGTGGAGATTTAGACTGGTCATAATAGGATATTGTAACTCTAAAATGATTGATGAAAATCATGCGCATCTCAAAAAACATCATCCACAATGGCCATTTATCATCGGAAGCTCATCCGTGTAACCAAAGCATCGTAAACCATAAATCAAATACTACACACAAAATAAAAAAAAAGAGAGACATCATCATGAGGGCAATAATATATATTTTTTTTTATTTGAAGAAATATAATCAACTAAAAAGAAAGAGATATGAATAAATGAATGAGGAGGGAATAATATAAGAAAGATAAGGAATAACTAAGCAGATATAAAAAAAGTTGAGTGTGGGAATGCAAGTAAAAAAAAAAAAGATAACAAAAAAAAAAAATGTATATGATTGGGGTAAAAATAAAAAACTGAGGCACTAAAAATACAAGATTGGGGGAGGGGGGTCTGTGCGGTTGCAGCCCTATTGTATATATACACACACGCACACAATATGTATCAAACACAAACAAATAAGGTCCGGATTTCAGCCAAGAGATCGCCATCCAAAGCCAAAGAAGCCTTTTCCGACCACGTCGACATGAGGGAGCGGTGATGGTGCCAGGATGGGTCTGTTCTTGTCGTTGCATAATCCGATTGATTAAAAGAAGCTTGTAATCGTTGCTGTTTCCGCCGATGCGCCATGGCACGAAGAATGACGGAGGGAATGTCCCGTAGGCCCCAACTGATCATTTCCATATGCGTCAATTCGCCGCACTGTCGTACAATTCCTTCGATTCCATCCGAACCCAACACGGCTGCTGTTTTGCGATCAATCCTCATCCTGCTACTAGCGTCTAATGATAATGGTCGTTGGTTGTCATCGTCTTCATCGTCGTCCTTGACCTCCTCCAAAGTCCAATCATCATCGTCATCATCGTCATCATTATCAGCAGCATCCTGTTGTTGTTGTTGTTGTTGTTGCGGTTGCTGTTGGATGCTTCCCACGGCATGTATCACTAATTGTTCCACCTTGGTTGCATATTGAGCGACGGTTTTCAATGTGGTAGTGTCTTGACATTGTATATCCAGTTGACGCAGTTGTGGCCCATAGTGTTCAATCAGCAGTGGCAGCATTAATGGGTGGATTTGTTGTAAAGCAACCTTGAGAGAGTGGATATGTTGGCAGTGGTGTTTCAGTGACGTCAAGGCGACATTGTTCGCATTTTTGATTCGGTTGTGATTCGCACCAAAGGAAACAAACCCAAGACATGGCAGTCTGTGCAATAAATTGTCAATGGCAGTAGCTGAAAAATCGGTCCAATCAAGGATCAAGGTTTTTACTGCAGAATGTTGAGGAGGGACACCCCCTTCAGGTGACATTGACCCCTTGGTGGCGGTGGCGGCGATAGTGATAGGGTTGGTCGTGTTGTAGTAGTAGTAAGAGGCAGGTAATTGGTAGATGCTTGTGTGAGAATGGTCTTCGGGTAACATCGGAATATAGGATTCAGGTTGATGAAGAGAGACGAGATTGCAGTATCGGAAGCAGAGAGTTTCTAGCGATGCCAACTCAGTCAGAAAGGGTGCCACACGTTCAATAGGAAGGACGGGAAAATCGCGCAGAGTCAATGTCGTCAGACTGGGCATGGACTGGCGGTACCATTTTATTTGAGCATTGCTGATGAGCCACTGGAAGCTGCTCTGGCGACAAGTTAAGGTCAAGTGTTGTGTATGTTTCCTAACAACTTGTGCAAGATAAGGCGAGCGCTGTAGGCCCTTGTTCAGTTGGCCCAATTGTTTCCGAATCTTTATATGGACATTGCGATAGAGAAGAGGCAGACAGAGGTTGTAACTTTGTTGATTGACTAAACAGAGTTGAGCGAGGACTGGTTGAGGAAGGCGAGTGAGTATCAGGTCATGAATTTCATAAGGAAGATTAAAAAAAGGATGCATATTTTAGGTGAGGAGAGAATGAATCATATAAAACTTAGGGAGAGATGGGTAAAAGTAGAAGAAGAAGAAGAAGAAGAAGAAGAAGAAGAAGAAAGGAAGTCCCTTTATATCCAAAAAAAAAAAAAAAAAAAAAAAAAAAAAAAAAAAACTCAGGGGGGACGCACTTGCGAATGATTGATGCTGACAAGGCGCATTTTTTTAAAATTTTGATAGAAAAACTTGCTATTTTTGTCATAAGCACGGGTAAATGAGTAACGGCAATTGTAACCGATATGATTCATTTTTAACAAATCATTCTAAGCTTTTATTGACCAAAATGATGATAATGACATGCATATAAAAATGGAGACAATGGAATTGTACAGTTTATAAAATGATCGATATTTTTATTTGATTGATTGAAGGGGAGTGGCTAATAATAATAATAATAAACTAAATGTATAAAAAGCTATTCTAATGTTTGGCAGTAAACTTGATGTTATCAAAGGCTTCACGTTCAGCGAATTCAGCATCCACTTGATCAATATAAGGTTGGAGGTATCTGACATCCTGCAAAACAAGCAAATAATGATTGGTGAGTAATTTTTTTTTTTTTTAAAAGAAAAAAAGGATCTGTTAAGACTGTCGTCATAGTGTTAGTCTTACCGTTTGGTGAGTAGTCCATTGATCCTTAGGTAAAAGGGTGTGAGACAAAGAGCATTGCATGGCTACACGGATACGATAAGCACGATCATAAGCTTGACGGGGTTCGGCAATTTCAAGACGACGGAGAGCTTCCTTGACCAAAGGGCTTTCTTCGGCAAGCAAATCATCGTATTTAAGACCTATATTTCGTCGAGTACATATTGAAATATAATTAGCATTATATCCTAAATCGATTTCCTTGACCAATATTTTCGTATTTATCGTTTGCTGATGTACAATCTAAAAAAGTAACAGTACTAGAAAACAGTTCGTATCAGATAAACAATCTTACCGATTTGTTGATAGCCAGCAGCACCAGCATAGGCCTTGGCAGCAGGTTTCAATAATCCAGAGAGGAACTTGGAGTTTTGTACAACACTCTTGAGGGAAATGGTAGACATTTGTGATCGACTATAAGTAAAAAAAAAAAAAAAAAAAACACAACAGAGAGTGGGGAGAAGATATACAGAAAGAAAAAAAAAAAAAAAAAAAAAGAGAAATAGATTGCTGGGGTTAGATATGTGGACATGTTGGTCAGTTTATTTTTGTCGTCACAATTTTTTTGAATCACCGCCCAATAAAAGTAATATGCTACACTACAAAATGATATGATTGTACAGTCTAAACTAAAAATTTTGACAGATCACCGGTTCTGATGTTCTTGTTGTTGTTGTTGTTGTTGCTGGGATAATAGAGGTCGACCATCACTTGATTCGCCTTCGTCATTATCGTCATCATCATCTTCGTCTTCCTCTTCAGGCTTGAGTTCGTCAAATTCATAATCCATAATAGGCGCTCGCGAGGATTGACGGGGTAAAGCGGGTGGCGGGGATCGCCATTGATTACGCTTGCAGAGATACATCGCCGTCGCCACGCCCAAGATCGCCCCTGTGCCCACAAATGCATAAATAAACACACTGCCATCAGATTCATTGTTGTCAATTGATCCATCGGGCGATACGGATTCATCATCTTCGTTCATATGACTTGTTGGTGTAACTGATGCATCGATTGATGATGAGGAGGAAGTGGTTGGTTTAACCCTTGTTGGGCGAGCTGGCGCTTGTGTATCTACACTTTGTGTTGATGTTGCCGAGGGAGTGGAGGTATTGATGATCGAGGTAGTGTTTTCATTGGTGGTATCATGGTTGACAGCAGGTTGATGGTTCGGTTCGCCTTGAAAACGGGGATCCATTTCACCAAAGAGAGTCATTGTCCAATTCAACAAATGTCCAGTGGATTTCGCATTATGTTCGTCATAGATTAATAATGTCCAATTTCCAATAGGGCTCTCTTCCCTATATACACACATAAAAAATGATGAGCGAATCATTTGACTTATTCTGTAGGTCTTCTTTCAATCAGCTTACCAGTGCTTCACCGTCATGAATTTCCAGTTGTGAATACCATCGGAGCTAGTATCACCCACACGAACAGCTGCTAATTCAGATTCCACCTTATTTGGACTTTGAAGCAAAATTTGGATATCGCCGCGCCGTTGATGTTCAATGTTCACAGTAGCAGTGATGTGTTCTAGCCTTGATAAGCCGGTAGCTTCTACCATTTCTTGCGTGATTTGGACAATGCTTCGTAGAGGTTTCTTGTGTTTGGCAGAAGTGGTATCAGGAATCTTTGTCTTGTTCATTTTAACCGGGAGTTCCAAATAAGTTTGCTTGTTGACATTCTTGAACACCTTGGCAGCTTCAATGATGGCCCATGTATCCAGTTTCCCATACCCATATTTGTGGTTATACATTCGTCCAGAAGGTAGCTTTTTCCAATCGTTATCATCCAGGTTGATGGGCAGTGCCGTTTGAACACACAGATGTTGCATATCACGCCAGGTCAAGTCGGGCCGGACAGACAGCACCAATGCAAATATACCAGCGGCATTAGGTGCAGCAGCCGATGTGCCTCCATGAATATCTGTACATTCCTCATTCCCATGATTGGTTGTGTACTGCGAAATAATAACTGAATAAGTGACCAATTCCTTTCTTCTTTTTTCCATACATGCATTCAGTTTTTATTAACTTACGATTGATTTGCCACCTCCACTAGAATAAGTCACCACGAGTTGAGCCGAGCATCGTTCAGCATAAGACGGATGATGATCGGTATGATCCAATGCACCAACAGTAATTGTGTAAATGCTATTTGTATATCCATCGAAGTTGCAATTGTCACCGGCATTTCCACCATTCCCAGTTGCAAATACATATACTGTTCCTTTTCCATCACGACCATTTTCGATTCCATTGACAAACGCATCCGCCAAGATACCAGTAGGAGCTTCCATTGTTTGACCATCATCAGGAGGACCCCAAGAACATGAAAAGATATCATTTTCCTGGTACTTGTAATTCAGTGCCGCAGCTTCATCCACATCTGTGATTTCTCCAGACAATATACGAATACCTATGTAATAACGAGGAGGTGATTAATAATAGCTTTTATATAATTATTTTTATACAGTAGTCATCTTTTCTTACCAGACACTTTTGCATTATAAGCAATGCCCACCCCACAAGCTTCATTTTTCACTGCAGCAATTTGACCCGCACATCGGGTGCCATGGTAATCATTCCACAATATAGGTGTAGGTAAATCAACATGGTCATTAAAGTCATAGGATCCTTCAGCATACTACGAATAAATATAGATATATATCAGTAAAGGCAAAGACGAAATCAATTGATGTATACAATGCGTTACTTACAAAATTATCTTTCAAGTCCCTGCTTTGATAATCCAATCCATCATCCAATATCGCCACAACGGTTCCATTACCGGTCACCCCTTGTTTCCAAACAGAAGTAACATTGATGTCGTTCCCAGTATTTTCTTGATTGACCTAAATAATAAAAAATTCGAAATAATTTCGAATCAGTATAACAATATACTAGACCCTCCGTCTTCTTTGACTTACCAGATGCCATTGTTCTGTGAATCCCGGATCCTTGATACCAAGTGACTTTTGAGCATCTTCAAACACAAGTTTCCCAGAATCCAAAACAGGTGCACGGGGAATCACTGCTCTTTTCGAGCGTTTCTTCAACACTTGCTTGTCAATACGTTGTACTTTGGACCATATGTCAGACTCTATGTTTCTTTTTGTTGAGGATTGTTGTTGTTTTGTTGGTGGAAAGAGGCAACAATAGGGTCGTCGTCCTTCGTAGTGGTGGAGCGTTTCATTACTGCTGTCATTGGTGAAGAGACCACAAACCAAGTTTTCAGTTCACCTACTGGACCTTCGTATCGAGTTTCGAGAGAGCGAGCTATGTGTTTGGCATGGTGATGCGTAGCATCGTCTAAATGGCCCTGGGGGAAATGGAGGGTATAGTATTGTCTTGAAGGATCTCGTTTGATGATGGCAGTGGTGGCCTGAACCAGTGCCAGCAGGTAAGCGAGTGTTACCCAAAAATAAAGATACATCAAAATTTAAGGAGAGACTAGTGGATAACAGTATATTTAGGGGAATGAGGTTTTTTTATATAATTGGGAGGGAGAGTGTAAAATAAAGAATATCAAAAGAATGAGAAGGGGATGCTTGTAACAAAAAAAGAAAAAAGAGAAAGAAAAAAGATGAACTTTCGGAGCTTCAGATATCCAATGAGCGGTGGCCGTACTTAACCATTTGCTTGGCTCTAAGTGCTTCATTGGCCGCTTCCAAAATCAAAGGTATGATTGTAATAAAACAAAATCAATACATATAACAATGGATAATAATAATAATAATTTATTGAGTGACTTTAAAAGAATAGATATAATAAAACAATAATATGGATGGTGGTGTATGTGTGTTGCATAGTGACTAATAAAAGGAAGAGAGAGAGAGGGGGAGGGCTAATCTATTTTGACATTTTGATATATTTTCTTCACAAACCAATGTCCGGCGGAGTGACCAACAAATCCAAGCATACAAAACATGCCAAGGCACAGTAAGCCAGTGTATCCGAAATAAAAGCTTGTTTGGAAAGTCCCTGTCATTCTAAAAACCAGGTTAAAATTAAATTAATACGCCTTACATTTGCCTTGTTTTTTCTTTATCGGTACTTACTTTGTCTTTGTGAAATAGTAATAGGTCGCATATAGATAGATATAGATTGAAGTTGAAGCACATGACATAAAACTGACCCAGTGCCTAGAAATAAAAAATAATAATTATTAGCTATTCCATCTTTGTTTATGTATATCTTCGCTTACCATCGATGATCTTCAGAATTGAGTAAAAAGTAGGTGCTTACAATAGACACGCAAGCACTGACCACCAAAAGAATTAAAAAGACCAGAAACATAAAGCCATAAACATAATAAATCTTGTATGTCCAGAAAGAAGTAAAGATAAAATACATTTCAATAAAAATAGAGGCAAATGGCAAGATTCCACCCAAAGCAGCAATCGCCAATGGTTCTTGGTACCATAGTTTTTCAGGGATGGGTCTTGGGATGGGATTGATACGACAAGGGAATTCCAAATGAGCATGTCCCGCAGCAGATCCCCAGCGTCTGGCAATAATGGCACCGAAAATCGTCAAGGGGAACACAACCAAAATCCAAAGAGCAATCACCGAGAATAATGCCATAAAGGGAACCGCGCGCGAACTTGAGTAGTAGATCGCCAATGTGTTGATATAGCCACCAATCACTCCACCAGCCACAGGAAAGAGGACAGCTGTCAAGATCACGTTCCGTACCCATTCCTTTCCACCATAGGTCGCATAAAACTTGGCACTGGTATAACCGGACACAAGCGCTGTCATGGTGTAAACAGCAACACTTGCCGTCATGATTGTTGCACGTTCCGAGTAAGACTGGCCCCATATGATATAGATAATCATCACAAGGCCCATCACCGCCAACTGACTGCCTGAGCCAATAAACGCAGACATGAGCATCAGATGAGGAGGTTGCCGAAAGACATCGCCATGAACTTGTTTCCATCCATATCCTTCGTCGCCAAGATCACGATCCTACATCACAAAAAAAAAAGTTAGCATTTCATCAGAAAATATAAATCAATGTATACGCCCGGTTGCCCAAAACTTACAAAGTCATCAAGACCTTCTTCTTCCCGATCATATCTTGAAAAGTCCCTTTTCACCGTACGTAATAAGATAATGGACACCATCCCTGTCAAAAACAGCACCATCATAAAGGAACTACAAATGGAGAGCCAATGTACCTATTAAGAAAAGAAAAAAATAGAGTGAGTCCAACAATTTACTCGGATAGCTTATTTTTGTTCGGTTTACATTGTGTTCGAAAAAGGATGCTTCCAATAATCGGCTGAATCGATCTTCAAATAAAGTATCCGTTGGTTTCCAGGATACAGAGTAAGTAAACGTAATTTCCGTAGGTGTGTCTCCTTCGAGATCAATAGGGTCTTGTTGATCGAGTGATACCGATATGATCTACACAACAAAAAAAAAAAAAAAAAAAAAAAAAAAAAAAAAAAAAAAACCATGATGAATGAATGATATCCTAGTCCGTTGGGGGGGGGGGGTGATTTGTTCATAAACATATACGTAGTTTCATACTTACCCGGTCGCCATTGTATTCTATGGTAAATGCTTTGTGGAGAAACAGAGGTGTGTGTATTTCAGATCTGAGATCGCCTTTTGCGTCGACTTCGTCAAAAATTATGTTGTGAATGGCATCGTCCCCTACCCGAGCACTGATAGGTAGGTCATCTAAACAGTGTGATGTAAATATTAAATGTATATATATTCAGTACAGCTTCCCGCTCTCCATGTTCTTTGAATACTACTTACCTATAAACATACTAAACCAGTATTGTTGGCGAATAGCGTCGGCAAAAGCATCCTTGGTTTCTTGGCTCAACTTTGTTTTGCAAATGGGCTTCCGATCAACAGGTTCTGTGACAAAAGTAAAAACAGCAATAGTTAGTCTCAAGCTCTTTCTTTCATCCAACAGCATACACGCACTTCTTTAAGTCACTTACGTAAATAGCGCATTGGTATACCAGAGTTCACAAGATCCAGACCTTGGAGAGCTTCACCCAACGTTTCATGGCGATGTTCCAGTTGGCCAACTCCACGACAAAATGGTAATTGATAATAGGGGTACGTTTCTTGTGTGTTGTAAATTGGGCCCACTGTATTCATCCAAGCCACTACTTCATCTTGTTCAGCATACTATTGTTGTTCAAACCAAAAGGAAAAGAGAACAAGTAAGTAGGTTAGTAGCTGTAATAGATGACGCGGTGGAAGATGTATTTTCATATAATGTACTTTATGATTGTGTTCATCTGCTGATACAAAAATGGATCGACAACCTTGGCCAAGTAGTAGAAGGAAGTAGAATGGAAGTGCCTGTGAGCATAAAAATAGGGAAGAGAATCTCAGTTTCATAAAAAAAAAAAAAAAAAGTTGGGAAGAAAAAGGCAAATGAAAAGAAAAAGGAGTGGAGCTTTAAAATGGAAACAGGCATTTATTTTTGGCCTGACAAATTGAGATTCAAACAAAATGATGTATATTTATTGACATGATCTAAATGTAAAATAAAACCATCACAGTTGCTATTGGAGCTGTATTTTTTTTTTCTAGACAAAAAGGGGGAGATATACTAAGATAAAAAGGATCGATGGCAAAAGGTAATAATAATGATGATGATAACAATAAAAGGGATAGATAGTAGGTCAGGGTAAGAAAAATGTGGCGTGAGCGAATGGGTCAACTTTGGCCCAATCTTCTTAACGATAAGGGGTTTCAGCTTGCAAGTTTCTATGCATAATATATAAATATATAATCAGACACCAGTCCCTTTTGTTCAGACATTATCACGTTAATGGAAGTGCTTTTTTTTACCTGGCGATTTCTACTTCCCACTTGTCACCGTTAGCCAAAAGCTTTTCCTTGTTATAAAGTAATTCTTCGTGAGTTTCGGTAATGTATTCGTAGTTAGGACCTTCGACGATAGCATCCACTAAAAAAAGTATAAATCGGTTAGTATTTCAGCTTTCTAAAAAAGGATGATTCATTTCTTTGTGGGGGATGCGTGATCTTTGTCATACCTGGACAAGCTTCTTGACAGAAACCACAGTAACTATTGGAGGTAAGTCATAAAAAAAAAAAAAAAAATGTTAGTGTCAATAATATATCCCTCACATAAAAAAAAGCCTTCGTCCTTACATGCACTTGGTCATATCAATATCATAACGAGTAGTACGACGAGCTCCATCATCACGAGGTTCGGCTTCAATGGTGATAGCTTGAGCAGGACAGATAGCTTCACATAACTTGCAAGCAATACATCGTTCTTCACCTATAAAAAAAATAAGAGTAAGAGAGTCGGTTTCCCGTTTCCGAAATCTATTGTCACTGCAGAACTTACCAGTAGGGTAACGACGAAGAGCATGTTCACCACGGAAACGAGGAGAGAGTGCACCCTTTTCAAAAGGGTAGAAGATGGTGTAAGGAGGACGGAAGAATTGTTCCAAGACAACCCACATACCACGCATCAATTCAGTCAAAAGAAGTTGGCGAGCGGCGACGTCAAGAGCACCAGGAGCTTTTCCGGGATATTGGAAGCTCTTATCTTGAGGTGAAGCATGTTTCGTTACGGAAGAAGTGCTGAAACGAGCTAACTGGCTACCCATAGGTGCAGCCAGCAAACGTGAAGCTATACATAGAATAAGAAGAATAAAGAAAAAGAGGTCAGTATATATGAATTTGCTTGCTATAGTTGTTCTTTTTCGTTCTTTACCAGGGACAAAGGTATGACGAGTGGCCGCTGTGGCAAATGGTTTCGCAACGTTTAAAAAATTCATAACTCTAGTGAAAAGAAGAATGAATGTATAGAATGAAAAAGAAAAAGAGTGGGGAGTTTTTTTTTTTTTATATAAAAATGAGTGAAAACGAAGTAAAACTGAAGAAAAAGAGAACAATCAGGCCGGCAGCTGCGAGTCATTTCAAAACAAATCTTGTCGTTATGTGACGTGAAAGCGGGATATAAAAATATTCTTCCTTTTTTCGAATTTTGGGGGAGACGAGGCGGCTGCATTCTTTTATTTTTTTATTTCTTTGTCACGACGGCACTGTCCTTACTCATGTTGTCATTAGCAAGATCCTTTACCAAATTATCTCTTGTCCCTTCTTCAAGAGCTGCATCAGGTAATCATTGATAAAATGAAAGAAAGGCTTGCGTTGGACTCACAGTTTGTTATATTGCCTCGTAGTAGCTGCTGTCAATAGCATTCGCCCATATGCTACAGTAGAAGGAAACGACGATAAAAACAATAATAAAAGGCGCATGCGACACGAAGGACTTGACAAAGAAAGTCTTCCTCAACTCGACAAGGTGGATTCCATTCTGGATTTTCCTAGTGAATCATCGCCCACTCTGGATCAACCCAAGATATTCCCCTCTTACCGTCCTTCCGATGTAGTTCTTAATACGGTCACTGATATCATCGACTCCCCACTCAGCCCTGCAGAACAAAGTAAACTTATCAAGAAGGCATTGGTCATCAAGCGTGTGGTCAATATGAACGGCAAAGGCAAGCAACCTTCCATGTATGCTTTGGTGGTCGTAGGCAATGGCAATGGTTTAGCGGGCTATGGTGAAGGCAAGGACGAAGAATCAGCCCGGGCGGTGAAAAAGGCGACCAACCGTGCCATCAAGAACTTACGATATATCGACCGTTATGACAATCGCACAGTGTCTATGGATATTACTCACAAATTCCATGCCACCAAGTTGTATCTCCGTAGTCGACCACCAGGTAAAAAGAAGAAAAAAAAACTGGCGATCACATTAGGTTTGTTTGGCATTATGGATACTAAAAACAGTGTGATATAGGTTTTGGCTGTCGTGCTAATCATTATGTCCACGAAATTTGTCGTTGTATTGGTATTCAAGATCTTAGCGGTAAGGTGCGTGGCTCTAGGACACCTATGAATGTGATCAAGGCTACATTTGATGCTCTTTCCAGTCAGCGACTACCAGATGATATTGCAAAAATGCGTGGAAAGAAACTAGCGGATGTCCAACGTGCTTATTATGGCGGTGATCAGTAGACTGGTAGATTATTATTTGAAATCCCCATACACACACCACACAAATACATACATATAGTCACTTCCATCCTTCTTTTATTTTCCTATTTAGTCATTTTTATTTCTTCTTTTATTATTATTATTATCATACAGCTCACCATTTTCATTTTTTTTTTTTTTTTATGTAAAGTACTCAAATAAAACAATAACATTATTTCCACACTCTGGGATCGATTCTTTTTTATAGGTTGATGATGCAATACATAGGATATGATATCAAAATCAACTTTCAAATAGACAACGACAACATTTTCAGCATCAGCATCGAGATAAACATCACCACCACCGAAATTTATAGTATTCACCACAAGTATAATCAATGTCATCATCCTTAGAACTGCAAGTCCGTCATGATCATACAACATCAACTACGTCGCCATGGTCAAAATAGATATAGTTTATAGTCATTTATATATAATCATGCATTTATATAGTATTCAATAAATAAAAACGATTGTGCCAAGATAGCTTTTTTTATTTGTGCATTTTGTAATAAATAGTAAGGGATACGGGTAGAGGGAATATTGTGGAGGGAAATGGGGTATCATAAGGTGGGTGGGGAGAAGTTATGTATAATGTGTGTGTATATATAAAGGGGACGTACAAATAACTAGGTGGAAGGGTTTGTGAGGCAAAGCAACAAATATCATAGCTTATCGGTACTATTTACTTGAAGGCTGTTAACAATATCTTGATCCATTTGACTGTCCAGAACTTCGTCTAGTCGCTTTCTTTCCTTTACTAATGCTGCTGTTTCTTCATGTGTCGTTGCCAATGACAGGAACGGATGCTGGGGCGGGGAATATGACATTAGAGTATTAATTACAACCTTTGGTGTTGTTTTTTTTTTTTTGACAGAGTTACCTTTAATAATTGTTCAGCATTTGGTCGGCGCGTTGCATCCATGAGGGTACATTGCTCAATAAAGTCGATCAATGCACTTGACCATTGTTCAGGGTTGTCCAGTTTAGGTATACCATTGGCAGCTATCAAAAATACCGCCTAAGATGTGTCATAAAAAAGTAAGTATGTGTGTGAGTATTTTTTTTTTTGTGTGTTTTTTTTTTGTGTTTTTTTTGTACTCTATTTCTTACTCTAAGTGGAGGATGGTCTATATAGGGTGGATCGTTTTGTGCCATTTCCATCATCATCACACCAAGACTCCAGATATCCACCTTGCTATCGTATTCCTTTCCTTTGATCACTTCAGGAGCCTATCATCCAAACGAAAGAAAGAAAGATTATGAATTTAGTCCCTGACTAGCGTTGTACTGTCCCACCCCTTCCCCCTCCCTTTTTTTTTTTTTTCTTTACCATCCAGTATGGGGTACCAACTACAGATTGCCGTTTATCTTGATCCATTGTCATTTGAGCACATTGACTAAAGTCAGCTGTTCATCCACCACCACCCAAAAAAAAAAAGTTAAGAGATGTGTTGCATAAAATAATAAAAAGAGGTCAGGTGCTTACCTAATTTGATATCACCGCGGTCGTTGATCAATATATTATCACTTCGTATATCCCGATGAATGCGATTGAGTCGGTGCAGGTGAGCCAAACCACGTACAATTTCGCGAGCGATTCTTGCCATGTGAGGTTCCGTCAACAAGGTTGTTCCCACAGAAATGATATCGGCCAATGAGACATCCATGTACTCCGTCACTACCCATACGTCCTCGTCTACAGTGTAATGTGTGACCAGTTCAATGATATTTGGATGTCGACTCATTTTCATCGAATTCAGTTCATTCGTCAGTTTGGCGATCTTGTCCTTGGCAGCAGATGATACTTTTTTGATAGCCACCTATTTATAAAACCAAAAATAAGTGAAATGAATATCACTGGTTGCTTTTACAAATAATAGATAATAAATAAAAATCTAATCACTTACAAGTCGATTTGTTAAAGAATGCTTTGCGGCATACATAGGTCCCGAATCACCTTCGGCTATTAGAGTCAGATTGGAATACATGGCAGTTGGAGGACCTGCCTCGACTATTTCATCTAAATTGTCCCAAAAAAAATATAAATATATATAAAAGGAAGGTGAGTTTGTTTTGTTCTTGTGCGCGGGGAGGGGAAACTAGGTTACCAATGAAAGAAGATCCAAATGACAGGGACGATGATGATAGTGAAGCGGCGGGCATATGAAGATCCTTAATAAAAGCATCACCTGATTCAAACACATAAAAAAAAAGAAAAAAAAAAAAGATTAAGTAGGTTGTACATGAGGGGTTTTATAAATAGATGTGGGTATGTGGGAAAGGGAGGGGAAGGGGAGAAGAAAGAAAAGGAGAACGTGGAGAGATAGAGATCATTGATAGTATATAAAGAGATTAGTCACTTACAAGGTCCATCTGCTGTGATATTGTTGGATGCATCATTGTCCTCGTCTTCGTCGATAATCGCTGGTAATGATCGGTGTTGTAATTGTTGTAAAAGGAGATGGGTAATCGCAGCATCATTGGTGGCAGTAGTAGTAATAGTTTTTGTTGCTGATGTTGTAGGCGGAGGATCGATAGGCTGTTGATGCTGCATAATGGGCATCCCTTTATCCGATACAGGAGGTGGTGCTGGTGGAGGAGGAGGAAAAAAAGAAGAAGTGGAAGTAGGAGGAGACGATAATATAGACTCTTGGATGATACCAGAAGCATGTAATACGTGCTGCCATTCGATAGGTAAACCAATTAAACCATCATCAACATGAATATTGTGGTTGATATTGTAAGGTTTGCTGATGCCAGGTTGCCTTGGAACTAAGTTGGGATTGATATAATTCGTATCTAGGACATCATCGCTAGGTAAATTGGGTTGCCAAACGTCCGGAAGTCCCTAACCATAAAGAAAAGAAATCAATTATATCATTTCCGTGCGAGAGCATGTTACTGTTTTTGCTTCTTACCATATATTTGCCTGTCAGTCTATTAAATTCAACATGGATGCCGTGTTCAAATTGTGTCGGTTTGCTGATATCTAATATAGCGGCTGTTACTGATGGTGATATTGATGCATCCCTTCGTTGCGATCGCCAGAAACTTTTGGTTCGTTTCAAAGAAGAAGACGACGACAAACTAGAGGATTTATTGGTACTACATAGACCTGACATGGTTCCTGCTGATGGGTATGTTGGTTCCTTGATAGAATCGCGTGTTGCAGTATGTGTGAGGATATTGCCCATGGAGCAAAATAGCATGACCAAACAGTATGTAAATGTACGTATGTATATATATGTATATGTATATATATATATTATAAAAAAAGAAGAAAAAGTACAAAGAAGTGGAAAAAAAAAATCAGAAAATCAAGGAGCCTTTTTTATCTCTTTGATTTTGTCGGGCTTTGTATGTGTGTGACCTGGCTCGCCTTGTTTGTTTGTTTTTGCTGTTATTTTTAATACTGTAGCCATCAAACCAGTCGCCTTACATTAGTACTATTTATTCTATTACATATACTCTATCATTAGACTTTTAGATACAGAATACACGTATTTTAGAATAATAAATAATAAAATCGAAAATAATGTACCTCGCAACCTAACAGCTCACTTTGAGTGCTGCAGTCTACTGTGGGTGTAGAAAATAATTCAAGATCCGGCTATTTTTTTTTTTAACTTTCTTCCACTTGGTTGTTAGTCCTTTTCTTTTATATATTTTTTATTGTACGTGTATTTTTATTTCATATTTTTTTTCTTTAGCCTCTATTGATAAATAGCTTTATTTCTCCTGGTATTTAAATAGGTCCTTCCTTCCCCATCCCTTTCCTCTCTCTTCCACCTCCCACCTTATCCCTTCTTCTTCGCCTTTGTCTTATTTTTTTACGTGATGTCTGCTATTCCTATCGTTGCTCCTTCTTCTGACGGCGCTCCTTCCCCTTTGACAAAATCCCCTCCTCCGAAACCGATCTCAAAAAGTAAGTTGATTTCATATATATGGTATGCTATTATGGTCATTTATATATTTCTATTAGGTAACTCGGTCAATGCCAAAAGGCTTTGTCGTAACGTTATCATTCATGGATTCTGCAAGTTTGAAGACAAAGGCTGCGAATTCAATCACGATGTGGTAATGAAAAGGAAAAGAATGGGGATTCATTGGTATGATGTTTGGGTGTCAGGGTCGGAGGGGGGAGGGGGAAGAGAATGGGCTGATTGCTTATGGTTTATGAGCAAGTCTGCTAACGGCGTATACAAATATCCCTTTGATATATTAGAGCAACAAACTATCCTCTCAAACAAGCCCTGATAGGTAATTATGATGATTACTAGTATATTATATGTTAGACATTAGACATTCTTAATTTTGTTGTTATCATTATTCTCAAGGAAAACTAGTGCGCGACTTTCATTACCGACAAGGGCGAATACGCTTCCAAATTCAATGGTCTCTTCTGTGTCAGCCGATAGCGTCAACGCGCCTGTTTTTGTACCCAAATCAATTTCAGGTACAGTTGAATGGAAAGAGGATATTCATCAGGTCACATATACTTACTGTCTTCCATATTGTGTAGATAATTCCGTACAAGCACAGTCAGGTAAATTGAACATCTGGTAAAAAACAATGGAAATGCTGATTTTGTGTGTGGTGATCATAGGGCCTTCTACTTTGACATCTCCTGTACATCCAACATCACCCATAGAGTAAGTATCAAGTGAACTGCAATCGATTTTCGCTAACTACCTATTTTTTAAGCAGATCATCTGATACCGGTATACAACTTCAAACTACAAATCCGATGCCAGCACTTACAAACAGCTTTTCCCATTTTGACATAATGGACAATGTAAGTTCAATAGTGAAGTATGTTTACGGATATCGTATTTCAGCGCTAACATCTAGTCTTTTTATTTTTGATTTTTCTAGTCATCCCCTGTGCCACCGAATTTCCAGTCTCCTATGCCTGAAGACATGATGAATATGATGACACCAAATGGAGTGGACCCTTACTTTTATATGAATTCTGGATATCCTAGACAACCGGTAATATATATGCACATACACAAACACACTCCTAATATTATGCTCTGCCTGATTAAAAATTAGCTCCAATATCATTTATATACTTCTCCTTTACCGCATGTTGCTAATGTCCATCCAAACCAAAGACCAATCCAATCCTTCTTCCTACAAGATCAACTACGCGAACAATTGACGCGGCGGAATGAAGCCACTTTGGCTGTACCCTCAGGTAAATATACATATATATATACATAATTCAGGATAGGAGCGCCTATTAATTTTATCAATTTCTGTTTTTTTAAAATAGGTCTTGAATCTACCACTATTCCTCAGGAAGTCTATGTTTACCACTCCTTGTGTCCCTTAGAGGATAAACCTGGTCAAATTCTCGGTCACCCATCTTGGATTTACAAAGCAACTTGTAGCGTGGACGGTCGAACCTACGCCCTTGTTAGAATCGAAGGATTCAGGCTTGTGAATGAATTGGCCATGTCGGTGGTGGAAAGCTGGCGACATATACGTCACTGCAATATCATCTCCATTCGCGAGGCATTTACAACAAGGGCATTTGGAGACTCATGTAAGGATGTATACGGAAAAGGATGGTTTTATTAGTTAAGTAACTGACTATTGTTTTATTATATGTCCCTCTAGCATTGATATTCACCTACGATTACCACCCATGCTCTATGACGTTATTTAATGCTCATTTTACATCTCATGCGCAACTAGCTCTACAAATCCAACTCCAAGCTATGGGAAACAACACAATGCTTATACCAGAGTCAACTTTATGGAGCTACATTACACAAATCTCATCAGCTCTCAAGGCGATCCATGGATCTGGACTGGCGTCTCGCAATATAGAAGTGAACAAAATCCTGGTGACAGGCAAAAATAGGTAATGACGTAAAATAAAAAGACAAATGTTTCATTGATCAGGGAACTAACCTCTTTCTTTTTTAAAAAAAAAAATCCGTAGATTACGTATTAGCTGTGCAGGTATAATGGATGTTTTGCAATACGACGATGGACCCAATGTAGCTCACTTCCAACAAGAAGACTTACTCTCCTTTGGCAAGCTGGTGGTGGCCCTGGCATGCAATTCCTTACAATCATTGCATGATCTTCCACAATCGTTTGAATTCATTGCTCACCATTACTCCCCTGACCTCAAAGATCTGGTCCTGTATCTGCTCGGCAAACCCCAACCTACCAAGTCCATTGACGAAGTTATCACATCCATCGGTCCACGTATTCTTCATGAAATCAACTGTAGTCAATTGTAAGCTTTTAAAAAAGCGAATATAGTGTTTATGTGCTGTGGCGTTTGCTTACTTTTATTTATACTAGCTATACGGATGCACTGGAAAGTGAACTTGGCAAAGAATTAGAAAATGGCCGACTGGTACGACTCTTATCGAAACTTGGGTTTATCAATGAACGACCAGAGTAAGAAATGAGAAAAAATAAACGAGGGAGGAAGGGGAAAGAAAGGAGGCAGGATAGACTGGACTTACATAGATGTGATATTTCTACTTCTTTGTTGGTAACTTAGATTTGACATGGACCCAAGATGGTCGGAAACTGGAGACCGATATATCATCAAGCTATTCCGAGACTATGTCTACCATCAAGTCGATGAAAACGGTGTCCCTGTGGTGGATATGGCTCACGTCCTCACATGTCTCAACAAGGTAATAATATTTCAAGATCATATTGCTGTCATATCTTTATCTAAATGAATATCTTTTTACATACATTATCTAGTTGGATGCCGGCGTTGATGAAAAAATCATGCTTATGTCAAGGGATGAACAATCATGCTTGGTGGTTAGCTACAAGGAAATCAAAAATTGTATCTCAGCAGCCTTCAATGATATCTCTTCTGGTAGAAAGTAGTGTGTTTTAGTAGTTGAGCATATATATATTTATATTATACAAAAATCAATAAAAATATTCAAAATTTGAAAGCGGACATATTGATATTGAAAGATTGACCTGAGTTGGATGAATGGATGATAGCATATATTGGAATGATACATTCAATAATTGAAAATGCTGACTGTATTCATATACTTTGACAAATCTGATTAATAATGACAGGTCCATATGACACCGCAATGATCTGACATCTATAACACACAAAGAAACCCTGTCTTTTTATTTCCTTATCTTTTGATTTTTTTGAATTTCCGCTCAGGATACAAAGCATGATTTTGTTCCGATGGGAAAAAAGTATGAAGACGCCTTAAGGGGCTAAAAAACTTAAAAAAAAATCCCCTTTTCTTTTTCTTCTTCTTTTCTTTCTTTACTTCTTTTCCTCTCATCCTCATCATGGCCGCTCTCGCTCCTGCTCCTGCACCTACTCAACATGTCCATCTTGAAAAAAAGCCAGTATCATATACAAATCTTGCTCTTGGTGCTAGTAAGTTCTTTCCCGTTGCATATTGTCTCTTCTCACCATCAATGAAACTCATTCATACCCCCTGCTCTCCTTTTTTTTTTTTTTTTGTGCGTGTGTGTGTGTGTTTGATAGCTTTGAACTTGTTTGAGGTATCCACTCTTGGTCAACCGTTTGAAGTGGTCAAGACGCAGTTAGCTGCCAACCGTGGACAATCCCTGGCACAAGCGTTGTCAGCTGTATATAGTCGTGGTGGACTCTTGGGTTATTATCAAGGTTTGATTCCATGGGCCTGGATTGAAGGTGCCACCAAGGGCGCCGTCCTTTTATTCACGGCTTCTGAATTCGAATACCGTGCTACTGTTGCTGGTGCCTCTCCCTTCATGGTAAGTTTCAAAACGGAAAAGAGTCGCTTGTCTTTAGGTCCGCGTGCGCGCGCGCGCTTGTGTTGTGTGATAAAGAGAAAAAAAAAATAGGCATTACTGGAGGTACATTGAGATTAAGGGGCAAAGTGTTTGTGAGGTGTGGCTGGAGTAAACAAACAAACAATATAAACATATTCATCTTCTTCTTTTTTTTTTTTTTTGACACTCAATAACACCATAGGCTGGTATCATTGGAGGCATGGCTGGTGGTATTGCTCAAGCTTATTCGACCATGGGTTTCTGTACTTTTATGAAAACAGTGGAAGTGACTCGCCATAAATCTGCCGTAAAGGAATCCACCTTCAAAATCGCTGGGGATATCTTCAAACGGGAAGGTATTGCCGGTATCAACAAAGGAGTAAATGCAGTGGGTAAGTTTTCGTTTTTTTGGGGGGGGTACGTATGTATGCGCGGTCATGATCTAACGTTTTCATTCCAAAAATGATCTATTTTAGCTGTCCGTCAATGCACCAACTGGGCATCACGGTTTGGAATTACTCGGTTTGCGCAAGAATCCATCGCCAAAGCACGGTACGGGGAAAGCACTGATGCAACCAAACGCTTGACAGCTGTCGACAAGGCCTTGGCATCAATGTTGGGTGGTGCGTTATCTTGTTGGAATCAACCCATCGAAGTCATCCGTGTTGAGATGCAGAGTCAGGTGAAAGCCCCGGGACGACCTGAAAAAATGACCATCATCAAGGCCGCGCAATGGATTCATCAACAAAATGGCATCAAGGGATTCTACCGTGGTGCTGTTCCCCGCATTGGTCTTGGTATGTGGCAGACGCTTTGTATGGTCGCATTAGGTATGTCTTGAAAAAATAATCTTCTCTTTTTAACAACGTATGTGATACTGACAACATTGTTATTTTTTGTATCGTAGGGGATCATTTCCGTGCTTTATTCGGGACTAATTAGATAGTATTAACAGCCGTATGGTAATAGTATTTCTAGTATTAGTTGTTAATGGTTTAGTAGTAGACTACGTATATATTTTGTGTGCTTTGATTATTTATTCAATAAAATTTGTCTTTGTTATCATCATCAAACAAAAAGATAAGTTGATGGTAGCGGTAATTTGTGAAAATTGGTAGGCTACTAAAATGTTGCTGTACATATATTGCCAATGTGATTAATATGAAGTGCGGGTCAGTGAGCGACTTACATGAAATTGAATTCCCGATCTTTTTTTTGCGAACTGCGTTTCATTCCATTCATTTTCTTTCTCACTCTCTCTTTCTCGTTTTTCTCCCAAATCAACTACATTCCCACTTTTACCTCGCCCCCTCTCTTTTTACCCATCTCGTTGATATACTTTATTGGTAGGTTTTTAATTTTGTATACATTTCATTGTTTTTTATAAAGGTATTTACGCTACTTTTAGGCGGATTTTTATCAACTCAAACTCTACACAGATCACAACGACAGAAAAGATTTCAGATCCCGACCACGTGAATTTTTATTTTTTCCCTGTCCTTCTCTTTCTCGCCTTTTTTTTTTCCGTTCTCTATTGTAACCTCTTTGAGGTTATGGTAATATTAGACGAGTAACAGGGCTGGTTTAGAAAGGTTTTCAGATCAGGGATCACAACATGCACGGGAAGTTCATTTTGGATTCAGGATTAGGGACCACCATTAGTTGACATTTTGGAGTCGTCATTAATTTAGCTTACTATTAGTTTTTCCATAGTTTGTATCTATATCTGAATAAAATATGCCCCATTAGTCTCTCTCATCCCTTGTGCAATAGATAGATCTCCATTTACCATCACCCCTTTAGACTAGTAAGATATTTGTTATAATTCAATAAAGATGTCCATTTATAGTGTTTTCGGACTTGTCTAACTTTTACAGTAATATTAGATTCATTTTTATAATTGTCCCTTTATATTATTGTTGAAATTCTTCAGATCCCTAAAAGGTCTTCTGCATTCTATCTCAGATAGATCCCTTGTGATGTGTTTTTGCTATGTATTGCTGGCGTGGGTTCAGCCGGGACTGGGGTATCATGTTAGTAGATTTTATTATATTTTCTGTACTAGATTTTACCAGTATTTACGGCCCTCTCCGATGACGTTATTGGGCAAAATGGGAACTACTGTATCAGACTACATTTCTATATTTTTGACATGGAGTATGACTTATTCAAAAGCTGTTATTTTGAGAGGGCTAAATACATATATCTATACAAAAGATGTTTGTATTGAAATATAGGAATAAACTAAGATCAACAGGAATCAAAGGGTCAATAATAATAAGGCTGATATGTGGAAAACTAATGAGGATTCGAAGGATGGTTAATCCTAACCTAAAACGACGATTGTGAAAACAAAACTAATATACCATACAAAGCACGAAAACATTAAAGAGGATATATTTTCTTAACGCATAGCAACTGTCAACATGTATCAATATGACCGCAGTCAGAAAAAATATCCATTGCACAAATTACGAGAGACTAGCGGGACTTTTTTATTAAAGGATGTTGAACGAGACATATTTTATACAGATGTGTATACAAAATATTTACAAACTAACACTAAACTACGCTAATATAGGTCCAAAATCCTTCATTCAAAATGAAAAGGTTTCCCCATGCATCTTGTAATCCCTGATCTGTAAAGCCTTCTAAACTAGTCCTAAAGCTAATATACGTCCATCAAAATCCCAACGAAGTTGAATGACGAAGAAAAATAAAAAGGAAAAGAAAAGAAAAGAAAAGAGCGAAAAATGGGAAGTAAATATATTGTATGTGCTGGGTTTGAAATCATTTCAGCGATTTACCCACAATGACGATGCAATTTCGTTTACCCGTCGATATCGTTACTGTGAATCGCTACTGTAAACAAAACCAAAGACGACAGCAGAAGAAAACAGAAACGAACAAGGCAATGGTAATGTCTATAACTACAAAATATAAAAAATCCTTTTCAATGAATAAGGGTGGTTGTATTTGTGTCCCCTTCTATCGTTTTTTCATCTCACATCTTATTTATCTTTCTTTTATCATTAATTCCAAAAAAAAAAAAAAGTATACGTGGTTTTTGCCCTTTTACCAGACCATCATCTTCGCGCACAAGCAGCTATCTATACATATTTATTTATCAAAGTTTCATGCAATTTACCAATAAATGCTTTTTGATTTCACAAATATCAACAATGCATGCTATTTATTTTAGTAAAGGAAAGAATGAATTTTTTTTCTGCCGGTAGTGTCGTTGTCCGCCTCTATATGATATGATTTGAAAAAAGGAATCGAGGCGCAACGTTCCATCCATGGTATAGCCAGTGTGGAGGAAGGGTGAAAATTATATTTTCATTTGCCGACATTTTTGGGGGGGAGGGGGAGAGTGTGGGACAAAGCAACGAAAATGGAGCAAAAAATCAGGGGTAAAAAAGTCTCGGGTTTTGACCAGTGTGCGGAATTCTTTCCCTTTTGACTTTTATAAATTCAATTTGATCATTAACGATGGTAATAAGCGAAGGAATGGACAATGAAAACGGACATATAACGCGACAATCAATACTATTTTATCTGGATGGATTAGCTAACATAGTGGCGGATGGATGGGTGGATGGATGGATGGATGGGTCGGTGGATAGGTGGATAAATGGATGGATGGTATCGGTTAAGTGGGACGGCGCATGAAGACTAATCTTTTTTTTTTTTTTTTTTGTAGCCTAAGCAAGTCCTCGATATCAAGCAATTCCTCGAAATCACCCGTAGAAAGGATGCCACCTGTAAGTGATACCTTAGATCAGCACACTCGCATACGCACTCGCACACGCACACGCACACGCACACGCATATACACAATATAGATATATAAACGCAGCGGACTGATTTATTTTCTTTTTTTTTCAAATTATCTAGCTGCCCGTGTAAAGAAGAACGGTGACAAGTACAAGTTCAAGGTTCGATGCTCTCGCTACTTGTACACTCTTGTTGTCAATGACAAGCAAAAGGCCACCAAACTCCGACAATCTCTTCCTCCCGGTAAGACTATATCTAAATATTCCAGTCGATATTTAATACTCATCATGATATTTTCTGGTCTTTTATATAGCCCTCAGCGTCAAGGACATTTAAGCAGTAGGATTATTTTGCATCAAATTGGGCCCGTTTATATCTTTAGTCGTAGCTTTTATATATATAGACATATATAGTATGAATTTGCTAGGCTATTAATAAAGTAAAATATAGTCATTCAACAATCATCGTTGTTTATTGTATTGGATTGGATTGGTATTGGTATTGGTAGAAATAAGGCAATGAATTTTTATTTGATGTAGTGGAAAAAAATCAAGGTGTACTATGCATTGATAGAAATTTGGAATGTGTAGACTAGGATTTGTGAATGATGTGGGATTGGGTTTGGGGGGATATGAGGAGGTGGAGGAGGAGGAGAACCTTGCATTTTCAATTTGGATGAAACTTGAAGAAAAAAAGTTAGTATCATGACCCAGTGGATGTATGTGTACGTAAAAGTAAGGGAGAGCAGGCGCCTGCCAATATGAGACATCCCTTTTGGTAGCCCATTTCACAAATATTTAATTCAAAAAGGGGTGAGTCAATTTTGTTCAAAGGTGTACAATTGGGGAAATTTTTTTTTATTGATACTATTAAAAAAAAGTCGCTTCATTTTTCTATTCTAAAATAACAATGACAAATAAATTCAAATGGAAGGTATAGAAGAAAAGGTCAACAACAACAATAATAATAATATCACTGCTAATACTAATGCTAATACTAATACACTACGCCAATAATAAAATAAAATGTAAGAATACAAAATGGAATATAACCTTGGAAGGAGATTGGATATAAAAAAAAAAATATTCATCCACGATGTATCTTGGGTATCAAAAAACTTGAAGGATGCTTGTTCCTAACACGTTGGAGTCGCTGAGGATGTCGTAAAAACACCATTTTTCCCGTTGACTTTGCCTCCAATTCATCCATGTTCATATATAATGAGGTGGAAGGCGATGGTTGCTGCTGTTGCTGCTGATCCTGCTGTTGCTGTGATGCAAGAGTATGAAGAGATGCGATGGCGTTGATCATGTCGCTGTTGCTGTTGGATAATAAAGTTTCGCGGTGAAACATATTCAGTAGTCGATCCTTTTCGTCAGACCAGTGTGCCGAGCATAATGTATACTCCAAGGGGATCCATAAGTCGTTTTTTTCAATCAAGCGACGACGAATAACATGGGATTCGAAATAAGGACCATGGCATGATGAGCAGGTGTTTGCTGATGCGAGGTACGGTATGAGATGGCCTGTCAGTCGCTCGAGTTTGGTTGTTGTCACTGAATGTTGTCTTGCTGTGTTCACTAGTTTGCTGTTGTTGTTGTTGACATTGGAAGAGGATGATAACAATACTAATGCTTTTCTTGCACAAATCTCCTTGAGGCTCGGTGGGTCGTGGGTCAAGTCAACTTCCATCTGTACATGTTCATTCAGGCTCAACAATTTGTGGCAATGGTCCAATCGTAAACGACGTAGATTTGATAATCGAGTGATTTCCGCAGGGAGGACAGGTAACGGATTGTTTGTAAGATCCATGGTTACAAGGCGTTTCATTCCAATTAAATCCGAAGGTAGGCGAGTCAAATTGTTGTGTGATAATAAGAGTGTACATAGCGATGTCAAATGGCCGAGGGATGGAAGGTGGGATAGTTGGTTGTAAGACAGATCCAATTCAGTTAACCGTGGCAGATGCTGTATCGAGTCTGGTAAATGCTGCAGTTTATTTTTTGATAGTAACAGTACTTCCAGCTGTTGCAATTGTCCAATGCTATCAGGCAGTTCAATCAGCATATTGTTGCATCTAGAAATAAGAAGATATATATATTATATAAAGAGTAGAAAAAGAAACAAGTTAGTTCATGCATAAAACGTACTCCTTTTTTCCCCGCTCTCCTTTTTGCCACCCAGATTCATGTAGTGATGCCCCCCTTCCTTTTTGACTACACATCATTGTATTTGTTCGATAATTGCATACCATACTTTTTTTTTAACCATTTACCCCCCACCGCAAATCATTATGCATGCCAATCAAATATTTGCCCCCGCCTCTCTCCCTCTTCTTCCGCCTACAGCAAGCAATCATAAAACGCACACACCATTTTCGCCCAACGAGCTCCCTTTTTTTTGAAGGGAGGGGAGAGTAGATCACTATGTTTTCTTTGTTTGACTTACAGGTTCAGTTTCCGTATGGACGTCAACAGGCCAATGTTCGGACTAAGGTGGATCAGAGATCGTCTAGATAGGCAAATATCACGCATAGAAGGATCTTGAGAGGCTAATGCAGCAGCAGCAAAGGTCAATTTTGTGTCAATAGTAATATCATCGTCACGATGTTCGGCGCCGTCATCCAAAGTATCAGTTGTCAAATCCAAAGTACCCAATGTAGTATTGCTGTTAGCAGAGATGAATAAATTAAATTCATGGTGATGGTAGTCACGACCTTTTTTGTTGATGGCGTTGGTGGTATAGTAACGCTGGTCGACGTATCGAACATCGTTAGCAAGTCGAGAGTTGATAAGTGAAGTTCTGCTGCTGGCTTCCTTTTTCGGTCCGAAAACAGTCTGATCAGCATAACCGGAATCTATTCGGTCCATTGTCTGTTTTTCGTCTTGCTGCTGGAATGACGAGGTTGATGTCCTGAGATAAAAAGGCGAGTGGGGTTGGTAACTGAATGGCAAAGAGCAGTCCGAGGAAGCAGAAGGTATAGAAAAACGATTGTCAGGGGAGTCAACTAATTCGTCGTCACTGTCATATCCAGTAGCAGAGGAATCGTTTTCCAACCCATATTGTTGAGGGTATTGTAGTAGGCGTTTGTTGGACGTTGTGCTGAAGGTGATGTCGATGTTGTTCTCTTCCTTGTTACCGTAAGGGGAGTTGGTTTTTGTAGCCATCAAGCCAAAAGTATAATCCACTTGACCGGTTGAAGAAGTTTGGCCCATGACGTTTTTTATACAGGATAGGGGATGAAGTATGAGCGAGGTTGACAAAGAGGAAATAAAAAAGAAAAAATGTAGACAAAAAAAAAGAAAAGAGAAGAAAATTATAAAAAATAAAAAAAAACCAGTTGAGGCGCAAAATGGCGGTATTTCAATATGTAATTTCCATTTTTATTTATTTATTGTTTTTGAGGTCGCCTAATGCATGATGATTAAAGGTATATATGAAAAAGAGATGAGATGACAATAACAATAAACTACGTTAAATAATAACTAATAATTGGCAGTAATGACAAAAGTGAAGGGAAAGGAGATTAAGAATTCATGAGGATATGTAATGCGAGTCTGGATGTCAGCAACTCATATTTGCACAAGACGGGTATCGGATTTGAATTAATTCATCCGCTTGAATTTCACAGCCTTGACATTTTCGACTCGTTCGTTGTTACCGTTGTGCTGTACATTATGATAAGCATTGCCCAAAGCGCTGTTTACTAGAATAATGATAAACATTAAATAAATAAATGAAAATCGGTCATCAGTTTTTCCAAATTCAGTCAATGATCACCAATGATCATCCTTTCTTTTAAACCTTCACAGTATATCTTACCTCCACGTGGTATTGTTCAAATTTTATTTTATTTTGCTTTTAAAATCCGTTTACGAGGTCCATAGTGACTGGTCATACAAGACGTCCTTCCATCAGGATGTAAAATGTTCTACATTGACTCAACTACATAAAGGAAAAATAAAAATGTATCTGTGAGCCTATGATACTTACTATCCAAAATCATCTTGTATTTCATCCCCCACCCCTTTTTCCCGCCACTTCGCCCACTACCCCTTTTTTTTTTCTTTTTTCTTCATCCTCTTTTCCTTAAGTATATGTTTTTCTCCTCGTTTTGCCCACCCCCTCCTCCTTGTGTTGTCCTTTAAAGCTGCTCACTGTCAAGTCAACCAAGTTGAACCAATATCATATAGTCTACTGTAATAAACAACAAAGTGTCAATTCATAATTCTTATGCATAAAAAAGGAACATGTACATATTTTTTTTCAAGCTAATGTTCCTTTTGCCTTGTTTTATTTATATTTTATTACCTTTGATGCCAACATACTCTGTACATTAATTCAGAATGAATTGGGTAGAACCATTCTTGTGTGTTTGTCACTATATGAATATGTATTATTTGTTCGTCCTATGCTACCTATTTCAGATGTAGTGACTTACGTTGATGGTATACAAGTTGAAAAACTGAAGAATAGTAGAGTCAATTGATGATGGGGTAAAAATGAAGATGTAACGGGATTGTTTTTAAAAAGTAAAATAAAAAAGGAGAAAAAAAGGGGAAAGAACAGTACCAGAAACCTCTCTTTTCAGCAACCAAGGAGTGTACATTTGAAATACCGCTCTGGGACATCCATTCTTTGCACAGAGCTTTGTTTGATTTACTTTTTATATGATAAAAAATAAAGAATTGACCATCATCACACATCTTTATCCGAATATATATTTGTGTATCATTTTACTTTAATAAAACTTCATTCTCATCATCTAGTCTATCTTCCTTTCCTTTCTTTTTTTATATTGCGTGCATGTTGTTTGTATGTGGATGTATGTGGATGTATGTGTGTATATGTGTATGTGTGTGTTAAATAATTTATAGCCGGCTATAATATCTATTTGGTCTATCTTTACATGAATCATCAATGACTGCTGCACATGTTGAAAATGGGAAGGCAGGATATATAACTACACCAAGGACAATCCTGCAGGAATAACAAAAAAAAAAAAAAAGCGGGGATTGAATTAATAAAGTAAAGTCATATCTTGATGGAATTAAAGAAAAATATTTACATTCATCAAATTTTGGTTGGAGTAGAATTTCGTTAAAGCAAAATAAAACAAGATGCCAAGAACAGCCAGGGCTACCATTCGAATAAGCAATACCAAGAACCAGCCTAATTTGTTCACTCGAAATTGCAATGTTGTCGGTACCACTACGATACCAGATAATATACCCGCAATAAATCCACCTATATGACTGAAATTATTGTATCTTGAATAGATCAACAAAAAGGTGGCAGTGTTAGCATATGCATCAATGTCGGACTTTCATCTCAATTATTTATCTTTTAAATTCGTCCTACCCAGGCAAATACCCTAGAATTCCGCCAAGGGCTAATTATTAGAAAGAAAAAAAAAAAAAGGTGAGATTACCATTATCGACCATCAATATTTTTATTACCAAGTAACATGATAAGCTTTAAAAGAAAGGTGCCTGAATTGGAACTAAAATGTCTTGCATGATACAAATTTATCAGTGCCAGACCAAAAATACCATTGATAGCTCCAAAACACCCCATGATTGCTTTTCAAATAAAAAATAATAAAAATGTAACAGTTAGTATTTTTCCTGGTATTAATATATATATATAAGATATACCTGTGTTGTCATTTAAGAAGAGTGAGGCAAGTACGTAACCAAAGGAACCAGACACGATCCATACAAAAGCAAATCGAAATGGATTTAATCCTCGTTCAATGGACGCACCAAACGTTAGCAGTACAGTCACATTAATGATCCAATGAATGATTCCACCATGAATAGCAATAGCTGTGAAAAACCTATAGTATTGACCAGGATGACTTGTATCATCAGAAGAAGTAGGAACGAGCCCGCATAAATCTTGAATAGAGCACGAATGGGTGTTACTACTATTCGTGCTATTATCTAAAGAGAAAGACCATGTGGGTGGAGTCAATGTTGAAGGCTGCCCTATAAAATTATTAAGTTAGTATATACGCACAGCGTAAATCAATGATTTGGTTATTTATTTATTTATTTACCAGTTTTAAGTGTGCATTGAAAACTTGTTTGATCCGCCCGAATACAAGAAGTGAACAATGCACCTGATTGAATAAATGTTTCTGTATTTGGCCCGAGCATAATGTTGAACGGTGATAAATTGATGATGGTACCTGAATCAAAAAAAAGGGGGGGCAAGCATTTTGAGTTCATTTAAGCTATTCAACCCCCGATGTTGATTTTTTTTTTCCCCGTTATTACCGTAGTCCTTTTTAAATAAAAATATATCATAAACCAAAAGAATAAAAGTACCAATGGCAAATAAGTAAGAGAAAAATGGAAACCACCGTCGATGTTGCTTAGGAGGAGGCGCCATGACTGGTCTGGCAGTTTCAGGAGGAGGTGAAGGCGGTTTTGAGTTGAGGGTTGGCTGAGCCGTAGCAGTCGGTGTTTTAAAAAATGTCACTTTTTTCTTTTCCTTGTCTGTGGTTGCTGTTCCTGTATTTTCCATTCCTCGATCTTGGTAATTGGACTCTAAATCGCTGTTTCCAGATATTAAATAGACTCGATCGCTGCTTTGACTTTTTCTTTTTGATGCCGGCAGTAGTGATAAGATGGTGGATCTAAATCTATTTTGAGTATTTCTTCTGTTGCTGTTACGGTAGCTGTGGTACTGATCAATGTCATTATCATCATTGACGTTCTTTTCTGTTTTTGATTTTCGTGTATCATCGACTACCATAATTCGTGGCGATCCATCTATGTAATGTTGGTTAGAGGTCATGGTTTGGGTTTCTTTTGCACGCTTGTTATAGAATTGATAAGGATCAATATCATGGATTGGTTGGGCATCACCATTATGATAGTGGTGATAGTAAGGGGACCCAGTTGGTATAGGCGATTCACACCGTTGAATAGGTAAATTTAAACTATTGGTGCTTTTCTTCGATAGCTTGAAGTTGAATTTTTCTTTAATAAATTGGCTCATTCGATGCAAGTATAATACAATGTTTCAAAAAGAAATAAAAAGATTGAGGAACTGTGATAAAGAAGCTTTTATATATTTCGTCGTTCCATTTTATGATGGCTCCTTCGGAATCATCAAGGTTGTATATGGTAAAAATGAATCTCAATTCAATTATATATTATAAGTGTACCACGCTTGTCAATCTATTTGATAATTAAGAGCAATATAAAAAAAAATTGAAGCTTTCCCATATCTGTCGCTACAGCGTTTCGATCCGTCCTGCAGATAAAATTTCGGCGTTTAAATTCATTTATTTTACTTGGATGTCCTTCTTTTTTTTTTCCTTTTTCTTTCTTTTCTTTTACTTTCTTAAAGAATGCATTCTTTTTTTTTTTTTTTTTATTCATATATTAACTGTATGAAGTGCACCACCTGAACATTACAGTATACAGTCAATACGCCCGTGCAAAAATATCAACCCAGTTTATCAAGTCCTTTGTATCAGACGAGTAAGCTTTTTTATTGCCAGCCATATTCGTTCGATTGGCCACTCATGGCTTGCTAACTATATGATCAATTTATCTTCCTTGAATAAACTCTCCCTAGATTCAGCATAGAAATTTGATCGATGGGTTCTGCGGCGATACTATATTATTTGAAGGTGGGGGATCACAAGTCGACAAAACATAGGGAATGAGCAGCTTGACCACTTGGCCACCAGTGTGCAATGAAGGGAACAAAAGAAAATGAGAGGTAAATAAAAAAGAATACATATCGGAAACGGAGGGAGAACATGGTGGGTGTGACTGGTATGAACTGTTTTTTTATTTTTCGTAGATGATCCATGACCTGCAGCAATATGGTGAAGGTAAAGAAAAAAAGATAGTAATGACATACCCGACTACATTAATGATTCAAGCTGATTTTCATATCATGAACGACAGGTTTCAAAATTTTCATCGCCTCTATCATATCACTGACATCAGATGCCAACTCCATCATCATATTTCTCAAATGCATCAGAAACACTTTCAACGCGACACATCCAATACAGTACGTTGTTATTGGCCCATAAACATGTAGATATTTTTTAGACTACGTCCCCTCCATCTTCATTGTCCCCATAGTACTATTACTATTTTACCTCTTTTCCCTTTTTATCTTAGATTAGACTATTTGCCATTCTTCTTCTATTACAATAAAAAACAAAATCAATACAAATTATACAACTGTCAAGTTATCATCTATCATTGTTTAGTATTTGTTAATTTTTGCTGTGAACAGTGCTGTTTTTGATGATAATAAACGTCCCTACTACTTTGTACCATTGACACAATTGGATTCAGTTTGGGCTTCTTTTTATTATTATTATACCACGCCAAAAAAAAAAAAAAAAAGTAACTAGCTGTATGAATGATATGTCTAATCTAGTAGAGGTTACGTTGGCATCATATTCTAGATTGATTAATATGGATGGTTAAACGGGAATACAGGCACGATTCATACTAAGTAATCTGGAAATATCACCTAGTTGCTTCGCCTCACAAAGGCAAGTCAAATCGTCATAGATAAGCTAGAAATCCTGTGTATAAAGCTCTATAGTGATCGCTGTATACGCAGCACCACCTGGGGTTTATTTATATGATGGATCGAGCGGGAATGTGATCAGCTTTTGAAAATAGGGGGAAAAAGTGGTCGTAATGGGTGACTTAGAGTGCCATTGTTTGGTAGGACATTAACAAATCAGCTACAATAATGTCATGTTGTTTACTATACTCGGGTTAAAAAGAACATATTATATTGAAGCCCATTGAGTAAAAATTAAAACTAAAACGAGGGGTTCATTGTGACAAGGGATTCAATGGATGGATCTATTGGAGGTCGCTCGACGATGACTAGAGTGAGATTTGAAAAAGAATCTACAGTAACCTAAATGAACAATTGTAAAAAGAGGTATAATGTACTGTACAATACATAACAATGGCTGAAGCAATGTCGTTCATTGAAGATCAACACGGTCAATACTAATCTAAAGTGGCGATGATAAAAGGGATCTGTGGTACAGTACAAAACCCGGGAGGAACTAATGCGACACTTTTTCAATGAAGCAAACAAAGTTGATATATTTTATTCAGATGTAGATACAAATATTTTGACACATATCACAAAACTAAGCTAATGAAGGCTCCAAAACGCCAACTAATGCTGCCTTCAGATCCTGGATCCAAAATGAAAAGGTTTCCCCATGCATCTTGATAACCCTGAGCTGAAACCCCTTCTAAACTAGTCCTGATACTATTCTAAGTCCAACATAATCCCATAGAATTTGAATGATGAAGAAGGAAAGGAAGGAGAAAAAGAAATGAAAGAAAGAGCGGGCAAAAGAATAAAAATTGGGAAGCAAACAAAAATCATGTGTGCGGGATTTGAAAATGACCCTCTCGTGTGTGTTTTTTTTTACCACAACACCACCCCCTTTTGCTGCTCTTCTTCTTTTCACAGTAGTCAGTTCTTTACAAAATAGCCTACATGATAATCTGCATTTCATGATAGTAACCATTATTATTTAACATCGACAACATGGTTGTCCTTTTCCGTTGGTTCCTTTGCGATCAGTCATTCGCCTTAGAATAGCTTTGCCACTTTGATTGGACCGGTTTATCCTACGTCGTTTGTTCTTGAAAAAGATAATCTACCTCCCCCTTACACACACACATAAACGCTGTATTTTTATATATGTGTCATGGTTATTATTTGCTATACTAGTTCAGCTTATATAGTACCTGTTTACATCTGAATAAAATATATTATGCTTTTTTGGTTTCTACATCGTCTCTCATACATTTAGTTTGTTCTGTTGAATGGGTATACCCGCGCTTTATAGTACTTGTGTGGGTAAAAAAAAAAAAAAAAGGCCCGTGGGTGAAATATTTGGCTGGGAAGAAATTATCACCTGGGCGATGAATGAAGCACGGTTGGAAGATTTGGCTGGATATGTGTGTGTGTCTCGCGATTTATATTTTCAAGACTACAGTCAAGAAAACAAATTGATTCCAAATTCCGATTCAGGGGGAAAATGTTCTTTGATCTTCACTACAAATCCGTTGAAATAAGAACAAGAATACTCTTATACACTATTCATCTGGCGTAAAATATAACTTAAGCTTTAACAAAAGGTTGAATCAACACCGTTACTGCCCGTATCAAACTCAAAAATAGCCGTAACACTAAAAGTTCTGGTGCTCACTCTATAAAAAATAAAAACCTACAAAAACAAATTCCAATTAAAATCTAACAACCAAAATTAGCCGTAACTACAGTAATAGAAATGACCAAAAAAGTAAATTGATTTGAAACCCAATGCGTAAGTTACGCAAAAGATATCGTCAGCTGCAGGATTTGAACCTACGCAGGCAGAGCCTATGTGATTTCTAGTCACACTCCTTAACCACTCGGACAAACTGACACAACTGAAATGGAATTTTAGATGTAATATAAGAGACAAATGTAAAAATGAAGGTCATGCGTTCTTTCTCCACGGTCTATTGCTTTTTATTGGACATCACATTAGGATAGATATGAAGTAGGGATTAAATATATGAGAGTATATAGATAGTAGAGGGGGTTAGAGTAAACTTCGATTAAAAACTGCATGGTTTATTGAAGCACGGATGGGGTCGTCTTCATTTTTGGGCGGCGGGGAATGAAATTGAAATGAGTGATCATCTCAGAATATTTTTCCACCATCCTATTTATACTTCAACTCAAATGAAAGTGAATAAATTGTGCCCTCTGATTTATCTCTCACCGCAGAGCATCCAACCTAACATAGTTGTTATTATCAAATCAATAAACATATTATCTTTATTTTATTTTCACGCACTGTATAAAAAACATTTAAACACCACATAGTTTTTATATCAAATAAACGCTCGCTCTAGCGCTTCGTTGATTCTTTTGGCAAATCTATCGATTTACTTAGAGCTCTTAACAATACCTTAGTGAAGATTATTGGCATTGGTCAATACCACTTTTCAATACCGTAAAAAAGTCGATTATATTCACATTCACAAAAGAAAAAAAAATAGAAAAAAGAAATATGGAAAGGATTAGAGCCTCTGCCATTTGGCACTACATTAGAAAAAAAAAATCAATTCAGGGTCCGCACACATGATTTTTTTTTTTCTCTCTCTCTCCTTTTTCCTTTCTTTCTTCTTTTTTTTTTCCTTCATAAAAATTTGAATGATATGATAGTAAGGCTCATTGGGATACTGTTGATCTAGGATTAGTTTTAGAACTTGAATTAGAGGCATTTTCAAAAGCGCAAAACAAACTTCATGGGGAAACTCTTTCATTTTAGATTCGTGATTTCTAACTTCCATTAGATTGGCCTTCATTCTAGAATAGCACCGTTAGCTTAGGTTAGTGCTAGTTGTCATAGTTTACACTGTATACCTATATCAATTAAACATTTTTGTATTTATTCCAGTAATCTCTTTCATGCTTTTTATTGTCTCGTTGAATGGGCAAGAGTAAAATCCGGTGTGTATGTATTTATGGGTAGGAAGAAAGGCATGTGCTTGTGTAAATACAGACTATTTTGTTGAGTGCCTTCTCTGCATCTCGCATTCGAGTGGATTATATAGGATGGCAATGGTATTAGTATTAATGCTAATTATTCTGGTGCGGGATTAAATACTGGTGACTCAAAAGGAAAAAAAAATTGCGACGATTTGATCTAGAAATGTGATTGCACAAAAGTCATAGACGTCAAGTTCGATAAGAATGTGGGGATAGTAGATGTTTTATTACATTTGCGTGAAAAAAGTGTTGGCCGTGGTGACAGAAAATAAAAAAATAGTGGCGGCGACATTAATACGGTGATATAAGTGCAGGTATAGATGGATATTTCAAAATCATACAGTAAATGGATGGTTATCTTAGATAAGCTTTTACGCCCTCTCTCTTTAATAGAGGGATAAAAGACAGCTGTTTATCCATTTATTTCAGCATCGTCTTCGTTGGTGACTTTAATGAGGTGATGATGCTTTTGAATTAGTGCTAAAGCCATATCAGTGGAATTTTGAAAATGCAGTACAATCGTACATGAGATGGCTCTTTCGTTTTGGAATTGTGATCCGGGATCAGCATTTGTTTGGTTCAAGACTAGTGCTATAAAATATTTACTAGCGTATCTTAGTATTATTTGTCATAGTTTATATCCACCTTTGAATAAAACGTGTACCGTATCTTATCCATCAGTGTTTTTTTGTTATTATTGTTATTATTGTTAATATTATTATTATTATTATTAGTATTCCTATAAGTTTAATTGTCTAATCAAATGTGCATAGAAGGAAAGACAAAAAGAACTGGTTTACATGATGTGAAAAAAGAGGTTGGGGTTGGAAATGCACTGAAACGCATAAAATATGATAATAATAGTATGTATGCACAAATAATCGTGTCATGTCTTTTTTCCATTGACCTATTTTATACTTAGATATAGTACTATATGTGGATGCAGAAAAATAGTGAAGGAAGACGTATGAGAAAAAGGCAGTATTACACGCAAACAACGGGAGACAGTGGTAAATACATAAAAGATGGCGTGATGGATGTTATTCCACTCATAACTCACCCATCACATATACCACTCGCCCCGTTCTAATATGTCGTCAGTAGTTTTTCTAACATTATGCTGTTGTAATTTTGCTGAGACGGTTCCCGCTGTATATATACATCATATTCACTCTAATTCCCCATCATTGATAATTAGATACATTGTGTCTTCCAAGCATCACCGAAATCATCATCGAATATGTCATAATATTGAATTCATATCTTACAATACAGATCAAAAGGGAACTGTCTAATATCCGATAGGTCTGAAAGTGGAAATTGATGGTTAAAAAAAAGATAAATCATTTCAATGAAGCATAAACATAAACTGCGGAGGTCCACAGCAGTCAAGGGATTTAATGGAACTAGCCTAAGGGAAGCTTGTGAGATTTTAGAAAATGGACACTAGCTACATAATTAATGCTATTCTCAACTTTGCTCTTCAATATACCCCACCACAATAAAATACATTGTAATGGCTGTTTTTTCACACAAACACATCCCTGTTTTCTTTTCTACGCACAAACTTATAGACTTGGTGGAAGACGTCTCCATAATACCCAATCCGTTCCTTTTTCATATATATAGACACACTTTTTTTTTCTATGCATATGTAATACACATTCGATGAAGCTCATCATGTAAACGTACAATAGAGAAACCAATTATAATAAAAAGAACATATTTATTCAGATGTAGATACAAACGATGACAAACTATTACTAAACTGATGAGTGCTAATCTGCTGTCGTTCCCAAATCCTTCAAACAAAATGAAAGCCTTCCCCCATGATGTTTGTTTTGCGTTTTTTGAAACGCCCCTAATTCAAGTTCTAATACTAATCCTAGATCACCAGTGCCCCATTGAGCCTTGCCATCATATCATCCAGACTGTCATGAAGGAAAAAAATAAAAAAGAAAGAAAAAGAGAGGAAAAAAAAGGGGGCCAAAAAAAAAAAATAGAAAGCAAAAGTGCGGAGCCTGAATCATCCAGCCTTTTTTTTATGTCAAAATCAGGGAAGGGGCAATCGCCATAATTTCCATAGTGCATAATTCGTTTTGTCTCCCAGTGGAAAGGCAGTTGCAACCCCTACATAATCAAGCTCTAATCTCTCTGACACCTTTCAAGTAAGCTATTATTTCAGCACACAAAAAAAACTCATTGACGATGCGCGGAGCACAACGGTTGGGCCCCAAGGGGCTAGGACAGTTTCAAATTCCGATTCAGGGGAAAATGATTTTTGATCCTCACTACAAATCCGTTCAAATAAGAACAAGAATACTGTGACGGTTGACCTCAACCTTGAGAATTGTTTGGGATGAAACAAATGGTGAAGATCAGTACCCGACGTTCATAACCCGACGTTCAGTACCAGATGTTTCAAACAAGACATTCAGTACAAGATGTTCTAAACAAGACGTTCAGTACCAGATGTTTCGCATAAAATAAATTTTAGTATAAATACCTTAGAAAAAACATTGAAAAAGAAAAAGAAAATTATTAATTATTATATTTTTAATCACTCTTTACTATCTTTACTTTTTAATAAATTCATTACAAAGGTTTTTTTAAACCTCCCAACTTGTTGGCTTCCTATTATTCCACACTTTGGAAGACTTTTATTATATATTTTTGACAGCTGAGTCTGAATCTCGCTTCACTTTATTTTTTTTGACTTGATTTAAGTCACTACTTATTTTATTGACCTTATTATTTTCATCTTTGAAAATAATACATCCTCACTTGGACTTTCAAGTATAGTCCTATATTATCTTTAAGCCTTTGAAGCTACAATCGGTTGAACTTAATCCTAAAAAGTTCTGGTGCTCACTCTATAAAAAAATAAAAACCTACAAAAACAATTTCCAGCTACGACCTGATAACCAAAATTAGCCGTAACAATACACTTATACACTATACATCTGGTGTAAAATATAACTGAAGCTTTAACAAAGAGGTTGAATCAACACCGTTACTGCCTATATCCATTTCAAAAATAGCCGTAGCACAAGATACGATCTGTCGAGGATCGGCCTGAGTTCGCTCCCAACAACAACATCTACAACATCAACATCAACAACATCAACATCAATAAGCTCCCTAAGTTTTTATTGATTGTTACACATTACACTTGCGTATTTTTTACCCCGGTGTCTTTTTTTCACCTGCATATATTTTACCCCGATGTCTTTTTTTCACCTGCGTATTTTTTACACCGACGTCTTTTTTCAGTCTATTTTTAAATTTTTATTTTCATATATATATATCCCAAATTTTTTAATTTTCTTTTTTTCTTTAGTTTTTATCAAGTTTTCTCATATTATAAAATAAAACTTAGTACAAAGGTTCTTTTAACCACCAAATTATCTACTGTTTCTATTGGATTATAGAAACCCTTTTTTTATTTTTTTGACTACAAGTCCTCTTTTTATTTTATTTTTACTGTGTGTTATACACTATATTTTTATTGAACCAACAAAGGTCAATACTTTTCTTTTTATTTTATTTTACTTTTCCAAGTTTATTTTTTATAAACTTTCTCTACAGTTGGACTTTATCTACAAAAGTTCTGGTGCTCACTACTATCAATTCTATTTTTGTCCGATTCAGGAACAAGATATTTCAAATTCCGCCCAAGGAACAAATCTATTTTCAAGCTCTAAACAAGCAAAAGCTATACTAAAGGATAACTCAAGGCATCCTATTCAACCCAGAAAAACATAAAAAACCTACAAAAACACAATCCAGTTGGACTAAAATCACAGATTTAGCCGCAACAGATCCAATAACAAAAATAGAGCAGCGCTTGTGCGCAAAAAAAAAAGAGTTTGATTCCGAACTAGAACGTTGCCAAGCCACATTATTGGAAATGGGTACAAAAGAAGAGGTTGAGACTACCAGGGGTCGAACCTGGAATCTCCTGATTCGTAGTCAGACGCCTTGTCCAATTGGGCCATAGTCCCTCTCTGAGAATTAGACCAAGAAGAAATATATAAAGTACAGGAACAATATTGGCCAATCAGATTGGAGTATTTGGTTCGGCATTGTATTAATCCTTGAATGTAGTCGACGCATAACTTTTAGTATTTTTTTTTACTCTCATACATTGTAATCTGCTCTGCATATCAATAAGATGCGTCTAAAAAATAGATGAATTATATTGCTACCATTACCAACAGCATTCATGCCAATATATCGTCGGTATTTAAAACTGGCTCTTTCATCAGCGACGTTTTTTTTTTTCTTAAAAAATTTATCGACTACAGACAACATTGAAAAGTGACGTGGCTCGATTTGTGTCAATGTCGACTGCATTCCAAAGCGAATAGAAGATGCATCTAAGCATTTTGACCAGATATTCGTTGTGACTGCAGGCAGAGGAAGAATCAAAAGAGGTAATAAAGATATAAACGATCTACTATGAGTGCAGCACTAATATATTTCTAAATTTTTGTATTTTTTTTAAGCACAGTTTTCGGTTGCTCTGTTGTCTTTTTACAAATTGGAATTGACAATATTGAACTGGGTTGACATTTCTCTGGATACTATATGGTAATCACACAACCAAAAAAAAAAAAAAAAAAAAAAACTGACTTTCATTGACATGGAAAGCTGGTATCAATATTGTGGATCCAAAAGTACACATGATAATAGCGTACATAAGATAATTCATTGCAAAGATAAAAACAAAATAAAAAATACATATACTATAGGCTTTATTTCCAATAATATCAATCGATGATAAAAATAGTGGTAGATATATATGAAAGACTAAAAAAAGGGAAAATAGAGATACTATATACTATAAGGAAGAGAGTGTAAGGCGAAAGATCCATAATTGTAGCCTAAGATACTAAAATAAGCCAAGAGATCACCGTATAGAAGAGGCAAAGGGGATACACAGTGAGGGCCCGCCTCTTGTTCAAATTGATTTGTGATTCAGATAAGAAACCAACAGAGGCTATAGGGAATGGAGAACGAAAACGAAAAAGTGAATGAATGGTAATAAAAATAAATGACAAATCCAGTTTATAACCCACCATAAGTAGACCAGGAAAATGTGACTATAGCAATCGGTAAACGTACCCAAATCAAATGAACAAAGATTGATACAATTGAGGCAGCAACCAGAGGGAATAAACAGTATCCTATAACACACACGGATTGGAAGAATGATCTATCGAAGGAATCGCAACATCAACAAAAAAAGTGAGCTTCATTTTTATATTATTTTCATTCATCATCATTCGATGCCCTTTCACTTGAAAACTTACACTGCACCGCCAAGGAGTTTGGCGTTAACCGTCACCACAGCCGCACCAAGCCAAACAATTACAAAGACACCAGTAAAAATGGATACACTTTGATCAGTAGGAGCTCTAGTACTTAAAGTTCTATGATATATATATATAATAAAGAGCAAGAATAAATAAGCTACATATATTACCTATTTGTATTCGTATTTAACTTACATTGCAAGCGAAAGACATAATAGTAAGGGCCCCCACAAGTCCCCTAGAAGAATTTGATGAATAAACTTCTATAAAGTGAATCGGTACAATGCAGTATATTCTTACAGTCTCTCAATACATGTCTATCGCCTTTTGGGTGAAGCACCTGTAGCATTTTGTTGGCCACTTTTTTCAGGTCACGTAACTAAGGATAAGAGAGAGCGGGATAAAAAAAATGAGTACAAAAGGAGTGGGTGGTCGAAGTCACCATCGACTTACAATGGTCGTAGAGACAGGTTCATCTAGAGTATCTTCCCCAGAGTATTCATAGTTCGCAGTTGAGGTGGGTTGATGTTTCGAAGTGTGGGTAGAACTACCGATATTACCGGAGAGGGCAGGATTAGCAAAAGGATTGGAATAGGCTGGAGGAGTTGAACTAGGTGGCGTAGATTGTTGTGTAGGCTGACGCGTGGATTGACCAGTCAAGTCCAAGTCAGGTTCAATAAAGGTGGAATAAGGGTCTGAAGAGGAGGAGAAGGGATTATCGTATTTGTTAAACGAAGGCTGATTGTGATTTGAAGTAAGCATCGTATTCAAAAAGTGGGAAGAAAAAGCGGGAAAAAAAAGGAAAGGAAAAAAAATGTCGGCTTTTCAAAACAGGTAAGAAGTGATTTGGCCTTTTTTCATCATTTTATGCATTCTTTATTATTATTGTTATTATTATTATTATTTTATCGCTATATTGCAGTGCTAATGCTTCGTTTTATTTGGAATAAATATCTCAACAGAAAATTGTCAGTGAACGTTGTATAGATTTATTTTTGATTGAAATAGTGAAAACGGTTTGCAGAACAAAGATCACGGAGCTCGGCATCTGATATTGGCACTGGTTTTTTTTATAAATTGGTGGTATAATAATGCATTTTCATGGTATTTATAGCTTCCCCGGTTTTCTTGTGATTTTCCATTACGCAAGTTAAAGATAATAACTATTCTCTTTAGAGGGAGAGGGGAGGAATGTGTCGCTCAAAAACTATACCTTTGACTACTAGCAAATTCGAGTTTGATTTTTGGCTATTAATTTAATATCAGGATTGGGAGATGCTCTCACAATGTATTTTTGAATCATGTCTAAAAGAGGCAATCGAGGGTTGTACTACCAGTGGTGGTGCGGAGAATTTTAATGCATGGTGGCTTTTTTAATCCAATTCGCCGTCAGAAAAATGCTGGCATTAGGCTTCTTCCTTTCAGATATCTATTTGACATGTTTGGCGCCTATGGACGCTCAGTATCAAGGATGTAAGAATTTAATTTTTTTTAACCACTCTACTAAATTGTCACTGTGAAAGTAGCGTATATAAAAAGAACTGAATACTATTGTTTTATTCAACTAAACTGTTTTCTCTTTCTTTATAGCCTTCTACCAATCGGGATGTCTGGCTCAGTAAGTATACGGCAACCTAAAGGAAGTGCCAAAGGGTTCTAAAGCTACTGTTTTGTACTTATTTTGTTTTAGTATTCGATCCCATACCTGTTCTCTATTTGCATCCAGCCAGCGTCATCTGATATATCGTACTGAAAAAAGTGAACGACCGGCAGGAACTATACTTCATCATCAACTCAACATACGGTTCGTCATCGTCGTCATGCAACGTTCAAGATACCTCAGTAGTGGATAATTCAGCACAAATTCCGGCGATCGATTCAATCATTGGAGCAGCAACAGCAGCAACAGCAGCAACAGCAGCAGCAGCACAAATCGGCAACTTGATAGCATTGGGACTGCAATTTAACACTTGTCGGCGGATTGGGAGCGATGATTGAAGCAGTACATGTAATGTTTGGTTTTGCTATGGTGGGGATCCATTACTTTCGCTACGGTGATAGTTTCGTACGACGCTTTTACCAGTGATTATCATGCTCCTGCTCGTTTGGTGAATCTCAATCCCGAGGTGACACGCATCATATGATGGCTGTGTTGGAAGCTGGTGTACCACGTCCTCAATCCTAAAGCATGAAGGCTGTTATGCGTCGCGTCTCGATCTTGACTATATCGTTCACTGTTTGGAAACCTAGTGTTAGTCAAATAATTCCAAAATAAATGACTTTTAATAATTGGCGGATTATTTATATCTCCTTTATCTTTGTATAGGGCGTATTTGTCTACTGGATCGCTTCTAACTTTACTCTATCACTCAAATCCTGGCCATGAAAACTCATCTGTATGTAGTACTTTGAATATCCTTCAACTTATCAACTCTGCCAAGAATTTACAAAAGGAACCCAAGGGATCCATGGAAAAATTCAAGGATTGACGAAAACTCTACGCAAGAAAGAAAAGGACCGAGTGCTTCTTGAACGTCAACAAGCTGCCGGTAATGCTTGTAGAGCCTCCAAACGTCGATGTTAGATAGCTTTCTTTATATTTAAGACTAGTATTCCCTTCTACCATTTTGTACTTTATTCAACCAATGCCTTTATTTTTATTTAATAAAAAAAGACATCTTATAATTACCATATCATTATTTGATGTCTCTACAATTTTGTGATTTGACAATTCAGGGCTGGATTATTTTTTTCAACGGGTGATATATTTAATGTCCGACTCGTGACCATGGAAAACTTTTTTTTTCTTCCCCTTTTGCTCAAACTTCCAATTTCTTTTTTTTTTGTTTTTGTTTTATACAGCATGCTTGATATCAACTTGTTATTGGAAGATCGTGGCGGAAATCCTGAAGCCGTCAAGGAATCTCAACGCCGCCGTGGTGACTCTGTGGAGATTGTCGACGAAATCATCACCATCTATAAACAATGGGTCAAAACACAATTCAACAGCGACCAAAAGAACAAGGAAATCAATGCTGTGCAAAAAGAAGTTGGCAAGAAGTACAAAGCAAAGGAAGACGCTTCCGAATTGGTGGCCAAGAAGACCCAATTGCAAAAGGAAAAGGAAGCTTTGATTGTGCAAGCCAAGGAAGAAGAATCTACCTGGAAGACCAAACTAGGCACCCTTGGTAATATTGTACACACTTCTGTCCCTACCTCTATGAACGAAGTAAGTAACATAGACTATATCAGTATATACTATGGGCTGTATCTTTTTCCTCTGACTAAATTTTTTTATCATTTTCAATAGGACAACAACGAAGTGATCAAGACATACAACCACAACGACGTCGAACCTGTTAAGAAGACTGATATTTTATCCCATCACGAAGTATTGTCTCGTTTGGATGGTTATGATCAAGAACGTGGTGCTAATATTGCTGGTCATCGTGGTTACTTTTTGACTGGTGTTGGTGTCGACTTGAACTTGGCTATGATCAACTATGGCTTATCCTTCCTTGGCCGACGTGGATACAAGAAATTGATGACTCCCTTCTTCATGCGTAAGGAAATGATGGCCAAGACTGCTCAGTTATCTCAATTCGACGAAGAACTCTACAAGGTGACTGGTGATGGTGATGATAAGTACCTGATTGCCACTTCTGAACAACCAATCTCTGCCTTCCATGCTGGTGAATGGTTTGAAAAGCCTTCCGAACAACTTCCTCTCAAGTATGCTGGTTATTCTACCTGTTTCCGTAAAGAAGCTGGTGCGCATGGCAAGGATACCTGGGGCATTTTCCGTGTCCATCAATTTGAAAAGATTGAACAATTTGTCTTGACTGATCCTGAAAAGTCCTGGGACATGTTCCACGATATGATCACTGCCTCTGAAGAATTTTTCCAATCCTTGGGACTCTCTTACCGTGTGGTATCCATCGTCTCCGGTGCTCTCAACAATGCTGCTGCCAAGAAATATGATTTGGAAGCCTGGTTCCCTTATCAAGGTGAATACAAGGAATTGGTCTCTTGCTCCAACTGTACTGATTATCAATCCCGTAACCTGGAAATTCGTTGTGGTATTAAAAAGATGTCTGATCGGGAAAAGAAGTATGTCCATTGTTTGAACTCCACCCTTTGTGCTACTGAACGTGCTATCTGTGGTCTTTTGGAAACATGGCAACGCGAAGATGGTTTGGAAGTGCCTCCTCCCTTGGTGCCTTACATGGATGGTCGTACCTTTATTCCTTATGTCAAGGCTGCTCCTGCCCCCAAAAAATAAAAATGCATGTGGTTAGCATCGTGTTTCTCTCTTTTTTCCTTCTCTCAACTCAATTCTATTAGTTAGTCATTTCACCCTCCCTCACATCATAGTTTATGTTACTATTAGCTTGTAGATTCTTATATATATATATCTATATCTATATATTCAAATAAAAATATTTGTTTTACCATGATATTCTATTGTCTCTTTTTATTTGTCTCCATATTTAGATGCTCAAATGATATATACTAGTAACACATTCTTTTTACACTGACTGTTTTGCCTTTCAGTGTGCATGAATGGCGGTGATTGAAATAGTAATAATGTAGTAAGGCGATGGCCATATGTATTGAAGACGCTACCAAATCAGCCTGTTTACAGAATAAAATCTAACAAAACCCACACCCTCATACAGACACATACAGACAGATATACACACACATTATATATATATATAAATAAAATTTCTCACATTCCCAAATAGCCACATACAACTGTTCATAGACAAATAATATAATTCACAAGGTATATTTATTTCATCAAAAACAAAAACTAACTACAGTAAAAAAAAAAAAAGCTAAGAGCTAGTTTGAGAAAAGTGATCCAGCAAAAGCGCGTTATATTTTTCTTTTTGTTCTTCCGGTAATCCATGACCACTAGCATTTACATAACGGTAGAAAAAAAGGCAAGATGAGAACCATGTATCTATGTATTTCATAAACTCCTACTTTTTTTTTTGTAAATCTTACCTTCCTTCAAAGACTTCCAGGCGAGCCTTCAAAACCTTTTCCATATGGTATGAATATTCAGGGCGCACGAGATAATCCCAAGTACCAGTAACAATCATCACTGGTAATCCCACCTTGCGCAACGTCAAAAGCCGTGCATCTGATACATAGTGTCTCAAACAAGCCGCTGTTTGTCCAATGTTGCCGTGCAAAGGTTGTACCCGAGTCTTGGTTCCACGTTGAACGGCCCGAGCTTTCACCATTTCCCTATTTGTAGCGTAATCTTCTTCTTGGCACGCTTGATCCAGCCACGAAGGAGGATACACTAGGGACACCATGTTATCCACTCTTTCATCCAGGGTTTTTGAGACAAATGCAGATTTCGCCAAAGTTGTCACTGCTCGAATCTAAAATCATCACGCACACAAAGATATACCTTTAGCTTTCAAAATCATCGTTCTAATGTCTTATACTCTTTTGATTTACCGTAGGGATGTTTTTCTTGGCACAAGTACTTGTCAAAGTTAATGTCTTGAGTCTTTCGGGTTCAGTTGTTGCCATTTCCAGAGAGATCATGCCACCCATGCTGATACCAACCAAGTGAATTCCGGAAGTCCAACCAAAATGGTCCAGCAAATCGAATGCGTCACTTGCCATTTGAGAAGTCCTACATATTAGAAAGTGTTACCTGATTAAAATTCCATTTTCACTGTATAATGCTAACCATGCAGTAAATATTACTTACGAATAAAGTCCAGAAGGGGAGTCTAATGATTACAATATGCTTCAGGTTAGTCAATTCATTCTATTTCTTTTGTTTTCTGATTTTCCCTCATACTTGCCTGACTTTCCCATTCCGCGGTTATCAAAGATAATGACTGTGTATTTGCCAGTTTCAGCCAAATATTTGCACTATTCGTAAAAGTAAGATGATATGTTACTATTCTGGAAACTCAGTCCAACCCCTTTGTCAGCTTTTTTTGCCCTCCCTCCCCCTCTCACTTTTTTTTTTTTTTTTTTTGCTGTACCTGGTGCTCCCAAGCTTGGCAAGGAGTAGATAGACCTACATATCAAAAACATAAATAAAAAAAAAGGGAGAAAATTCAGTAGAGTTCTACTTGATAATTTGAATGGAAGTTTGCTTCTTTGTTTCTATTACCCATGACAAGTAGCACCTTTTCTATACCAGATCCGTGGATTTCGTAATAAAGATTGACGGGAGTTGCATCACGACCTTGACCAACAGGGACATAGCCTTGTTCTGTCATAGTTGAGTGTTCCTCTGCTTTAATATTTTCGGTCATAATAGAAGGCTGTAATCAAATATATTGATATAAGGCGTAGAATAATAAATAATAAAATGAACAAGAGAAGAATTGGACACCGGCTGGCTTTCCTTTTTTTTAATTTTTTGTCCCTAATCTTTAAAACACCGCGAGCGCCGGAAATGTTTTTCCGAGTTCCAAATCAGGGGGGCTGACCAATAGAATAGGTTCAAGGCAGACCAGGGCAGGCCACCTTTCGGGGGGAGGAGGAAAAAGAAGAGGGCGACAACCAAGAAACGTCGCCATAGGTGAAACACATTCACTTGGCTTGTTTCATTCACTCTTAAAGATACAATATTTCCGCAGCTGCTTGTTTGGCTGGTATTGGTCAAAACTCACCTCACCGGCACTATGTGCCGCCGTTTAAGGGTGTTTTTGTATTATAAACGTTCCAATTCCGTGACATTAATTTCAAAATGGGGACGATCGTCTGAACATGCTCCTAGGTTCAAAATATGGAAACAGATTTACGGGACTTGAGCAAAAAAAGAAAAAGAGGTCTGCGGAGTGTAAGGCGTGTGCGTGTGTGTGTATAAGTGAGTGTGTGGGAAGTGAGGGACTTGAGATCAGATGGTTCCGTCATTTTGCAATTTTAGTGCGTGGCACATTGGTGCCCGCCCATCATGCGCAAAACTACGTTGATCGACTTGCTAGCGTCTGAGCGAAAAAAAAAGGATGGGTTTGACGCCTTTATGTTTAAAATTTCAGTATGCAGTGCATTGTCGGCCGCATTGGCTTTCATTGTGTTTTTTTATTATTATATCATACGTAATAAAATTATTGAATTGTGTATATATACAGTATGACTAGTCTAATGGAAGCTACAATGTTTTATAGGGATGATAGCGCTGGCGGCACGACATGGATTCATTACCAGGAGTGTTAGAGAAGGAATAAGGCTACATTTCATATTGTGTGACCTAGAACTGTCAGCCAGTCGCCAGAGCTAAGGCTGTGGGGAAAAGTGGCGGTAAATATGTTAGAATACAATAAAAAGTGCTTTATAATGGCGGCTGACAACATAATCTAGATTCATTTATATGATTGGTTGGATAGGAATATGGCTATCTTTGGTATTAAGTGACTGAATCAGACAGCATGTATATAACAGGACACTCACAAAACAGTTAGAAACAGCGACTTTGTTTAAAATCAGACGGGTCAGAGTATGGTTAATAAAATGGTATATTTTATTGAAGTGCATTGGTATGATGAGATACTAAAATCAAAGACAAGATGTACACCATTAGCCAACGTTAATATAAGTGGTTCATGGTAAACAAGGATCTATTACACAAGGAATGATAGATTATTGGGACATTTTTCATTCAACTATATAAAAAGAGACATATTTTATTTGAATATAGATATGAGCTATGAATAAACTAGTACTAAACTAAGCTAATGAAGAGTCCAAAAAACCAACTAATAGTACCGTTAGATCCTAGATCCAAAATGAAAGGGCTTCCCCATGCATCTTGTAATCCCTGAGCTGAAAACCCTTCTAAACTAGACCTGACACTAATTGAAGTCCATGATAACCCCATAGGGGTCACACTTGTGAAGAATTTAAGAAAAAAAAAAGGAAGAGCGCCAAAAAAATAAAATAAACATCCACGTGGGCGGAATTTGAAAAGACGGGTTTTCTGGTCTTCTGTGAGGGTTTGGGTTTGCAATTTTTTTTTTTTGGTGGATGCGCAAAAGGAACCCGCCCTTTTTTTCTTACAACAATCAATGTCATAAAATATCATCATAGTGGTGGTTCTATTTATATGACTGAAGCCATCATCATTCAACATCGGCAACACTTTTGTTCTCTTCTCTTTGGTGCTTCTGCCCATACGATAGCGCAATTCGCCTTCGATGCTGTCATTGTTATAGTAGTTTTGTTTCACTTTTTTGTGAGTATATAATGGGATTTGCAGTCTGTTATTGGTTGATGTTGCATAGTAAAAATTTAGAGAGTCGATCAAATGGTATTGGATGAGTGCTTCTTTGATATTACATATAATGCTACCCAAGAACTCCTTGCTTTTTTTTCTTTCAACAAATTAATGTATCACACACAGATTAATTCAAGTGTGAGTGCCATATTCTAAAGTAGATGGGCCCTAGGTTGTTGTTACGGTAATTTTATTTTCATGCTTCCTTTTATGCGACTAGAACTGTCGACGGACCATCGAACACGACGGTTAGACCCCAAGGGACTATCTATTGAAGTGTGACGTGGCAGAGGCAGCAAAAAATATCGCGCCTATTACTTTTTTTTACCCACATGTGCAAAAGTGTTCATTCAGGTCAAAAATGCTTTGCGGCGCTTTAATTGGTTTAAAATTGTCGTTCACCAAAAAAAAAAAAAAAAAAAAAAAACTTGCTTTTCCTTACTTTCATCCTCTTCATGACGCCAAGATTTTCCTTGTTGGCGTTGATCGCCATCAATCTTCTTGGTTGTTATATGATATTGGACTCCTTCATTCGTCATCAACGTGATGCTCCTGGTTGCCAAATGTCATACTCACGACCTTCGTTTATTCATATTCCCGTCCCTCAGTCACGATTGGCCGCCAAATACTCTCTGTATCTTTATCGTGAAGGTGGGATCGACTCTCCTAGTCAGGTATTATTATGTTTTATTCAATTTATATGCACGTAGTTTTATTCATTAATTTGGTTCTTTTATTGTATTCAGCTTCAAGGTGTGCCCACTCTCTTTATTCCTGGCCATGCAGGTAGCTACAAACAGGGACGGTCTATTGCCGCGGAATCCGCCTACTACTATCAAGGTCTACCTTCAAAAAACTATAGATATGGATTGGATGTCTTCACAGGTAATAATATATATATACAGCTTATGATTGTAAATGACTTTCTTTAAATAACATGCGCGTGCTTATTTTTTCTATAGTGGATTTGAACGAGGAGTTCTCAGCCATTGACGGTGGATTGATTCAAGACCAAGCAGAGTATCTCAATGATGCAACCAAAAAAATCCTGTCGTTTTATCAACCGATTGCCGAATATCAAGGACGACCAGTGCCTAAGTCAGTTCTTGTGGTGGGTCATAGCATGGGCGGTATTGTGGCTCGCGTGATGCAACACCTTCCAAATTATGAAACGGGATCAATCAACACCATCTTCACTCTAGCAACTCCCCATAGCATACCTCCCATTATTCTTGATTCAACCCTAGACGAGATATATCGACACTCCTTGTCTCAACCCCTCAACAATACCGTACTCATATCATTGGCTGGTGGGACTCAAGATACCATTGTTAATTCCGATGCGGCCATTCTTTCCCCCTCTCCTTCTGCATTGACCGTGTTTACAACAGCAATACCTGGTGTTTGGACTGGATGTGACCATATGGCAATCTTGTGGTGCAACCAATTAGTGAAAAAAGTCGCAGCTGCCCTAGTCGATATTACTGATATTCGTTCTCCCTCGCAAACTGTGCCGGCAAATGATCGGATGCATATTTTCAAGAGTTATTTATCTCCCCCTCAGTCTGCAGTAATGGATTCAGGTAAGATATTTTTTTTTTTTAAAAAATAGTTAACAGATAAACTAAACGTCACCTATTTAATTTTCTCAATATTAGAATGGAAAACACCAAATTTATCAGCTAGCTCCATATACATCGATGGAACGAAACCACAATACCTTCAACCTCAAAATGGACAACAATTAGTGTTTACACTCAACAAACATATTGGGGATATGGGAATCATCACCAACATCCAACATCTCAACTTATTGCGTGTTCGACTTTGTAAAACGGATGCGGACAACCTTGGGTGCTCATCAGTGAAGTCAGGATTCCACATTCTACCATCACCAACAAAGGGCAAAACTCAACCGTTTGAACACAATGAATCACCGTTATGGCTGCTCAATTTGGAATACGATTTCTTGAAGGATTTCGATATTTTGGTGATGGATTATGAACAAGAAAACCTCAACAAGGACCATTTTATACGGACAGGCATGTATGCATCAACTACAAATCAGGGTATAGAGAAGTTTGGACTATCATCGTTTTGGGAATTGGCTTTCAACAAAGGTGCCCTGCTTGAAGTTGATAGTCAGCAATATTTGGGATCTGTCTTCCATTTCCCTGAAATCAAATCACCTCTTCTGGCATTTAAGCTGTCGGTGGTTGGCAACTCCTCTTCATTCTTCTCCAAACCTTCAAGTAGCAAGACATATCAACCCCTGGTGAAACAATCTTTTTACGGTGAATCCAAATTCCACATCCTCAGCAACGATCAAATCTCTGCACCTATCCATCTCCACCGTGGACAGCCGCTCAATGGGAATGACAAGGACAGCACGGATGGATTGATTTTGACTGTTTGGCCACTTTCGCATGACCATGGTCCTATTCATCTCTTGCTCAAACTGGACTGGTATGGCAGTATCGGCAAATCCGTGCTTCGACTGGGCCCGGCGTTACCCATGTGCTTATTTGTAGTGACTCTCTCTTTTATGTCACACCAATTGTCGTCTTTGTCCCCGGATCGTCGCCCGTGCATTGATCTTGCCGGTAGCTTAATGGCCTGGCTAACCAACAGGGGCAAGTACTCATTTTTGAATTTGTGCATTCTGGTAGTATTGGTGACATGCATACAACAAGCATGGCCAGAACAAATGGACTCTGAATGGCTGGTCGGCAATGTATACCATTTACCAACGTTTCTGTGGGGAATTCCATTGGCTTTATTTATACTAGCAGCTGGCCTTCTTATGTCTATATCTGTGATTCTGTCCCTACTTGTCTATGTTTTACAATGGATTATGCCTTCTTCAACATCATCAAGACCAAGGTTCGCCTATACCAATTGCGCCGTGTGGATTGTATTGATCAGTTGTCTTAGTTGGCTTCCCATATCCATTGTAGTTATGGTGATTTATCTTCAGTGGCTGTTTTTATGTGCCGCATCATATTCTTCTGCAAGGTTGTCGGTAAGTGGTGTCCATATATATACATATTTATATAAACGATGATGATGATCTTGATTGACTCATGATTCTTTATACTGAATGGGTTTATAGAATAGCACAAGTGATTGGATCAAGTACCGGTGTCAATTCGCAGTGTTCATGGTTTTGACAACATGGCTTCCCTACCATATTCCTAGGGTGATTGTATATATACGTGATTTGATGGTGGGATGGCATTACTCGGCATCTTTGACAAGTATCCTGTGCGATATGGACGTAATCGTTGCATTGGGTCTTTTGTACACTATCGGGTGGTGTGACAGCATTTGTAAATCAAGGTACAGTATCAAAAAAGAGGACAGCGAAAGTAAAATAAAAGTGACAATACGATACTGATAATAATACAAATTTCTATTTTATTGCATTTATACTTAAAGTACTTCAATGGCCTACTTGTCCAAGATATCTTATGGCTTTGCCCTGTATTATACTGTGCTTGGTATTCAACGTCCCTTTACCTTACGCCATCTAGTTACATCAATATTTAGTTATATTGTCCCTCTATTTTACAAATATACCATTTGAATAAACTACACATTGTATATACAACAAATTACAATTATTATTGTCTCCTATGTTTTATACATGTGTCCATTTCTTTTAGGAACGATAGAAAGGGAATACCGTCATACTTTATATTAAGTGAATCTTGAACTCTCAATTGATCACTAGGTCACAGAGGAGTGGGAAAGTAAACATAGATAAATAGTAGTGCCAATTTTTTTATTGCATTGGCCATGGCGCAAGCACGACCTCATTGAGTTATATGATTGGTTGACCGTAAATATGGCTATCTTTGATAGAAGTCCGTGAGTCTTTAAGGGAAAATTAGTCATAGTGGGTTAATTAGAGGGAAAGTGTTTGGTAGTACGCATACAATACAGACTGCAAAAGCAACATTGTTTATTATCAGATGGGTCAGAGGATTGTTAATAAAAAGGTATACGTTATTGAAGCATATTGGTATATTGTAAAACTAAAGACGAAAAGTTCATCGTAACAAAGGGTTTGATGCGGGGTAATATGAGGGAGACTATTTTGAGATTTCAAGACAGGTCAATACTATCCTAATGGAACATAAAGGAATGGTTGTAATACGAGGGCTATATATTGTACAAGGCTTTCTTTTTTGTTTTTTTTTTTTTTTGTTTTTTATTGAAACAGTACAAACAATCAAAACTGATCAAACGGGATTGATTGCTAGTAAAAAATAAAAACAAAAGGAATCTATTGTGCAAACCAAAAGAGAGACTAATGAGACATATTTCATTGAAACAAGTAAAAAGAGACATATTTTATTCAGATAATAGATACAAACTATGGACAAACTAATACTAAACTAAGCTAATGAATGCTCCAAAAAGTCACCTAATGGTGGTCCCAAATCCTGAATCCAAAATGAAAGGGTTTCTCCATGCACCTTGTAATCCCTGAGCTGAAACCCCTTCTAAACTAGTCCTGGTACTATTCTTAGTCCAACATGGCTCCACAGAAGTTGAATGGCGAAGAAAAAGTAAAGATAAAAAAAAAATAATAATAATCAAGAAGAGAGCCAAAAAAATATAAAAGTCGGGAGAAAGAAAATAAAATATTTCACGTGGGCGGATTTTGAAATAGTTTTCCTCTCATGTGGATTTTGGTTTGCAATTATTATTTTTTGGCGGAAATCAGTACTTTTTATTGGTTTTATGGCAAATCAGCAGTATATTGACATTATCATGAGGATGTCTCTCTTTTCAAGACAGTATGATAACGTTGATTTTTATTCTTTTGATGGCTTTGCAAACAAGATGGGACCAATTTCGGTCAAATTCGATGAAGGGGTTCACTGTAGTCTGTTTGGCAGTTAGGGTAGAATGGCATAGCTTATCCTCTCTGACTGAACTACTTCATCAAAATGCTCCACCCTCAATATGTACCTTCGACTATCTTTTCTTTCCCCACATACACAGACTCCACACATTACACACGTTCGAGACTCACCTTCTCCTCATAGCCATACCTTAAAACAGGTGTCGATGATACCATTTACAATATATACACAGATTTAGTTATCATAGCTTATATATATATATATATATATATATATAAACCTAAATAAAAATATATCTTGACTTTATTACTATTAATCTAACGAACGACAAAAGCAAACGGGTAATAAAAGTTAAATAGTTTTTATTCAAAGAAGATTGTGAAATGGATACAATAATAATTTCTATAGCTACAGGAACCTAATAAAGTCCTTTCAAACAATGCTAATGACTTTATCTGCAACCGTCCTCGTTGAGAGATGACGCGCTCAGTAATGTAGTTGTGACCAGAGGAGCCGTATCAGCTGGAATGCAACAATGTGGCTATTTAAAAATAAATATTTGTATTTTATTTCAAGTAAACAAGGTCTAAAATGGTATATAATTGACTAATCTACAATTGTGCGTGTGAATGTACATGAATTGGTGGGGGAGGAGGGGAAGATGGAGGATTATGGAGTGCGTGTGGGGAGGTAGCAATAGGCGATGAACAAATTTGTCCACTGTAGCCTTCATCTGCTGGGTCCTTGAAGTTTTGGTGAACTGGAGGAGGAGGAGGAGGAGAGGAGACGCGGTTGTTTCCATAACGGTAATGTGATGATGGTGGTGATGAAGGTGGTAGAGAGGTCCTAATTTCTAGCACAGGTATATTCGCCATTGGTGTCTCAATTCTTTTCTTGCTTTTGCGGTTCCGCCAGCCACCACGGCCACAACAGCCAGCATAGAAGCACCATGCCAGGCTCCCTAATATCAGGACACCTAGTACCACACCTACAGGGATAGCAATATTTTGATGCGTGGAAAGCCAATATAAAGCACGTTGCGCTAAAAATAAATGTGTAGTGTAAGTATTACCATAATTTGGTTGATGCGATATATATACATATTTTCTTACATATGCTTCCTTCATCACAATCACCATCCTTGCAAACTCCATTAGATCCACATGGAGTGCCATCAATAAGACCACCGCTAAAAACGAGACACCCAGATCCAGACGCGTTGTTACAGGAGAGAGAACAAGAGTTGCTGGAAGAGCAAGCTTTCGTGACATTCATGGTGAAGCCTCTGTTCTGACACTGTAGATCCCTTGAAGTACATTGACCTGATGCACATTTCAGTCCAGTTCCACATTCGGTTCCATCTTCAGTGTAAACGTCCGTGGGGCATGTTCCTGATATTCCAGTGCAAAACTCAGGAATGTCACACGAAGTGGATGCTGGTCGACATTCATAACTGCTGCTCCGGTATTGGCATTGGTTACAACATGAGTCATTGGCATCGCTAGTAAGTGATAGAAGTGTAAGTAAGATGAATGTCTATCTTTTATCTTGTTAAATCTACTTACTCGCACACAGCATTGTTGATGAACTTGCATGTAGCTGCATCACAGCACGAGCTTGACTGATCGCCAGGATCGCATTCTTCGCCATCTTCCACGATACCGTTACCACACATTTGGAGAGCTTCAATAGTTCTATTGCCAGGATCTACATGAAAAATCAAACGACTCAACAATGTCAGCATGTAGGTCTCCAATCAAAGAGAACGTCCCCCACGTCTTTCTTACCCTGTAAACATGTTCCAATATCTGAGAATTTATTGCAAATTGTTGTTACAGAACATGGGCTAAATTCTTGCGCAGAGACATTTGACGTTGGGTTCATAATGTAAGAGCCCCCGGCATCGCACACTGTAGCACTGAGGGGACAACAGTTGCATCCAGATCCACTGCAAGGACAATTCCCAGGATTACAATCGTGATTCGCACCTGTGAATTGCGTAAAATAAAAACAAACGCAAGTTGTAATGTGAGCCAGGAACAATGGTTTACATTTTTGCAATTTTCTTCGGCTTACCAAATCCTAATAAAAAAATTTCCAAAAAAAAAGTTAGTCGAGTGTGTACCCTTTCAACTCACTCAACCAGTAATTCTGTTCCACTTACCATGTCCAATTTCATGTGCAATAACTTTCCACTCATCCCGAACTTTTTTTTTTTAAAAAATAAAAAACAAATGCGATTTTAGTAAAGTCAATTAATAATTGTATATCCAAAAAAATAAAAATAAAGGTAACTTACTGATAGAAGAAACACCAGCGCCTGCAACGTATTGAGTGTCGCCAGTTGAGGAAGTTTGTGAGCTTGATTCAGATTGGCATAATTGACCCACCCAGGCAATTCCTACTTCAACGCCAGTCCTTAAACATTAGTAAAATATACGGTTAGTACTATTGTCGTTGCATTCTGTGAAAAAAATTATGTATCACTTACGCACAATTGGTCAAAAGATGCCACAATGCAATTCCATCGTCGCTCATTGATCCACGCCAACGACTGAAGTCACTAAGACGATCATCCAGAGTATAATCATCAGAGCAACCTCTGTTCCATGCATGTTCCGATGAAGGTGTTGTGGGACAGAGCTCGTCCATGACGGTGATGTTCACTAAACCAAGCTGAATATTGAATTGCCTTTCATATAATGCAGAGACGGAGTTCCAATCAGATATAATTTGTAGTTGTGCTTGCTGTTTCGATTGATAATATTTGGTGTATGTGCAATCAGCAGCTATTATAAAATAGAAATAAAGCGACATAAGTATTTAATATAAGCAAAATATGATTGATAGTTACCGGCACCCATGTATGCAACTATAAATTATAACAGGAATAATAGATAAAAAATAAAACTAGTCAGTACGAGATACGTCTGCGCATATTTTTCATCTATTCTTTGATTTACTTTGTTTCGTAGTAGGACACCCACTTGGAGCACGCTTGTTTAATAATGAGGAGTGACCAGCCATAGAGAAGGAAGAAGGAGGGACAAATAAACCATCATGACCAGAAGCCGGATGTCCAGGTCGCAAAATAAAGGCGTTGTGTAAATCTTGCTCGGGATAGTTGGAAGACAGCCTATCAGTGCCACACCCTGGTTGCTGTTCAGTAGCCAAAGTAACGTTGGATGAGGAAGTGCGCCGTTGAAGTGAATTGAAATCATCGCCCAATTGTTGTTGTGCGACTAAGGAAGTGTCGGAGTCTCGATACACCACCATAGAAGAAGTGCTGCTAGCCAGTGTTACGTCGTCAGACCTTTTTGCGCGATGATACATGTACATTGACTTGATATGGTAAATGTCATTTAGTATTTCAAAGGTGCCTTCAAATACCGGATTCGCCATATCATTGGCCCTAAAACCCATTCGTAAAAAAAAAAAAAAGGATGAGACATTGTTCTATAAATGGCATCTAAAGTGTAATAAACAAGCATAAAACATATCTACTTTTGCATTGATAAAAGATGCAAACTAGCCTAATTTGTCTGTTTTTTTTCATTGATCGATATTTATATATTTTTGGAACTTACGTCAAATCATGCCTAAGAATCACCCTTGCCCAACCAAGAATATCGCCATTGCCATTTTCGGAGAAATCATCACCGCCATCATCACGAGAAAGAGCACCAAGTTGGTCTTTTTGCCACCGAATATCAGATGAGGAAGTACGTACAGCATAGCCACGGTAAATATAGAATTGGCGAGTGTGGATAGGCTCTTGTGTCCCTTTATACATAAAGGCGGCTTGAGGATGCAACAGGTCCGTATTAGGTTCCAAGTGCAAAGCATATGTTTGGTCGTACGCTTGAAACTGTATCCGTATAATGTCGTCGTTTTCGATATTGGTCACTTTGCTGGTGCTGTTGACAAGTGGGTTAAAGGTCATACCGCGCTTGGTGTAAAAAGAGAACGGTCTTGGTGCAATGTCTACTTTCACATTTGTCAAGGATTCAACACGATTGAGTTTTCGATTGTCAACACTATGGCCTACATGTCAAGGGCAACGTTAAAAAAAAAAAAAAAAAAAAAAAAAAAAAAAAAAAAGCTCAGCAAGGTAATATTACAAATGGGGGAGTGTGACCTTTTTACTGACCAGAAACTAAAACGGATAAAAGCAGTAACAAAACAAGTGTATGTACACAATATCTTCTATAAAATGCAAACATACAATAATAATACAAATTTCACTGGCAATAAAATACAAAAAAAGGGGATTGGGATAGTAAAAAAAGAAAAAAGAAAAAAGAAATAAAAAAAAGAAAAAGTAGAACATATTTTGAAATGGTCATTTATTGCTCAGGAACAACTTTTAAACGCCGCCCAAAACAAAATAAATATCTGACGAAATCTAGAGCGTGCTAAGACTATTTTTGCATGATTGTTCTAAAAGTATACATGTATACATAAAAATTGTCTGAAACACTGAAAACATACATATTGTACGTATAACGTATAATTGAATTAACAAACAAACGAGCATTATTACATGCTTATGAGCGAGTTTAGCTGTAAATAATAGTTATGACTGGGTGATTAGACTATACCAAAATCTTATTCATGCCAAGACAAAATAAAAGAATTTCAAGAGGCTTTGGAAAACCTAAATCAAAGAAAAAAAATGAACACCGTCCCGGAAAGCGGGAGATTTACATCATGTGATGCTTTTCATTAATATACCACGATTTATCATACAGTAGAATTTTCATTTTATATATAGCTGAAAGTTGCGTTGATATCTATCCGGAAACTTTATTTTTTAAAAAAGGAAAGAATAAAATGACGGGCGGAATGGGATACGATGATCGATCATTTTTAATGTTGACAAGAGTCTATGAGCAAAGTCAAAACTAGCTTGCGAAGCAAAGAACAGCACGAAGGAATGTCTTTCTTACATGGAATAGATATTTTATATTTGGTTTCGCCGAATATCCAAATGACATGGATCGTCGCATGCTTAGTTTCAATCCTACGCTGTTCCTAATCTCGGTGTTTTAAAAACCAGTGCAATGTCTGTTTAAATTCTAAAAATGTAAAGAACAGTGCCGCACTGTATGTACTGGACTTTTCTGGTATTTTCAATAAATTCTTAAATGTAAAACTCAGTTTCGTACCCTCTTCGTTCCTAGATTCGTATTTTTGCCCAATAAAATTTCGGGGGAGGGGAGTGCCAACATGGTACAGTGCAGGGTATTTTTAATGGTTCCACTGCTGATTTAAACTTGCCATGCTACAGTTTATTGACTTTAGATTGAGATGAATGCGAAATAAAGTGATAGTCGGCATAAATAAATTAAAATGGAGAGAGGGAAAAGTATTTTGGGATACGGGAAAAATCATGTAGAGACGGGGAAGAAATACTCTCAAGACAGAGATAAATGATTTTGGAGCGGACGAGAAACGAAACTGAGAAAAAGGATGTATACTCAAGCAATAAAATAAATATTAATTTGCTCCCAATCTATATAATATTGAGCTTCTTATTAATACCTACGTGAGTAACAAAAACCGAATCGTTCTCGGCGTGTAGAATGTGCGAAGGAGATAGTATATGTATAGGAGGGGGAGGGGTAGACAGCGTGGCAGGAAACCAAAGACAAGAGAGAGTTTGAAATTTAAAGAAAGAAGGCTGGCGGGTTTTTTCAAACAAAGAAAAGAAAAAGATACTGTAAGTACCGACAATAACGATATCAACGGAAAAACAAAATTGCATCGTTATTTTGGGTGATATCGGTATTCTGATGTGTGCATGCATGCTATATATAGAAATACAGTAATCTCGTGGAATTTATCCTTTGTGTTTTTTTCAACAAAACTGGGAAATGGTCAGAACTACATATACATCAAGAGGGCAGAGAAAACATTTCAAATTCCGCCCACATGATTTTTATTTACTCTCAAATTTTATTTTTCTCCCTCTCCCTTTCTTTTCATTTCTTTTTTCCTTCATCATTCAACTCTTTTGAGGTTATGGTGATCTTAGACTAGTATCAGGACTTGTTTAGAAGGGGTTTCAGAACAGGGATGACAAGATGCATGGGGAAACCCTTTCATTTTGGATTCAGGATTTGGAACCACCATTAGATGGCTTTTTGAAGCCTTCATTTGCTTAGTTTAAAGTTAGTTTGGTCATAGTTTGTATCTACATCTGAATAAAATATGCCTTCTTTTACATGCTTCAATGAAATATGTTCCATCAGAGTCTGTCATGTCTTGTACAATAGATCCCTTTTTACCGTCCCCCCGGTTAGATTAGTGTTGACCTTTGTTGTGCTTCAATAACAGATGCCAATTTTGTCGTCTTACGTCTTGTACAATACACTGGTTCCCATTTTACATGCGTCCCTTTAGATTAATATTGGCCATATTTCAAAACTCGCATTAGTCTCCCTCATGCATCCACCAGTAGATCCCTCTGTTGAATCACTCGTTATAATGAACCTCCCGTTTTTAGTATTAGTATATGCCAACTTGGCTTAATAAAATATGCATTTTTTTTTAAAAGCCTCTGACTTGTAGTATACTTAAAAATGTCATTATTTGTAGTTGTTTTAAAAGTGTCTTGCGAAGCACTTGCTTTTTATTCACTCACAATGACCACTTTTCTCCAAATTGTTGGCAGTCTTATATCACTTAGTATCCAACATGCCCATATTGCTCGAACAATCATACAAATAAATATAGATCATGCTGTATCATATATGCAGCTACAAATATAGAGTATTTTGCATTGCTTTCTAAGTCCTTGCCCCACTCTCAAAGTCTACTGACTGGTTGCCAGGTCAAGGTTACTTTATATATCAATCAGCCTTGACCGTGTCATAAGCGTAACTTCCGTTAGACTGAATATACCATATATATATCCCGCTAAGATAACAAAGAGTTTTCAAAGACAAATAATAATCTTATTGGGATATTGGTAATTGAATTCTAGGTCTCATTCTGCGCATGTTACGGCGTTTCTCAAAATCTGAGAACCACCGCAGAGTCATTCTAATTACCCATGACAAGTTTACTACAAAAAGAAAATACGAAATCTGATTGGACAAGCATGGTAATCAGGAAATGATCAGAGTTTGTACGGTCTTCGTACTAGGACGCAAAAAAAAAAAAAAAAAAAAAAAAAAATAAGAAACGAAAGACGGAACTACGTTTTACATTTACGAACATATCTGAAGAATGCAGTACTATACTGTCTCAGTGTGATGAAGAGTTTTCCATTCGAGTAAGGATTGTATTATTAAGATCATTGTATAGAATATTTATATAAAGGGGGGAGGATACGAGAAAATAATTCCATCATATCCTATCATGCCAAATCATGTTCAAAAGAGGATTACCAATAAAACAATAGACTCGAATGACTCGCTGATCACACGTTTTACTCAAAGATCAAATCAATGGATCAAAAGCACTTGATCAAACACAAAAAAGTGATTGTTGAAGAAAGGAGACCACTCACTAAATTGATTGGCCAAAAAGAAAGGCACAAGATATCTAAATGTTGGGAATTAGCACGGCGGCTGTTCAATAAAAAGTCTCTTTTTCGTCACGCACTTCGGTTTTTCTTACCTCGTTCTTTTTATGTATTTATTCATATATATATGACTTGCCTCAAATATGAAACCACCTTTTCCCACTCTTTATCTTTTTTAAATCCCAATATCTTTGACTGGTATTACACTCACTTTTAATTTTATACACATCATTCCCCCCTTACAAAATACATCAAGATGCGCGTTGCTATTGTGACTGAAAATTGGCTACCAAACGTGAACGGACTTGTCAATTCTTTGGTGCGATTATTGGAGCATTTGCAGAAAAATGGACATATGGTGCTTCTTCTGGGTCCTGAAAGCGGCATGACTACGTTTGCAGGGGCTGAAATCATGGGTACTTATGGCATTCCTTTCCTTCCTTATCCTGAGCTGAAACTCAATCTATGGCGACCTGCCTTCACAGAACGGCTCTTATCATTTGCACCTCAAGTAATTCATGTTGCTGATCCTGTCTGGTTGGGTTCAACTGCTCTTTACATGATTTCTCGCTATTTACCGAAAGGTATTCCTGTCGTCTCTTCGTACCACACAAATTTGGCTATCTATTGCCAGCATTTCGGCTGGGGCTGGTTTACTCCTTTGATGTGGCGGTGGGTCGAATTTAATCATGCTCGATGTCTTTACACTGCCTGTCCTTCACCATCAACAAAACAAATGCTGGAACATCATGGTTTTGATCACGTTCGCTTGTGGCCTCGCGGTGTCGATATGCAATTGTTTTCAACGGTGCACCGATCGTCGAAACTTCGAGAACAATGGATGGGTGTCTCTTCTAGTAGTAGGAAAGGCGGTGGTGAACAAGTGGATCATAATAGTAGCAGCGGTACCTTGGCTGAAAAGAAGTGTGTGCTGTTATATGTGGGACGTATCTCCTTTGAAAAAAATATTGGATTACTATTAGACGCCTACAAAGAAATGGATCACTCAAAATGCCACTTGGTTTGTGTCGGCCATGGTCCTGCTTTTGACGATATCCAACGAAAATATTGTACAGCTACCACTGATCAACAACAACAACAAGGTGATGGTGATGCTAGCAACAAGCGTGTATTACCGATCACTTTTACTGGCTATCTGAAAGGGGCAGATTTGGCAGCAGCTTATGCATCAGCGGATATTTTTGCTTTCCCCTCCACTACAGAAACTTTTGGCCAAGTTATACTGGAAGCCATGGCATCTGGGTTGCCGGTTGTGGGACTGCAAGCAGAAGGAATTTGTGATTTGGTTGATCATGGACACTCTGGATTACTATTGGAAACTGCGGATGACGATGGGTTTAACATTGAACAACACAACATGATTATGGGGTACAAATCACATTTGGAGCGACTAGTGGATCATCCTTCGGAGCGCGAACTCATGGGACAAAATGCATTGACAGCCTCGAAATCTTATACTTGGGCGGCTGCAATGGATCATATGGTGCAAATTTACAAGGATGCTATTGGTGACCAACAGGATAGATGTAATGATAGTATAGTTATTGATAGTAATAGTATTAATATTAGTGGTCGTAGTGACGATAGTGATAGTGGTGTAGAGGAAGATTACCTCAGCAAATAAAACATGTCATATTGATTAATTTATTCCATTCTTATTCATTCGTCTTTTTTTTTTGTATAAGTTTGTGGTGATATTATGTACTATCTTATGTTGTTATTTTCTATTGATAACGGATTATTTGTGTGATTAAAGAAGAAAATGGTATAGATAAATAAAATGAGGAAGTTAAACGATACGTAGAATGTGCATTGATGAAAAATATCGGAGGACCATTTTGCCAACATTTTCTTTTTCTTTTTGAAGCTACATCGCATTGAGATACAAAGACTGCTCATCAAAGGAATATATATATATATATATATTAGAATACGCAGAGAAGCTTTGATTTCTAATGCCTCAAAACCATTTCAGCGCACCTTAGTTTTTTTTTTTTTTCACCATAATCTGCATCTGGCCCATTCCTCATCGCGATTCCTTTCGAACCATAGGCAACGTCTATTTCTTTCATCTGTCACAATAAACTAGAATCGCTTTTCTACTATAGCCCTAGTCTCCTTTTGCACTATTCAACATTTCCCCCCATCACAATCAATGTCTTTCCAGGAAATCCTGCTTTGCACAAACGATGCATTTTATACACCTCCATTGGAGTCCTTTTATTCATAATAGCAAGACAATATAATAAAACATAAGATAAAATGATATCTAAAACTAAACTACATACTATATAAACTACATCTACACCTAAAGCCACATTCTATTTCTTTTCCCGCAATTCCACGCCAAATTCTTGTTCCACGGTAGATCGCACTTTTTCTTGAATTTCGTTGATTTCATCATTGGTGACATTCCGATCCATGGATCTATACATGATTCGATAGCATAAGCTTCGTCGGTTGGTCTTTGGGTGTACAAAGTCGTCAATCTACATATGTACATATGGTAATGATAATTAGTTTCGAGATAAATCATATCCTTGTCGTGATGATCTTTTTCTTACCACTTTCACGTTTTCCACAAGATCGCCCGCTACGCCACGTATCGATTCGCAAAAGTTATTGTCATGCCATTCAGTAGGGGGGAGCCAAAAGGAGATATCCTTGATGCATGGGGGATATTTTGAGAAAGCTTGGAATTTATTGATTTGTCCAGGTGTGAATTGATCAATGAATCGATTATCTTGAGACCAAAACAAGCGAATGTCAGGAATACCAAAGAGCACCATAGCTAAACGTTCCAAACCCATACCAAAAGCCCATCCTACAGCATCATGTCGATCTATTCAAAATCAAAATCAAAACCAGTAGCAACAACCTTAGTATTGTGTCTACAAATGAAGAGGTACATCTCACTTACTTCCTTTGTCTAAAAGCGTTTGTTGTACCACACCACATCCAAGCACTTCGAGCCATTCACCTTGATAAAAGATTTCCACTTCGTAACTTGGACTGGTAAAAGGGAAGTAAGCTTCAATCCAACGGACTTTGAGATTAGGTTCATCAGCAAACAAATGGCAAATCATACTGTTGATAGAGTGTTTCAAATGAGCGACCAATGGAGTCATCACAACTTGAGAGTGTCTGTCTTGCTTAGGGTTGCCAGCATGGATCACCGTATCGTCGACAATTTCAATGTTGGCAGGAATAGGCTTCGCTTTCTCCAAATCAGCTTGAATGGCTGCCACTTGATCTTCGTCTTGACCCCCAAAGTAGGCCAACCCTTCAATTTGATGAAATACCGGATAATGTGAGCTGTCAATTTCGTCCCGCCGATAAACATCCCCGCTAATCAAGAATTTGTTCGCCCCTGAAGCCAACCCTTGCAATTGGTGCGCAGAAGTATGTGCCCGCAAAACCGTGTCCTTGTTGAAATAATAGTTGTCTGATTTGGTGCGACTGGGATGGTCCTTTGGAATCAAAAGATCATCAAAGTTTTGCTGTGTGGTGACAATGGGTGACACATTGTTGAAAGTAGCAAAATCATTGAAATGGTCTTCAATCAGTTGTCGAATAATACCAATAGGGTTGCGAGGTTGAAGGTGAAGTTTTCGTTCCAATTTCGATAATACAGTAGGTGTCACATTAGTCCAGTCGTCGCGGTGATAGGCTGTGTCGTTGACTTGGATACTATTTTCCTTGAATTCTATTCCTGGTTACAATGGATACATATATATACATATAGATAGGTGAGAAAAAAACCACATACGTAGAGAAAGAAGTGAAGTAAAGTAAAACGCGTACCTGAGTTTTGAGTAGAATAAAAAGACCGTTGACATACAATGGTCACCAGACGGGATTTCGTCCCATAAGGTTGTATGCTGGAAGATAGTCGCAATATGCTATTCCTGAACATTGACTTTGATACTAAACCAGACGAAAGAGTAAAAATCCAAAAAAAAAATCTGTCAATCAACAAAAATTTGAATTCAGACACCGCATGTTAACGGCTCTTTTTTATTCCTATTTTTTTTTTTATACTGTATTCCTTGACTTCATCAGATACTCTTATTTCAATCCCTTTAGCCAGCTCTTTTGTATCATATATTGAACTAGTTCAATTCTCTAACTAAAAACGAAAAGAAAAACGAAATAGACGCAACCAAAAATCAACCATGTTCAGCTTCGGTGATGAAGATGATGACGACACGTTTATTCAATCCATTCAACCTTTACCCAAACAGACGATTGAGCGTGCGGTATTTACAGCCGAAGACTTTGATCCCGATCGATTCCTTTCCAGCAGACGGCACTTGGGCTTGGAGCGTTTAAAGATGGAACTGAATAGTCACTTAAAATCCTTGAAAACTGAACTGGTGGAACTGATCAACCGTGATTATCAAGACTTTATCAATCTTTCGACAAACCTCAAAGGTGTGGACAAAGCGATCGATACACTTCAGCAACCTTTAATACGAATGGAAGTGGAAGTCAAGGTAACGATTGTTTAGGGCATAGGAAGAAAAAAAAACCATGGGATGACCAACACACACATACTTACACCTTTGTCGTCTTTTTTTTTTTTTTTTTTAATTCCATACGCGTTTGGTATATCATGAATATTTATTAGGACGTTCGATCTCACTTTCAGGGAGTAATGGATGATCTTGAAGGACAATTAGAACATCGTGCCCGTGTACGGGAAAAAAAGGTAAACAAAACAAGAGAATATACTGGATGATTGGAGGAACTCACTCTATGATGTGTATTGTATGTGCATGTTTATTAGACTTGTCTGAAATTACTGCTGAATATCCATGAATCAGTATCCAAAGTGGAAGATCTTTTAGAAATCAATGCGGATATAACCAAGGACAGCAAATCCAAAGCGGACCTTATCTTGATATCAAGCCCAGAAAATGGATCCACCACTGTCGAAGAAGAGGATGGAAATAGGTAAGCAAAGGGTGTTAGGAAATGGAATGTTGATCCTTGCTGAAATATTTGAACTATCTATGAATTTTCTGTATTTCGGTGAAAATCAGTTTGGGCAAGCAAATAGACCGAGTAGCTGTAGAATACAATCAAATGCAACATCTGGTTGGACGCGGGAAACATCTATCTTTTGTCACTGAAAACGAATGGGTAACACAAAGAACTTCTTTTCTGTCCTTCTCTAGAGTCAACTTAGGTAGCTTAACATGGTTTATTTTTATTGCCAATATAGAGAATCACCCGGATCAAGGATACCTTACAGCAAAAGCTTTCTAAAGCACTATCGGTGGCCATCAAGAACATGAACAATGGACAAACCGACAAATCAACAAAGCAATCCATGACTCAATGTTTGCGAACCTATGCTCTGGTGGATCAAACACACGTGGCGGAAAAGATCATTCGTGAAGAATTTATTCGACCTTTTTTGGATAAGACGATCACACGACAGGCGATAGACTCATCCCGCTCAACACCCACCACACAGGAACAGCCACTAGTGATGATGTACAACAAAATCTTAACCTTTGCCACCAACGATCTACGACCCATTCTAGATATTACACAACGGACTTTAAAAGGTACCAACTATGAGATCCTGGTGAATGCCCTCTGGGTACAAATCGTGGAACATATCAATAAAAGATGCTCGACTATTTATGCTGCTGGTCAAACTGAAACTTGTCACAAGGTAATTAGTTACAGGTCTTTTTTTTTTTTTTTTGTGTCAGCCGAGTGATGTAGATAGAACTTGAAGCTATCTGGTAATTATTGTCATATCTCACTCATTGCCTTCTCACTTGTTGATTTAGAATTATACATCCTCCATACAATTTGTCGCTGGTTTGGAAAACTTATTCAACAGCAAGAAATCCCTTTTCTACTTTAGACACCACGCAAGCTACGCCGAATTCATGAAACGATGGCAGCTACCGGTGTACTTCCAACTTCGGTAAGATGAAATGAAATATGCATAGAAACGTGAATTGTAATACTGTGCTAACTTTTTATTCTCTTTGCTTACAGATTTAGGGAAATTGTGACTGCAATGGAAGAACTGCTGATTGACCCGAAGAAATGTATTGCCCTAGACACAACAAAAAAATCGGCGAAACCAGCAGGTAACACTACTATAGCAATCGTAATTAAGGGTAAATGAAAAATGGACTGATATGGTTTATTTTCAGATATTGTATTGCCAGGTACCAAGGCTGTTGCGCAAACGATTGAAAAGTGTTGGGCAGATAATGTCTACCTGTTTGTCCTATCTGATCGATTTTGGAAGCTGACATTGCAGGCAAGTAGAAAAAGAGCAATGATACTGGGCTGCTCAGCGATACTGATTGGGTATTGTTTTATCTAGATTCTTTGTCGGTACAACCTCTGGGCCAGTAATATTATTCAACAACTATTCAACACAACAACTGACAGTGCTAGTGTATCGGACCGTGGTCAATCAGGCACTCCGGGCACTCCAGGCACGCCAGGCACGCCAGGCACTCCACTTGGCTCAAGTCCCACCACTGCAGGCGATTTAACTAAACCTTTTGATGAAGCGTTGGTGATTGTTTTGTCCAATGACATAAAGAACATGGTGACCTTTGTAAGTTTGAAAAATAATATATATGTAAACCCCCCCCCAGCAACAGGGAACAGACTTCGGCAACTAACCTTTTTTTTTGTAGACAAAGCGACAGATGAATGATATCATCTTCCCAAAACTTCCAAATGACATTCAAGATATATCATTATTGAAAGGTAATATTAGGATAGGGAGGAGGAGAAGGAGGGGGCGAATTGATGGACCAAAGCTCACTTTATGTTCATATTGATAGAAAGCATGGATGAAATACTCCAAAACCTAGAAACATCAACCATTCAAGATTTAGATCGACGTATCACCGGAACAATTAGCCGTCGATGTATGGAATCACTGCAGCTTGTCAAAGGGATCATCAGTCACTATCGGCATACCAACAAGGCACCACCAACGGAATCATCTTATTTTATACCCAATCTATTCAAACCTTATGTCACGTTTGTGGAGTGCAATCAGCACTGGATTCACGATGATAAGCACAAGACATGGGGCACTATTGTTGTTGACATGGTTGTATTCAGGTAAATATATATATATATATATATATATATATATATAGATATATGTAAGGGAGAGCAAATGAAAGTGTCATGATCCAACCCTTATGATTATTATTATCAAATAGGTATACTTTGATTATCAGTGAACTATTGGCCATTCTCAAAAAACAAGATGATGCACTCAAGAAAATTAAATGGGGCAAGAAAACTGAACCGGTAGCTGGGGACACTTTATCAGATAGCGAGAAGATTCAGAAACAGTTTTTATTGGATGTCCGTCAAATTGGAGCAGAGGTAAATATAAATGGGATTGTGGAAAAGGGACAAACAAATCGTTCATCAATTATTATTTTTCATGATAGCTTGATGCACTCGATTTGGATAACCGTAGGCCTGAATGCTATGTCAAACTCTGTCAGGTTGTCGAACCGTTTGGTATGTTATTTACGATATAGTAAAGTAGTTTTATATTCATATTAAATTCATCATCTGTTTTTTTTAGAGCACCTGATATCTGCGTGATTGGCTAGAACAGTTTAGATAGTTTAGTGTTATTATTTAGTTGATATCGTGTATTGATAAATAAAGAAATGATTGATATATATTTGTAGAAAGACAACATGGTTGAATGATTTGATTTGGTTTAGTGAATCACAAGGAAAGTGGGATAGGATGAAAGATATTGGACGAAATATTAAAAAAAAGTGGGGTTGGCAGCTAGACTTGAGAGGATGTCATCAAGTGCAGCAGGGCAATGTATATCACAGACACTCGCTTCAACCCGAAATAGCATAAGCATATGTTAATTCGTGTTCTTAGCATGGTTGATTGGCAGAGGATCTTTATTGGCAGAAGTGGGCTCAGTTAATGATTTTGGAAAAATTAAATGGAAACGAGCAGATTTGAGAGAAAATCTTTTCGCGCGCCAGGGTTTCATGAATCGGTATATAAAACGTTTTATCCCAGCAGTGTTACTAACCCCATTTTCTAATAATAGAATCTATTTTTTTTTTTTTTTTTTTTTCGCTGTTGTCATGATGATAGGTTAAGACGATCATTTTCGGTGATTGATGAGAATTGCTATTCATTTTTTTTGACTGATGTATTATGCATTTTATTAAACGATGGTACTGCTGTCACAATCCTTTCATCGTTATTGGTTGCTTTTTTTGGTTCTGATTTGTACAGAGATATAGAATAAAAAATCAACAACCATATATTGGAGAACTCTTGTGTAACCAGTACATTTGTGTGGCCCTGATTAGGCATTTAAAAATGGAGTTTCTTTTTTATCCTCTCTTCGCGCCCCAAACATTCAAAATTAAATTTCAAGGTTTCTGTAGATCTTTTTTTCCTTGTTTTGGTTACGCTCCAGCTGGGTACCTTTTTTTTTTTTTTTTTTTGTGCTTGCGATCCGCCCTTTTTTTATGTGCAATAATAAAAGATGATGAATCATGAAACTTGACTGTAATTATGACTGATTAATCGAGATGTGATGTGATGGTGACCTTAGATGGGGTAGGATGATGATCTTTAAGTGATGATCACGACAATGATTATGTTTGTGAAAACAAGTCAACACAACATGAGGGTGATACATTCCACATCATCATTTTTTTTTACAGAAATGCTTTAACTTTATATAGAAGAAGTACCAGTCAGCATTACCTGATTCAGCCTATCTCTTTTTTTTCATTTAACTAAAGGAACTTGCTCTTTAATTGATCGTGCTTCAATTCGTGCTACTTTTAATTCAGTTGTAAAATGAACAAGGTGTTAAGGGGATTCGTCATTCATGTTGTAGTACCATTCATTAACTCTATTCAGCAAATTCACTGCCATTGGATCGGCGTTTTCTTTTTCATTTCATTTGTATATATTTTTATTTTTTATTATTTTGGTGGGGCAGAAGAAAATTGACCAAGGCATCACAACATGTGCTGACCTTTCAAATCAAGCAACAAAAAGTCCGTCAACCAAAGATTCCAGTTTCACATATGATATTAAATGGTGTGGATTTAGTTACTACATTGGCCGATCCCTTTCATCATAATTCTGTCAACTCTGTCAATTCCGAACCATCGTTATGATATCAAAGCCAGTTTCTTCTATGATTATTGCATCAATGTCAAATGTATACAAACACTGTTTACTAGCTACACTAGTGATTCTTCTTTTTTAGTAAAATGGATTGATAAATTGGTACGCATCAGGTGGGTTGAAAGGTACAGCAATCTATTTTCATGCCTGTTAGTTTGCTTGGATCGGAGCTGGCCATGATATAAAAAAAGTAAGTTCACGCCCCGCAGTTGGTCGAGTCTTTTGAAATTTAAAACCAGCATATTAAAAATCTTGTCAGGTTAGCAGAATGAAACACTTTTTTTTGACCCAACCCATTTAATCACCAATTTGACTTTTTTTTTATTACTTTGCTTTTCTTTCCTCTTTTTTATTTTTCTTATATATTTTTATTTACTTATTTATTTTATATATTTCTTACTTTTTCTTATTTTTACAATACCTCACATAATATCGACCCTTCAATGGAAAGCAAAAACACAACATTAGACACTTCCCATTCCACCACAACAAAAGGTAACTGAACAGCTTTATTTTGGATAATTGTCCAATTGTATATTGACCGTATTATTTGTTGTTTTTTTAAACAGTGAAAGTGTATTATAAATTCAGGGGAAGCAAATCCACGCGTCTTGCCACGTTTCAAATGCAATGTGATCCTGATAATGATACAACCATTCCACTAGCTACTATTCCTTTAAAAAGCTGTTTATGGGCCATCTGTTCTTCAAGGTAAGAAAAAAAAAAAAAGGCTGGCTGATTCTTTAATATGTATGTTATTCATATGATAAGTTTCCTAAATGAATTTTTTTATTATTATGATGGTAAATTAGTCCTGACATGGTATGTGGTGAACATGATTTATCTGTTTATTCTGCCAATTTCCAAGAATCTGGAACCGACACTCAGTATGTGGATCAAGCGGACAATCTTATTTGGGAAGGCCATGGTTTAATGTCTTGGGTGATGGAAGATCAGCATTCAAGTGAAGTATATGTCAATGGGAAACACAATCAAGACCATTTTGATGTTTGTTTGGAATTACAACCGGTAAATGAAAGGAAACAGAAGAATCACTGGAAAACGTATGCTCACGCTTGGATTTTTTTTTTTTTTTTTTGATCATTAGACAATGAAATGGTGCAAAACAGAATTTTACAATGCACTTCAATCACAGGACTTTGACGGGTTCAAACTCTCTTCATCTTCACACTCTCGTCATCCATCATTACCTCACACATGTAATTGCGGTATTTATGCAGCTATATGTGCACAGCAACATCAACAGAATAACGACAACGGCATGTGCCAATATTTGAAAAGAAAACGGCTCGACTCATCATCTACATCAGATTCAACATCACCTACATTACCTCCTATTTCAGCAGCAACTCAATCAACAAATTCATCAGCATCAAAAACAACATCATCACCTTCACCGCCTTGTCTTCCTCCCCCTTCTGGCCTGATTTCCTCTTCATCGTTGTCTCCTCCATCATCCTCTTTATTCCGCCCTGAACCAATGATACCATCAGCAGAATCCTATTACCGTCGATCTTTGCCACCTCAAGGACTTGCCCCTCTTATGGATGACCGCCACAACCACTATCATCAACAACAACTTCGCCAACAACCACCGCCATTACCGTCTTCGATGGTACAAACACCACATCATAATCACTTGCATTCAGAATCTGCAAGTCGGTCCGCATTTACACCTACAATTATTCATTCTGGTTATCCATCACCTCCTGAAAGCAACACGTATCATCATCAGACAATGCCACCTACTGCAGACATCCCAGTCATCTATACTCCAAGCAACAAGAAGCGAAAAAAGTATCCTCCTATGATTATGCCTGCTGACAGCAACAAAAAACCAGCAACAAAATCACAGCCGAAGAATCAGCAGCGTCAAAACTCGCAACAAGTTAGCACCGCGGTTCGTACATATTATGAAGTGGATCGGGATGATCGTGGTAATTACATCTTGCCTGTGGAAATTGATTCTTGGACTGTAGTGGATCTGGGTACTGTTGTCTATGACCGACCAGCCTATCACAACCAACGCTATGTTTACCCAGTCAATTATACCGTGCGCAAGTAAGTTTCATTTATTTATATGAAATCTCATTTATTTTCATATTACTGACTTTGAAATGTATTTATAGATGGTATCGAAGTATGGTCGATGCAAAAAGTGATACTCAATACACATGTCGCATATTGGATAATGGAAGAGAGCCCAAGGTAATTTTATTTTATTTTATTTTACAATGGTATACACTGTATTAACCTTCAGTTATTTGTTTTAGTTTGAAGTGACTGCAGACGACTGTCCAATGACATATTCTGGTCCCACTCCTACAACAGTATGGACAATCATTGTTAGGTAAACTCTAAAAAATCCAATTATTTGTCCTAATTACTGGGTCTTATTTACTTATTTACTTATTATCTTTTTTTTTTTTTTATAGACGTGCATTCGCTATACGCAACCAAGAATATGGACACAATCCAGTTGGACCGGACTTTTTTGGACTTCGCAAAAACACAATCGCCAAAATGATTCAAGATTTACCTAATGTCGACAAATGCTCACAATATGTCTGGCAAACCTTCGAACCTGCTCGATTCAACAAGCCTGGAAGAAACCGAAGACGGCTGGACACTATGATCTCAGGGTCTATTTTGGGTGGTGTGAATTATAGTTTGACAAGCGGCCGTTTGAATACCGTAGCGAGCCATCAACAGCATCAATTACAAATCCAACAGCGTCGACTGTCTTCTGCTATGGGAGTTACTGGCACCATTGAAGCAAATACTGGTGCGACTGGTGCATCATCCTCTTCACCTTTATCCTCTTCAGCTTCAAGTCATGACGAAAGCCCTTCTCCAACTGCCGCGACTCCACCATCATTACCATCAACAGCTGGTGTCACAAAAAATCATCATCCTCCCCAATACCACCACCCTTACCATCATCATCATGATGCACCTACCGGAAATTCCGCTCAAACAACAGCTGTAGTAACCTCATCATCTTACATTCGATCCGCACCATACCATACTCCAATTGAAACTGCTTAGTGTATTTCACCCCCCCCTCCTCTAGCAACTATTTTTATATTTACTATTATTATTATTCCCTTTTGTCTCTACCACTTATCATTATTTGACTTATGACTATATTTATATATTTTTACGCTCATGTTTACACAACCTCCATGTACTTCTATCCATTTCTCCCCATCTATTTATTTATGTATGACCTTGTATGACCTGTAGATATTTATCCTATTGTATCAATAAACAAATAAAGAAAACAACGCTTCTATTGCCATCAGAATTGACTTTTTTGAATCGATTGTTTTATGTTTTGTTTTTTGGTTGAAAATTAAAACGACAGTAACATTTTTTTATTCTTTGGAGACACCCTGTTATCATTTTTGAGACGATGTAAAATAGAATGAAGACAGATAGATTTATTTTTTTACCCGCCCCAATATTATTATACTACCGTCTTGATTTATTTTACATTTGTGTAAATTTTAAGTTTATAAACTGTACCTATACTCCCCCCCTCCCACCCTGATTTAAAACTGTAAAGTGCATTGTTTTACCGTGCGTATGGCACTCAATTTCCTCTTCAGAAATGGTCAAGCTCAACCAATCAAAAAATTCGAAAATTAATTGATCGGACTTTTATCTTTCTCCACCTCGAGCCCGAAAACCTCAAACAGATTTGTGTTGCCCTTTTTTTTTTCTTTCTTTTGATTATTCGACCATAAATAAAACAACATACTATGGATAAGCTGTTGAATATAGAAACACATGCCTCTGCCTCCTTTGACATAAATTACGACAGCAACAACAACAACAAGCAAGCGCAAGATGATCTAGATGTCAACGCACCCAAAGATCTCTTCCCTCCAAACGATCAAGATGACATGACTCAACAACTGGATCAAGATATCGATGATACAAGCCTGGAGGAGGAAGAAGCGAACGAAGAAGTTGATGACCTCCTGGATGACAATGATGATTCAACACAGACAAATCTTGATCCTGATGCAACGGATTTGGATACAACCGTGGATGGCACTGATGATGGCGCTTCTGTGGCACTGGATGAAAACGATAACAGTGGACTTGGTTCGGATACTTACAAGGTCAATATTTTAGGTGAAGATATGGAAGATTCTATCTTTGACTCCCCTGCTCGTATCAATTTGGAAACGGACGAAACACAAGAAGGCTCTGTCACCGTAGATGATGAACTCCAGGAACAGGAACAAGAACAGCAAGAGCAACAGGAGGAAGAGGAGGAAGATGAAACGGTGGATAAAACCTGGGATATGGCCGGCGATGATGTGGATGATGATCAGGAAAATAGCAGCGTGGATGCTTTATTGGATGCGGGCGAAGAATCCTTAGACGGCAACAACAACAGCAGCATCGAAGATGTGATCAACGACGATACATTTGTAGTGGATGAACTAGCAGAAAACAAGATGGATGAATCAACCACTGGTGATGAAAGTAGCGGCGGCCAACACACTTGGAATAACGACAATATCGAATTGACAGGGAGCGGCGATGCCTCTGTTTTGGAAGACAATAGCCCACAAACATGGAACAACGATGACGATACTGAAGCGGAGGTCGAAGACGAACAAGACGAAGAAACCATGGAGCAAGGGACTGTGGAAGAAAGTGAAAATGATCGACTAGGCGCCACTTTAGAACATGCTTTGGATGCACTAGAACTTGAACAAGACGCCATTACCACCACAGAACTGCCACCCTCACCTATCACTGTCGATTCTGGAAATAATATTATTGTGGATGATGTGTCTCGTGCCGATGATCTACAGGGATTCAAGGATAATGGAGATACTGCGTTACCTCTCGATGATTCTGTTGGGAAATCTGCTCCTCTGCCGCCACCACAGCAACATGAGACCACTTCCTCCATCGAGTCTGATAGCATGGATGAGCTGGCTTCGGTGGACACTTCCTTAGTGCTTCTTATTGCTGTCTTTATACTTTTGTGCCTCCGGTTACCATATGTCAAGGTAAAGAAAAAAAAAAGAAATAGTGATGACATCGGTGAGCATTCTACTAAAGGATTCTACGCTCTGCCACCTTTTTTTTTTTTAGCGCTTTTTTGTCAAGTTATTCAAGTCCCAAGAATCCACTACACTTCCTGTAAGTCTTCCTTTTCTTTATATAATTAATCTAAAGAATCAACTAACATGTTTTTTTTTTATGTTTTAGTATCACACTGCTCACAGCAAGGAATTAGATTAGATTATTAGTTTATGTATATCTCCATTACAGACCTTATTCCATATTATTATTATCTTACTTTTTATTCTTATTGTCATCCCCCGTTGTATTTCCACTCTTCAATTAATAAAGCAATCATTCGTTTACCATTATCATCATTATATTCATGTACTGTCCGTATTGTGGATAGGATATTCTTTTTTTTTGTCTCCGAAAGCTATACAAATCTTTTTTAATTTGTATTCCATATTACAAATTTAGGAAAAAATATGTATCTTTACAAACTCTGCTGGACAATATAAATAATCGCTTTTCTCTTCATAATACATTTTCAGTATTCATAGAACATTTAACAAAATGGTTTTATGTAGTAAAAGTTTAGTAATGGTGACGCTGAGTGCTTTTCTCTCAACTTGTATGGCTGATTTTGTGCCTGGGTTAGAAAATGGAAATGCTCCTACGGCAGCGCATGTAAAAGAGCGTATTGCTCCTAGCAGCGATCAGCAGTTGTATGATGTCTTCTATGCCAAGGGTCATCGCGTTTATCAATGTAATCCCGAAAAAACTAGGTTTGAACATTGGAAGAATGTACAGACCAATGGAGTTCTGTATCCTACCAAGGGAAGAAATGCACCTTTTGATGTGGAAGGACAAGAAATTGGCCAAATATCGGCAGCTCCTTTGAATCAAACCCAACAAATGTAACCATCCCCTACCAAAAAAAAAAAAAAGAAAGAAAGATCGAGTCATAAACCTACGTTAACGTTTTACACTTTTCGTCTAACCCCTCCCAGGTCCAACCCGATCGATAGTATTCTCGTTCATTATTTCTATCCAGATGGAAGCTGGTTTTCCACTGGCAAACCATTAATGACCACCTCCAGAGAAGCAGGAAGAAAAGAAAGAGGAGAGGATGGTACCAATTTGGATGATCATTTGACACGATCTGTTTGGACTTCAACGGATGGTTATTTCTCACATGCTGACGCTGTGGTACGACTCAATACATTGAATGGATCTACGCCTCCCAAGGAAACATGTACCGTGAAAGGTACCGTGGTCACCAAACCTTTCACCGCTTTCTTCATGCTTTACACCACACCACAAGGCACCAAGGCGTTGGAAAAGGAAAGAATTGAATGGGATGCACTGGTTGAAAAGACTAGAGTTGCATGATTTTTATTATTTTTTCATATTTTGGCAATGGTATTGAAATAGAGGCTATCTCTCAATGAAATAAAAAGAAGGTCCAACAAAATAAATATGATACAGTTTAGCAAGAACATAAAGCAGCCCTTATTGGTACAATTTTTTTTTTGTCTTACACGTCTAAAACGTTTGATCCATTGGAGGAGGGAGGGGAATATTGTTGATGTGTGGTTACTGGGTTGCTATCTTTGATAATAAGTGACTAAATACTGCCTGCGGACAGCAGGAATGGGAAAATGGTCATGGATGAATTAAAGAGCAAGTGTTCGTAAGACACTGACAAAAAAGTTACAATAGCAACATTGTTTTTATAACTGATGGGTCAGAGAATAATGAATAAAAAGGCATATTTTATTGGAAGCATATGAAAAATGCCAAAACTAAACGATGAGTAGTTCAATGTAGCAAGGGATGTATTAGAAGGTTCGATTGGAGCTAGTTTCACGTTTGAAAAATGACAATACTAATCTAAATGAACGCTTGCAAAATGGAGACTAAAATAGTGTACGATACTTGAGAAATACTAAAGGCATATCTTTTTGTGAAGCACAACAATGGTTAACATTAACCAAAACGGGTGATGGTAGGAAAAAAAAAAATGGAAGTATTGCACAAGGCATTAAAGAGGCTAATGGAATATATTTTATTCAGATGCAGATACAAACTATGGGTAAACTACCACTAAGCTAAGCTAATGGAGGCTTCAACAAGTCAACTAACAGTGGTCCCGAATCCCGAATCCCGAATCCAAAATGAGAGGGTTTCCCCATGCATGTTGTAATCCCTGAGCAGAAAACCCTTCTAAACTAATCCTGACACTAATCTAAGTCCAACATGACATCAAAGAAGTTGAATGGGGAAGAAAAAAAAGGAAGGAAAAAGGAAAGAGAGAGGGGAAAATAAAAAATCGGGAGAAAATAAAAAATCACGCAAGCGGCATTTGAAATGGGTTTGTTGAGCAAAATAGGAATGTCCCCTTTTTTGCATGTCTTCTTTTTCACAACAGCCTATACTATATAACAGCACCAATGTGATGTTTATCTTCTCATGATAGTAATAATAAACATTTAATATTGACGGAACGGTGATTCTCCTCTCGTGAAGTCTTAGCAGTCAAAATGGAACAATTTGGCCCGGTCTAGTTTACTCCCTTCACTGTAGAATAGTTTGTCATTCACCATGGAGTAGCTTAGCCTCTTTGATTGGACTAATTCATCCTACGTGAAGTTTATTCATCCCCTCCTACACTATATTCATAGCCCTGAATGTTTTAACCTTTATAGATATGTGTCATAGCATTATCATTAATACAGTCTAGCTTAGCTGTCATGATTTATATCTACATCTGAATAATATATGTCATGTATTTTGCTTTCACATCATCTCTTATACGTTTAACTTTGCCTTGTTGAATGGATATACTCAAACAGTATTGTACTGAATAGAGCATGTGTGTGAAAAAAAAAAAAAAAAAAAAAAAAAAAAAAAAAAAAAAAAAAAAAAAAAAAAAAAACGTCGATAAAAGGTAACATTGATCAACCATTGTACTCAGATCTTTGTGTATTGCACTAATTTTATTATTCTATGAGGAGAGGGATTTCTTGAATGATTAAATCATAATCTAACCGGCAATGAAGATGATCGCGAATACCAAACATCATTGAACGTTTGCGACTCAACTTTGAATGGTGAGTTGCGAACGCAGCGTAGTATCGCAATAAAAAACATTACTAGCTCCAACGTTGCCGGGATGATTTGGATAAATACAACAACACAAATAATTAACAGGTTAATTTAGGTGGGTCATATTTCACGTGGCTAGTTTACTCGTGCCCAAAACTAACCTTTTGGGAAAGTGGGGATAGCCTGGTCCTTGCTCTACCGGTTCCTAAAAATGCGGTGTCTGAATTCAAACTTTTGTTGATTGACAGATTTTTTTTTTTTTGGATTTTTACTCTTTTGTCTGGTTTAGTATCAAAGTCAATGTTCAGGAATAGCATATTGCGACTATCTTCCAGCATACAACCTTATGGGACGAAATCCCGTCTGGTGACCATTGTATGTCAACGGTCTTTTTATTCTACTCAAAGCTCAGGTACGCATGTTCTTTACTTTACTTCACTTCTTTCTCTACGTATGTGTTTTTTTCTCACCTATCTATATGTATATATATGTATCCATTGTAACCAGGAATAGAATTCAAGGAAAATAGTATCCAAGTCAACGACACAGCCTATCACCGCGACGACTGGACTAATGTGACACCTACTGTATTATCGAAATTGGAACGAAAACTTCACCTTCAACCTCGCAACCCTATTGGTATTATTCGACAACTGATTGAAGACCATTTCAATGATTTTGCTACTTTCAACAATGTGTCACCCATTGTCACCACGCAACAAAACTTTGATGATCTGTTGATTCCAAAGGACCATCCCAGTCGCACCAAATCAGACAACTATTATTTCAACAAGGACACGGTTTTGCGGGCACATACTTCTGCGCACCAATTGCAAGGGTTGGCTTCAGGGGCGAACAAATTCTTGATTAGCGGGGATGTTTATCGGCGGGACGAAATTGACAGCTCACATTATCCGGTATTTCATCAAATTGAAGGGTTGGCCTACTTTGGGGGTCAAGACGAAGATCAAGTGGCAGCCATTCAAGCTGATTTGGAGAAAGCGAAGCCTATTCCTGCCAACATTGAAATTGTCGATGATACGGTGATCCATGCTGGCAACCCTAAGCAAGACAGACACTCTCAAGCTGTGATGACTCCATTGGTCGCTCATTTGAAACACTCTATCAACAGTATGATTTGCCATTTGTTTGCTGATGAACCTAATCTCAAAGTCCGTTGGATTGAAGCTTACTTCCCTTTTACCAGTCCAAGTTACGAAGTGGAAATCTTTTATCAAGGTGAATGGCTCGAAGTGCTTGGATGTGGTGTGGTACAACAAACGCTTTTAGATAAAGGAAGTAAGTGAGATGTACCTCTTCGTTTGTAGACACAATACTAAGGTTATTGCTACTGGTTCTGATTTTGATTTTGAATAGATCGACATGATGCTGTAGGATGGGCTTTTGGTATGGGTTTGGAACGTTTAGCTATGGTCCTCTTTGGTATTCCTGACATTCGCTTGTTTTGGTCTCAAGATAATCGATTCATTGATCAATTCACACCTGGACAAATCAATAAATTCCAAGCTTTCTCAAAATATCCCCCATGCATCAAGGATATCTCCTTTTGGCTTCCCCCTACTGAATGGCATGACAATAACTTTTGCGAATCGATACGTGGCGTAGCGGGCGATCTTGTGGAAAATGTGAAAGTGGTAAGAAAAAGATCATCACGACAAGGATATGATTTATCTCGAAACTAATTATCGTTACCATATGTACATATGTAGATTGACGATTTTGTACACCCAAAGACCAACCGACGAAGTTTATGCTATCGAATCATGTATAGATCCATGGATCGGAATGTCACCAATGATGAAATCAACGAAATTCAAGAAAAAGTGCGATCTACCGTGGAACAAGAATTTGGCGTGGAATTACGGGAAAAGAAATAGAACGTGGCTTTAGGTGTAGATGTAGCTTATATAGTATTTAGTTTAGTTTTTAGATATCATTTTATCATTTTATCATTTCATCATTTTATCATTTTATTATTTTTATCTTGAATAAAAAATGGTGTAGTAGTACGATTTAAACAATATATATGTATACGTCATGCATGGTTTATCTATTTTTATGTCTGTATGTGTTTGAAAACAGAAATAAAAATATCAGATTTTGATGGTGAAAATCTGGTAAAAGCAATGAATGTATTATCTGTATAAGGAAAAGAATATCTCATAAAAAAGGAAACCCGGATGAATTTTTCTTTTCTTCAGTATGACGGACAAAGGAATCGATATTTGATCCGGGGAAAAGAAAAGAAAATATCTAACACCTACCGTTAGACTTTCACTAATTCTTTTCTAAGCTAAATACATTATTAGCAGTGCCATGTTGAATGTTAGTGAAAATCTTATTGAGGTGTGCCAAAAAAAAAAAAAAAAAAAAAAAAAAACAACGGAGAATGATTGACAGTGGCACACCCAGCTAAATTTAGACAGAGTTACACAAAGAAATATCTTTATGCGCGCAAAACAATACAGTCTAGGAGATGATGGCTATTGTAAATCGGCTATAAAATGCAAATTTTAATCAAACAATACCAGTAAATTTTGTATTTGTTAGAGTGATATACCTGCGAAATCGAACAAGGTGATCACTAATACAACATATGCTTGCTGTTGACCAGGAGATACAATTTGCGCGCGCTCACATTTGAATCGGCGCTACTCTCTAAAAAAAGCAAAGACAGGTTTTTGATCGAAGTTATAAACTCAAAAATACAGCGTCTTTATGGAAAAAATGAATAATCTTCGGCGAACAACAAACATGGAAATAAATAAAAAAGATGAAAATTATGATATTTATAGGGCTCAAGAGACTAAAAGTATATATGAATGTTAACAAAAAACATTTCACTGTATGTGTTTATGTCTAAAGGAATGAAAAAGGCCCAAAAATAGCTCTATATTGTACCTTTTTTTTAGACTATCTGGTTACCGAATTCAAAAATGGTCTGATATCATACATCAAGAAAAATTCATATTATATTTCCTTATTATGTGTCAGCCACAGGAAAATGTATTTTAGGCAACAGTTATGTGCCCATAAAAAAGAATTGTACTAACAATAGATTTTCATATCGCCACCATACTCCCTTGATTTAAACTTTTTGTGATACGTTTGTAATCTGTGCTTCACCGACATCATTTACTGTCCACAAATCAATCTGTCGTCTTCATCATCACTTTCAATTTACATCGTATAACCATCAAGGAGATGAAGATGTATTTTTAAACCAGGTATTTTTTTTTTCTGCCTACCTTACTTTGTAAATACTATCAGTCCTAAAAGTAGTAAAGGGACCCATTGATACCTGGGTAAGGCCTTCATTTCGTATCCAAATGTAGAGTGATCCCGGGAAAGTTTAATTTCTTCATGAAATTGTAATTTCGATTTAAAAAAATATAACAAATTTAAATCCAGCAGCAGTAAAAAAAAAACCCGGTGAAATAAATGCGTAAAGGGAGACTGGAGGAGGAGTGTAGGGGAAGTTCAAAAAAAAAAAAAAGACGGTCAAGAGGATATTTTTAACTTTTTTTTAACTTCTTCCCCATCTATTTTCATTCTTGTTTGTCTTCCTTTCTTTTCTCTCTCTCTCTATGATGACCATTGGTCCTAACAACAATCATTCAAGCCATCATGCCTCACCTTGGGATTTTATGACCGTCAATGCTACACCATCATCACCCTCAGAAGCAGAAGCAGAGGAAGCTTCTTCCTCATTGGCGCAATCTTTTCAGACAAAATCCCCTCCTGATAATTTTTCGCACTTGTCAGTGAGTGAAATATTGTCCACTTATAAGCACGATACAGATCTTATGAAACATGTTTTGGCAGCAAAAGCGCAAGAAGATCGGGTAATTCACAAAAAATGTAATTTCATAGGGTATGTTAAGCAAACCGCTCACTCCTATTTTTTTTTTTAACTTGTGTGTGTTCGCGCATAGAGAAAAACAGCGGAAGAATTCCGACAAATGGAGGAAGCAAGGCTAAGATTCAGGTTCTCCGATTTTGACATGGATGATTATCAAAAAATGGACTTTACTTCAATTGAGAAAAAGGATTCAACCTCGATTAATGGTACATCATCGTCAGGTACATATAATGATCAATAACGGGACGGAGGGAAACTAAATCCCGTTACTAACTTTTTTTTTTTATTTTTATTTTTTTGAAATCCAGCCTACAGCCACCAGCATACTTCACATATGTTTACCGAGTCTTCCTTGCAGGCAGGGAAACAATATGATCAGCGTGATGGTTCACCCCATCTTGATGTACTACTATCATCACCACCACCAATACTGATGGATCAAGATACACCTTCGATTTATATGGAAAACCAGCATCATCTGTCTACAGAGTCGATTTCTGTGCTCGAGGCTCCAGTTGTACAGTCCCATGATTATCATTTGAACGTTCCCACCACTTCCTATTCTTTGCCATCATCTCTCTCTCCTTCATTTATAAACCCTAGCCATTTCATGTCACCATCTCCAAATATGGGATACAGCGAAACGGATTTAAAATCAACCTCATCATCATGCTCTTCTTCTGTCGAAGCGCATTCTCTCTTGGCAGATCTTCCACCACCTGTCAAAATTTCACATCCCGACAACAAAAAAAATTCAGGAACAACTATTAACGGGAATAAAGCGAATAAGAAAAAGGCATCCTCACCTTCCGCATCATCCAAACATAGACGGGGACAGTCTTCATCAGTACTTATGCCTGGATTTTCTTCAAGCACGCATGTATTACGATGGGCAGCGCCGAAAAAGAAGCGACCCGTACAGCCTCCAATAGTCAATGTGAATCAAGAACCTCAAGTGCCATTGGATCATGATGTTGTGATGAATGCTCTACGATCAAAATTAATGCGTATTCAGCCCGCACCATCTTCATCCGATTCAATAGCATCGTCTTCGCCACCGCCACCATCATCATCACCACCACCAACAAATTACAGCCGTGAAATTAGATCGCCGTCCCCACCACCACCACCTCCTCCTCCTCGCTCTCCTCTTGTAGATACTCAACCCACCACTGGAATATTGTTTTTAGATTTAAATAATAAATCCAATCGTAGGAAAAAAGCAAGCTAGACGATCGTTGATTTCGATCCTTGCTGTTGTCCGTTCACCACAGCTTCATCCACCTTTTTTTTTTTTTTTTTTTTTTTTGTACTTTTTCTTCCGTATGCACTTTATGACTTTTTTTAAATGTTTATTTTTTCATTTTAACTACCCTCCCTTCCTTTATATAGTATCCCTTCCTTTTTTTTTTATTTTTCCCAATATTGGGTCCACTTTTGTCAAATAAACACTGATCTATCTATGTTCTACCCCACTATACTCTCCTCCCTATATAGTAGACTTTGTTCTCTCGCAATCATTTCAAATGCCGCCCACATGATTTTTATTTACTCCCAATTTTTTTTCGCTCTCCCTTTCTTTTCATTTTCCCCCCCTCACCCATTCAATTTCTTTGAGGTCATATTGGACTTAGAATAGTGTCAGGACTAGTTTAGAAGGGTTTCAGCTCAGGCATTACAAGATGCATGGGGAAACCCTTTTCATTTTGAATCTAGGATTTAGAATCACTATTAGGTGGGCTTTTTGGAGCCTTCATTAGCTTAGTTTAGTATTCGTTTAAATCTACATTTGAATAAAGCATGTCTCCTTTTACTTGTTTCAATGGAAAGCACCTCATTAGTCATTCTCTCACTTGATGCACAAGAGATCCCGTTTTGCGATTGACCCTTTAGATTAGTTTGAACATTGTTGTTCTTTAGTTCAATGTAGCGCGTACCATTTCATTCCTCCCGGTACTCTGATCACGTAATACCATACAACTATCAGCAACAATTCAGTGAATATTATCTGGATTTATATACTATCTCCAGTTTAAATTTAGTTCATGACTGGTGATACTATATATATGCAGCTACTGTTTGGATACCGAGGCAAGCGGTCACGATTGAAATTTAGCACATTCCAAATTCCCAATGCCATTAGACGTGTACGTGGGTAATATTATCCTTTGGTCGTCATCACGGAGAAGAATCTCGGACTTTGATGATTACCCCAAGGTGTATTTAGAACAGTCTGTATGTAGTTTATAGTTTGCCCCTTTATACAGTTTTATTTATATATCTCTATAAGTTTTTTTTTTTTCCTTCTAATAAAGCAAATGATATACATTTTGCATCAGTTCTATCAATCAATGTAATTTGTGACCTCACTACGAAATATTTACTCTATGGGCATTAAATAGGGAATGGGGGTTAGCTTTATGACTAGTATGGGGATAATCAAACGAGCAACCCTATAAAGTATGATACCTTTTCATTTTCTTGTGAAATTATATGAAAATGGAAAGGATTATGTGGTATCAAAAAAGGGTCCGTGCACGTAACGGTTCCAAAAAATGAATTCTCAAGCTGCAAGCACTGTACAGCTATATATTATTTTACTATCAATTTGGCAGTAATCATCATAGCGACAAAAAGATAGAGTCATCATCCTACTATAAACAAAGAGATGATCCGTACTATATTTTACAAAGGTGCACAAAACAGAAGGTGAGAAAACAGAGGAGGGAAAAAAAAGCTAAACTTCGAAGTTTGTACTATTGTTTGCGAATCCTTGTCGTTTTTGTTTATTATTTAATTATTTAATAAATAAATAATAGGGTTTCGTTTTGCTGGCAGCTTTCGCTAACAATTTTCAAATACAAAGAATATAAATAAACCAAAAGCGAAGATCTTTTTTTATTTTTTTATTTTTTGTTTTCCTTTCCTTTCTTTCTTTAATCATTTAAATTTTCTTATACTTCTTACTCTATCTTTTCTTGAAAAGGTATCTCATAGACAATAAATTGGACTTGATTTCTTCGTTATTCTTCACATTTCTTTTTATAGTCTATGGATTCACCATATTCTCCAGGTATAATCCGTACAAGGCATAATGACTTGCGTCGGACAAAATCGTTATCAAGACCAGAAAGGCAAAGACCACGTCAAGGTATTTTACGATCAACTGATGGCAATATTGGAAATGGAAACTATCATCATCAGCAGTTTATCAACAATAACATTTATCAAGAAAATCATCATTATAATCAGTGTCGTCGCATAGGTCAACCCATGTCAGAAGAATTGGTTCAACAGTTGGCTCAACATAGAAAAGATCATATCAGACAACAGTCGTCGACGGGAGAAACTGACCCCACCGGCGATCCACAAATTTATGACTGTGGAGTCGATCGAAAATTCAGGGGTAAACAGGAACGAAATGCATCCTGTGTTGTGCGCAGTGGCTGGTGGGCGTGGACCGCATTTATAGCCACGTGTTGTTTTCCAAACTTTTGTATTCGTCTATGCTTTGGAAAGTCGAATGCTATGATGCGTCAAGCTTGGCGTGAAAAGGTATATACTACTGGTCGGAAGCAATCTTCACCGTTTTCAAACACCGCTAAAATATCGATGTTGTTTTTCTGATTTTTTTCTTTTTCTTTTTCTTTTTTTTTTTATTTTTATTGTCTTCTTTAGATCACTCTTGTATATATTATTATTTTCTTATGTTTGGTTCTGGCTTATCTTACTTACGGGCTGGTACGAACGATTTGTCCCGAACAAGGCGACTATTATCCACATTCGACAGTTTTACCGACTGGACAGCGTGTAGCGTTTGACAATACCAATAATAACATGTATTCTATCTTTGGACAATTATACCCTACCGATATCGTTCAAGACTTTTTCAAACAACATAATATGAATTTGACAACTGATTACGGATCGTTGGATCTTGGGTCGATGTTTGATGGTGACTTGTATGGCGATTGCACTCCCTTTTTTCCAGCCGACTTCAATCGCACCAGCGTCGATCCTTGTCGCATAGAAAACCCCTACGGTAAGTATACAAAAAAAAAAATATGGAAAAAAGGTATATGCATTAATTATATGGCATACGTATCTTTGTGTATTGTTAGGTGGTAGCTCTTTGGTAACAAGCGACGGCTCATGCCTTTCTTTGGCTGACCTTCAATCTATTTACAACCCAATCGATACAGTCAATTTTGATTGGGATGAATTTGCTGATCCAATCCCGAACTCGAATATGATGCTTTTCGGTAACTATGGTAAGTTTTCTTTCCTATCTCATTTTGGAACCAAAGTGTATGAACATAATACTCACGTCAATCGTTTTTGTAATTCCTACAGTGGTGAATATGACACGATATTTCAAAAATTATCCACCCGCAACGTTTGGTACTCAAATTGAAAATGTGCTTCATCAATCTATCAACAACGATGGTTCATACGCGATGCTTTACTACAAACATGGACATCAAGCTATGAACTGCGCTATTGCTCGCTTCGGCGTTGGCGTGATGCAAACGGATTCCAGTGGGTGTATTGCGTCCAATATCATTATGAATCTTTTATTCACCATTATTATTTCCATGATTGTTGTGCGATACTTGATGGCTATCTTGTTCCAATGGATAATCTCGCGTCTTTTGGTGAAACCAGGTGGGCGATCCAATTGGCTTGCTTGGCGTTCGGTTCAAGGCGGTAATGCTGATCCCAAAAATCATATCCGTGGTTCTTACAACACTTGCACTCTACGAAATCAGTATTTCCCGTCTGGACCTGGCTCATCTAATCATCACTCGATTACTCCACCCAATTCATCACCACCACATGCTGTATACAGTATACCACGGTACCCAACCCCTCGAACCTCTTCAGCTTTCAATTCGTCCACTTCATTGCCACGTCATTTTTCTTCCGCACTCGTGACCCCTCCTTCCTCATCAACTACGACGACTACCGGTGAGCATCGCGAGTCACTGCCTGGCATTACTTCTCATCACAATGGCGATTATTTGGCACCATATCAAGCGAAAAATCAGACCCAACATCACTCTTCATCTTCTTTGACCGTCACTTCACCCTCATTGTACTCTCTCGCTGCACCTCTACATTTTCCATCTGATCAAGGCTCTTCTGAAATTGTACAAACTGAACTGTATACTTGCATGATGGTTACTTGTTATTCTGAAGGAGAAGATGGTTTACGGACAACAATGGACAGTTTGGCGGAAACAACCTATTCAAGCAAACACAAGGTAAAAAGAAAAAACAATAACAAACAAACAAGCAAATAGTGATGACAATAAAACGATTAATCGTAGTACAATGATGGTGATCTTTCAATTCATCTCCTGTTTTCACACATATCATTTAGATCTTCTTTGTTATTGCGGATGGACTTATTGTTGGTGCCGGTGAAACAAAATCAACCCCAGATATTGTCGTCGATATGATGGACATTGATCCCAATATGGCAGATCCTCCTTGTGTTAGTTACCTTGCCATAGCCGATGGGGAAAAGCAATTAAACTTGGCAAAAGTCGTAAGTTTAAAGTAAACAATGATACTTGCTTTTCACTTGTATTATATTTACTAAACAAACCATACCCCTTTCTCTTTCTCTCTCTCTCTCTCTCTCTCTCTCTCTCTCTCTCTCTCTCTCTCTCTATCCTTAGCATGCCGGTCATTACAAAGGTGTTCCTTGTATCACAATTGTCAAATGCGGCACACCAGAAGAACAATCATCGCCCAAACCCGGTAATCGAGGCAAACGTGATTCCCAGGTACAAAATTTTACAGTAGTGATACTGAAACATGGGTTATTAAATCTTATTGTCTTTCATTTTTTTTTATCAATAGCTTATCTTGATGTCTTTCTTCCAAAGAGTGCTATTTCATGATCGCTTATCTGAATTGGACTATGATATCTTTTGGAAAATGACTTGTTTAATGAAGGGTGTGACTCCGGATAAGTTTGAACTTGTCTTGATGGTCGATGCTGATACAAAGGTGTTACCTGATGCGCTAAATTTTATGGTGGCAGCAATGGCTAATGACATTACCATTATGGGACTATGCGGTGAAACAAGAATAGCCAACAAGACATCGTCGTGTAAGTCATCTCCTGTTATTCTTATGACCGTGAAAACAAAAACACAACTAAAATCAAATATTTCATTTTTATTTACTATTATTTCCTTTAGGGGTGACTGCAATACAAGTTTTTGAATACTATATATCACATCATTACGCCAAAGCATTTGAATCACTCTTCGGTATTGTGACATGTCTTCCTGGGTGTTTCAGCATGTATAGGATCAAGGCTCCCAAGAACGGCGCATGGGTGCCTATTTTGGCGAATCCCGATGTGGTATTGGAATACAATCAAAATATAGTGACAACCCTCCATGAAAAAAATCTTTTATTGCTGGGTGAAGATCGCTTTTTGTCGACAGTGATGCTTCGTACCTTCCCTCACCGCCAAATGATGTTTGTGCCTCAAGCCATTTGCAAAACCGTGGTGCCCGACGAGTTTTGTGTCCTTCTATCTCAGAGACGACGATGGATCAATTCGACTGTTCACAACTTGATGGAACTTGCCCTGGTGTCTGACCTTTGTGGTATTGCTTGTTTGTCAATGCAATTTTCCATTGTGATCGATTTAATTGGAACTCTTGTAAGTAAAATGATCAGTGTGAAGATACGGTAAAAATGAAAAAGGCAATGGAGAGGATGATTAATGAAAGGCATATTGTACAAACAGGTTTTACCTTGTGCAGTTGTGATGACTATTTATTTGGTCGTCACCGCTGCTGTGTCTGGCCATCCTCAATGGCAATCCATTGGTCTTTTGGCTTCTGTTCTTGGTCTTCCAGGAATACTTATTGTTATTACTACTAGAAAAATAATATATATCAGCTGGATGATTAGTAAGTGTTTTTTTTTTTTTTTTTTTTTTTTTTTTTTTTTTTTTTCCCCACTCTAGTGGACTTCAGGCGTTTACTGAAGTTTTTTTCTTTTCTGGTATAGTTTACATTTGCGCCATTCCAATATGGAATTTTATTCTACCCGTCTATTCATTCTGGCATTTTGATGACTTTTCATGGGGTTCGACTCGTGTGGTGGTCGGTGACGAAAAGGGAAAAAGTGGTAATGGGCATGATGGTGGTACCGGGGTGTTTGATTCCTCTCGACTAGTGATGCGCAAATGGCAAGATTGGGAAGTGATGCGAACTGGCAACCGAAAGCTTTTATCATACAACGCTACCAGCTCTGGAAAAGATCATCGGCCTTACTCATCCGTTGCCACTTTGTCCCCAACCTCTTTGGACCATACAACTGTTTTTCCCAATCTATCAATGCCAACTTTCCCTGGACATGCGCACACTTCCTCTCGAACATTTGTATAATATGTATTCTTCGTCTTGCCCTTAACATATTACCATCTTTTATCATTGTACTCTCTTCCTTGTTTTAGTTTTCGTCTTAGTTTAGTTTAGTGGTTTTTTTTTTTTTTTTTTTTTTTTTTTTTTTTTTTTTTGTTGTTGTTGTTGTTGTTGTATATCCTGTACCTATCTACACATATATCGTCTCAATCTTAGTTATCGTTATTAGTATTGTCAATATTTTTACTCTTTGATTATTATTTCCATCAATAAAACAAACTTGTCATTTACTATCATATGTATATAATTGGGAAAAATTGAGGTGTAGTAGTAAATAAATAAAAATGGCAAACACAATGCTTACTATTTTTTAAATTTAGTTTAAGTATAATAAAAAATGTATCGACGCCTCATGCAATTGCTTGTAGAATGCTCTAAAGTTTACGCCTTTAAGCTCCCAGCTAAAGTCTACAGCCATAATAGCCGCCTCTATGCTATCACCCACCATTTAACCACACACGTACTTGGACACCCAAGTTTGCATGGAACCGCTTTCTAGTTACATGCACCTTCTACCCCTACCATTTCCCCCTCCAATACCCCCATACATGCACAGAGCAAGCTAAAAAAGCGCCTGGTGAGGCTTCCAAAAGTAGTAATATTTGCTATAGGCTTTCCAAACCAATAAAAGAATAATAAAAACATCAAACACACACAATCGGACAGTAGTATATATTGAGGCAATCAGTTTTTGTTTATTCAATTGGGGTATAGTGAAATATATTGATTTAAATAAGGAAAACTATAACTAATACTACCTGGGAAAGAAGGAGGTTCTATGGCTGCTACTATATGTAGCGGTAAGTGAAATAAGCTGAATCAAGTCTGCCGAATAGCCTACCGCAATAGAATAGTTTGTCGAACAGTCTACTGCAAATAGAATATTATGTAAAATAGCCAATCACAGTAGAATAGCTTTGTCATCCATTGTCCATTGCAAGATAAAAAACTTTTTATTGAATCATGATAGTCAACACTATACTAAAAGGAAAGAAGATGTAAACAGGGGCCGCTAATAGTAGTTGAGAGAGATGCTAGTGTAGAAGAATGGTGTAGAAGAAGAAACGGTGTAAAAGAAAAAAGGGATCTCTACAAGGGATCTCCAAACTTCTAATGAAGTTTAAACACACATCAATGAAGCAAACATACAGTTTTCAAGGCAAAGACAAGTTTTATTGCAGCAAACATCTGTTTCATTGAAGAAGAGACAAACTAAGCTAATCAAGACACCCTCCCCCCACAAAATCCTAGAATCAAAATGAAAGGGTTTCCCCATGCATCTTGTAATCACTTTTTTAAACCCTTCTAAACTAGTCCTAATAGAAAACCAAGGTCACCAGGTCCACAACGAGCTAAAAACAGTGAAGAGAAAATAAATTTTTCTTAAAAAAGAAAAGGAGAGAAGAGAGAGATAGAGCAAAAAAGGGAAGGAGCCAAATATTTAATTCAGACCGGACGGGGTTTTATTTCAAATCCCATAATCGAGAGGTGCCATTAAAAAAAATGTCCAGAACGGAGATTCAATTTTGGGGAAAAAACCTGCTGGTGACTGTTGGACAGGCTGTTGTTTGCCAAAAAAAAAAAAAAAAAAAAAAAAAAAGGTGTACGCTCTCATTCCTCTTTCTTTTTCTCGTCAACTTTTTTTTTTTTTTTTAAAATCACAAACATGTCGAACAACTTCTCTGTTCAAAGCACTTCTGATGCACAGGTAAATGAGACAATACAATTCAATAGGAAAGACATAGTTTGCCATTGACGAAAAAGCTACACCAGTGTCTACAATATAATCTTGCGTGGCTTATTGCTGCTGTAGTTTAGATGATCAGCCTTTGACTCACTTTTCTTTTCTCTTTTTGAATATTATATAGATTGACGATTTGGCGTTCTATATTTCTCGGTTACGCGGGGAAAGCGAAGAAGATGCTCCTTATGTGAAGGAAATCCAAGCTCTTGTGAAATCCGACAAAAACAGCGTCTACACCCAACTCGCCAAAGATGTCGCCATCCTTTTGACCAAGAATGATAGAGGTAAGCGAAACTCAAGGCACTCTTTTTTCTTCTTATTTTGTCCACGGGTTTTAAAGAAAGCAGTGATAACTCATACCATATATATCTTCTATAGAGGTGGAACATGCCTTCAATCTCACCATTGTGATTCTTTTGAGTGCTCCTGAACAAGTCTTGCCTTCCGCTGTCAAGGCTTTCACTGCCTCGTTGTCAAAGACTGAAAGCACCAAGACCAGCTTGAAGCAAAAGATGTAAGCGAGATTTTTTTTTTTGTGTGTGGGATGATCATACCATTATTGACTGACCTTTCTCCCCCTTTTTTTCATTTGCCCTCAGTTTGTTGAACTTATATAATGCCTTACCTGCTACTTCTGCTCTTCGATATGACGCATTCTTGGGTTTGGTAGATGTTACTGCCCAAGCTGATGAATTGGACTCTCTCACAACTCAATTGGCCAATGTCGATGCTTGGGCCAAGCAATGGGGAATTGATATCACCACCGAACGTCAATTGTACCAACACTTGTCCGAAAAGTTGTCTCAAGCTGGTGAAAGGTAAAAAAAACAAAAAACAAAAAAAGCGCTATGTTGGGTGGGGGAGGGAATAAAGTCATAAGATGGGAAAGGGAAAGGTATTCATCTCACACTTCTTTTTTTCTTTCCCTCTCTTATAATTAGCAAATCATCTCTTGACTTTTTATTGAAGAAGTTGGCGACATACGAAACCAAGGACGACGAATCCACCAGCTGTGCCAAGGACGCCATTTTACGTGCTGTGGCCATGGACAACTACTTTGCATTTGAAGATTTGATCCAATACACCGCTGTACAACATATCAAGGGCACCGACGAATTCCAATTGCTCGACTTGTTCTTGAACGGCAACCTTCAAACATACACCGCCTTTGTGTCCAAGCACGGTGGCTTGATTGCTGATCAAGAAGCTGGGTTACGCAAGATCCGATTATTGTCTTTGGCTTCATTGGGCTCAGAAAACTTGGCTCGTGAATTGACCTATGGTGAAATCTCCAAAGCTTTGGATATCAACGAAGACCAAGTCGAAATGTGGGTGATTGATGTGATTCGTGCCGGTTTGGTGGAAGCCAAGTTGGATCAATTGAACAAGACCGTCATTGTGCACCGCAGTATCTACCGTGTCTTCGGTAAGGAACAATGGCAACAATTAAGTGTACGATTGAATACCTGGAAGGATAGCTTGAATGATATCTTGGCTGTCATTGGAAACGCAAAGTTGATTGCTGGTGGTGCTTTACAAGGTGGTGCTACCGTTGTTGTGGAAGACAAGTCCGAAGGCATCAAGACAAACTAGTTATTTTTTTTTTATATATATTTATATTGTTTACTTTTTTACACCCCCCCCATCATCCATTTATATGTTCCTCCTCTTTTTTCTCTAGTATATTTTTTTTTCTTTTACATCATCCCTCCCTCCCGCCTTTCCTTTTTGGTTATACAGTAGTATTTTGGAATGTATCTCTATCTTCACCACCAACTCCTTGTTTTAGAAACTTGCCCATTTACTTTTAGTTTTAAATACATATTTTTTTTTTATCATTTATCTTTGTATTCATCAAATAAACTGACTACAAATAAACTTTCTAAAATTCAATTGTGGAACTGGTTGGGCTTGATAATATTGTATTCTTACATAGGCATCCTGTGAAATATATATATATATGTGTGTGTATTTGATTGTGTTGTCAAAATCGGGGACATCACAACCAATAAAAAAAAAAAAAAAAGGTTGCATGCATATAAATCAAACCATTGACTTTTTTCTTTGGTAATGGATAGCTCATAGAAGGCAACACAAACGAAGATATATATATATAATACAAAATAAATTTGGATCAAGATTAATTTTTTTTATTGATATAAATTATGTGATTGGTATGCATTGGAGACGGGTTACTAAACTATTGATGGTGTGAATTAGAGAGGGGATTTGTAATAAACTAGTGATGAAGATAGTGGTATATAAAGTGGAGGAATATAAAAAAGAAAAATAGTCGATATAAAAAGTGCATATATGGTTTTGATCTAAAGGGGCCATTTGCTATTACGACTGCCAATATTACTTCCAAAAAGTATAGTCGAGTCCCACCCTACCATAAAACAGGTGTGCCATTCGGCCATTGACCGGACGTTCTTGCTTCCCAATAACCACCTTTATATTCCCATTGTGTAGGATCTTGTGCATTGGGACGGAACCAAAATGGTGTTGGTGTAGTTCCAGAGGCTTCATTATGACTTCTTCTTTCCCTTTGTAAAACTTCAACACGTTCCTTTTCTTTTTCCGCCTGGTCCACATCGCCTAGATATAGATTCAATACCAATGAAAAAAAACAACAACAAAAAAACACATGAATGCTATCATCCATAAAAATAAAAATAAAAAAGTAGGACGGGGAGAACATTACCTTTTTCAAACAAATATTGGTCAGGTCGAAGTCTTGTGTCTGTAGGTGGGAGATGACCTTTTTCCAAACTTGTGGTTTCGTTCAATTCCATACAAAACTGGGTAAAGCCATAATAATCGGCGGGATGGTCGACCGTGGGTGGTTGCACTTGCCAAAGTAATTTGTATTGCTGGTCACCAAGGTCTTGCGATAAAGATTGACTCCATTTACCAACCACTTTTCGTACAGGCACTGATGGTGTTGAGTTGCTGGTATAGAATAAGACTTCCACTTCATTCCGTTCCCATTGTGCACCGCCGCTTCCAAAATAATAGCCACTGTCACCTCCATTCCGTCGCGCTTCCTTGAATGTCACCACAGCATAATCTCCCGTGGTATGATTGGTCACCTTGGTTTGCCCCAAATGCTCCAAGTAGCGCGTGCCAAAGAGCATGTTGCGCATATGACTTGTAGGTTTGGTGTACGTAAAGTGATCGTCATGCTTTGGAAGCTTCACGTTCACTGTTCCTTCAGATATAAATTCCATGGACTTGCCTAGATGAGAGTGAGTGAGTGAGAGAAAGGTGATATGAGTATAGATAAATTGATCTTTTTTTTTTTTTTTCTTTCTTACCCCAGAACTTGGTGCTGCCTTCAGTGGATTGCCAAAATGTAAAATTGTCTGATTCCGCATGACACTATATATCACAGATAGAGAAAGACGTTTTAAATCAATGTTATATAACCTCAAATGAGTTTTCCATCCCACTCATCTCGCCTTTTTTTATGTACTTACCGCCATGATATTCGGACGATGGGATACTTTTTCAGAGACAAACCTGAAACCTTTGTCAGGACGTAGGCATTCATACGTTTCAAAAAGTAACGGATTCCAAAACTTGCGCCCAATGCGATACTGACTAGAAGCAAACCCAGAGATGGAGAAGATAGCCACGTACATCAATCGGTCCAAGGGGTCTTCCAACTGGTTGGCTTTGTCCAATAAATCCGAGGATTCCAACTCTTCACAAAGCCGTTGTAGTAAATTCAAGGGTTCATTCAAACTGATAGGCATTGTGATCGTTGATAAGTCCTTGCCAATGTTTTTCCGCAATAAGCTGAGCAGATTGACATTTTTGCCGGCCACAGGATGCGGTAAGACGGTGCGTCGTTGGATGTTGATGGCTGGAGCAGAACGTCGTCCTGGCAATGGTGATGAGGGAGGCTGCAGTGATGATGGTTGAGGTTTGATCGTAGTGCTATTGGATACCAGTGAATCAACGTCATTATTTTGCGGTTCTATATTTGTCAAAGAAAGATGATCAAGTAAGAAACAACAACTATAAAGGAGGAAGTTGATCGTTGGGCGGGGGGGGGTTACCTTCCAGAGAGCTAGTATCATCCACATCATATTGTTCTTCTACCAAGTCGGCATCATCATCTTCGTCCAATGTCATTTCAAATTCTTCAGCATCGTAGTACAAATCCGAGTGGTTGGATGAGTGGTAAGAGTAAAAACTGAGCGACCGTGGTGTACCAAATTCCGATCTTTGAGGGTGATAGAGAGGAGATCCGTAGCGTTGTCGTTTTTTCCATTTCAACCAATGTTGCTGTTGTTTTCCATATTCTAATTCCATGCTGTTGCGTAGATCAATAACATATTGTAAGGATTCCATCAGTGAGTCAAAAGTGGTGGCGCCTGCAGATGTGGCTTGGTGATACGTTGATGATGATGTTGATGATGATGAATCTGGAAAGTCGAGTAGTTGCTGTTGTGGATTGGGAAGAGTGGCAGATATGCTGCTGCTAATACCACCACCACCTTGATTTGAGCTCAGAGGATGTGCTGATGAGGGTGGTTGGGTGGACCCACGTCGGAAAGTAAATCGTCGTTTGCTGTTTGTTGTCGGCGATGATGCTGGGGAGGAGGAGACAGATGATGTATTCCCAGTGGTAGAGTGCGTTGCCGAAGTCCCGCCACTCCATGTCCTCTTCATGTTCTGCAAGCCAATCGAGAGTGTTTCTAAATCATGAGCCATGCGCCTAAAGTCTTGTTCCAAATGTTGCTGGCTTTGTTCAAAATAAGCGACGCTGTCTTCTCCAGCACCAAAGATATTACCACGCCTATCAGAGCCATTGTCATCGTCGTCGTCGTCGTCATCATCATCATCCTCTTCAAGATCGTCTTCGTCTTCATTTTGTCGTTGGTTCGTTGGTTTTGGTGTGAGTCGATATCGATTATCCGGCAATAGCCAAGCGCCATCCACCATAATGCCAGCATTTTTGTCCCGGTGAGAGATAGCACGTTGACGCCTGAATTCATCCACCCACTTGTCAAAATCTTCCTTTGTCAAAGCCTTCAAATGATAGACCGTAGTGCCAGTGTCCAGATGGATAGTGCGTTGTTTTGGGTAAATAGTAATCATGGTCATAGTGATTTGAATCGAACCCCTTTTGATGCCACCAGGAGCTACCGAATAAGACAATGTTCCATTAGGAAGTAGTTCAAACCAACGTTTTGCCCAACCTAATTTAAAACATCCCCCCCCATAATAAGTAATAAAAAAGTCAATAAACCACCATTTTTTTGGTTAAAATACAAGAGAGGAGGAGATCTCCTTATCAACGATTTGGTTTTCCTTACCTTGCATTCGTTTGCGTCGCTTTTTCAGCAAGTAGCCAGCCATATCATGAGATCGATTCAATTTGGTATTTTCTTGTATTGGTTCGTCGCTTGTCACCGTAAATCTTAGTATTTTGGAGGTATTGATCGATGTGGTGTTGTCTGCATAGTAAATATAATATAAATATACAAAAAAAGGAGACAGCGGTGAGTCAATCATAAGAGGATAAACCATCCCCCCAGCACAGTTCCGTTCCCCTTCCTCTAAACAAGTCTTATTAAATAAACTTACCAAATATCAATACACAATTTCCAGGTTCTGATACTGTATAGGAGCCACGGATTTGTTCTTCGGAAGAGTGAGTATGACCGATGGGAATGATTTCTTGGAATTTGTTTTCAAACAGGTGCATGGAGGCTGTTGACTTTCGGCGATGCTGCTGAAGTGCGGTATTATGCGTCAGACTGTTCCGTTTCCCCTTGCTATTGGTCAATAATTGCTGTTGCTGTTGCTGTCCATTAGTATCGGTTCCTGTTTGCCTATGCTGTTGATGGTGCAGTTCATTAGTCGGTGCTAAAGGTTCAATAGTTGATGACAATGAGCCAAAACTTGGACGGGGTTCATGAAAGCTGGATTGTCGTTTGTAGTCGTTTTGAGAGGTAGTTGTTGTCATGGGTGGACCCACACGCCAAAACAATCCAAAGTGAATATTTTTCTTCCTTGTTGTGAAGGACCAATGTAAAGTTGTTCCAGGACGTTGTACATATACAAAATGTTCGTAGACATCCCTTGGCTGTATTTGTATCTCTTGAAACATTGGTGATACTCTTGTTTTATGTCTTTTTTTTTTTTCGTTAGAAAAAAGAAAAAAAGAAAAGGTAAAAATTGGAAGGGGACAAAAGTAAAAATAAATACAAAAAAAAAAAAAAAACGTGTGGCGAACTCCGAAGCAGGCGAGAAAAAGCGAATTATCGTTTATGATCACACGATATATAAGATAAACGACAACCCCCTTGACATTTCCATCATTGCCTGCTATCGAATCACAAGGATCATCTAATATCGATGACTCTTTTTGTACGACAAATACCGTTATGTTACAAACTATACATGATCAATTTTAACCTCCGCTCTGAAAATTTATTCATTGCATGAATTCATTTTTTGACAAGTACTGCTCGATATCGAACTTCACTTTTTTCACAACGATCAATAGCTTCTTCCAACCCTTCGATTGACTAAAAAAAAATCATATTAGAATCCAGTTTTTTTTTTAAAAAAAAAAGTATATTGTAACTTACAAAGGGGTACTCTTCAAGTTGAGGCTTGATCTTATGACGAGCAGCAAATTTTAGCATTTCTCGGTACGCAGTTCTACTGCCAGTAAGCACACCTCGTAAGCCCCACATATTTTGAATTACACCAAAGAGGTTGGAAACTTCAACTGGTTTGCTTGGAACACCAATAACCAAAAATTGACCTTCCCTATATATATATTTAAAGGCTTTTTCAGATATTTCCACGTACTCTGAATTATTTTTTTCTTTTCTCTCATCATTACGGCTTCAATAAATTCATATAATCATCATAGTGAAGATCAGCAGAAGTCGTATTGAGAATATAATCAAATTTGGGTGCTGTTTCAGCAAACCCAGGTTTCGCAATATCCTTGGTGTTGAGAAATTCGTGCGCACCGAATGAGATTGCTTCTTCCTTTTTTGAAGGGTTACCAGAAAGAGCAGTAACATTACATCCCCACTTGTTGGCAAATTGAAGGGCGAGGTGACCTATTAAACAATAAATTGATGCCCAACAACCACCACCATTACCCCAAAAAATTGTCAGTTAGAAATGGGGTGTAATTTTTTTTTAGAAAAAAAAGGTATACCTAATCCTCCAATGCCTACTACTCCAATAGATTGAGTAGGGCTCACATTATTCGAAAACAATGCATTGAATACAGTGACACCGGCACATAAAAGAGGAGCAGCATTCTTTGGCTCGATTTCACGGGGGATGTGGTAAGAGAACCTATTAATGCAAAAAAAAAAAAAAAAACGTTGAATCTCCGCAACATAGTAGTTCATGTTCTTTTTCTCTTTACCTCGCGTCGACGACCACACCATCAGCAAATCCGTTGTTATTGTCGTTTCCTGGAAACATCACTCTTTCTTTGCAAAATACATCTCGACCACTTACACATAAATCGCACATCAAACAGCTTGACTTCAAGTAGGAATATCTAGCAAAAAAAAAAAAAAAAAATGTTCTAGTCAACCAGGACAGAAAAAATAAAAATAAAAATAAGACAGATTTTTTTACCCGACATAGTCTCCTTTCTTGAAATCTTTGACCTGTGGGCCAACTTCCTTGACATAACCCACGGATTCATGTCCAAGTACCTTTCCATTCATCTGAAGAAACAAGCAATCCTATCATATGTGAAAATAAAGGTATAAATTGGGTGATAACAAAACCATGTGTAGTGCTTTTTCTTCTCGCATTACTGTATGGCAAATGCCGGCAGCTTGGATTTCGATAAGAAGATCGAAATCGTTCAATTTCCCTACATCTCGGGTGTCAATTTTGAATTTTCCAGGAGTATCACTATTGGCGAACGCTTTAATTTGATGCGAAGACATTTTTTTTTTTTTCCCAATGAAAAGCAAAAAAAGAGAAGGTTGGTGCTGTGTTCGTGTTTTTTTATTATTTATTATTATAATTATTAATATTATTGACGAAACCCCAGTAATATGAAGGGATCATTGAATGCATCAAAAACCCCAGACAAAGTGAGAGAGAGCGACTTAGTTGGAAAAAAAAAAAAAAAAAAGATTCCTCGGGTTGAAATATCCATGAGGATGGGGAATTCTGCGTCCGTTCATTTCTTTACTCCTCATGAGACCCAGCACAGAAAGATTTCAGATTCCGCACATGTGATTTTATTTTCTCCTAACTTTTTTCTGTCTCTCACTTCTTTTCTTTTTCCTTCTTCATCGTTCAACTTATTTGAGGTTGTGGTGGACTTAGATTAGTATCAGGACTAGATTAGAAGGGTTACAAGATGAGGGGTTACAAGATGCATGGGGAACCCTTTCATTTTGAATTCAAGATTCTGGACTCATCTTGGAGGTTTCATTAGCTTAGTTGAATGTTAGTTTGCCAATATCTTGCATATAAATCTGAATAAAATATGCTTTTTTTTTATTTGCTTCAATGAAAAATGCCCCATTCGTCTTCCTCATATACCATGTGCATTAGACTTCATCATCTCCCTCCGTTTAATTAGTGCTGACTGTTGTTGTGCTTCAAAGAAAGTTACCTTTTCGTATTTATCATGTATTATCTGGCTTGTACCGGTCTATTACATTCCATTTTTTTTTTGTTTTTTTTTTCTTCCACGATCAAGTAGACAAAACGCGAAGACAGCAATGACAAACAAAGGCGAAAGCAAACGAGTGATAAAAATAAATGGGTTTTATTCAGAAAAAAATAACATAGGGGGATACAAATAGCTATCATAATAATTTCTATAGCTACAAAGTATAATAAAGTTGTTTTCAAATGATTCTGAGCGATTGTATTCAGTGGTAGTTCCCTTTGGTCGACGCTGCACTGATCAATGTAAGTTTCGTCCAGAGGCGACGGCGCACAAAGACTGAGAATGTTGCAAGTAACATAACAGGAAGGCATGTATGTTCAAGCTGATTTTTATATATGATCCTTATTGGAACAGTAATGCACAGTACATATAAGATTTAAGAAGATCAAGATAAAAGTAATCACATCCTTTCGTTTTTTGATACACAGTAAGACTCTTTCCCACAGCATTAAAACAAAACGTTTTGAATTCATAAAAAAAAAAAAGGTAGAATTTTATTGGAGAAATCAAAGACATGAATACATATATTTATAATATGAGAAGGAAGAAGGGAAATAAAATAAAAATAAAAATAAAAAAAAAACTGGGGTAGAATATGGAATGTGGAAACGAGTGAGGGGGAATAACTATCTAAGTAAACTACAAACGATAGGGGTAGTGAGCGAGGAAAAAAAAAAAAAGTGAGAAGGGGCACTTTCATTCAGCCATGGACCCATCCTTGAGTTTTTCCTTGTTTGTTTCCATTTCTTGCAATACCCTTAACCAACCAGTACCAGCTTCTTGCCGCATCATTTCAATCTTACGTCGGAAGGCTTCTTCAGCAGATAAGCGTTGTTGTCGTTGGTTGTCTGGGAAGGATAAATCATCCGTGGTATCAGGTTCGGCGGTAAAAGAGGACGATGATGGTGGTGTGGGTGGAGGTGGTGATTGCGATCGACGGTAGGTGGATGTCGACGATTTACGATAATGATGATGACCATGGCCACTGCTGCTGGTAGCGGCAGACGCCGATTTGCTGGACTTTGTGGATCGTTTGGAGGCATTGGAACGCCGTCGTGTCAATGTAGGTTGAACAGCTTGCTGTAATTCTGCATACCGGAGCACATGCTTGTTGCTACTGCTGTCATCCATTGCATCTGTTGTTTCCATCGAGGGTTCCACCATGTCTTGCCGTAACCGGATCACGCGTTTGGTCTTTTTGGTTTTCGCCCGTGCTATTTTCATCGGCTTGCCTTCTTCAGTGGGTATGTCGGGAACCGATGTATCATTGTGATTAGCTCCTGTTGCTGTAGTAGTCGCGTCGTTCCCATTTTGTATGCTATCCTTGTTGGTTTTGACGCTAGCGGATATTTTGGGTGTTACAGGTGACGGGCTGGCTGAAGTGGTTGCGGCTGGAGTGGAGTCATGTTGATGTTGTTGATTGGTTTGTAATCGGAGTTTTTCAGCAAACGAAGGACCAGTGCCGTCCAATTTGAAGGATGGATTGTGTTGATGGAATTCATTGAATAAATCCACCCGATAAGATGTCTACAGATGAAAAAAATAAAAAGATTAATCACCATCGTCGTCATCATCGCCATACTAAAACAAGCTACTTACATTTGTTGATGTAAAAGGATTCCCTGCTACCCAGACATCATCCAAATTAGGTAGATTTGTTAATCGCGTCATTTCTGTCATATCTTCTATGCGATTATCACGTAAATCCAAACGTTCCAAAGCCCAAAGCCGATCCAAACCTACAATGTTGGTCAATCGATTCCCACGTAAATTGAGTTCCTGGATGTTGCCCAAAATAGTGTTGATACCGGTGGTGAAGGATATCATGTTGTGAGACAAGTTAAGTGAATGCAAGTTGTAAAGAATTGATAAAGAGTGAGGTACATCGATGAGAAGATTGCTAGATACATTGAGGTGAGTAAGGGACTGCATTTGTTGTAACGGTGCTAGCTCTAATGTCGTGAGATTGTTGTCTTGAAGCGATAACATTTGAAGCTGGTGAAATCCGCATTTGTTGTTCGTACTGTTGGCTTGTTCATCTTGATGGTCTTCGTCATGTTGCTGTTGTTGGTGCAATGTTTGTACAATTTCCTCCGCATCTTCAATCCCAGCCCGCTTGATAACAAGACTCATCAAACGAGGTGCAAACGATGTCCAACCGCCAACCATCCTTGGGTGAATGTGGTCCAACTCCAAAAACGACAATTGGTGGAACGGTGACAGAGAGAGCATCACATTGTTGCCTTGTTGAGTCAGCGGTGCCTCATAGCCCAAAATCGCCCGTTGACCACTGCGAGCCACCCCTGTTTCTGGATGAATCAAGACATGCATATGTAGTTTCAGTGCTGTGATACGGGAGAGACAGTGATGGATATGGATAATATCGTCTTGTATAGTTCGTGAATGTCGGTTGTTGTTGGTTTGAGCTTGGGTATCTTGTCGTTTTTTCCAAAATTGCCACCCAGCGCCTAAAGAAAGTGTCGACATGTTGGAGGCTACAGATCCAATAGAAAGAATAGAAGGTGCCTTGCCAGTGTCATCGTCCACATGGTCCGTTACAATACCTACCAACAAGGAAACAATGATGATGAGCACAACAGTTATATTGATCCCAAATCCAACCCCATACTAATAATAATGTTACCTTCCGGTGGCACATCGCCTAGTAAAGAAGCATCAATATCCAAACCAAGATTTTCAAACTGGGCATAGAGGAAATAAAGATAATGGATATCGAGTGAGAAACAGCTACTAGTCGGCATATAAAGTGTTTTATCCAAGGAGGGTTGTGTTGATGAAGAGCTGGTGACGGCAAGGAGTGACATGTAGGGAAATCCGACGGATGACCGAATGTGGTTATTGCTGGAGAGAGCTGCTGGTAGAGCGGGTGGATTGCGTTTTTGCAAGTTATTATGTCTTGTTTTTCCATCAGATTTGTTGGAGGCTGTCAGTAGTTTCGATTCATTAGCGTCCAAGTAATGGCGAAGTGTCCGTACAAATGACTGTCCTGAAACCGTTGTCGTCGTCATCTGTCAGAACAGGTCATACAATCCCGTTGATATAAAAAATAATATAAAATTTGGTAGGAAAAAAAAAAGGATAAAAGAAATATCGTTTTTTTCTTTATTGATAGAGAGGAGAAAACAAAAAAGGGTAAAGTACCGGAAGAAATAAGGAAATCGTTGACGAAACGTTTCATTTTATTTTTTTACTCTTCCTATAATATTTCGCAGTCCGACACTCCTAGTCGTTCACTTATAGAGCCTGATTGACTGACGATCCTCACTAAGATTCTATAGTAAATCATATATATATATACATATATATATATATAATGTTTAAAGCTAATAATAACAATAATCAAAAACATTGATCTACAGATTGAAAAGTTGATTGGATATTTGAGGGATAAAACAGTTATAGTACTGTACGGTTTAAATGCGAGTGTTTGTACTGTAAAGAATAGCATTGGCGTTTTGAAGTATGGCGCGATGAGATGGGGATACCTTCGAGAACAACATAAATGATAAAAATACATACGTATACGGGGTACTCGCCATCCTCACAAGAGAGCCCGAGTCATTTTGTGTCAAATCCATCCCAGGTTCCTTTTTTGTTTTCAAACAAACCATATATTGAATGATCTTTTAAGTTTAAAAAGATGAGACACAGAGTGCCCTGCAGCATCAATAATAAAATACACATTTTTGTTGACTTTTTGGGTTTTCCTAACAATGCACAGTAGCACACTATATACGACTTCCCCTTCATTGGAAACAATCATAGAGCGTGAATCGTGGTACCAGGCGAAGCAAATTCAACAAAAAGACGAGCGCGTGAAAAATAACTCCTAATATAATCCCGATCATCCTGACAAAACTCAACAACAAAAAAATTGTGGTATCATAGTTTCTTGAGAAAACAATATACCTCTACATAACATTGGCTCTTGATCAGTGCCCATTCTATAATCCTCACTATCCCACATACCATAACATAGGTCATTATCAACATCAAAAAAAAAAAAAAAAAAAAAAAAAAAAAAACGGTATATCATATTTTATTGAGGGGAAAAAATAAACACATATTTATAAAATGATAATGGATTGAATCACATAATAATAATCAAATAAATAAGAATTGATCCAGTATACATCAAATTAAGATTATTAAAAGTAATCAATATAAACCAAAGGGATCTATTTCTATTTGGCTTTTCTAGCAGTCCCAATCCGACAAGAGTTGACCTGGAGAAAAAGAAGAAAAATATAGGTAAGTATATTATCGACATTTCGAGTTGTTCCTTTTTTTTATGGTTGTTACCTTTGTTGCAAATCGAAGTGAGCATAACGTTTCCCCAAAATGTTCGGATAATGGAGAAATGTTGACAAACATCAATGTTTTGCAGTTTCCACCTATGATATCAAACAATGAAGGTCGAGTTAATAAAATAAAAAATATACCCAATTCCGGATAAAATAATAATAGTTACTTACCCAAAGAGTTTTGTAAAAGATAGGTCAGCTTTGAATTTCGATACGGTATATAGGCGCCCTCTTTGTTTTTGGCTAGAGCATGAATCACATCACCTAAGCAACTGAGACTCTTGTTGATCGCCTTTGTCTCCGTCAATCGATCGCCCGTGGCACCAGAAGCATTGAGTCGTTCAGAACCAGCCAAATCAATCAAATTCAACACACCAGAAGTACGTTCACCTGTTGTCTCGTTGTGTCCCGACAATCGTAATATAAACACACTGTGACTACGTGATGATCGTTCATTCAAGAGAGTTGCTCCCGTCGCCCTGTTGTGATTTGCCTTTCTTAACATCGTTTTGACTTTGCTAGGTGAATCCAGTTGTACTATATATATATTGTACAAAGATAAAATTAATAAAAGCATTCGTTGCCCGTCTACCACAAAGCACCCTCCCCTCACCTCCTTTCATGTCCCTTTTCTCTTACCAGTTGTCATATCTGCCACAGTGGTCCTCCCATTCTTTTCATGTCGAATTTCATGCTTGATTTTTCCATAATCCGAGACTTCACCTAAAAGATCATGAATGGCTTCATTATAGATTTCCAAAAACTGACCCTCCATGGTATAAGTCCAGCCCCGATCAGATAACATTTGAGCGACTTGATAGATTTGGTGTACGGCCCGAGGAATCATACCCGCATTGTTTGCATCATGGTGATCCTTGTTGTTGCTGTTGTTGTTATGTGTTGCTGGTCCCTGCATGGTGAATGTCTTGCCACTACCAGTTTGTCCATAGGCAAAAATACATACATTATAACCATCCAAAGCGGATTGCACCAATTGAGAGATTTCTTCAAAACATTCCGCCTGGCCATGTTCCGGGGTAAAGATCTTGTCAAAAGAAAACGGATACGTCTTGGTCACGCGTTTGTTTGTCACTGTACTTGCGATCACTTGTTCCGAGAATTCCATCTTGTCACTGCCAGACCCGGTCACTTGTCCACCTTCAAATTGTACTTGCACCAATGCACCTTCATGTGTTCGTTCAGATGGCAATGATGGTCGCATACGACAAAAGACCCGAATGTTGCCCTTGAGTTCTTGGAATTGATTGTGTCGCTTACGTCGTATTTTTTCGTCTTCCAGCAGCTGTGTGTCGATTTCAAACATGCGTGCCTCGGTCTTTTCCAGTTGCAGTGTCAGATCTTCCACCGTTTTCTGTGCCCCCATGAGTTTGGCTTCTTTTTCCTACACACAACATCAGCCGTAATAACATGTAAGTATCAAGCACCGTGATTCGCCCATCCTCGGTATTCTTTTTTTTCATTTTTACCTGGAGGTCATTGGTATCTTCAGTAAGCTTAACTTCTTCCTGTGACAGTTTAGCTGAAGCAGCATCTACCGAGGTCTATATATATAAGATCGAATTTGAGTAAGATAATAAAAAAAAGCTTCATTTTTCTATTTGGATCGGGAGATTTGGTATGTACATACCTGTAACTGTACGCATGCTTGCCTGATATCTTCCTCTTTCGAAAATAGTCGAGTTGTTTGTGATTGAATGGATTTGAGTTCGGCATCAAAGCCAGCGCGTCTTTGTTCGTATTGTCGATTGCTATGTTCAAGTTGTTGATTTTGTTGTCGATGTTTTTCCTTCTGCCGATTCATTGCCTCCTGACAACGGTCTTTCTCTACCTATTATATATACATATATACATAACCCCCCAACAGTTATGAGTTTGTAACCAGGTGATAATAATGAAAGTGATAGTTTGTTACCTGGAGTAAGGCTTCTTGTTCATAAACACGATCATTTAATTGTTGTAGTTCCGAAGTGGTGCTGACCAGATCTGATTCGTGGGCTTCTTTCAACTTGGCGACAGTTTCAACTATAAAAAAGAGAGCCCAAGTTAATACATGCGTGGTGAGTTATAAAAACGAACGTAGTATTCACTTGCTTTCAGTATTCATAAGAGTCATTTCGTTGCCAATATCTTCGACTTTACCCTATTCAAAAAAAAGAAGATATGTCAAGCCAATAAAGTCGCGCACGTCCAATTTTTTTTTTCTATGCGTGCTTACCCTGAAGTCCCACGGGGCTCGGGATTTGGTTTTTGTGTTGTTGTCTTTTACACGAGAAGTGGCTGTTGCAGGGCGACGAATAGATTTTGATGCTATGGAGGAGGTAGAAGGATGATTTGTTTTTGATCGTGCTGGTTTCGTTATATCATTGGTTGCTAGCTTCCTTTTTTTCAAGTTATTGCTGCCTATCATTGTAAGTTTGTTATCTGTAGTAGTTCTGGTATTTTTGTTGGTGGTTTCTTTTAAAGCAGAAGTAGAGCGTTTCGGTGCCTTGATAAGTTTGTTGCTGTTGTTCGTGCTTTTGTACTGGGTGTCGCGGGCAGTTGCTATGTTAGATAAAGATCGAGTGGATGTCTAAGAATCACAGTGAATAAAAAAAAAGGTTCAACAAATATAAAATAACTAGCATTCGTTGTTATTTTACTCACGTTTTCCATCAGTCAATCAGAGAAGAGAGGAATAATCAATAGGAGACAAAAGAAAAAAAAAATCCGTCCACGACCTACTTTTTTTTTTCCTGAAAAAAATCAGCGCGAAAACAATTTCGAAGCCCGCTCATCGACTTAATTATTGTCATGGACCATTTCAACTTCACGACACAGACACACACACACACACACACACAAAATTAAAAATATAAAAGCTTGATTTTTTTTTATTTGATACATCGTAATATATTAAATATAAAAAAAAGGAAAGTGAGGGAGAAATGGCTATGTGTAAAAGTATATATAAAAAAGACAGAGAAAGACTATATAAAAGAAGAGACTATATAAACTATGTAAAAAGAATATAAACACCAACTATTCTGTCTTGTTGTCCGACTTCCAAACAGCAGCGTTAGTGCGGTTGTTGATAAGAGCGGCACGGTCAAAGGCATTGCGGTTCTTGTGAGCGACAATTTGGAAGCAAGTGGCACTACCTTGACGAGAGATGATGGTGGACCAAGCAAGGAAGATATCCCAAATACGGGTACTACAAAAAAAAAAAAAATAGACAAAGATAATATTAGTCACCAATTCCCTTTCTTTCTTGACTGTTCTCTTGCTCTCTTTTTCTATGTGTTCTTCCTTCTTCCCCATCCCCTCCATTTTGTATGTAATCTTACATTTTTTCACCATATTTAGCACGGATATCATCACGGTTCTTTTGCCAGTTTTCGTGCCATTTTTTAAGAGTAGCAGAGTAATGGACACCGACAGTATCGACGTTGTGAATTTCAAAGCCATTGATTTCCAACTTGCGAAGGTACCAGTAGAGAGGAGTAGAAGCATCAGCACCAGGGAAGATATAGCGACCCATGAAAAGACCCCAGATGAAGTCTTCGAATTGCCAGGTAGCACGTAAACCAGCGACTTGCATGTAGAACAAACCATCATCACTGAGACGTTCACGGACATCGTCGAGGAAAGTGTCGAAGCGCAAGAGACCAACATGTTCAGCCATTTCCACACAAGTAATCTTATCATATTTCACTTCAGTAGGAATATCACGGTAGTCCATACATTTGATACGAGCACTGTCCTTGACACCCCATTCTTCACAGCGTTTGTTACCATATTCAGTTTGCTTTTTGGCCAAGGTCACACCGGTCGAGTCAGAGCCAAAGTGTTTAGCAGCATAAGCAGTCAAAGTACCCCAACCAGAGCCAATGTCAAGATGCTTTTCACCTTTCTTGAGTTGAATCTTGTTGCAAATCAGTTCCATCTTGTTATCTTGAATTTGTTCCAATGTTTCGCATTTCTTGGCATCAGAGACAATACCAGAAGTGTAAACCATACGAGGGCCCAAGAAGGCTTCATAAAAGTCATCACCACGGTCATAATGGTCGCGCACTTGGTTTTCATCTTGTTCACGGCTATGCCACAAGGTTTCAGGGATCCATTGGGTCAAGAAGAACTTGAATTGGCCCATGGTGAATTGGAATGCAGCCCAGTCGTGTCTTGCTTCAAACACTTCCAAGATGTCACCTACAATATCGATCTTGCCCACAAAGTATGCTTCGAAGAAGGTTTCCATGGGGATTTTGGTATATCCGCTGTATTGGCTTTTGAGTTCAGGGTCGTGGATGGTCATGTAATGTTCCAAAGGTTTGCCAGGCATCACAATGTTGGTACGGTTACGAGGAGCAAACCGACTGTACAAGTAAATCACACTAGCCAAGGAAGGAAGAGCTAAAAGGATGGTCAAGATGGGTAGAACCAGAATGGAAGGCCAAGGTAGTACTTGATGGCATATGGCACACCAAGAGCAACAGCACCTAGCACAACGTTGCTGAAAGACGTGTTCCCAGCTCCTTCAATAGGATAGGTGGCATTCTGGATAGCTTGCCACGCTGTAGGTTTAAAAGTTCCTTCTTGTCCCATTCTAAAAAAAAAAAAAAAGCACATCATGAGTATCATCTGACAAGTAATTTGCCCCTGCCCCCGTCCCGTCATCATCAGAACGCGTCTCATTCGCCTTTTGCCCCACCTCTCCTACACGCTATTCCCGTTTGCTCTTATCTAAATACCACGGCGCACCTTTATATTATTTTTACCTTAATAAATGTTCACAAGCAAAGAAAATGAGTCAAGAAGATGAAAAAGAAAAAAAGAGAAAGAGGAAGTGGGAAATCGGTTGAATTTTTATCGTTTTTTTTTTTTTTTTTTTTTTTGAGTTTAGAAAATTATAAACAGCTTCTTCAGGTTACACTGCCCAAAACCGCCTCCTCCTACCAAGTGCTGACAGCGACTTTTTTTGTCTTTTTTTGTTGGATGGCTTGTCGATCCCTTTTAAGGGTGCTCTAAAGCCCCCTTCTCTTCTATTCTTTACTACTATATATATATATTTTTTCTGTTTCAACCAGTATATTATAAGAAAAAGCTTACAAAATTTTATATGATAGAGGCTTTTATTTTTGTAAAAGAACAGGAGCTTTGGTATCACATGTTTGAACGATGGTAGATAAAAGTGTTGTGTGTGGGCGTATTTGCTCTGGAATGGCGGGGCTTAAAGGTGGCTAATTTTTTTCTTTTTCGGTTTGACACAGGTTCACCATGAAACAAAAGAACCACACTGAAGAAAAGGTAATTTTCGTGTTGTGAACTCTATGATGAACAGTAGATGCAATCAGGCCCTAATAGTTTGATAAAAGAGCCATTTCGTTTGCTAGTGGGCTCTCTTACTTCGATCAATATAGTATTATCTTGTCATCTGTGCGAGCATAGAAAAGGTATCTTTTGTTTTAAATCTCAGCAAAATTAGTGATTATTTCACGTCATGATAGATGGTTCGGTCACATCGCCGTCCTCTATCGACTTCCTCATCGAGCTTGTACAGTATGAAGGTATTTCATGTGTGATCTGTGAAAGGAGACGTTTTGTTGTCTACAGTATCACAATAGCGTTACCTTTTTAATATCCGCTCTCTTAGGACTGCCCACGTCATGATTCGGTTTCATCGCTGTCCCCTCCCCCCTTTTCGTCCCTCCCCTCAAGGACTCTTCCACAGAAGAAACTCCGAGCGGGATAATTTTTTCTTTTGCAGAACGCGCGTCTACCTCTCTCTCTTTTTTTTTTTTTTTTCTCTTCAATATAAAAACTACAATACTACAACATGAGTTTGAAAAAAGGTGAAGTCAATCTTGGTGTAAGTATAAGAAAAATAAAAATAGAAAAAGTCTATTATGTTGTTAGTTGACTTCATCGTTTTTTTTTTTCTTTCTTATTTGTAGACGTCCATTATGGCTGTCCAATTTAAGGATGGTGTTATTGTTGGTGCTGATTCACGTACAACCACGGGTGCTTATATTGCGAACAGAGTCACCGATAAATTGACCAAGGTTCATGATCGTATTTATTGCTGTCGATCAGGATCTGCTGCTGATACCCAAGCTATTGCCGATATTGTCCATTACTATCTCCAAATGTATAGGTAAGGAACGCCCCTATCATCCGTCCAAAACACAGAGAAACTCACTCTTCACTTTTTATTGTGTGTGTATGTGTGTAGTGTCCAAGAAAACGAAGCGCCTTCCGTTAGAACAGCTGGTGCTCTTTTCCAAGAATTATGTTATCAAAACAAGGACGGGCTCATGGCAGGTATCATTGTAGCAGGATGGGATGAAAAGGATGGACCTTCAGTATACAATGTTCCTTTGGGTGGATCATTACATCGACAACCTTTTGCTATCGGTGGTTCTGGTTCCACTTATATTTACGGTTATTGTGATTCGGTGTGGAAGGATGATATGACTCAAGAAGAAGCCGTTACCTTTGTTAAGAATGCCTTGTCCTTGGCTATGGCTCGTGATGGTTCTTCTGGCGGTGTGATTCGTTTGGCTGTTATTACCAAGGATGGTGTGGATCGTCAATTTGTGCCTGGCAATGAATTACCAAGTAAGTCCCCCTCCCGCGTCATTCATATATACATCATGTAACTGCCATTTTTACTCACTTTTTTTCTTTCTCTTTTCTTTGTAGCTCACTGGGAAGGATAATTCTATTACTTTGGTGCGATTAGTTAGTTTGTAGATAGTAGCTTTATTATGTGATTCACTATTTTATTATAATAAAACTGAACTGAGATATCATTTTTGAAATATATGTTCCATGTTTGTCTTGATTGTGGGGTGATTTTGACGTATGTGTGCGCGTGTATGTATATGGCTGTGTGTGCTGATGATATGAAGGAAGTGACCCTAAAGTATGACAGGGTAAGAAGCAGTCATCTATAATACTATTTGTGGTTTCCTAAATTGATCCAACGCCATTCTGCAACTGTGAATGATTGTGTGCGAATATGCGACAGGATTATGATTTTTTTATTTATTTCAAAACGGGATTTTAAAATAAAAATATAGTATCCGCACATAGTGCTTACGTTGTCTGGGCATTATGACAAAAGAGAGACTAAAAGTTGGGTTGCAAAGGAAGACAAAAATGCAACGTAGACACTTTGATGGACATCACTAGGCGTCCAATTGGGTTTTGGGCTTACGTTCTATTTTGTTCTATCATACGCAGCGAGAGTATGAACTGGATATATAGAGTATACACAGTCCAGTGGAAAATATAGTATTACACTGGCAGTATATCGGGTTGATTGATGTTAGTGGTAGAGCGGAAGTAAAGCCACATTTTTTATAAAGTGACCTAAAACTGCAGACCCGTCGACAGGATTCTGGGAGTAAAGTAGTCGTAAGTGGGTGAATTTGAAAGCTGGTATTGGATAAGATACTCACAAATAATAGCATTAATAACGGCATTAATCATTGATATAGTAAATCAGAGTATGGGGAAATAAAAAGTATATATTTTGTTGAAGGCATATGGTACATACTAAACTAAGAGCACGGCGTTCATTGTAACGAAGGATCTAATGGAACTAGCATGAAAGAGACTAGTATCAGGCTTGAAGAATGGAAAAAGTTAACGTAAAGGACTAATGTGAAATGGGAGCTCATATATAGTAAAAGTCACGGGAGAGACTAACAAGATGTCTTTTATTGAAGTCTATCAACAGTACCTAAAAGAGATGGGAATAAAAAAGGGATCTATTGCGCAATACTTGAGAAACACTAATGGCGACATTTTTCATTGAAGCAAGTAGAAAAAGTTATATTTTATTCAGATATAGATACAAAGCAAGGGCAAACTAACACTAAAATAAGCTAATGAAGGCTCCAAAATGCCAAACTAATGGTGCCTTCAGATCCTGAATCCAAAATGAAAGGGTTTCCCCGTCATCTTGTAATCCCTGAGCTGAAAACGCTTCTAGACTACACCTGACGCTATCTATGTCCAAAATAACCCCATATAAGTTGAATGGTTGAAGTAACAAGAAGGAGAAAAAGTAAATGAAAAGAAGGAAAGCGAAAAAAATAAACACTGGCAGTAAATAATTATTCACGTGGGCGGAATTTAAATGTCTCAATTTGTTTTTGGCTTGTTGGTGGATACATAAAAGGCAAGCTTTTTTTTTTTACAACAATCAACACCATAAAACATCATCAACATGAGGCTACATATGTATTATAGCTTATTTTCGTTGTCATAATTTTATATCTATGTCTAAATGAAGTACACTTGCCTTTTACTTTTACATTGCTTCTCATACATACGTTTAATTTGTCGTGACATGTAAAAAAAAAAAAAAAAAAAAAAAAAAAAAAAAAAAAAAAAAAAAAAAAAAAAAAAAAAAAATATGTATGAGGCAACATCAATCAGTCGTCGTGCTCAGCTTCCCGTTTATTGTACTGGGTGTCTAAATATGTGGATGAGAGAGATTTCTTGGGTGGTTATAGAAAATGGCCGTTGTGGACGCATGAAAAAAAGAGAATGAGGGTTTCATAAAATATTAAGCAGTAATGAGCGACATCAAAATAGGATGCTTCAAGTGAGACTAGGAGGTATTTAGCTTATACACATAAATGTTCCTTTTCTTTTTTAGCAAACGTCATTGATGTTGCCACTCCTCAGCCTCTCCCTCGCCTTTTCCAGCCAAGACCAATCAACGTCAAATGCAAAAATTGTTTTTCATAAAAACTAAAAACACCTAACCCGTGTCTTTGCTCCTTTTCCCTTTTACTTTCCTATTAGGTAGTTAAGCGTTTTATTGCCAAGTAAAATAAAGTACTGTATTCTTAGCATTTTCCGAGCGATCCCATTTATTTACGTTTTTGTTAAACTTTATCATGCATCCGCCTCCAACTCTCGTTTTTTTTTTTTTTTTGTTACGCCTATGTCTGCGTAAAATGATATTTTTCAAAAGCTGTGGCACCTGAGTTCAACCCCATCCCGTTCTATCACAAAAACCACGCAAAGGCCCTTCAAAAACAGACTTCACAAACCCCCATAATATCCCACAGTCCCATAAATAAATAAAATAGAAGACATGACAACAAGACAATAGTGATAAAACAAGACAGATAGAAGGAAAAAAAAATAAAATAAAAAACGATATGATTTTTATTTATTGAGATTTTTTCTTATCAGAAGACTGCTGTTGTGATTGACGACTACCCCAGGTGGCCAACCAAACGGTACTAAATAATAAAAAGCCAACGACCATACTTCCCACCGAGGCATAATAAGGATAAGCGGCAGTCAAAAAGCGGGGATATTCATTATGGCGGAAGGGACGGATAGCCACGACATCTTCAGCCAACAAGTAGGTCCAGCCAGGGCGTTTGTAATTGACTTTGAAAGTAAAGACACCGTAGACATCAGGTAATGTCACATGGGCAATGAAGCGTCCGTAATGGTGATGGGTGTGGGCGGCCGTTTCGTCCTTGAGTGTGGTGCGGATGTAAGGGTCAAGCATGATGACTTCCAATTGCATATCGTCGGCATGGAATGGCACCCATTGGTCGTCCTTGTATTCCGCCACTTCCACCACATACACAATATCGTCCTTGATGCGATACCATTCCAGGGATTTGGTGCTGTTTTCCTTGTGGTGGCGATGATCGATCACTTTTAACACGCTCTTTTCTTGGAATGTCCATTTGGACAATTGTTGAATGAAGTCTTGGTTGCCAGGTTGTTCGAATCTAGATATAGATATATAAATCGGTCAGTAAGACACCATAGACAGTGTGCATTTTTTTTTTTTTTTTTACCCTTTTACATCACCGGTCCAAAAGTCATCCGAAAAGAAATCCAAAGATCCCGCAAAGGTGGCACGAGAGGATTCGCGTGTTTGCATGGCGGCAATCAAGTCTACTTTAGTATGATCCTTGGCAGTATAGACATTCCCACTGACAACATCGTTTTCACTGGCCAAGACCCGGTTCAACAAAGGCACTTTACCAGGTAATAAGCCGATCCCGCGATATAAAAGAGGTCCTTCCACGGTCGTTGAATCAATAATAGAGGTAGGGGCGATCACTTGCGTTGTTGCAACCATTCCTTCATGCTTGTCCAGAGCGTCCTTGTCCAATACCCGAGTACCTTGAGGATCAAATTCAATATCAAATTCACTGGCCAAATCACGTACCGTGTTGCTTGCTTGGTCATTCACAGCCACCAACAAATTGCCACCTTGTTTGACAAAGTTCACCAAGGCTACATTGTTCAAACCTGGCAACTGACCCATTTCTGAAAATTAATTAAGAGTGATAATAAAAGATGAAATTATGGTTTAGTTTTTTCGACATACTACTAATATGAGTCGTTGTGGTTACTCGTTTCCTTACCATTAGTTTTGGGAGCAAAGTGGATGATGTGATCGTAGCTTGATTCGCCGAAGAAATGAAGAGAAGTGCTTGGGTCACTGGCTTGTTTGAATTCGAGTTTATATTGCCGGTCTAATGGTGGAGATGACAAATATATATATAATTAAACGACAAGGGACGATATACTTGATATTGCGCACTTTCTTCCTTACCTTGTAATGACTTCCAGAAACGCGAATAGTTGGGTTGTTCAGTAAGGTCATCTAAAAGTACAAGAACACGAGTGCCTGAAGTAGATATGGCTAGTATACATGATACAAGGACATTCAAGATGATAAACACAGATGACAGTATGGTTTTCATCTCGTTTTTTTGTGTGTATGATAGTGTCAACTAGAAAAGTAGAAAAAAAAAAAAAAGGACCAACGAATGAAAAAAAGCCAAGCGAGATTCGCCAACTGAAATTTTGAACATATCGGGAATTCAAAATATAATAATAAAAAACCTGTTGCCTCACCAAATCCATTTTGACAGGCCCCAGAATAGATCTCTCATAGAAACCATAATGATAATATAACAGTAGGATCCAATGGGCTCGTCATGAAATGAACTATTTTGAATATGAATTTCTCAGTTTTGTTTTCCATTTAATGATATCATCCCAATTCATGCCTCATGAAAAAAAAAGACAGGCAGAGTGTTTTTTTCTTATGGACGTGCTGAATTCTCTTGCCATTAAACAAGTATTTGATCGGCAGACACTTTTTTTTCAAGGTCATTCGCTCAGAAAAGGCAGGTTTTTCGAAGAAAAAAGAAGCAAGTGCTTAACGGGGGGAGCGGGAACGTCGTTAGTTCAAGGGTTATATGACCCTTGTTCTAAAATCAATTAAATAGTTCCTTGAGGTTTATGTTCATCGGTATAATATCAATTTTTTGCTCTCTCACTCTCACTCTCATCATTATGTTATCACCACGCTTCCCATCCTTGCTGAATGCCGGGTTAAAATCCGGAATGAAAAGTCGACCAAATCAACCAATGATGCGATCCTATTCGACCCAAGAAAATAAACCGAGTAGCATGGCACCTTTAATGATTGCCGGGTTTTTTGCCTTGGGTGGGATTATTTATTATTCAAGACACAAAGGTATTATATATATAAATATATACCAATATATAAAGGACATACATGAATTTGCTTTTTTTTTTTTAATTGAAAAATATCTATCTATCTATTTGATAGACGCTTTGGAAGGCGGCAAAAAGCTGGATCCCAGTGACCGTAAAGGACAAGAAATACAAAAAGAAACGGATAAAGCTATTAAAGATCGTCAGGATTCTACGGGGGCGGTAGATTTGCGTGGTCAGTCATCCGATACGATTGTGACTGAAAACACCTCTCTGCCTGGACACCCTGCAGCGACTAAAAAGGACGCCTATGTTGACCCTCAGACGGCTGCTAAGCAAAAGTAGATTGAAGTCCCTCTGTAATTTATGAAATAAGCAATTAGTTTAGTTTCATACTTCCAAATAAATTTTTAAATCAATCAAACAAATTTATGTTCAATGCGGTCATATTAAAAATACATACATCCTTTAAAGTATATGGTGCAGTTTAACAAGAACGTAAAAAATAAAATATAAAGTGGGGCTCAAAATTGCAAATGATATTTTTTATTTTTACTGAGCATAATGGCTGATCGATGTTGTCTCATATATAAACTTTTTTGACCTACACGAACAAGAACCGTGCAGGCCATTGTGGGTATGCCCATTCGAAAGACAAACTAAAGGTATGAGAGATGTAAAAGCAAAAAACAAGACATATTTTAATTAGATGTTTAAGCAGAGCAACATAAGACTACTAGTCTAATAATAATATCATGGTATGTATCTAATGTCGAGGGATTTAGGGGTATGTATGTATGGGTGAGTGTGGAGGAGAGAGAGGGAATATCTTGTTGTAGAATAAACATAATGTAAGATAAGCTACTCTGCAGTGACGGAGTTGGCCAAACGAAGCTAAATGTTTCATCTTGTCTGCAAAGGCATCAGCGAAAGAAAACAACAATACTGCCGATGCTGAATAGTGTCAGTTACAATAACAGATAGAGAAGAATTTACCTTGTCGATGATGTTACATGATATTAATTGTTGTTAAAAAAACAGGAAAAATATTGAAGGGCTTCCTTTTTGCATCGATCAAAGTAAATCATTTTAAACCCCGTTCACGTGAAATATTTATTTTCTCTCTGTCGCCTATTTTATGTTTTCGGCTCTCTTTCTTTTTTATTTTTCCCTTTATTTTTCTTCACCATGGGGCCATTTTGGACTTGGAATAGTATTAGGGCTAGTTTAGAAGGGGTTTCAGCTCAGGGATTGCAACATGCATGGGGAAACCCTTTCATTTTGGATTTAGGATTTATGACCACCATTGAATGACATTTTGGAGTCTCCATTAGCTTAATTTAGTGTTAGCTTGTCTATAGTGTGTATCTATGTGCAAATAAAATATGTTTATTTTTACTTGCTTCAATTAAAAAATGTCCTATTAGTCTCTTTCATGTCTTGTACAATAGTTTTTTTTTTTTACTAGCATCAATCCCGTTTAATTACTGTTGACTGTAGTTGTGTTTCAGTAATAACAATAATAAAAAGACAGCCTTTAGTCTTTCTCATATCTTGTACCCCATATATTATATTGACTCCCAATTTACAATTGGGCCTATAGATTAGAGATGAATATACTTCAAACCTTACATTAGTTTCCCTCATGCTTTCGCCAATGAATCTTTCCCTTGTACAATGAACCCCTCGCATTTAGTTTTAGTATCTGCCCCATATACTTCAATAAAATATTTCCTGTTTGTTAGCCATCCTCTGACCTTTTCGATAGTGAACAATGGCGCTATGGTAGTTGTTTTGTGAGGGTTTTACAGTACATTTGCTCTCTAGTTCACCCATTACGACTTCTTTTTTTCCCACATGTCCCCGTTATCAAAGATAGTCATATTCCCTGGTTTCGACCGATCATATAAATACACCGAGTACGTTCTGTGAGTGCAGCCGTCGTTATAGAGCATCTTGAGCATCTTGAGCTACTTTATAGCTTATCTATGACTACTTTCTCCACTCCCCTGAGGTCAAGCGACTGGTTGACAGTTCTAAATCATTTGATATAAAGCGTGGCAATACTACTTTTTCTGCCATTGATAATAAATCAACTTGACATTACCACCAACGTAACATTCGCTAGACTGGACTGATACTGTATGCATCCAGCTTATTATTTTTTATTTTTATTTTCTGCATGTGGTGTAATTGAATACAAAATATTACAACGCTTGAGGTTTACCTTACGTTCCTGCTGAGCTGCACTATATAGTAAAATAAAAAGTCGTGTTTTCTCACAGAAGCGTCAGTGAATCCTACTCATTCACAGCCCAGGACCGCCTACTGTTGAACATAGTATTAGACGCACAGCTTACCAACTGAATTTTTTTTTTTTTAATAGAATCTCTCCTAGTAATACATTGTGGCATTTGAGCATCATAAAAAAAAGGAAGATTAAAAATACACCTTCATACGCACCCGCTCTATCTTCTCATTCTCCCTTTCAAAGAAGTTCCACAAATAAACTATGATATAAATATATATATATTACATGGTTTTTATTGTGTATAAAAAAAGTATCACAAATTGCAAAAAAAAGAAGAGGAATAAAATAAAACTAAAATAAAACTAAATCTAAGGGGGAAAAGGGCATCTATGCTAAAATGGGTTGTTGATGTTGTTGTTGTTCTTGATCCAAGTCTTCATGATCCAGGTCGTTGTCGTCGTCTTGCTGGGTTTGGTTGCCATTATTGTATGTTTTGTGCACCATCATTAGAGCCAAAAGTACGGGAAGGTGAATCACACTACCAAAAAATAATTGGCGGCCAGTTTTTTCATTACTATTTTCCCAACACGTACAAAAAAAAAAAAAAAAAAGAATCAGCCGTCAAAGAAAATTCTACTAGTATTTATATATATGTCCTTACCTATTTCTCCAAAATTGAATGGCACCATAGATGAGACCAGCATTGACAACGGTTGAGTCCAGGGCAAACCACCAAGAGGTCAAGTTCAAGTAAGGCAAGGCCAGACACAGAGGCACCATGGCGGCAGAATAGCGTAACGACACGCGGGCGTTGAGTTTTGGATCAGTGACAGACATCATGCGATAGCCAGCCTTGGAGTAATCGGCACGGAGATTCCAAGCCAGAGCATTGAAGTGTGGGAATTGCCATGCATATAGAATCGCGCCCATGACCCAGCAGCCAGGATCCATCAAATTATTTGTGACAGCGGTCCAGCCCATCATGGGAGGGATGGCACCCACCACGGCACCTGCCCAGGTGTTGGCAATCGAGGCACGTTTCATTGGTGTGTAGATGCAGGTATACAAAAGAATATTGGATGCGCCCAACGCCGCCGTCAAGGGGTTCACCATGGTCGCCAACATGCCCACCCCAGCCGTCCCCGTCAGGACACCGAAACTGAACGAGTGAAACAAGGACAGTTGACGTCGCCCCAGAACCCGGTTGCGTGTTCGTAACATTTGAGCATCGTAAGGCACCTCGATCCATTGATTGATAGCATTGGCCGACGAGATACATAGACCTGTCCCCACCGTTGTGTAAAGTAATGTCGACACGTCCGTCACCCCAGGCGCCATCGCATACCCGCACATGGCCGTCAACGCCACCAGACCCGCCAGCTTGGCCTTGACTAATTCCTTGTAGAGTTTGGGCAGCTCGCCAGTCGTCGGTGCTCGGATAGGTTTGTATTTTGTCGATCGATCTAAATGTTGTTGTTGTATACTGTTGTTGCAGTCATGTGTGGAAGGGCTGGAGGTGGTGGTGGAAAGAATACGAGGGTGTTGGCAATGGCGGAACACAGGCGAAGATGCGTTGACAGATATCGAGTGTATGATATGATAGTGTGGCTTTTGTACAAGTTTACTATGGTTGAATATATTTCCCCGTGTCACCAATGGTCGTAACATGTCAAAAGTATGTGTCTATCAGTGGAAACCAAAAAAAAAAAGAAAGAAAAAAAAAAGATTTTGTTTATGTTTTTGAGAGGGTTGCTGCCCATCAACCAAATTTTTGATTTTTGAATATCCGCAAAAAAAAAAAGAAAAAACTGCTGGTGAATTACACTACAGGAACCATGTGGAATGATGAAAATAAAAGAAGATAAAGACGTTTTTATTGTATCGATGATATAAAAGCAAATAAAACTATACATAAATAAAAGCTATAAGAAGTGGTGTGAAGGGTGGGACTATACATTGTAAAACAAAAAAGGTGGAGGGTAGAGGATATATATAGGGAGTGTGTTTGTGTGTGTATCAGTGAAAATGTTGGTAGAAGATCATACAAGACTTAAGCATATTGATCCATGGTTCTTGTTACCATCAATACCATTTCCAAAAAAGAGTTGCTTGATACACGTAACATTTTGGCAGATACGCTTGCAAAGTGACTAGTTTGAAAGCAAATAATAATAGAACGTGAGTGAGCTGTGCTAGTCTGTTTGTCTTAAAAAGCTATTCACTTTACATTTTCAACAAGGCATCGTCACACTCCAAAGTTCGTTTTACTTGGTCTGTTTTCAGTTCCTTGTCAACCGATAAGACTCGCATCGCAATGGTCGCCAACTTTGCTGAAGGGAAAGGGATATCTATTTGTCTATATAGGAGAGGAAAAAGAAATTAAATGTCAAGTTATAGAGTGATATCATCATAGGAATTGCTTACAGCTGGTGATCCATCGCTTGTAATCAAAATCAAATTGGAAGAAGATAAAAAAATAAAAAGAAGCTCCAAAAAGCTCACTCCCTTTCTTTTTTTTTTTTTTTTTTTTTTTTACAGTGCTCGATTGAGTGACTGGGAACTTCCGACGACCGACAATTTTTTGAATTCGCGTAAGAATTCTAATTTTGACCCGATTTGTTCTTTTTCATTTTCTTTTCACTGAACAACCAACATGGTAGGCAACTTATTACCTCTATTATTTTCGTTTTTTTACCATATACTGACCTTGTATTCTTTTTTCTTTATCGAATAGGCCTCAGAACTGGGACCCAACGTATTGAAACGTATCGCCAAGGAAATCGTTGCATTACAACAAGGACCACTTGAAGATATTCAAATACTATCCAACTATCATGATTTGACCACTATACAAGCTTGGATTCGTGGACCAGGTAAGTGAAAAAAAAACCCCCCCATCTTCCTTTCTCTATCGAAGGCAACGTACATATATCAGGAGGTAACTCGATCCTATTTTACTCTATTATCAAATATAGACGACACACCTTATGAAAATGGGTACTTCAAAATCCGCCTCACCCTTAACCAAGACTTCCCGGCGCAGCCACCAACTGGCCACTTTTTGACCAAAATTTTCCATCCCAATGTCTCTGCGTCGGGTGATATTTGTGTCAATACTTTGAAAAAGGACTGGAAACCTACTGTAGGAATTGCCCATATATTGCTGGTAAGCGTGGAAAATCATTATCATCATTACGGATATAAACTAATTTTTTTTTTTTGCTTTTATGTAATATATAGACCATCAAATGTTTATTAATTGTGCCCAATCCTGAATCTGCATTGAATGAAGAAGCTGGAAAACTTTTATTAGAAGAATACGATGATTATGCAAAACGTGCTAGGCTGTATACGAAAATCCATGCGACTTCTGGGAAATCCGACTATGAAAAACTATGTCAACAATACCCTCACAAACACAACAAGGAAGCATCATCATCCCCTAAATTGACCACCACCTCCACCACACAACGATTGGGTCACCATGTACATACCACTACCACAGCGGACGCGACGGATCATTCCTTAACTGAAAAACAATCACAGACACCGGTTGTCACGCCGTATACTTCCACCAATGTGTTGACAACATCTGTGGTCAGCAATAGTGTGGGGATAACACCCGCTGGATCACCCAATACGAACGATTCTTCCAATGGAAATGGTGTCGGCGAAATGAAACGATCGGCTTCGACAGCTGCTCTAGATAGGCCGGATGAAAACGACAGTTTGAACAACAAAAAGAAAAAGACAGCTTTGACAGCACAAACACAAGCAAAAGACAAGCGGAAGAAAAGTTTACGTCGACTTTGATGAGGATTTAGTTTATATACATAATATTGGTGATCGTAATAGCAGTAGACTTGGTTATAGCTTTTTTTCTTTTTTATCTTTTTTGTATATATCTACTTGAATAAAAAAAACTCTTGCTTTTACAAATAAAAAAAAAAATGATGGACTTTATTGAATGATGAATTGATTGACATATCGAAAAAAGGGTCAATGTGATATCGATTTTTTGGTTGATGGGTTGATAAAATGCAGCTTTTGTGTAAAAAAAGTGAGGTTGACTTTATTGATAAAAAAATACAAAACAAAACAAAACAAAACAAAAACGGGATGTATAAAGGTCAAAAAAAAAAAAAAAAGGTGTTCAATAAGCTACTAGAGGGGGATGGGGTGTTTTGTGTCATGATGATAAAAAGCTAGGAACACTATAATATCCAAATTCTTCACCATTGATGATACCCAACAAGATCACTGCATGACAAGCCAACAAAGACCAAGAACTATTTTCAGTAGATGGGAATGTCAACCAACAGCCTTCAATAGTCGCTAAAATCACCAACCGAATTTGTGTCCTGAATTGAGCGTATTGCACTGCTACCCATACACTTTGGAAAAGCAGGTAAGGAAGTGTATGGAAGTACCATGAATAAAATTGATAGTGCAATGACCGTGCAAACACCATCCCGATCAGGTTGCTTGTGAACATCATACTGATGATATCTACAAAAAGAAAAGTTATATATATATATAGTCAGTGTTTTATAGTGTCGATCTAGTATCATGTTTCTCTCTACTGTATTCTTGTCTGATTTTACCATCTGCTGAAAGGACTTTTCTTGTTACTGAACGGAATCCATCCATAAAGGTGCGAATCATACCACCAGTGCTAACAAAAAGAAGAAATCATCATCGAGTCGAGAGAGAGAAAGAAAAAGGATGCAATGGAAAGATCAGTCAGTGTCATTCTTCCTTCATTTGTAACCCCTCTTGCTCCCAAACTTACTCTTTACACCAAACTTTCATGACAAAGAGCAACAAAACTGCAATATGACCAGCCAATAACAGGTGAGCCCACTGATCCGAGACAAACATTTTTTCATCTACCATACGCCAATTGACCGTCCATTGATAATCAAAGACACGTGTAAATTCAAATGCACGAGAAAGGTACTGAGATGCAAACCCGGAGGACCAGAATGGGATGGCCACCACGACTTGAATAGCCAGAGCCAGGGTCAAGCGAGCCAAGGTGGGTACAGCACCAATGGATTGCCACAATACCAGGCCAAGTCCAGGAAAAAACAAGAGGACGTTCATCTTAACCGACATAGCTACGCTATACAACACCACAGCCCATGTCCAACGTCGATGGAGCAACGCCAATATGCAACCATACAGAAACACCATCGCCACGGGATCATTGAAGCACCGTAACACGTAGATGGAATGGGCTCGTTTGCTGATACATAACAAGATGAGCAAGTAAGGTGGGACCTATTATATACCGTGAAAAAAAAAATTTTTTTTGTCTGAGATGTATTGTGTAGAAGAGTGGAAGGAAGAGGTGCAAGGATTTACCTTTTTGGAATGGGAGTAAATGCTGAAAACGATGTATTGAGTGGCTAGATAAATAAGTTCAAATAAATACTGTGCGATACGGATCTGAGTGCCTTGTAGAGTAAGATAATAGAAGGCCGAGTAGATGTAAAGGAAACCAGCGGGGTAGACCAAAGGACCAGTGTCGCCGTGAATCTTTGTATAATCCCGTTCGCCATCTAAGAACTGCTGGACTTGTTGCATATAGGCGCGCCAGTCGATTTCCGTGTCTACTCACAAAATCACCGCCCCCGTAAAATAAAATTATATCATCAGTTTATGCCAATAACAAATACATATATAATCAACTTACAAGACACCTTTTGTATAATATATATGTTCAAGATGACTTCGCCCAAAAGAAGAAACCATGCCAGGGTCCAAAATTGTTTAGGATCCAGGAGTAACCGTGCCGGCCATTTGATGAGATCCCGGACACCGATCACTTGAGTTGAAGAAGATGGAGTCTCGTTTAGTTTCTTTTTGGATGATATCGACCGCTGCTGACTTGACCCTGCCCGTTTTCCCATGCGTGTGTTTTGTAAGAGAAATAAAAGAGACGGGAAATCAAATTGGGTGATTTTTTGGTTTGAGAGGAAGTGCAAAATGGTGGAGGACGGGGTTCTAATTTCATCATAGGATTGTACTTCCCCTGGCACACCTCAGGGAAGCAGAGCAACTTTTTAAAAGTATAACAACTAAGGAGTGCTGTATGTTTTTGCTGACATGGCGAAAGGTAATAATAGGGAGGAAAGACAAAAAAAAAACATAGGGGGATTTTCGCATGCCTCCTGATATAATATAAAGTATTTAAAGGCGTTGCCAGCAATTTTTTTTTTTTTAAATAACAAACGAGTGAAAAGTTGAAAAAAAAGAATGAAAAAAATCATCCTTATTCTCGTTGTACTCGGCAATGTGCTTTTCACTTCGGTGTTTGGTCAACGTCAACGTGGCAAAGGCATCATATGTGCACCCTGTGGTGGTAAGGTGAGTGATATGCCTAACAAAAATAAGTTGTTTGTTGGTCTGATACTGATGATTTTTCTATTCATTTGGTACAGGCGGCTGAGCATAAGAATAGATGCTGTGGAAATGGGATTGTGAAACCCAATGGTATCTGTGAGTGCCAATGCAAAGGGGATGGAGGTTGCCCAGCTTTCTATGATTGCTTGGGTGGTTTTTGTGGAATACCTGTCCCAGGTGTAAATTGTGGGGAATGTGGATTAGCACCCCAACAAGGTAGATGTTGCGGTCGCGGGATTTATAATTCTGGCTCCGGTACCTGCTTCTGTGGAACAGCCAATGGTCGCCAATGCATGGATCATATCGACTGTGTGGGTAAAGGTCCCGGTGTACAGTATTGCTGTGGTAGCGTGTGCAAAAAAGGTGGATGCTAAAAAGACTTCTTTCCCCATATCATGTGATTGATTGCATGTTGGGCAGATCAATGCCACACATGCATCTCTTTTTCTATATATTATGATATATTCGTCCAATGCTTCCCCTCTCTGACAATACACAACTAGAACGTAATAATAAAAACATATTATTGAAACAAAAATGAAGGCAGAATTTGAAGTGTCAGTCAAGCCATTTTATTAATATATGATACAAAGAGATTTCTATAGTACAAAAAAAGAGAAGAAGGTAGGGGAATAGAATGATAAAAATAATAAAAATAACAACCACTATAGATATGATAAAGAAGAGATAAATAAATAAAATCAAAAACTAAACTAAACCGAAACCCTTGGCGTTTTCTATGGAGGTAATCAATCGGTCACGGAGTTTTTCATAATTGGCGTATTCAGGTAGGAGCAACCGAGAGAAACAGGTTAAAGCAGTAGGTAATCTACGCATATATATAAAAGCAGTAAGGTGAGATCATGGGAAGTCTACAAGATTCCTTTTTTTTTTTTTAAGAAAATTCCTTACCTATCACTATCTGGCCCATTCCGTTGCAAAACAAAAGTCAATTCCTTCAAGCCACCAACAGGGACACGATCACTTGCAGTGACAAAATACAACAGCTTGCGTTTCTGAATGGCGGTGAGTTCATGATGGACAATTTTCCAAAAATGAAGAACGACCGGATGATCCGTATGGTACCCATCATCGTATTCGGTGACCTTTTCCAATTCCGCCATATCCAAATGGTGATCCACGGCATCTTGTTCCCAACCACAGGTAATCATTTCCAGTTCATGCGGGAAGAGCACCGATTGTAATGCTTGACTACCAATCACACACCACACGCCACGACGTACAGCCAGTATTGCTTCCCGTTGATGCCAATACATAAAATGAGTACAGTAATCCCTGACAAATTGGTGCCGGTTTCCTTCGGTCACTGGAATCTGATCGCCGTTTTCTTGGAGCGGTACCGTTTGCACACCGGCTTCAAACGTTTCCGTGGTCATTTCATAGTTTTGACAGAAAGTGTCTTCCACCGTCATGCCGCTGTCCTGTTCCGACCATGCCAAGAGTTGTTCCAAACCATGCGTTAGTTGAGGCCAGCCTTGTTTCAAATCATCCAAAGTGAATAAGGATTGCTCATCATCGTCACCTCCTTCTTTATCATTTGCTGCTGATGTTGCCAATGCATCCACCTTTTCTTCACTAGACATACAGAGCACTTTCCATAACACCATGGGGAATTGCAGATTGAGAATAATACCGTTGTAGATCGCCAACCCAAGCAAAACACCGACCATTTCATAGCTGCGGGTATCGGGGGTCAAGGAAGGACGGAACCAACAAAGTCGCGTGCCATCGTCATCGCATGTAAATAATCCCAATGCCTTATCAAGCAAATGTTCAAATAGCACCCCAAAGAATTCCTTTTGCACACCACCTTGATCTACGCCTTCTTCACCACCATCTACAAATTTCACCTTGAGCGGTTTTTTCAGATCGGACCATTTTCGTGAAAGCTGGTGTAAAGTATCATCGACAAAATGTTGACGCCGAATTTCCAGGAGTAAATAGGGGCAAATGGCGCTCTTTAAATGATGTTCCAAAGATTTGACCATATGTGGCGCATCAGACGATAATAGTCGTTGGGCTTGTACCAGGAGCGTATGATTGACGCACGCATCTTCGTATTCCATCGACATGGATGTCATGCAATCCATCAGTAATACTTTGCGTTTCACCACCGGCGTCAGTAAAAATGCGTAGCTGAACCACGAAAACTGGTATTCGTTGACAAAGGGGTATGGGAGGAGAATCGATGTGACGTTGGCTGTCAAAAATAACCGAGATCGCCGTTGTTGCTCGTTCATGAGACCACTGATATTGTTATTATTGCCAGTTGGATGATGATGGTGACGGTGCTGACGGTGTTGGTGTCGTAATGCCGTTAACGTTGCTGCACTGGGTCGACCTTCGCCATACGCAAGGACTCGTTTCCAAATCCGATATTCATCCTTGATATTCAATTTGTTGCATAAGGTTTCATTCACAAATTGTTCTGGTGAGATGATGGGTGCTCGAGGATTCAATATATTGGCTTGATCTACGTTTTGAGAAAAAAAATAAATAAATACAACTATAAATACACAGCGCATAGTAAAATCACAAAAAAAAAAAAAAAGACAATGATGGAGTACCATCCGACTTACAAAATACAAGCAATGTCTTAACAGCCATGACAACAGTATCTTTGCTACCATGACGATAGGGTCCAACGTGGAAATGATCCAATAAATATGTATGTAAATGATCTACCATCGACTTCATCACCATGGGTTCCAATCTAAAAATCAATAATAGTCAATCAATGAAAAGTGAGTAATACAGCTGGGTGAGGATTTGGGAAATTTCATATTTTTACCTTGAGAAGACTTCTGTCATTAATTTATGCACAGATCCAACGTTGGCATCCGATAGTTGACTTACGACTTGGACAAACTTTTGGGTCAGCATGCTAGGCCAGATGCGAGTGGACGCCAAAATACCGGCTGAAGACGAAGACGAAGCAGACATGGAGGATGAGTCGGCGGCGGCGGCGGCGGCTGGAAAGGCGGGATGATCCAGTTTGATATCTAATTGTCTAGTGATCCATACTACCAAGCAAGATAAAGATCGAATCCATTGAACCATCATGCGAGTCTCCGCCTCCTTTGCTGATATGCTAGTCATATTCATATCCATCCGATCAAGTAACACTTCAAAGCTTTCAGACACCATTTCGGCCAACCGTAAGGACTTCTTCTTTTTGCTGTTCTGTAGGATACGATCGTAAAACACCAACACCTTTTTGATTTCAACAGAGGCATACCATTCATCTTCAAATTCCAAGTGTAAGGGTAATGGATGATTTTGATCCAAAAACGCATTGCCGATTGTTTCCCAATGTCGAAATAATTCGCCCACGAATCCCAGTGTTGTGTGTTTGTCAAAAGGTGAATCGTGCTTGTTGACATCGTCATCAGTAGCAGCATCAAGAATACGTTGAATCGTCATGTCTATGTTGTCGTCCGCCTCCGTTATTGGGGTGGTGATTCTTCTGTCAGGAATAGGGGTTGATGGCGTGGATAAGTTTTTCATTGAAGGATCTGCTGGTTGCTTTCCCCCACCAATAAAGTGACTAAATATAGGCGAGTTCAATAGCGTATGTAAAAATGGTATTGTTGACCAAGGGGAGATTGAGTCATCACTGTTGTTGATATAATTTGATGCCGTAACAGGTGGTTGTATCGTATGTTGTGGTAATGTCAAAGGGCATTTGTCGGTCTTGCCGGTTGGATTGATGGAGCAAAACTTTGCAGTTGATTTCGATGCCAAAACAAGAGAAAGACTAAGAGCAGCTTGTGAATGAATTTGTAAGACACCACCTGGTAATAATAATATTAATAATAATTTGATCAGTATCAATGTGTCACAACTTACTATCACCACCCCATCTCATCTTTTTTAACTTACCTCGAGCACTTGCACAGAAGCGATTGTTGCATTCTGTATAGCCACATCCTTTGGTCAGTTGACGATAGTATCGATCCACAGTATGCTGATAATGCTTTGATGCTTTGCTTTGACGTTGCGCCCGTTTCGTTGAGGTAGACAGGCGCTGCTCTGGTGACTGAGAGTGGTGTTGATTTATATGTAGTTGGGTTTCCTCTTTCGATTCATGATGCTGTTTCGGTTCTAATAAATGCTGCTGCTGTGGAGATTGTTGATTGTGTTGTTGTTGTTGTTGTTGCTGCTGCTGCTGTTGGTATTGGTATTTCTGATTTTGTTGCCGTCGTCTCATTGATGTTATACCAATCTTATTGGACGGCGCTGTGGTAGTAGGTGATGGGCTTGTAGGTGATGGAATAGAGGACAACGAAAGGTGGTGCGGATGTGGATGATGGTGATGGTGATGTGCCACTGGGGAGAGGTTGTGATGATGGGGTAGTAATGGAGTTGTCGATGTGGCAGTTGCTTTTGATATTGGTTGCTGTTTTCCATATGCGATTTGGTGATATCCATTCCCATTTCCATTCGGGTGTTGCTGCTGCTGCTGCTGTTGTTGTTGTTGTTGCTGTACAGTAGAGGAAGTCGAAGTAGAATCGCTGTAGGTGGAAGATGCGATTGGAATACCAGTAGTAGTAGCACGATTGCTTTCCGTCATTGTGGTCAATACCCCACCGTTAGCAATTGAACCCATATCAGTAGGTTCCGCAGTTGCAGTATAAATTGATAGATCGGATGAAGATGAAGAAGAAGGTGAATCGTTAACAAATACTGAATCAGACGAGCAAGTAGATCGATTGAGTTCCAAGTTAGCGTCACCCTGGCTTATATCATCCTCAGTATCACTGTTGTTGTCGTTGTCGTTGTCGTTGTCGTTGCTACTACAAGAAGAGTTGTTTATTGAATCAATAGAAGGATCGGATGAATAATAATAAGAAGTCGAAGTGGATGATCCATGAAATGAGGTCGGCATAGCCCAGTAAATAAGACAATGGATTCAAGGAGACGAAGAAAAAGAGTAAAAGGAAAAAACCAGAAAAACAAAAAGAGTGAAGAAAATATAGATTTCGTAAAAGCGGCCAATCAAATGTTTAATCAGCACAAAGTTTCGACCAATATGATGTCATGTTGGTAGACTCCCCATCCTCAATATGGAATGACCCACTGAAACCATTTCATTTTGTTTCGTCTCTCTCACCACAAAGAATCCCCTCACCCATGTTTTTCATTCAATAAAAGTAGTGTAGACTTTACCCCCATAGTAATAATAATGATCAATGATAACTATAGATTTCTTTATTTACCAATGGCGAAGTATACTAAACAATTTCATCTACAACTATCACTGATATCAAACTAATAAACTATTCTACTTAAAATCAGCAGCTTTACCAGTCTAATATAAATAAAATCGAATAAAAATGTTATTTAAATTGTGATCATATACGCGCTTATTTTTTATATTTACCGTCAACAAACCAACAATCAAGCCAAAGAGACCGAGAACAGACCCAAAGATTTCCACAACAAGTACTTTGACAAAAAGTTGGGCATCCTGAGCATCAGCCAAGGCTGCACTGGATCCAGTCACGCCAACAGCAAGACCACAGAGTAAGTTACAAACACCAACGGTAAGCCCGCCCCAGAAAATAGCATAACCTAGATAATAATAAAAAACAGAAGAGTTAGCTTCAAAGTTTATATGCGCACAAGTTGAAAGATTGGCTATCTTACCAGTAAAGAAGTTGGAAGTGGTATAAAGAGCTTCAGGGTCAACATAGTTTAATTTTGATGAGTATACAATAGCCATAATAATACCGTAGATGGCAACCACTTCACAGAAAATAATGGAAATCAAGTTTCGCGATTGAATGCGAGGAGTTTTGACGGCTGCACCCAAAAGAGATGAACCAGTAATAAAGATACCCCTATGTAACAGCACAGAGTAAGATGATTAGTAGAACGAAAAGATAGATTATCCATATCATATTTTTATATGTAAAAAAAGCCGCCTTACCATGCCGCGCCAACAACAGACAAACCAATACAAAGTCCCATACCAGCTAACGCCCAAGAATAAGGTGATGTTTCTTCAAGGAATTGACCCACATTGAAGGATTCACCTGTACCGGTAAGAAGCATGTAAAGACCAACAATGCCCAACACTGTCACTGAGGTACCAGCAACATAGGTATAATAGCCAGGCATATTGTGTGTAAAATCGAAAATGTGTAAGGAAAAAAAAAGAAACGAGGAAAGGGGGAAGGAAGGAGAAAAAAGTGTTTGAAGTTTTTTTTTATTTTCGCCCAAACGCAACTTCTGTTCATCGAGTTTCGTTTTTAAATCCCGCCGCGAAAAACCGCCACTGTCAGCCAATGGTGACGTAGGAAATCACTGGCGATTTGGATGATCATTAGCTACTTATCTACTGGCACTGGCCAAGATAGCTAAGACTAATGAAGTTGAATATTTTTTTCATGTCTATGAGACAAATACATCCTTATTTGTTATTCACGAAAAATTTGATATCGAGCGTACAATGGGTGATTAAGAAAAAGGTGCTCAATAATTACAAAAATGGATCATTGATGTGCTATCTCGAAATTAACGAGTGTTGAATATGTATGTATATGGTATAAAAAAATACTTTTTTAATACTCAACCCCACTTTTATGCTTATCAAAACTGGGGCAATATAATTTTTTTTAATCGAAATATAATGTATGCTTCGACGTCGCTTTACTTCTCTTTATCTTTGCTTGCGGAATAAATAAAAACCGTGCTTTTTGGTCTTGACTAAACTATTATATACAGCGCAGCTATACTGCGTTTCCTTTTCCTTTGGTTTTTTCTTTATGATTTGTTTGTCCCGATTCCTTTATATCACGTATTCAGGTATTTAAACGCCGTTGCTTGGGCAACCAATTTCATAATGTAAGCCTGATTTCTTTTTATACCTCTGCTTGACATATGACTATTGCCTGGTCATCTTATTTATATATGTCCTTGATATAAGCCTACAGTTTCAAGTGACATATACGTCAGTACTTGTCCCCGCCCCCCGCCCCTCCACTTGGACGGTGTCCACGTATCTGTCTCTTTGGCTGCATACTGTACGTTATGACTTTTTTTTTTTAAAAGACAGATTTATTGCTACAACAAAATGGAATCTGACCAATCAGCAGGGCGTTATTATTTTTTTAAAAAAAATAGGCGGCTTTTGTTATTACTTTCTATTTTTCGCCTCCCTTTTTTTTTCCTTTACTTACATCACTCTTTTGTCACCACTCTCTTTTATCTACAAATAAACCAACACAAAAAGCCAACACATAATGTCTGCCGCCGACCACGCCGATGATTTAATTGATTACGAAGAAGACGATCAAGGACTTCAACAAGATACCCTCAAAGTGTCTGAAGAAACAGATGCACTTGTGGAAGATGAAGACAAAAAAGACAAAAAGGGTTCCTATGTTGGTATTCACTCGACTGGTTTCCGTGACTTTTTACTCAAGCCTGAACTTTTAAGAAGTATTGTTGATTGTGGTTTTGAACATCCTTCTGAAGGTAAGCGACGATATTTTAAAAAAGGACGCGTTATTGGACGTGAAGAGTACTTAACTAAACATTTTGCGGGTTTTTTTTTCATTTTGTTAGTTCAACAAGAATGTATTCCTCAATCTATTCTTGGTATGGATGTACTTTGTCAAGCCAAGTCTGGTATGGGTAAAACTGCCGTCTTTGTGTTAGCCACTTTACAACAAATCGAACCTGTGGATGGTGAAGTCTCAGTAGTGGTATTGTGTCATACTCGTGAATTGGCTTTCCAAATCAAGAACGAATATGCTCGGTTCAGCAAATACCTTCCTGATATTCGTACTGAAGTCTTCTACGGTGGTGTTCCTATGACGAAGGACGTGGAAACATTGAAGGATAAGACCAAGTGTCCTCATATTCTTGTTGGTACTCCTGGTCGTGTTTTGGCTCTGGTGCGTGATAAGCATTTGAAATTGAACAATGTTAAGCACTTTGTGTTAGATGAATGTGACAAGATGTTAGAACAATTAGGTAAGCAAGTGAAAGTGTAATGAAACTATTGTGTATATCACTTGGGTTGAGCCGAAAGTGGTTTCACATATGAATCATTTTTATTCATTATCTTTTTGTTATTAGATATGCGTCGTGATGTCCAAGATATCTTCCGTGCTACTCCTCACCATAAACAAGTCATGATGTTTTCTGCCACCTTGTCTAAAGAAACCCGTCCTGTGTGCAAGAAGTTTATGCAAAACCCTCTTGAAATCTATGTGGATGATGAAGCCAAGCTTACTTTACACGGTTTACAACAATTCTACATCAAATTGGAAGAACGCGAAAAGAACCGAAAACTTAACGATCTTTTGGATACTTTGGAATTTAATCAAGTGTGTATCTTTGTCAAGTCTGTCCCTCGTGCCAATGAACTCAACCGTATTTTGACTGATTGTAACTTCCCCAGTATCTGTATCCATTCTCAAATGAGCCAAGACGAACGTATCAAGCGGTATCGATCTTTCAAGGACTTTGAAAAGCGTATAATGGTGGCTACTGATATTTTCGGTCGTGGTATTGATATTGAACGGGTCAACATTGTCATCAATTACGATATGCCTGATTCCGCTGATACGTACTTACATCGTGTGGGTCGTGCTGGGCGTTTTGGTACAAAGGGGCTTGGTATTACGTTTGTCTCGGATGAAAAGGATACTGGTATTTTGAACGATGTCCAAAGCCGCTTCGAAATCAACATTAACCCTCTTACTGACGATATTGATATCAACTCTTTCAACGTTACTTCTTAGTTTAGTTATATATCTCTCCATCAAGACTTCATTTTATTTTATTTTGCTCTCATCATTTTAAAACTCAGTCCAAAATAAAAAAAAGATGAATCGACTCATTCTTTCCCTCCTTTTTTCTTCTTCTCACCCACTGTTTATTCCCATTTGTTTTATCTTTACTTTTATTGATGGACACAAGTCACTTCTCTCAAACCCTTATACGTGGTTTAACGGACAAGATATATGACCGACGAAAGGCGGCTGCTTTGGAAATAGAAAAGTAAGCATGATACATCATGAAACACCAATTCTGTTCCTTTTGTACTGATACACATTCTATTGTTTTAGGCTTGTACGGGATAATGAAAGTGCACCTGAAAGGATTACGGAAATCATCGATGCTCTGGTTCAAGATTTCGTATATTCCAACAACTCAAATGCTAGATATGGTGGCCTCATTGGTTTAGCTGCTACAGCGATTGCACTTGGTCCGGTAAGTAAATATGGTTTTATTTATCTTTGAAACCAAGTAAAATTATGATAAAGCTGTTATTAACGTGTTATCATTGGTGTCATAGCATGTTGCAGGTTTTCTCGATAGCATTGTCCCTCCCATCTTGTCGTGTTTCAGCAATCAGGATCAGAAGGTCCGCTATTATGCCTGCGAAAGTATGTACAATATCGCCAAGGTTGCCAAAGGGGAAGTCCTTCGTTTTTTCAACAGTGTATTCGATGCTCTCTGCAAGGTAATATCTTCACATAAATGTCATAAATATATCGTATTCATTTTGTTCCTCTCTTCTTTACTGTAGTTATCAGCGGATTCTGAAAATACTGTAAAAAGTGGTGCCGAACTTTTGGATCGACTTATTAAGGATGTGGTATCAGAATTGTCTACAACCTATGTCTCACCTTATCAACAGCCATTGAATCCTTTGGATGATACAGAACCTGGACCGCAACAAGAACTGATGACACCAGCCTCATTACCTCGCAACACCGCCTTCTCTTTACCACGATTTATCCCTTTACTCAGCCAGCGTATTTATGTCCGAAACTCGAATGCCCGTCAATACCTTGTTTCTTGGATTGCTGTCTTGGATTCTATTCCTGACTTGGAACTGGTATCTTTTTTACCCGAGTTTTTGGATGGGTTGATTCAATGTCTTAGTGATCCTAGTGTCGATGTCCGTACCGCCACTAAAAGTCAATTGGCCGATTTTTTACAAGAAATCCGACAGGCTTCTGCTGCCGCTGCTGAACTCAAATATATCAAGGAAAGAGCCGAATCACAACAACGACAATCACTCCCACCAGCACCACCATCTGATTATCAGCATTCATCTTTGGATACATCAAAAGAGCAACATCAACTTGATCATGACGAACTAACGCAACGAGATGAATCGTCGACACTCCACGAAAACGATGCTTCAACAACAACTTCAACAAAGAATGTAGTGGTAGCGGAAAATGATGGGCAAGGGAAAGGTACGTATATTCCAGGTCAAGGCATTGTTGTCCAATATGCACGTATTGTGGAAATCTTGGTCCCGCACCTCTCATCTCCGGAAGAAGATATTCAACGCACAGCTTTGGAATGGATCAACGAATTTACAAAGATTGCCCAGGATGTCATTATTCAGTTTACACCAGAAATCATAAAGGCAGTGCTCCCTTCTTTGGCTCATCACGTCCCGGTGATCCATGATTTCGCTGAGGCTACCAATGAAAGTCTGAAAAAACTGGTTTTGGAAGCCCCTGTGAAGACAACAACATCAGCAACTACCTCTACAAAAGAACCCGCGTCCACTACTGCCATGACCCCCACTCCTCCATCTGCGAGTTCCATTGGTCCCAACGATGTGCTGGATCCAAACGTGCCATTGGCGCCCACAGCGACGTCTTTAGCAGCAGTCACCCAACAGCTCAACGAACCACAACAACAATACCATCATCATCAACAGCAAAGTCGTCGATCCAATATCACTTCACCAACTTCTATGACAATCTTTGACCATGATCATTCCCTTGCTCCAGTTGAAACAGGCGCTCCTGATCCTTTTGACTACCAAGCTACATTGGCCAATCTGCGATTACAGTTTTTGAATGAGCACGAAGAAACACGCGTGGCTAGTTTAGAATGGTTACTGATGCTTCACAAAAAAGCGCCTCATAAGGTAAGGAAGGTAGAGGAGGTAGCAGGGGGGGGGAGGAGGGACGGAACCAAAGACAAGAAAGGGTGGTTTGTATTAACTTTTTTTTTTCCCTGTCTTCAATAGATTTTGGTGTCAGACGATGGAACTTTCCCAGCCCTACTCAAAACATTGTCCGATTCATCTGAAGAAGTCGTCAAGCGGGATTTACAACTTTTGGCACAAATCTCTAGTTATTCTGATCATGAATATTTCCGCCACTTTATGACCAACTTGCTACTTTTGTTTAGTACGGATCGAAGACTTTTGGAATCAAGGGGAAGTTTAATTATTCGACAACTCTGTTTATCCTTGGATCCTGAACGGATTTATTGCACTATTGCTGATATTCTAGAAACGGATGAGGTAATAAAAGGGAGAAGGGGAGGGAGAGAGAGAGAGAGAAAGAGAGAGAAAGGCGTAAAAGTGATGGATTAATATAATTGTCTTGAATACATATGTAGGATTTGGAATTTGCAAGCATCATGGTTCAAAATCTAAACATCATCTTGATCACTGCTGGCGAATTATCTGATCTTCGGAAACGACTTCGAAATTTGGATCACAAAGATGGACAACGCCTTTTTATTGCTCTGTATAAATCATGGTGTCATAATGCGGTGGCTACGTTATCCTTGTGCCTTTTGGCCCAGGCTTATGAACACGCTTCCAACATGCTCCAAGTCTTGTAAGTTTTTTTGTTTTGTTTTGTTTTTAAGAAAAAAGAAACGATAATTGAAAAGAATAGGGTAACTCACTTGTATTTTCCTTTGTCTCTCTATTTAGCGCTGAATTGGAAATCACTGTGAACATGCTCATTCAGATCGATAAATTGGTTCAATTGTTAGAATCTCCTGTCTTTACATGTATGTCAACCTCAGAAAGAAGGAAAAAAAAGATTGCAGACCAGTTACACTTACTTATATTTGTTTTGTTTTGATAGATCTTCGATTACAATTACTGGAACCTGAACGCTACCCACATCTTTTCAAATGTTTGTATGGTATTCTCATGTTACTTCCACAATCATCTGCCTTTTCCACTCTTCGTAATCGCCTTAGCAGTGTTTCCTCCCTTGGATTCTTGAACGTGATGCCAAAAATGTAAGTCTTAATTCAACAGAGAAAGAAAAGGCGCGTGTATTGACATTACTGGGTTTGTTGCCCTTTTTTTTTTTTTTTTTTTTTGTGCACCAACATCTAGGCCAACTGGAACTGAATCAACCCCAAAACGAACGTCAATGAAGACAGGAAGCAAGAACGATGATGGAAGCACTATCAAATTTCAAGAACTACTTCAACACTTTAAACTAGTCCAATCTCGACATGAACGACAACGGCGTCAATGTAAGTATGGCGGGAGGGACGGTTAATTGATTTGGATGATATATATGACAGGAGGAAAAACTCAAATCTCTCCCTCTCTAGCTCTACAGAATATGTCCAAAACCAATACTATGGTAAGAGGCCGTCGTCCTAGGTTGAATTATGGTATAGTGTTAGAAAAAAAAAAAAAAAAAAAAAAAAAAAAAAAAAAAAAAAAAAAAAAAAAAACACTGGGATGGAGAGAGGAATTTAACTGGATGTTTTATTGTTTAGGCAATGGAAGTGTTGGAAGCAATGGATCCAGCGGACAAAATAGCATGGTGCGGGAAGACTCTAACAGCAACACTACTAGTAACCATATTCTTACAAAATCAGGTGGACGTGGTAGTGGTGTTGGTGGTGGGGGTACGTCGTCCTCGTCTGGGATCAATGATGCTCATGAACGATCAACAACCAGCGGTGGCAGTGGTGGTCATGGTGGCAATGGTCATACACGTGGTTCTTCGGGGACGGCGGCTGGCTCAGTGCCTCGGATTCTTGGTACAAGAAAGAACCGGAAAGCGTGATTCAGACAAGAATGCGATAGCGGAAGGAGGAAAGGAGTTTTTTGTAGTATAGTCTTACGGTTTTTTTTTTTTTAGTCAAGTTTAGCTTCGTACTCTTTTTTCTTTTTGAATATATATATATACTATTATATTTTTGACAACAATAAACTGAAGTGATCACAATCTTCGTTATTCGCAGTGTGTGATGGTGTATGGTATATTGTACTGGAAGAATATTTTTTGTTAGTTTTATCATATAACCCTTTCTGCATGCGAAAAGAGGTTGAACCAATCAAGCCCAAAATCCGAATATATTAACGCCTCTTTCTTTTCTTTTTTTTGACAGCATGTACCTGAGACAATTTCGATAGCCGCTGACGGGAGCGTGACATCATTTTTTTTTGGGTCTGGCGGCCAAAACAAAAAAAAAAATTCAATCCTCCTCATATTTTTTTTTTCTCTCTACTTCTTACATTACCAATAAGTATATATTATAGGTATGTTTATCAGTGATTATCCTCAGCATAAAGCTATGATTAACGACTCTTTGTTTTGTTATTATTGATAGTCATGTCGTGGAATTCAAAGACCTGGTCTTGGGTGAAGAAATACTTCTCTGTGGTAAGACCATGTAGACGATATAAATTATTTGTTTTTTTGACACACCAACCTAACATCTATCCTTTTTTCTTTTCAAGAACCCTTTGTCTAGCAATGGTGTGCCCCCTGTGGGTAGTTTCCGTACTCCTGCTCCTGGGTAATGACAAAATCGATTTATCATTTTTTCTTAAATTCTCATTTATAGATATCAACTATCTTCTTCCTCCTCCTCCCCACCAACAACATCAACAACCTACTCAATTACATTTTTATTTGATTTCTCTTCTAGTTCTCGACCTGAAAAGTACGTGTATCCCAAGTCTGCTGCGTCCAATGTGAGCAACAATTATTACTTCCAACGTGATGCTCGTCGCAATTACCCTCGTCTTGCCGTGTACACTCAACAAAACGTGGCTGGTCTTCTTGAAGGTGCCAAGGCACCTGAAGCTCTGTAAGTAGCACCCACATTATCATTCGACTCTTGTATATATATATATATATATTTACTTATCACTCCCCCTCCCCTTCTTTATAGTCCCGAAGGTGAAACGGCCGTGCAACATATTCAAGAAGCCAAGCCTTTGACTCAAGTGCTTAACCAAAAGATCCTTTACAGCGCTAATGGTAAGGCTGCTCCTACTCCCAACTGGGGTCGTCCTGTTGCCTGGAAAGAATCTGAAGATTTCGTTCTCCCTGATGATGGTAAGTTATTTTATGTTTGAGTTGAAGTTGTGCATAGGATTGTCAATATAACTGACTTTTTCTTTTTTTTTTTTTTTTTTTTTTTTTTGTTAGGCTCTTACTTCCCCATGAAGTGCTACACCACTGCTTAGATTTGATTATAATTTATATATTACACACACTCTCACTTACATCCCCAAGCCAACTCAACCCATCAACTTTTTGCCTTTGGACTATATGCTTGCCTCCCCCTTTTATAGTTAGTTTTTTACTCCAATAAAGAAATTTGTTTATATATTTATGTGTGTCCGTGCAGTGTGTGTATTGTGTTTTTGCTTGTATTGATTGAATAATTGTGTGTTTGTAGTGTAGTGTCAAAGAGGAAGGGGTAAGGGAATAGAAAAACACGTGGAGTGATCGGGAAATAGTATGCAAAAATGTATGCTTTGGATTCAATCAATGATAACAATATGATTAAAACCAAAAGGCTATTGTAATTTGAGGGAGCAAAGCTTCTTTATTATGTCTCACCGTCAACACCATAGTATCCATGTATAGTAGAAGAACGTGTGGTTTTCTACTTGATATTAATGATTTTATTTACTCCTTGGATACCATTGTGTATTTTATTTTATTTTATATTATTATATTACTTACTCCTTTGTCATACGTTTTGTGTAGATACCCTCCTTGTTTTTTTTTTGTTTTTTTTTTGCCATCCTTTGTATTATAAATACCCACCAGCTTTTGTTTTATTTTTTTCCTTTCCTCTGATATACTATACTACTATTACAATTCCAAACAAAAAAAAACAAAATGTTATCTAAAACCTATTTACTATTATTAGCCTTTGTGTGTGCATGCATAGGTATGACCATGGCTATGCCCGACCAACGATTCCGAGGCGATGGCGTGATGATGCCTGCAGCTGGAATGCGTCGAGTCAAAAGAGGCCCCGTACATGTCCCTACCGCTGGCGGAGAAGATCAGGAAGACAAGGAAGATAAAGAACCTGCCTCCGCTGATGGCAAAGCTAAAATTGTAGCTAGCGCTGAAGATAAAAAACAACTCCGTAACATGGTAGAATCATTGGTCCGTTTGGTGAATGGATTACGCCATGATGGTGCTATTCGTCTGCCCGATCCTTTGGAACGAGTATTTAAAGGAGTCATTGAAGCCATGGATACACTACAAGATGATCTTGACGCAGATTTAGATATTGATTTAGGCAATTTATTGAACAGTGGCGGAAAATAAGACAACTGCAAATAAAATGATTCGATATAAAGCTTTTTTTTTATTGATTTTTATTTTTATTGATATATAAAAAAAAATAAGTATTTGTGTGTGTGTGTATCAATGTGTTGTAAGGGAAGAAGTGGATAGGAGAGGTACATAATTATAGAGGAGGAGGGGGGAAAGGGATAATATATATAAACTAAGAAGAATAGAAAGTGACTGAGTGATTCAAAAAAAAAGTACATATAATAACTATTTGAGTAATATACTTGAAGGAGAAGGGTAAAAAAAAAAAAAGGGAGAGAGAAAGAGCCATGAGAGGAGAAGACCTTTCTTTGTGTATATATGTTTTTTTTTTTGATTTTTGATTTTTGTGAATATGGAATAAATAGAATAAAAGAATAAGAATAATAAGAGAATAAAACTAAGCTAAACTAGACTAAAGGGAAAGGAAGATCAAATCACAGAATCAGGCACTTGAATTTCTTCTTTGTCTTATCTTTGGTAGGCATTTGCTTGTTGATTTGTCGTACCACATCATAAAAGACTTCATCCACATTGATTTTGAATCGAGCTGAAGTTTCATAGAATGGCTTTCCACCCCATTTTTGTGAGAGCATCATCCCTTGTTCTCGAGACACAGCACGTTCTTCTTCCAAATCGCACTTGTTTCCAACAAGAACCATAGGTACCTAGATACAAAGCTTGATTATTAGTTTATGCCCTATCTATAGTCATCAAGAAGATATGCCACCGCCCTTTTTATCCTGACTTACATGATCTGTGTCCTTCACACGCAATATTTGTTCCTTGAGTTCGTGTAAATCGGTCAATGTCACCATACTTGTGATAGAAAACACCAAGATAAAGCCTTGTCCATTTTTCATATAAAGATCCCGCATAGCTGTAAACTGCTCGGTACCCGCTGTATCCAGGATTTCAAGCATACATTGTTGTCCATCCACTTCAACTTGTTTTCGATACGAGTCTTCAATAGTAGGATCGTATTTTTCCACAAATATCGACTGGACGAATTGTACGGTCTAATAAAGAAACAAAAGACTTTTGCGTAAGTGACAACAACCTTTGCAATAATAAGAGTAATAAAATCCCATCATGTTTTGTTACCAATGCTGATTTGCCAACACCACCAGATCCAAGTACTACAAGTTTGTATTCCCTCATTTATATTTTTGTTGGTGTTTGTGTATATAATATTCAAAGGGAAGGACAGAGAGAGAGATTGAGAGAGACTGCGTGTTGCGTGTATGTGTGTATGTGTATGACAATGAAAAAAGGTATACCAGTAGTCAATAAATAAAAACCAGTGTAAGACGCGGTAAAAAAGATATATATAAAAAAAGATAAAGAAAAAAAAAGAAGAAAAAAAGTGTATGTAGGTAAAGGAGTAAGATAAAGGAGGGGTTGAGGAAGTAGTAAAAGACAAAAGGTTTTTTTTTTTAGTTTGAAGATAAAAGGGTGAGATTAGATGAGGAGGATGAAGAATGAATGAAGGGAGAAGAAAGAGAGAAAAGAGAAAAGAGAGAGGAGTCCAAATATAACAAAAATGAAAAAAAAAGCCAACCACCTTTATTTCCAATGATGGTGACACAAACCAATATTAAGCCCAACACAGTAGCAAAAAGACAATAAAGTAAAATAAAATCAAGTATAATATATATGTATATATGTGATTTATTATTAGAAAAAAAGACAAATGGTATAAATAAGTAAAATAAGTAACTAAGTAAAACAAAAAAAAGGGACACTAATGAGAAAAGCTCCAGTATTTCATCATAGGAGATTGAGGTTGTTCATCCAATAATAATAACTTTTGTGAGTACTTGAATCTTGGATCCACACCTGGACGAGCATAATAACCACGTCGACCTTGCTGACTAAAGCACCATTCATTCTTCCCACTGGGAGATTGTTGTTGTTGTGGTTGATTGGGGGAGACTGACTTGGTTCCATCGACTTCCACCACCTGTAATTGACCCGTATTGCTGTTGCTGCTGCAATGAGATAGTAATAAAGACAATAACCGAGGTGATGCGTTGATACTTGTCCTTGTCACATTAAGATATTCCAATTGATGCATTTTGTCCAAGAGACCAGTCATGGATCCATCCAACGTCACCGCCTGGGAATAGGCCACCGAGAAATAATGAAGTTTTGATAATGTGGATGTTGGAATGCTGTTGAGAAGATCATCAGTCAGGTGTGCCTGACCACCCAAATCCAGGACAGAGAGCTGATGCATATTGCCCACATCCCGCCGTAAAAACCCCGCCAAACATGACCCACAGAATTGATTACCCATCGCCACACCGTTGAAATGCATATTCAGATTCAACTCCACCAGATTTGTGCATTGCCGCAAAAACCGCGCCATATTCGTTTCATTCCCGGAACAACAATGAATTCCCCGGCACCCTTGGAGATTGAGATGTGTTAGACTGGATGGCTGGACATGTGTAAATACTTGGTTGGTGATAGGTGTGTATGCCAAATCCAATCGTGTGATAGTGTTGCCATTGCTTGCAAGTCGTTCAAAAAAGGGTGCAAAGAAGAGACTTGGAGAGAGAGCCATGCAAAGATGGAAGGAGAGTTGTGTCAATCGTGGGGGCATTTTCCATTCATGTACATCCATTCGGTCTAAACCATCAGTCGCATCAGCTAGATCACTTACAGAGTATTGTTGTTGGCCAAGAGTCGTGGATACTAGCAAGGGAGACTCTAGTCCAACACCATTGTTGTCGTTGTCGATTTTTTTGTTGCAGGTTTGTTGTTGTTGTTGTTGAAAAAGATCGGCCATGGCCTGCGTCACTTTTTGATCACAAAAACCTGTGAAATCAATGACTTGCAAAAAGGGATGATCCGTGGTAAAAATAGCCCTCATCACATCAGGTTCCACAAACACATACATCAATTCATCGCCAATGACTAGTTGTTGTAAAAAGCGACATAATGAGATCCACCGGGCCAAATCAGCCGCCACCACTGTTGTTTTTGCTTGATGTTCCGTCCACCCTGAACCCCGCACAGTATAGCTAGAAAGATCCAACGTACGAACAAATCGTAACACATCCGTTTGTTGAAATAATTCCAAATGATTGATAAAGGATTTGTATTGTTGAGGACTGGTGATAGTGACCTTGTTGAATAATCGACGACGACTGGCGTAGTAATAACGCCGATTCACACGTCCGAGTCTGGCTTTTTCTTGTGTGGTGTGGCAAAACGAGGTAATGCGATCAATCAATTCTGTGGTTAATGATTGCATTGAAGTGTGTGTGTATATATATAAAAAAAAGTAGTAATATGAGGAGGAAAAAGAAAGAAGGAAAAGAAAAGAAAAAAAATGGGTTGATTATAAAAAGGAAAAAGCGGGGGTTCAAAAAGAATTTTTTTCCCACCTTCAAAATGATAATGATTTGATTCTTCGATATGATTGGTTTATAAGATCAGGTCCCAGCCTATACAAGGAAATAAATCCAAGTTTTCCTCTAGTCCACTGACCTGCATATCAAAAAGTTGTAACCCTTTTTCACTTATGATGGGTTGTCGCCATGTTCTTTTTGTTTATTGCTGGAAATAGGATGTCCGATTCTCTCACCTACAGTACGAATGTCACCATCACCAGAAGATCAGGAGATAAACTCTTTCAATTTTTATTTATCATGGTGAAGAAAAGCTGTATTATCGTGAAAACCTTCCGTTTTTTTCCTTTTTGCATATGATATTACAGTATCAATATTGTACAATAATTGACGCTGCTGTAGTAAGCTGGTGCCAATGTGATGGGTTTCTGTTTCATGAAAGGGGTGCTAAAAAGAAAAAGTCACGCTGCCCAAACAAAAAAAGTACCGAGTGAGGATAAATAAAAACCCATTTACAAGGCTAAAAATGTGTCCCCTAACCCTTTGCCGCCGCCCACCGCGCTCCCCCCCCCCTTTTTTTTTTTTTTTTTTTTTTTTTTTTCCTTACCGAGTTCCATCATCATTTGGTCATCATAAAAAAACAAGCCTGGTCGCCGATTAAATATAAACACTGCATCATACGGTACAAAAAGCATTATTTATATTGTACGCTACGTAATGTGTCTGCTTTTTTTTTTTTTTTAGTAAAAGAGTATCAATGGTGGTTTTCATTGTCATTTAATAAACATGAAGACCGGTTGCTTATTGGTTCGTTGTTCAAATCGTGTAGTGGTCTCCCGATTATTTTGCAGCCAAATTTTCTGTTTTTATTCCGCCATTTGCACTTTTTTTTTTCTTCGCGCTTTCTTTTCCACCTTCCCTCTCTCCTTTTATTGTGAATTTGGGGTAAAACAGCACAATTCTTCGTTTTCCTCTCTCTTTCCTTTTATTAAAAGAACATACCCTTTGCAATAAAAACACCAAACAAGGAATAAAAAGCCATAGGCGGACAATGCTATTGCCATTGTAGTATACCTATTTCTCTTATATCTGTTTGGACTTTTTGGTAAGTAGGCCTTCTCCTTTTTGATGGTACATAAATGGTAGTATATGGAATAAATAAAACTGACTCTCTCCCTTTTCATCTACCTTATAGACAATTTTTTCCCTTTCTCCTTCTGGACAAACCACAATACCCATCTTACAACCCATCACCACCAAATAAGCTCAGCCATATTATTGTATTTTCTTGATCACCTAAATGTAAGCAAACTAGAAACGTTTACTCACGGGCACGTATAGATAAACTGACGCACTTTTCCTTTTACTTTATAGGCTATGAGCAAGTCTTCCATTTACAACAGTTATGTCGATGCCGATTTTGATCCTATTCCAAACCCTTCATCATCATCATCGGCTTCTCTCACCGCGTCTTCACCATATCATCTTTATCATCAACATCAGCGATCGTCTCACACTAATGATCGACAAGCAGAACGGTTGAGGCAGTTGCACGATCTAGATCAACATATTACCGAAGCCACGCATTGGAGTCGACGTCGTGTTGAACTGGGCAACTCTTTCACCTCAGCATCACGCTATCGTCAACTTAATGATTCAACAAGGACACCCTCAACCTCATCACCTTCACAACGCACAAGTGTTGAAATGGATATGAACGATACAAGCACCATCAACACCACTGACGAAGACTCTTCTAGTATTTCTTTGCATGATGCTAGTTTGGAGGATTTGGAAGGCCTTATCGCTGCTTCTGCTCAACGTCTCGCCAATTATCGTCTCAAAAGAAGATCACAGCAACAACAAGAAATATCATCACCTACCACCAATGATACCACCGTTTCTCCTATATCAGCGACTTTTGCCTCTTCTTCTTCTTGCAGCGTTCCTTCCAGTGGAACTCTTGATGAACATTCACATACCGCCGATGCCTCTTCTCCTCCTTTACCTAGTATCAGCACGACCAAACGCAATAATAGCAACAAACTTTCCACTCATCGCAATTTACCAAACTCATTATCCTCTCATCATCATCCAGTGTTTGTCGACAAGGAAAAAAAGTTTAGTCTAGTGTCACCAACATCACCTTCGCTATCTTCTATCCGATCCTCATATCAGATGACTTCGCCTCCAGCCCCTGTAGGTTCCTCCTCATCTCAACAGAAACATCGACTTTTACAGCGAACAAAAAGTCAACACTCCTCCTCCTCCCCTCCATCTCCAACTACCAATCCCATTGCCTCCACCTCCAACAAAATGACTGCTAGATCGTCTCGCCTTGTCTCGTCCGTTTCTTCTTCTGGCGGATTGGCTGCGTTATTGGATTCGACATCGTCTTCCTCTTCCTCATCCGCTTCGTCCCCATCCTCTCCCACCTCCTCTGATCATCGTAACCTAACAAAATCATCATCTCAACAAAGGTCGTCATTGACATCAACCAGTCGCCGACGGTTACGCACTCTCTCCACACTAGCGCACCAGCATCCTACTTTGGAATCATCCTCCACTCCTTCGTCCTCCATTAATATCAAGTCATCGACAAAGCCAGCTCCAAAAACTACATTGACAGGCCCTCCCTCACGACAAAGACCAAAATCTAGTACTACTCAACAATCATTAGAGGATAGCAGAAAATCCTTAGATTCAACTACAACTCCTCGACAACAAAGAACGCGGCATGTGTCCATGTTAACCAAACCATCCAGCCTGGCCTCACCACCTGCCAGATTAAGAAAAACCAGCATGGTCACCACCACCTCTACCATACCAGCACTACGAAAGCAACAAGATTTGCAAGATGTTTCTGCCGACGATTCATCAGCGGACACCAACAACAACTCTCTTCGACTTCGTGTTGTTTCTCTCTCGCAATCCCCTGGTAAATCAACAAGTGCAAGATCCCGGGTGACATCATCGACTACTTCTACTTCCAACAAAACTAGCACCACACAATTGAAATCAACAGGAAGGAGAAGGGGCAAGGTAAACTAAATGCTGATCGCACATATGTGCTTTTTTTTTCTTTTTTGATTGATTGATTACCTCCACCCTTTCTTGATAGACACTTCCTGGAAATTTAGCGCCACCATCCGCCGCGCCATTGGTACTGCCGCCCATGAAACTCGAACCCATCTTGGTCACCACCGCCAAAACACCCACAAAGATCCCACTGTTGAAAACATCGAAATCGCAACTGGCGACCACCTCTACAGACGATGACGCCGACAACGACGATAATGACGACGACGACGATGACGACGACATGGATGATGAAAAAGTAGCAAAGCCATCCACAAAAGTCGGCGCTTCCACCATGATTTACTCGACCTCCAGCAATAATGACCCATCCTCTGCCTCTTATATAGCACCTCCAGGAATGCTGAGTGGCACAACTTCCACCAAAACGAACCGCCCAGTGGATCCTATTTTAAGAAAGCAGCATTCTTCCGTCACCATGCGTACAAGCACTAGCCAAGTCACCACCAGCAGCAGCAACAACAAACAAACGGGGCAACATCATCATAGCAATAAGTCATCAGTGTCTCTTCTGGATGCCACAGGGTCGCATGGGCGCACAAGGAAAATCAGCACGATTTCAACAAGAACAGGTCTTGGTGTATCAGCGTCAGTCAAACCGACAGGTAAGTTTGAAAGAAAATGGATGGTTTTTTTTTTATGTGATAGACACATCAAAGGACTAACATCTTTTATTTTGACTTGAACGATAGGAGAAAGCAGCGATCCTCGACGCAACCGAGTGCCTACATTACATGAACGATTACAAGCCTTGGTGAGTGAAAGCGATTCATGGCGATCCACGAACAACAACAAAACCAGCACCAGCACTACAACTAGCACACCTCTCCATACCAGCAAGAAAGGAAGAATCGTGATTCGAGGCGGCGGCCATTCAACCACCACCAACAAGCTCACCAGCAGCACCACTTCAGACAAAGTAGAACCTTTTCCCATGGAAAGACGAGCAGCAATGAGTCCTCAACAGGGAATGAAACTCGGTGGCTATTTTTTGACAGATTTTGAAAAGATTGAAATGCAAAAATTCTCATCCATTTACTTTATGGGTCAACCGGACTGCCAGAAACGCAACCAACACCACCAACAACAACAGCAAACCAAGAAATCGAGCGATGTGGAATGGAATGATGGATATGATGATGAACGTGGGGATTATCACATTATATTGCGTGACCATTTGGCCTACCGTTATGAAGTCCTGTCTATCCTTGGAAAAGGCTCGTTTGGCCAAGTGCTCAAATGTTTTGACCATAAAAGTGGATTGACTGTCGCGGTGAAATTGATTCGGAACAAGAAACGCTTCTATTCACAAGCCCAGGTGGAAATTGATATTTTAGAAAAACTGGTGAAATGGGTATGTGGGGAAAAGAAAAGGGGGGGGGAAGCATCTTTATATATATTTGGAACTGACCATTGTCTATTTTTTGACTACTTTTTTTTGCGGGGGAAACGCTAGGATGAGGATGATAGGCATAATAATGTACGTATGGTGGACCATTTCGAGTTTAGAAACCACCTCTGTATTGTGTTTGAATGTCTCAGTATCAATCTTTATGAATTCATCAAAAGTAACCAGTTCCAAGGCTTCAGCATGGGTCTGATCCGACGGTAAAATGATAAAAAAAAAAGGGGGATAGCGACATTGACGACAATAGTGGACTCATCCTCTATTCAATTGTTGGTATAGGTTTGCCACTCAAATTCTCAACTCATTGTCCTTATTACACAAGCACAAGCTGATTCACTGTGATTTGAAACCAGAGGTAACTGTCCCCCTCCCAAACAAAAAAAAAAAAAAAAAAAAAAAAAAAAAGCAGCCTACAGATTGCACCTCCCTTTCCCGCCTAACGCTTACATTCATACTTTTTTTTTTTAACTTCGTAGAATATCCTGCTGAAATCGCCCCAGAGGAGTGTCATCAAAGTCATTGATTTTGGTAGCTCGTGTTTAGAAAACCAAAAAGGTAACCAAAAAACAACTTCTTTTTTCTCTTTTCTCTCCCATTTAACTTTATATATTTATATATAGTGTATACCTATATCCAAAGTCGGTTTTACCGGTCTCCTGAGGTGATTCTGGGCATGAACTATGGGATGGCCATTGACATGTGGAGTGTGGGGTGTATCTTGGCGGAACTACGTAGCGGGTACCCACTGTTTCCTGGTGAAAACGAACATGAACAACTGGCATGCATTATGGAAGTCATGGGTGTCCCGTCCAAGGCATTGATTGAAAAAAGTTCTCGACGCAAGTACTTTTTTGATTCCATGGGCCAACCTCGAATTGTCGCCAATGCCAAAGGAAAGAAACGATACCCAGGCACCAAACCCCTGGAAAACGTTTTTCAATCGAAACACTCTGGAGGATCAAGCCATGATAACTTTGTGGATTTTTTACAACAATGCTTGCAATGGGACCCTGCTCAGCGTATTACCCCCGAGCAGGCCTTTGAACATCCTTGGATCTTGAATTCTTCCCGTTCTTAGTGATTATTCCCCTCCATTCCCCTTCCGTCCTCTTTTTTATTTTTATATCTTCTAGTTTTAGCTTTTTATTATTATTATTAGTATTATTATTATATATCTCTCTTTTGTATATCGTCTCTCTCCTGGTGTGTGTAGCCAATAATATCAATAAAAAAAAAAAGATTCATCGTGATTTTGAAATCTATACCGAAGTCTTGATACGAGGTGGCTGTGTGTGTGATGTGTATGCGTGCAACTCTTTTATTTAATCGCCGCTATTTTTCGACGTTTCTAGTCTTTTTTTTTTTTTTTTTTTTTTTTTTTTATTCTCTTTCATATCACTAAAAATTATCCCAGCTATGCCGTGTATGTCCTTATTGTCATTAAGCAGGACTGTTTTGTTTTTTTTTTAAAAAAAAAAATCGATCAAGATCAATTAATGGACTTCTATTTTATTTTACTTTTATACAGGTGCCACCATGCCGCCTTCTTTATATCCATCCACCTTAATATACCTGACGTGAATCTTTTTACTGATCCATATAAATAAAAATAAAATCTGTTTGATTATCTCTGTAAATATGTATGTGTGTATACGTGTATTTTGATGTATGGGCTTTGATATACTTTGAGTGTCGATGCATTCAGGGAAAAAATTGATGCATATTTACACTCCGCTTCGCATAAGTTTTCTCTATCCCTTTTTTCTTTCGTTTTCTTTTTGACAGAACATCATCATTGAATGATTCATTGATGTGCTACTGATTATGGATTAGTATTAGAACTTGAATCAGGGGCATTTTAAAAAATGTAAAATAAACATCATGGGGAAACCCTTTTATTATGGATTTGTGACAACTTAGACTATCGTCATGCAGCCGTCATTAGATCAGTTTAGTATTAGCTGTCATGCTTTATGTCTATATCTGAATAAACTATATCTTGTCTTTTTACTTTTGCAGTTGCCATTTATGCTTTTAATTGACTTGCGGGGGGAGTGCACATAAGTGTAGAAAAAAAAAAAGGAAAGCTTTTGTGTAGGTGGCTGTGTCAAGAACAAAAGGTACTAAATAACGTCACCCAATTGTAGTGCTCAGTCTTCTACATTTACTTGATGAAAATTATATTCACTGTGATGCATATGGTGCGGCACACTTATAATGTCAAATATTAGGCATGATCCTAGAAAGCTGATGGCTTTTTAAAAAATGGCCACCCCAAAAAAATAATGCATAAACATGATAATTCAGACCTTTAAGAACAAAACGTGTGCATCAGTTGTTTTTTTTTTTTTTTATAAAAAAAGAAAAACTTATCAGCCATCAAAAAAAGAAGACTTTGGCTGGCTGGCCTAGGATTTGAAACGCATCTGATGTACTAAAAAGGAAAATGATATGTGCATTTATTTTGTAAAACACCGCGAAAACTGTAAAATATTATACAGAAACAAGGTCCTGTTTTTTGCTCGTTCCCACTCCCATATCAAGTGTAGTTAGTAGATATAGATGTAGATGTAGATTGTAAGACTTGCAAATTAGGATTAGTTTATGTATTTTTATTTATTATTTGTACAATAAAAAGTGCCATCCCTTCTATTTTTTTGTTGTTGTACGGACACACACCCGTTTGTATGTTTCTGCTTATAATAAGCCTATGTATATACATTTGGTAAGACAATCAAAAAATGATAGAAAAAAGGCAAGACAAAGTTTATTCAGTAGTAATTATAATAATGACAACCAATACTAAACTAAGATGAAGGCTAATCTAATAGTGGTCCCTAATCCAGGATCCAAACTGAAAGGGTTTCCCCATGCATCTCGTAATACCTGAGCTGAAAACCCTTCTAAACTAGTCCTGACACTAATCCCAGTTGAACATCATCTTATTGAGATTAATGAAATGGCGGTGACTTGAGAAGAAAAAAGAAAGAAAGGAAGGGAAAAAAAAGGCTTTAATAGGCATTTTTCAAACTGCGATTGAAGTCATAAAATTGAAATGAAAGTTGAAAATTTGACATTATAAGTGAGCCGCACCATATGGATGTGTGTGTGGATGTCAAGACAAACGGTATTAGTAGTATCAGAAAACTGGTTTATGCTAGTTTAGGCCCTATTTAGCCTCTTTTGGTAACTTGGGCATCTTTCGACATTCCCCGCCCCTCCCCCTTCTATTTTTTTTTTTTTCGCGAAGAGGGCTCCTTATAGATACAGGCGGTTTTTTTTTACATGTGGTATAATAAGGCCAGCCATCAAACTTTACTTTATGCTCCTAATGAAATACACCCTATACATAGGTCAAAAGACAAAGATAAAAAAAAAGGCACGTTTATAAAAATAAAAGACGATCTGACATTGTACAGTACATAATTCTTTATTAGATTTGTGAAAAAAGGACAAAGGGTGTGTGTGTGTGTGGACGATGCCATTCTTTTCAAAATAAAGTAAATCGAAACAAAAAATAAGAGGTCAAATAATATGTATGTTTTTATTGATTTCGCAACTACAAGACACTCAAAAGAAAAATGCAAACAAATTCAAAACTATACTAATATAAACCATCCTAGTCAAGTCACGCAGTGTTGGCCGTAGGTCGACCCCCTCTTGTCGACGTCACTGTAGCAGAACGCCATGAGCCAGCCCCAGACGAAGACGAAGAAGCAGGATGATGTTTGCCGCCGCGCGCGCCAGCACCACGGTAACGACCGGTGCCCCTACGTGGACCGTAGCGATGGGGTTTTGTTGAAGGACCAGTCACCAGATGAGAAGAAGTAGAATGTGCATTACCAGGTGGTAACAGGACAACCGAAAACTCCATCTTCTTCTTTTGTTCTACATAAAAAAAAGGGGGGAGGGGGGGGGTAAGACGATTTTGTAAAAGTAATGGAAGGGTTCTAGGGTAACTTACCTGAATCCATTACCAAAAGATCAGAAGGGGGAGCAGAAAGAGGATACATCAATAACGGGTAATGGTCATTATGTGGTGCGGGAAGTACATTCTTTCGGTAGGCACTAGGTAAGTCAAGGTTTGCTAGAGTGGTATGGATAGATGTTGATGTGATGGATTTGGGTGGTGATGGCACATCAAAGAAGTCGGTCACTGGGAGGCCCTTAGGGTAAAGTGCATCGTCATGTGGTGTGGTATGTTGTTTTTCCTCTGTAGTGATGGTTTGTTGGTGTGAAACTGGTACTTGATCGTTGTCCAGGATCGGGGTAGCCTGTTCCTTAACCTCGGTACTAGTAGGATGCTGATTTGAGACCGGCCCTTGATTGCTGTCGTTGTCGTCATCTAGCGGTGGTGATGATGGCTCGACTCGGTCCGTCTTTGTTTTAGATTCGACGAACGCTGGTGGCGGTATATCTAGTGCGGGTTTTCCAATCGCTGCATTGGCTCGATGGCGGTAATGGCGTTCCAATGTACACTATAGATCGAAAATAAAAAATAAATAAATAAGTTAATCTCACTGTTGTTGCCCGTATGTGTGAATGCTTTTGTTTTCTTCTTCATACCAACAATTCATCGTCAGATTCATCAGGTTCCAACATGAATTGCAAAGATGTTGGCTTGGGGATCACAAAGCGACCGATAGCGTCAGGAAAAATGGGGTACACAGCCTTCTCCAGCCTGGTATTTGGTTTGGTAAAGCGTCGTGGTTTGATTGGCTCCGATGCTATCGAATTTGTTGTCTTCTCTTTTGTTGTTGTCACTGGTGGGGACGATTGACTGGTAGTTGATTCACTGGCATTCTGTTGTTGCAATGTCGGCGATGTTTCCTCCGTGGATTTCGGTTCAGACTCTTGTTGTTGTAGTTGATGATCGGCCAGCGAATCTTCTTTTGTTGTGCGTAAATCCATCGTCTTGTGAGCTTTTTTCTCTTCCGTCGACCGTTGTAACCGCTCTGCAAAAGAAGACCAATCCGATACTGTTGTTGTCACATCCTCGCCATCATTGTCATCCATGGTGTCAGTGGCAGTTTTTTTTATATGATTGACATAGTTTTCCCATGATTTTTCATCCTGTGTCATTGGGGCCTTTGGCTTGTTGGCAAACAGATGGTGTGTTCCAGTGGACGCTGTGGTTGATGTGATAAGGGTGCCTCGTTTGATGATTGGTGATGTTGTTGTTTCATGTGCAATTTCCGTGCCTGTCGTACTGTCTGTTGCTGAGGGTTGCTTATTGTTGCTTGACTTTTGTTGGTCTTCATGAGCATGCGTCAGAATAGTAATGGCAGCAGGAGTGGATGTCGCTGGTTTTGATGTATGATTGTCAGGAGAAGGTGGTGGGGTGGTTTCAAGGGGTTTGGGTGGTGATGGAGGTGCCAATGATAATGCTTTTTGTCTTGCTCTAGCAGCAGCTGCCTGTCGCTCCGCTTCATCAGCTTCCCGTCGTTTTTTCGCTTGTTCCGCAGCAGAGAGCATCGCTTGACGTTGAGCTGCAACAATTTCAGGAGGTCGGTCATCGCTGGACGAATAGATTGTATTGCTGTTGTTGTTGATATTGGTTGAAGGTCGACGTAAAAGAGTGGTAGCAGTGACTGGAGAGGTGTCAGGGTGTTGCTGCTGCTGTGGTTGTTGTTGCTGTTGTTGCGGTGATGATGGTGGTTTGGTTCGATCTTGACTAACCCGGCGCTGTTGGTCATTGTGATTGTTCCATCCGCCTTGTGTGGCACTAAAGCTACTGCTACTTGGTCGGCGTTGTCCACGGTACCCACTTGTATTGCTATGCTCTGATCCACGTCGTTCAGATGACCATTTTCCTCCTCCTTGTGTTACAGCATTGTTGTTGTTAATGTGATAGGGATCATGATAATGATGATGGTGATGGTGATGATGGTATCGATCTTGGTGACGGTATGCTTCTTGAGGCTGACTATTGTAAAGACTTCCAGGTGAGGTACGTTTTGCTGCGGATGGGTAACTTCGGTCGTAATCATCTGTGAATCGATCAGAGGGAGAGACGGGTTGCTGCTGTAATGATTGGCTTTCGTTCAACGTATCGTCATCGTTATCTTCAAGACTGGTTGTTGTACTTTCCCTATCTTCCAACTTGATATCATCATCGTCATCGTCATCTACTACTGATACATTGAAATCCATTTCCTCTGACACCATCTATGATGCGCAGAAAAAAGACGAGATTAATACACCATGTTATTGCTAAATCTACACATATATAATATGCTTACTTCATCCCAAGACATGTTTGAAGGCTCACTTGCTTGAGTAAAAGGCATTGGTATGTCTGCTGGTTTGGCATGATGTGAAACGGTAATCTATATAAAGCATTACAAGAAAGAAAAATGTGAGGTTAAAGTCGATGTGTGGCGTGAGTATTTTTCCCACTATCATTATTATACCTTGACATGATCTTTTTTTGGTGATAGTAATGTATCTAGAGAAAAAGAAACGAGTAGAGAAACATTAGTACTTGTTATTGTATATAATATAACACACCCACCCTAACTTTGCCTCAATACAAGCACTTACTTTTCGGTGTAGAGCCAGAAGGCGGAGAAGGGATGGTGGTGATGGCACTTGTTTTCGTAGGAGATGTTCCAGAAGCATCGGTCACTTTCTTGGTGGTGCTAGAGATGGCAGACCAAGCAGGAGAGGCAGCTGTGGAAGGTTGATGTGCCACCGGGGAAGATGATGAGGTGGATTCCTTTGATTTCGTGTCAGAATCACTACTGCTACTAGTGGTATGTTGTTGTTGTTGCTGATGTTGGAGAGGAGATCCCCATCGATTGATCATTGTTGGAGTAGTACTGATGGAAGTGGGATGGTGATCGCTTTCGCCTGAGGCCGAGCAAGTTGACTCTGGGCTTGCTTTACTGCTTTCGTGTCGTAAACTGGGTAAATTGAGTGGTTTGGGTGCCGATACTTTGCTTCCTGTCGTCAAGAACTTTGCATTATTGGATCTTTGCGAACCTTTGAAATAAAAGAAAAGAAAGATCAATAATTGTGAGTTCCGCCTTTAATGTTGTGGGTAAGAGATACTTACTGGAGTGATTGCTTTTGTTGACAGAACCAAGATATTTCTTTGAGAATCGGCCAGAAGAGGAATCTGATGACATGTAAATACGTGAAAAAGTTGTTGGGTTGGATTATAGTAATGAAGAGAGCCTATTGTAAAACAAGAAACAAAGAAAAAAAATGTTGTCAGTATTTTTTTGGGGGAGGAGGAGTTAGGGAATAATCGCGTGTTGTTCTGTTGATTCCAAATCCGTTCTAGAGTGAAAACTTTAGTACAGGCACACACACTATACCACGTTACCTTTATTGTAAAAGTCAGGAATGGCAAAAGTAATGAGTTGCTTGTTCCAGGAACGTTGAATTCTTTTGTAAGAAGAATATGGGAAAAAAGACTAGAGTGGGAAGAAAAATAGGAAAACAAAAAAAAATCCATCAAATCACTCCCTTTGAACGCTAAAATCAAGCGCCGCTCATCTCGATTTTTTTTTTGGTGGGTCATAAATCATATTTTATTTTATATGTAAAAATGAGGAAGAGGATGTAATAATAATATAAGATAATATAATATAATATAAAAAAAAAGGAAGGGAGTAAATAGTTAGTGTTTACCACCCAAAGCTAAACTACGGGGAATGGAGTAACTTTGGATCCAACTGATAACGGCCAAAATAGCAATCATATAGTATACCAAGTGACGATCGAAAGGATACACGTCGTATTTGAGGGACAAGGACCATAAAGTACCACCCACCGTGGGACCAAGCGATCTGACCAAGCTTAGACACGACTGTAACAGCCCATTAATTGTACCCAACATCCCAGGACCAGCCGAATTGTTTGTCATCACCATCATGCCCGTAAACGCCATACAATTGCCGAAAATTCTTAACGTAAGCAGGGACAAATAACCGGCACGAAGTAAATAGAGACCCATCCCTGACGTTTCTGATTCCACATGGTCCGCCAACCAATCCTTGTAAGTGGATAGTTCAGGAAACAAGGCATAGGATATGGCAAAAATGATCAAAGAAGCGCGTGTCATCGTCAAGGTATCGTAACGTCGATTGATCCAGGGAAACACGTAGAATTGGCTGACCAGTTGCCATAGTCCACAAATCGAGAGGACCTTGGCAAGTTCTTGAGCAGTAGAACCCAAACCACCAGCATAGGTAGGAGTAGAAAAGTATAATGGAAGAACTTCGTCAAAGACCATGGCATGGAATGCAAAAAGGCTAATAAAAAAAAAGTGATGATGATGTAAGAATTTCAAACCCCGTGAAATCATGCATTATGGTGATGAGAAACCAAATACACTTACGAATAAGCCAGGATGGTCACGGCTGAATTTCGACCAATAGATTTGAAAGCCAAAAGAGGATGAGTGGTGGGCGCAGCGATAGCACTAGTGGTGGTTGATTTTTTGGTGGATGGTGTAAAAGAGGATACAGTAGCAGCCGATGATAGTAATCCCGTGGTTTCATCATCAGGATGTTGTTGTTGCTGTTGTTTTTTCATTGCCACAACGGTAGGGTTGGATTCTTCAAGGTAGAAATAGCCAACGACATAACCAACTAGAGATCCCAAAGACGACACAAAGCAAGGTAAAAAGTAAGGGTATTCAATTAAAAATGCATTATCACCAAAAAGACTTGGGAAATGCTCCGCCGGTTTACAAAGAAAACCACCTAACAAATTCATTCATATGTTAGTCACATTTGTATATAATGTATGCATGATGCCTGTCGGTTGACTATTGTTACTTACCCAATGCAGGACCTATAATTAAAAACACACACACACACACACACACAAACAATAAAAATAAACGGTAAGCGAACAGATTTATCCACATGTTCAAGATTGAAGATCACCGACATCTCGGACATAGTGTCTACTTACCAGCTATGTATAGTTTAAAAAAAAAAAAAAAAAGGGCAAGTGTCAGTTCAGGGGCTGTCCATTGTGATTTATCTGCGTGTGTCTTTTTTTTTTTTCTATCTTACCAATCATTCCAATACCCCAACAGAATCCAAAAATCGAGAAAGCTTTGGCCCTATTTGTTGTATCAGTGATTTCACTTAACATGCTTCTTGCTACGCCTCCGTTGCCATTAAAGAACCCACAAAAGGCCCGTGCCAAGATGCAAAAAAGAAGTGACTTTGAGAGACCGAATAATGTAGATGAAATTGAATTTCCGATTAGTCCCATCAGTAAAACTGGCCGACGACCATGGCGATCAGAGACTCTGCCCCATAGAATTGCTGTACAGAATTGCGCCAAAAAGAAGACAGAAGCTAAAAACAAACAGAACGGAATTTTATATTTTTTTTTGTTGAGTGAGTTATTTTTACGTAATGAGTTTTTCCTTTTAATTTGTATGTTATAATAAATAAACTTACTGATCCATCCAGCGTAAGTACCGATTTCTTTTTCATCATCCGACAGATGAAAGTCCTTCAACTATATATAAAGGAAAAATTTAGATTATAAAATTAGATACAGGGAAAGAGAAGGTTGGTGTTACATACCATAAAGTAAATAAAAGGAAGAATGATGGTAGAAGTCAATGGATCACTGAATAACATAACACTGACAATAAACATTTGCATTTTTGGTAAAGGTGTGGGTGTATGAGGTCCGGCAAGGCTTTCTTCATCATCAGAGTTGTTGGTGGGTTTTTGTTGATAATGAGCACTAGGAGGAACGTAAGGAGAAGAGGCTGTCGACATATCTGTGGCTATACTGCGATACGATGCTCGTCGTTGTTCAGGATCAAAGCTGCTGCTGTGAATATCATTATCATAATCATCGTCATCGTTCAAAAAACTATGTATGCTTTCGGTATAACTTTTAGAAAGTTCATTTTGCTGAACGTTCATTGTTTTCTTTTTTTTTAAAAAAAAAAAAGGAAGCGGAATAGGGTGGGAAAGAAAATGGGAAAGAAAGAAAGAAAGAAAATGAAAAAAAAAAGTTAGATGAGATATTTTTAAAGGAGACTCAAAATATATAAAAAAAAAGGGACAGCTTTGCCACCGACTTATTATGACTAACGTTTGGTTGGCTGAAAACTGGCGGAGTATGTATTTGGCTCGATCAAATCAAAAATCGTCCTGCCTTTACCCAGTGCCAACCGCCCCCTTTTTTGGGATTGCATGATCCATGCATAAACTGTGTTTTCGATATTAGCATAAAAACATGCTTGTTTATTCCATTGTTATTGTCATTATTAGTAATCGTAATATATTAGTATGTATATGGATTAAATGGTTAGATATGAATTTTAAGGCTTAGTTGTTTTTTGTCATTTTGCATACATTATTCATCAGGGTCGGAGTTTTTTAAAATCCAAAGACGACTGCAGCTGCAGTGGCTACCAATGCCCAAGCGGCAGGGTTTAAAGCCAAAGCGACATTTTCTTCAGTGTGGTGAATCGACCCACCTTTCCCATTTTCATTCGCCAATCCTTTGGTACCACCTCCGATGCCATTGCCAAACCCAGTACCACCACTCATACCAGCAGCAGATCCGTCCTGACCCAACGTAGGCTGTAATTGCGATTCTTGCATGCTGGATCCACAGCTCCACGTGGTGCCTTTGACGACGTTGTCCGCTTTGAGTTTCTTTTCGAGTTCACCACATTGAATTTTTTCACTGGTGGTTTGCAGTCGCATACCGCCACGGACATCCTGAAGCACGGGAAGGGAGTACGATTCAAAATTACCAGCCATGTCTACGGTGCCATCCACCTCGTTCAGGGCAGGGAAGCCATCGATACTGGTTAATTGTGTATTGTTACCAACGGAAAATGCGCCACCGACCTTGACCAAGTGTTGGAATGAAGTAGAGGTTAATTTATCATTGTTGGCAATCGTCAATGTTCCTTTGATCTGTTCCACCAGATCCAACTGCAGCTGTGTAAAGTCGTTTTCGTGGAATGTGATGTCGCCTGTCACTCTGGTCAGCTGAGGCAGCGTCAGTTGGGCCACATTACGGAAATCCCCGGCTTCCACGGACACTAATTGCTTAGCCTACATAATATATAAAATGTTAGATTTTTATTTTAGTTCATTTAATCCCTCGGGTAATTTTTTTTTTTTTTTATATATAATCCCCAAGTCTATTTTTTGCGCCATCGGAGTTTATTTTTTTAAGTTACCTGAAAATCCAAGGAATGACCATTTGAAGCCACATGCAACGTACCAGATAAATCTTGGACGGATGAAAAATCAAATTGCTTCATGTAGTTGTTTGAGATCAAGGCAAATGAATGCATATGTTGAGGGACGAAGCCTTCCACGGAAGGAGCATGAGTGTCTTCAATATGTGCATCTTGTACGCTTGTGAGATGAGCGGGAAAATCAATATGTTCCAATGCAGGGAGCACGGAGAGCATCAGGGACTTTGTTTCCACGAGCATGGGCAATTGCAATTTTCCAAGAACGGTCTGGTTGACGATGCGAAGCTCGCCTTTGACTCGGGCCAAATGAGGTGCCTGGAATGTACGAAGGCCTGCATTGCCTGACAACACTAAGTTACCGCTGATTTCTTCCACACCAGCCAGAGCAAGCTCTTCGGCACCCGAACCATCAATGGTAATCGTGCCTGAGAACACTTGACATCCCTTCACACTATCCAAATCGACTTGAGTCATGGCTTTGAAATCCCCGCTACATGCACTAGAACTAGTTGATTCGGCTATATGTTGTAATAAAAAAAAAGTTGAGTTTGTAAATGCATCTGTGTGATAGGACAATATCATTCTTACTTACCTTGAGTCATTACACCCAGTGCCAACATCATGATGGCTGTTGAAATGGAAAACCGTGTCATTCTTTTTATTTTTATAAATGGTAAGTATAACGTGGAGAGATAACAATAACAAAAAAAAAAAAAAAGGCAAGAAAAATAAATGATCAGTGGTTTATATACCAAACTGTCAAAAAAAAAATAAAAGACCCCATATACTGGGTCGGAATAAAACAATCGTAAAAAACAGGGAAACGCAGACGAAAAAGGCAAATGTGCTACTGATTGGTGATATTACTTTTTTTTTTTGTTCGTATTTGTTTGATCAGTCAACGGTGGATTCCTTGATTGGTGAAGGATGGGAAAACTTCGCCTCTTATGTCAGTTTACGAAGGGAGGAGAGCAAAAGTGATGTCATGAATATATGCGCATGAATAGTTGCCACATAACAAACAATTATCCTTTTTTTTTTTATTTCTCCCATGACTCCTCCCTCTCTCTCCTCCACCCTCCCCGGTAGTGAATCAAGGGTAATAAAAAGATATCAACGAGGGCGGTTAGTCATCTTTCAATAAATATGCGTGGAGCACGGTTCAAAAAAGACTCACATCGTCACAAGGTATATCACAGGCGATTTTTTTTTTTGTTGACGAATAGGTTTTGATGGGATGGAATGGAACGAATACGTTAATGATGGTGGGTTCACCTCCTTGCTCACATGTTCGGCTTTAATATCAGTGTATGAACAAAAAAAAAAAAAAAAGATGGTCGGAGGATTTATACTCCGATTCGCATTTTATATTTTTTCTGTTCTGCGTCGCCTTTTTCATTCTTTCGTTCTTTCTTTCTTTTTTTTTACAGAACATTGACTTCATTCAAACTTCCATCGGACTGCTGATTTACTTGGATTAGGGTTAGGATGTGATTTAGGGGCATTTTAAAAAATGCAATACAAATACCATGGGGAAACCCTTTCATTTTGGATTCGCAAATTGGGACCACCCATTAGATTAGCCTTCATCTTCGCTTAGTGTTGTGTGAATCTTTATTAGCTTACCATTATGCTGATTATTATAGTTTATATATACTTCTTGAATAAAATATATCTTGTCTTCTATACCTTAATCTCTCTTACTTCAACTGTCTTTTCAATTAGGCGTAGGGTACATCGTTCTGAATATGTGCGTATTGAAAAAAAAAAAACGAGCGTGTGTATGTGGGCACAAAGTAAAAGTGGGGTCCTAAGCGATTTTTTCGGCCATTATGCTTTGGGTATGTAACTGTACTGTACTGTACTGTACATATATGTATGAGTGTGTTTTCAAAAGAAATGAGCTGGGATGGCTATTGGACAACTTTTGTCGAACCTTCGTCGTTTACTGGGCAACAAAAGCAGGGAGCGAATGGATGGGGTCTCTTGAGTGGGGTTTGAAAAATAGCAATGATGGACTGAAAGGGGTATGCACTGTATGACTAATATTTTGTTAGGTCAGGTCAGTGGCAAATAAAACAAGCTGTGTATAGGAAGCTGGCGAAAAAATGAGGATGGCAGGGGAGGACTTGGACAGTATGGTAAAGCACTCTTAGAATTTGATCTCGTCGGTCCTAGATTTTTACAATGACTAAGAAACAGATGATAATATTGTCATGTATCAACAAAATAGGCGAAAAGAAATCACTTGAACAATGAGAAAGCGATATCACTATCGTAGTTAAAAGAAAATCAGGAAAGTTCCAACAATTTTTGAAGCAAACGTGGATGTTGATCTGAGAGACATCGACTGTTTATCTCATCTAATGTCGCGAATACTTGTTTGTATGGTTGAAATCGAAAGAGATTAAATTTTCAGATAAAAACAAACTCAATGCATATTTCATGCGGTACTGCGTGTGCGGATTGTTAACGATCCACCGTGGGCCAGTCTTTTTCTGTAAGATCATACTTTGTCGTTCAATACAGTACTGCACAGTACATGGGATAACTATCATTAGTATACAAGCATTTCTTCATTCCTTTGAGATTGACAACATACATGACAATATATCACGTTTTCCTTTTTTTTTTTTTTTTTTAATTTGGTCAAAAAAAGATCAAACAAAGGTATAAATTGAATGAGAATCCGTGCACCTTCTTTTTTTTCCAACTCAATAACAAATTGATTCCTATCTTCAATATGGCTCATTTATCCTATGTTTTATGTGTATTCCTGATCGCTATAGCAGCAGTTCGTGGTGTACCGGTTGGAAATCAAGGAAAAGGCAGTGACTTCCCCGCGTTACCTCAAGATCATCCCAATCCACCGCCCATCCCGGCCATCCCTGAAATCCCTGGTATTCCTGATTACGAACGTTATCGAGGGGAAGAAAACGGTAATTCTAACCACCGTCAACACCATCACCATGAAAAGGATGATCGTGATGATCGTAATGATCGGGGTGATCGTGATTATCGTGGTGACCGTGATTATCGTGGTGATCGTGATTATCGTGATGATCGTGATTATCGTGGTGATCGTGACTATCGTGATGGTCGTGACTATCGTGGTGATCGTGACTATCGTGATGACTAGTGGTTTACTTCAGTTGACTCCTGTAATAAGGTAAACGTGTTCACAAGTGATGTCTATAAAGATAATAAATAACCTTTTTTTATTTTTATTTTGTTGATGGTGTCATAGAAAATATGTATATGTGTAGCCGATGACAAATTAGTCAACAAATAAACAGAAGCAAATAGTTGTATTCTTCATTAAATAAATAAAAAGAGTGTTGTGCAGCACTCCTGATTATAAAAAAGGATTAATGACACAAATTGGTTTAATGATCTCCATTTTGCATGACCGACCCGTCATTCTTTTGTATTTTGAACACAAACAGATCGATCTTTGTTTGTAGCTACCCGCATACACACTCAACATTTCTAAACCCACCCACCCCTCTCTCACAGGACCATACTTGACAGTTATGAAAGAGTATAGATCTTTTTTGTTTCACACTCGCTCCTGCAGTCATATTTATGTCATTAATCATTGTCAATATCAAATTTTTATCACTGCCACTCAATAATGATAAATACAAAATCTGCGTTGTTCACCACAAAAATACCAAAAACACCTAATTAGCCTGTGTCATACAATTATCGTGTCCCCACATTCTATCTAATAACAATAATATTGATATAAAAAAAAAAGGTGGTTTGTCCTAGGAAACTGAAGGCAAATCATCAAACTAAGATATGTGTAGGAAATCGACGTTTTAAAGACTAATATCATATGTCACTAAACATACTCACACAGCATATCACCCTTGTCTCTTTGTTTTTTCACCAGAAATTCGCCATCCCGCTATATCACCTTTAAAGTAATAAAAGCAATTGATGGCATAAGGAAAGTAGTTGTAGACAGTCTAGAAAAGCGGCACAAAATGCGCTAACGCTGTGGTTACATGCACAGTGTGGGAAATAATGACAGCAGGTGAATTAGAGAACAAGTGTTGTGAAAGATCATCAATAAGAAAATACAATAACGACATTGTTCATCGTCCGACAGGTCAAAATATGGTTAATTAATAAAATATGTGCTTTATTGAAGCATGTTGGAAGATTCTAAAGCTAAAAAAAACGTCGGGTTCAATGTGATATGGGTCTTAATGGAAAGATCTAATGGAGGGAACATCGGGGAGATCAATGTGGGAATTGAAAAATGGTCAGTATTAATCTGAAGGGACGACTGTAAGAAGGGATCTAATATACTAATCAAGACAGAAGGAAGACTAAATGACTACATTTTATTGAAGTACATCGCCGGTCAACATTAATCTAAAGGACGGCGAACATAAAAAGGGATCTATAATACAAGACTTGAAAGAGACTAATGGGACATTTTTTTAATTGAAGCAAATAAAAACAAACATATTTTATTTGGACATAGATACAAACTATAGACAAGCTAATACTAAATTAAGCTAATGGAGACTCCAAAGTTTCAGTCAATGGTGGTCATAAATCCTGAATCCAAAATGAAAGGGCTTCCCCATGCATCTTGTAATCCCTGAGCCGAAAACCCTTCTAGATTAGTCCTGATACAATTCTGGGTCCAAAATAGCCCCATTGAAGTTGAATGGTGAAGAAAAAGTAAAGAGAAAAAAAAAAATCAAAAAGAAAGAGAAACAGAGGGACAAAAAAAAAAAAAAAAAAATAGGGCGTAAATAAAAACTTCACGTGAACGGCATTTGAATTTTTTTTTTTTTTTTGGCCTCTCGGAATATTGGTTGGTGCTATGTCTTCCTGGTGATACCATAAAAACGAGACCCTTTAATACTATTCAACGTCATTAACATGATGTTTTTCTTCTTTTGATAGTAACCATCACCAGTCAGCATTTGGCAGCATGATTGGTCGCTTCCCTTAATACCCTTGCAGTCAAGTTGGAGAGCCATTCGGTCTAGTCAAGACCTCGCTCCCCTCTCCCTCACGCTCACTGTAGAATAGTTTGGCGCTAACCGTAGAAAAGAATATACTTTTTGAATAAACAAAGTTATATGACGTTATGCGTATTCTACAGTATGATACCCACTCTGTACTATGTTGTATTGTACAGTGCTTGTATGTATAAAAGGGATAAAAAAGGCTTATGTGTGTGTATGAAGAAGGAATTTCACAAGGCGATTTGGACCAACCATCACGCTCAGCGCTCCTTTCCGATATTGAAAAAAAAACACCATCCAAATTGCTTTATTCTTTTTCATCTTTACTATCCTATGTACTATATGCTTAGTATTTTCCGTGAGAACCATGTGTTGAGCTGCACCATAAAATAAAAATATATCTACAGTCAGATCATATATCACGTCCAGCATTGTGATTACTATTTATCAAGTAAGAGTTACAAAATAAAAACCGTTGCTCCCACACCTTCCCCTCAAGATCATCCTGTACGTATAGAAATTTACCATAGCCAAAATCCATAAAGAAAAAGATAATAATAATGATATAATGTCTCTCTCCCCACCCCCTCCACGCTAATTCAACCAATTTTCGAGAATATCATGACATGTATAATATAAAACACACAGATTTTTTATTGATTGATAAAGAATAATAATGATAATAATAAAACAGTTTTAACAGACTAAACTAAACATTGAAATTCATGACGATATCGTTGATACGAAACTCAACACATCGATTCGAAGGCCATGCGCATGACTACCTTGATGCCACTAAAAAGCAAAGACAAGAGATAAACGAGCCGCGGTGCAAGTTGGAGTAGGAGGGGTGACAGAGGTTGTGTTGTGATCGAGATGAATCGCTTGGTTCTGTAACGTATCGAGAGGATCATGATGGGGTATGTGTCATGGAATAAAATATGTTGTAGTTGAAAGTTGATGCTGTGGTCGAAAAAGGTGTCAGAGGGGTGGAAGAGTTGTGTACCGAGTCAAGTCGTGTCACTCGTTTCCGTCCTTCATTAGATATGGCAAATAATAGAAAAGTTTGTGTCGTATAATGTGTCCCTTCCTCCAGAAATCCTGCATAACTGTTTTGCTCCATGATGCCCGCATTCGTCCAGAATGACATGTCGCGATCAATACTAGAAGTCCGAATACACACAACCAAAATTCTTGAGGTTTGAATTGGATATTGCTGCTGTCAGGACTGCCGCGACATGGTGTGTGTGAGAGAGTCATCGTCCGCTAATGTTATAACAGTGTCACGTATCTGAAATCACATCCAAGATTAATCGTCTTCTTAACTTGCTTGCAGTAGCATAGTTTTTTTTTTCTTTTCTTTTTTTTTTTTTTTTTTTTTTTTTTGTCTATAAGCACAAAAGATAAAAGTGAGATTGAGGAGAAAGGGGTAATTTTCAAAATATACATACAAGGAGTTTGTTTCATTCAGTCATCAATCGTACCTACTTCTGCACCAGGAGTTTTCACGGAGTGGTATTATTTGAAAAAAGATAATCAAAACAAAGAGCAAAAAAAAAAAAAAAAAAAAAAAAAGAGGTGTCATTGAAATGGAATTTTAAAACCCCGGATGTACCTGATTTTTTATTTTTTTTTACCCACACTATGAACTGCACAATGTCTAATGTGTCAATTCTCCTTGCCGTAAAGGAGAAGGTTTTACTGTTTGATGCTGTTTAAGGCACGGTAATGAATAACTCAAACACACAGTCTCCTATTTTATGATTATTCTTATTTTATTTTATCAAACACCTTTATTCAATGATGATTGAGAAAGGGGGCGAACCTGATTATCTATCTATATATACGCCCCATAGAAATCTACCAACCTTTCTTCTTCTTTCATATTTTCTGCTATCCATATACTTCATCATGCATGCAAACTTTTTTTTCACCGTTGTACTTGTTGCGTTTTTATTAAGCATTTGTCGAATTGACGCCCAGCCCATCATCAAAAACAAAGCGAAACCCGAAAATACAAGTCAAACAGCAGCGATTAATAACAAACGGGATACAATGTCGCCATCTTACATTATTCCCAGTACCATGGATGCAGGTGGTATCATGCAGTCAATCATTCACCCAGGTAACCACCAATCACCAAAAAAAAATGACGACGATCCGGAAGACCAACCCATTCAACCCCCGACGACACCTACCGTTGAAGATCCGAGGATCGTCAAGATGAATCAAGCTTTTGCTAGCGTGAATGCAAGCCTCAATGCTTTGATGGTGGGCGTACAAAATGATGACTCTATTGTTGGTGAAATTAAGAAAATGGCACCCGAAGCTATGCAATTACTGCAAAAACTGGAAAAAGAGTTTGACCCGAAGGACCTTGATAAGTCTAAAAAGACATTTTCGGAACTGTTGAAAATCATCGAGAAAATGGCAGCTCAAGTGGTCGAACAGGATGATGATGCCGAAGTCCGTACATTACTTGCCAACTTGGACAAGAGCCTTCACGCTGTGGAATATGGTTTCCAATCGTTTTCTCCTTCGACTGATAGTAACCATACGCCAAACGCCAATCCCGGTGGTGATGATGGCTCTATTGCCACTACCGATGCTACTCGTCCGCCACCAGGTGGCATTTCGTCTGACTTGGCGGGTGTGGATTCTGCCATTAGTGGACAGCAAGAAGCATGACTAATGTTAGATTATATCTTCCCTTTCGTAACCATAATAAAATTATTAGTAATAAAATATATAAATAAAAAAAAATAAAAATTAGAGCGGGATACTGGAAATAATAATATTGTATCATTGTGCTGTACTGCACATAGTGTAGAAGGACGATCACAAATTGTTCCTTTCATTCCATGGTCTCCACTCTTGTTGTTGTTTTTCTCCTATCTTTTTGAACAGCTGATACGAGAAGAAAAAAAAATTTCACAAAACCAATCACTCCTATTTCAAAAGAAAAATCGAGGAGGGCTTAAAGTTCTAAACTAGTAGACAGCAAGGGCCAAAAAGCAAAAAAAAAAAAAAAAAAAAAAAAGGGGTAAGTCGAGTTATTTAAACGCCGCAATAGAAATGACGGATCAAATATGCAAATATATGTATAGTTAAAAGGTTATTCAGGACAGATCCTTCTCTTTATATAAAATCAAAATTATACCCTCGTGCTCTTTTTTTTTTTTTTTTTCTTTAGTTTTTATTGACTTCATTTAATAATCATGAAAATTAGTTACTCTATTGCTATTATCTTAAGCTGTGCTCTTCTTCAACTCACCAGTGCTACGGCGCCTGAACATGGTGATGCTGGCGCACTCACATCTCAATCCTTTGGTGGAGTCAAGCGCTCTGTGGAAAAACGATACATGGCTACAGCATTGCGACGGCGTCAAACCAATTATGCAAGTCCACCATTAGTAGCACCTGGCGCTACTCCAGCAACACCAGCAGCAGCTACATCTACTGCGCCTTCTCCAGCCGCTCAAGTCGAACCTATTTTGAATGGCATCAGTGACTCGATCAAAACCATTTTATCCGGTTTTGAAGGCAAAGAAGACGGTGAAGAAGAAACTCATGACAAAGGGGACCGTTTGGAGGCCAAACAACAAAAGCAAACCGTCAAGCTGATCAAGAAATTAATCAAGGCGATCAATGATTTGTTAGAGGAAGCCGGGCTTAAAGACGAAGCATTGGATATGGATGGTGTGCTTAAGTCTGCCGAAAAAGGGAACACTGTTGCTCCTCCTCCCTCCACCTCTGAGGAAGGGGGTGCACTCGAAGCGCGTAGCTTGGCGGAATTCTTGATGCCGCCGTCTGCCATGGATCGTGACTTGACTGCCGCCAACACCGCGCCAACCGCTCCTGAAAATCCCAACCCTGAACACGATGGTGGTGATGATGGCAGCACAGAAGGCGATAATCAACATCACAGTCATCACCCGGCTCGTCCTCCTTCTCCTCAGGTCAATACCCCTGGTGCCCCCGCCGCCCCTGCTAAGCCGAAAAATAGCGATGGTGGCACCGATGGCGACGAAGAACATCATCAACGACATCCCATTCCAGCCAAAAGAAAACGCTCCTCTGAACCAGACCCCAAGAAAATCAAATCGGCTGCTAAAAAGGTCAACGATGCCTTATCGGAATTCCTTGGTGCTGCCGGTGCACAAGAAGAAGAAGGAGGCGGCGCTGGGGCGACCGGTCTCGTTGCCCAAATCAAACAATTACTGGCGGTGTTGGACAAACCCCAAGCCTGATCAGTGTGTGACAAAGTATCCTCTCAATTTTTAATTTAATTTTTATTATCTTTTTTCTTTTCTTTTTTTTTTCCTACTGTTTTAATAATAATAATAAAAAAAAAAATGAAATATGATCTCCATTCACACTATTTGATTGGGTCAGAGACGAATTTATGAATGTTGTGTGTGTGGAATATTCACATTCCGTCACCCATGAATTTTTATTTATTCTCTCCCCCCCCACCTCCCTAATTTTTTTTTCTTTTTCTTTCCTTTGTTTTTCTAAGAACATCTTCATTGAGGTACCGGTGATTTTGGATTAGTAGTTAGCACTTGAATCAGGGGCATTTTGAAAATGCAATACAAACATTGCATGGGGAAACCCCTTTCATTTTGGATTCCAGGATTTCCAACATCCATTCGATTAGCCTACATTATAGTTTAGTACTTTGTGAATCTTGTTAGCTTAATAGAATGTTAGTTTATCATAGTTCATATCTATGTTTGAATAAAATGTGTCTTGTCCATTGACTCATCAATGTCTCATACGTTTAGTTTGTATACTACTATAGATCTGGCTTTTTTAAAAAAAAGAATAGCGTTCCTTTAGAGCAGCTGAAACTACGTGCGTTTATATTATTTATCTTTATAAAACACGACTTCTTTATATACCAACACCATTGGCATATATATTGTGTACCAGGTTCCTCTTTCTTTTTCTTTTTTTTTTTTTAATGGCTCACCAATGCTCAGCTTCGACAATTTAGTTATCCTTTCTTATGGAAATGTTTTCTGGAGTCATTTCCTTATCTCTTTACATACAGTACAGTACTGTGCAGTATCGTCTCCGTTTCCTTTATTGCGTTGTTGGTTCTTATTTTGGTAGTATATGTACCATAGGGATAGATCTTCTTTTTTTTGTTTAGTTTTTAGACGTCATTATTACTATTATTTGTATATGTGCCATATGTGTTGTGTTGTTAGGATTTTCCACAATAAAAACTTGACTTTTTTCCAGTATGTATCATATGTACAATATCTTATTTCAAGCTTTGAATGCTCTCTGACTATGTTTTGTATATAATCGTTTTCTCTGTTTCTGCTACTGGAATGTCTGTTTGGTGATTATTTTTTTTTGTATAAAATTTGTTTGGTGATTATGAAGTGATCTCCTTCCGTTCAGCTATCAAAATATTGACTTGACGATACGCACGAAGGGGCATAGATGGCAAAATCTCGTCAATCGGTGGCTGAATTGGTTTTCTGAATATTTAGCCGACGATCCCCCTTGATTTTGAAAATCTTTTTTTTTTTTTGTATTGTACATATGTGAATTCAATATTACTATACTGTTTTATGCAGAAAACTCGGTGTTTATGTAGTGCTCTGGATAGTGAGGGTAGCACGAGCTTATACTGACCAAAATGTCATACTCTATGAGCCAAAAAAAAACACTGCCCTTGAGCGGATATTGAAATATTGCATGAATCAGAAAACTGAGGAATATGAGATTGTAATGACGTTTAATAGAACCATGGTAGAAAATTTATTTATTTTATAAATTCTCAAGCCTTATAGATTTTTTGCCGTTCTAATTACACATATAGTAAGTACACCATACGTTATTCAGAAACGATGATGATACAGTATGTATGTGCTTTATTCACGATGGTAGATATATATATAAAAAAAAAAAAAAAAAAAAAAGCAAGGAGAAATCCACCTCCTGATACAATATCCTACCATATACATAGTATATACAAATGTGAAGCTACTAATATATGGCAATGTTGTGCAGTGATCATCGATGGATTGCAGAATGAGAATGGTATGTATGTATGTATATCATATACATATACTATATTTATTTTATATAATTCTGCACACAGTGCCTCGTTCTCGTTCCCCTCCTCTCCTCTCCCTTTCTCCTTTCCCCCCTTATTTCCTGATGTGTTCATATCCATTTTTTTTTCCTTTGGGGATTGTGGCTTTCTCGCTCATGAGAGGTGGAGACGGATGGTATAACATAGTAGACTGATGACCACGCGACTGTGAAAAAGAAAGAAAGAATGAAAAAAAAAAATACATCATAGTCAATAGTGATTTGTGTTGTAGGAGTCAATTGTCAATGCGGACACTGGCATGAATATCCCTTTTTTTTTTTTTTTTCTTTCAGCGATCGGCTTTATTTAAACAAATAATAAAGTGCTGGAGTTTGAAAAATGAACGAGAGACTAATGGCAAAAGATCTTCATCCCTCTCTGCCCCTTGCGGAGCTTTTTATTTTGGAGGATAAAAGAAAAAGATTTGGTGGCCTCTTTTTTTTTTTTTTTTTTTTCTGTTCTGTACCCATTATTATATACACACACACATCTATATTATCTACAATCATGGTTATGAAACTCGGTTTGATCTCAGTTGCTTTGGCTCTCTGCTTTGTGAATGTGCGCGCGGCCCCAGTGGATTTTGCTGAAGGCCAAAACTTTGATCCCGTCAAGCGTGAAGTCGGTGACAATAGCAAACTGATTCCCTTCCAAGCAGGAAGTGGATTTCTACCCCCCAAGCGTGAACTTGCCTTCGCCTCGGATGACAAAGAACAAGCTGAATTTCTACCAAGCAAACGTGGCATTGCCTTCGCCCCAGCCCAGGATGACGAAGGTGAAAGTAAATTTGCACCAGTTAAGCGTGGCACTGCATTTGAATCAGCCAAGGGTGACGGCGGGGAAAGTGGATTTGATTTTTTTGCACCGGACAAGCGTGACATTGGCTTCGCCCCAGCCCAGGATGGCGAAGGTGAAAGTAAATTTGTACCAGTTAAGCGTGGCGCTCTATTTGAATCAGCCAAGGGTGACGGCGCCGAAAGTGGATTTGGATTGTTTGCACCAGGCAAGCGTGACATTGAATTTGCACCCATCAAGCGTGACAAAGGTGAAAAGGTGGAAGAGATTATTAACGGAGCCAGTGACATTGCTAGGGACGCCCTCAAGGACAATGGTGATGGTACTGGCGAACAAGTGGGGGACGTTATTGACGATTCTGGTGCAGTCGCTCATGAGGCCATTGACAAACGTGATGCCGGAGAAATTGTTGGTGCAGTTGGTGGTGTCGTTGGTGCCGCACGAGGTTAGTTGAACAATGATAGTAGTCAATCAGGCGACTTGGCCAGTTCTCCTTCTTCATTTTATCCACCCATCTCATCATTTTAGTCTTTTCCCTCCCCATACTTCTTCTTTTTTTCTTTCCTACTTGAACGTATTAGTTGTAATAAATATCCATTTATCAATTTTATTTTTTTTTTTTTTTTTTTTTTTTTTTTTTTTTTTTTTTTTTTTTTTTTTTTTTTTTTTTTTTTTGTGGAGGTGGTCAAAAACAATGCCTTAAATACTTCTTCTATCCCATAAAAAAAAATAGAGTCGTGATATGTACTTTCCGATTATAAATAGATTATTTATTTTTTTAATTGCATACATATCGTACTATACAGGATTGTACATATGATCCACAGAAGATTGCAATTGACTTTTATTGTAGTATTTGTTTGTACTTCTCCTTTTATCAAATATAAAATAAACTCTCAGTTTTCTTGGAAGAACCATTGTTTGAGTAGTTTTCAGGAAAAATGGTGGATGGGAGGGGTTTTGTTGAAGCGTGGAATTTGATGAACAGGATTAGCCATCTTGTCCATTTCATTCTTTTGGTGGAGAATCCCTTGAAGCTCAACTAGTATCCACTTGTGGTATTTTATGTATATGTGTGTGGGGCGGGGGTATTAGGACATACATAATAGAAATAATGAACTGTGGGTATATATATATATAGTTGGCCTAACCTAATGGAGAATATAATATTTTAAAGAACGAGACTACCCAGGCGACATGGCATGGTCTAGGTTCATTATTAACGTGAACAATATAGCAGGAATAGAGCTACGGTTCATATAAAGTGATCAGGAACTGCAAACTATCCGCTTGGATTCTACGGGGAAGTGATCAGGGAGTGAATGAGCTAGAACACAAATGCGTTAAATGGCACTCACAAAATAATAGCCACAAGAACAACTTTTCTCACGATATAATGGAACAGTAAATGTGTATTAAAAGGGATATATTTTATTTGAAGGAATATGGCACATACTAAATAAACCAAGAGTGCAAGGTTCATTGTGACAAGGGGATCTAATGGAGCTAGCATGAGGGAGACTATTGGTAGATTTGAATGATGGTCAACACTGATCGGAAGGTGCGTTTGTAAACAGGGGACTTTGTATACTGTATAGTTTAGGTCATGACAAATGCTAAAATGGTATCTTTTACTGAAACGCACCAACGGTCAGCACAAAAAAAAAAAAACAAAAACGTTGATGACATTAAAAAAGGGATCTATTGCACAAGACATGAAAGAGACTAATGGGACTTTTTTCATTGGGACAAGTAAAAACGTTACGTGTTTTATTCGAATATATATTTAAACGATGGATAAGCTAGCACTAAAATAAGCCAATGAAGGCTCCAAAAAGCCAACTGATGGTGGTTCCAAATCCAAGATCCAAAATGAAAGGGTTTCCCCATGCATCTTGTAATCCCTGAGTTGAAAACGCTTCTAAACTAGTCCTGATACTATTCTAAGTCCAACATGGCCCCATAGAAGTTGAATGGTGAAGAAAAAATAAAGGGAAAAAAAAGTAATTAAAACGAAAGAGAGCCAAAAAAATAAAAAAGGTGGGAGAGAGAAAAATAAATAATCCACGTGGTCGGCATTTAAAATCCTCCCATGGTCTCCAAGAGGTTTTTGATCCATACAAAAATGGAACACCTCCCCCCCCTTTGTTTTTGCTTCACAACATTATCAACATAATATTTCTCTCCCTTTCCTTTCTTTTTTGTTTACAATAACTGTCACTATTCAACATCGCCGGTATGGTGGTTCACACTTTCTTTTTTTGAGCGGCCAACGTCACTAAAGTATGCCGCCCTGACTCTCTGGCGACTCTCTACCATTCAACAAGTTACTTTGGTTTTTTCAAGGTCATTGTCATTATTCCGCACCAACAGTATGGTGATTCTCTTGTAGAGATATAGTCATCATGATGCCTTTGGAGCCCCCCCCCACCCCTCGTACTTACTGCCACACAGCACCACTCTCACTGTAGAATAACATCCCCCTTTGATTGTAGAATAGCTTGCCTCCCTTTATTCCAAAATAAAAAAAACTTTATATATGCAAAATTTTATTAAACCCATATATATTGATTGGATCATTGGGTTCAAAGCTCAACTAAAAGGACGATGTTAACAAAAGATCTATCACATGAAACTGTATGAGATGTATTTCAATCGATGAACCATACTATTTGCCAGCTTATTTGATTGGTGGCAGATTTTAGCCGTGGTGAGCTGACGATAGAAAAAAAAGGGGGGGTGAGCGCAGGCTCTATATATTTCCTATGTCGGATCAAATTACGAACAACCTCAACTTCTATGATTGTCGTAATGGAATCCAACAAACAATACAGAAGTGGGTCACGACTTACTTGAAAAGAATTATCATGTGACGAACTTTGTGTATCCTGCCTTTTTATTTTATTTTATTTTAAAAAAAAAAGGAAGACATTTATTGACGTGCACGGAAGATCAACCATATGGTCTCATCATTTAGATCTCCGCTGTCATTTACGGTTTTTAAGGAGACTCTTCTAATTGTATCGCTATGATAGTAAGAATTTTTACTTTTTTTTTTTTTGATTTATGTAGTCCATCTTAATTAGAATCATCATGATTACATATATATTTCAAAAAAAAACATTCTTATTAAATTCTTTCATGGGCAATTCACATGTACCAAAAAAAAAAAAAAAAAAAAAAAAAAAAAAATACTCTACTAACACTTGAAACCTTATATGCAAAAGGAGCCATGTTTAATTTAAATGCCAGCCGCGATCTGTAGTGGATCATAGGAGATCATCACGTAAATATGTAATGAAAAAAAAAAAAAAAAATTAACCACTAAATGGATTCCAAAAGGGGAGACGATTGTCTTTTTTTTTTTTAATAAAAAAAAAAACATATATATATAAGTTGTTTTCGCGAACCAAAGAAAAAAAAAACAATAACAATAACAAAACTTGATCATTACAACATAAATCAATCAAACCAACAATGAAATTCAACGTGATATTTATCAGTATGGCCATTGGTCTTTTGATGCAATCTGTGAAATCAGCGCCTGTGGACAATACCAAGAATGATGTAGCTGAGAATGACGGTGTGGATGTGACACCATACCATATTGATGTGCCCGATGCTGGTGTCCATATCGACGAAAATGGTGTGCAAGTGGATAAGGATTTCGATGGTGACCAAAAAAAGACCCCCGGTGCTGATGTGGATGCGGACGCGGATGTTGATGTGGACACTGCCGATGCTGATGCTGATGTGGATACTACTGCCGATACTGATGCTGATGTGGATGTGGATACTACTGCCGATGCTGATGCAGATGTGGATACTACTGCCGATGCCAAAGCCAAGGCGGATGCGGATGTGGATGCTGCTACCAACAAAGACGACAAAGATGCCTCGGTTTCATCCAATGACCCTTCCACAATCGACAAACGCAGTCCTTTTCTCGGCGGACTTTCCGTGACCAGTGAGGGGATTGATGTGCCAGAAGCGGGTGTGCATGTAGGCGGAGGTCCTGATACGAATGACTTGGCTGAAGGTGATGATGATATAACGATGGATGATCAAGCGATGGCCAAACGTAATGGGGTCGATGTGGCACCGATGGGGTTGCATGTGGGTCCTGGCAGTGGTGATCCTGCGATGGCGTCTGCAAGTGGTGCTGCGGCTCAACTCAAGGCGGTGACGGGCTTATTGGCCAAACGCGATGGAAGCAACGATGACGATGGGGACGATTTGTTGAAACACCCTACGGGCCGCGGACCACAACGCGTTGCTGCTGCGAAGTCTGCTCAAGCTATGGATGCCGAGGCGGCAAAAGACGCGATGACCAAACGTGAAGAACAGGATCAACCAGGCCCTCCTCCTCCTGGCTTGACGGCTGAACAACTGGATGATTACTATACCAAGAAACGCGATCGTATTGCTCATCCCGCACAGCGTCAAGCAGCTGCCAATGCTTATCCCAACGGATACCTTTCTGAAGATGCGGCCGATGCCATGACATAAAGCTTTGCCTGGCTTTTTTCGTTCACTTTGCTTTCCTTTTTTTTTTTTTTTATAAACATATTCCCTCTCTTTTTTTTTCTTTTGCTGAAATTTTGCTTTCTCCTTTTTGCTTTTTATTTTTTATCGCAATAATAAAATTATATCTGCTTTTTCTCTTTATTTGATCCTGCATTTTTTTTTTTTTGTGGAATTTGGAACACCGTCAGACTTTGGCAAAAAAAAAAAAAAAAAGTCGCATCTTTTTTGTCCCCTTTTTCTTTTCCCATTCTCTGCTTGCTACATATATTTAGTACAGATCGACTACTCTATCTTATAAGCAAATCGAAAACTCATTCTTTGTATCTTGACTAGATCATTCCTGACACATTAATCTCTCGTCAAGCGTCCCTGTCCTTTTTCTTGAATAGGGTACCGATCATTCTTATGCGATTCTTTTTGGCGACTTGATTTGTCAGTATCTTTTTTAGTGTGAATTGCAAGGTAAGCGCTTTTTTTTTTTTAATCTGCAACTCCTTTCTTTGGGTTACTTTTTGAAATACTCACCATTGTGTTTCATCCATGTTGTTCTTGGGCTTGGATCATGCCAATGCGGCAAACCAAGTCCATCAGGGTCTATGGATTTCTTTTTTGTCTTGGTATGAATGATGATGAACTGCAAACAGTTTTGGACACATCCCTTCAAGATCTCCTGCTCCATCCAACGGAATGTATTCCATGAATCACACCCATCTGCTGTTCATCTCTCTCTCTTTATATGTAGACACGACTTCATCTTGCACCTGTTTACAAGTGGCTGGACCCGTCCGTTACATGCTTTCCATGATGGAAAACCTGTGTTTGATGGATAGAAAGGATGAATCGGTGGCTACAATGAAAGCATGGCTCTCTTATGTGTGTGTGTGTGTGGTTGGTAATCCTTTATCCCGTAAGTACCTTTTTTTTTTTTTTTTTTTTTTTACGATATACTCACACATACATACTGTGTAGACTCACACACGGATTTTCACAGTTATTGGATTCTTCAATAGGATGGCGACATGTTGGGAGGGGAAAGTGTTGATAGAAGGTAGCTGGATACGGGATACATATGAACTGGGGCTAGCTACCGTTGATGGACGACATAATATATATAAAAAAAAAGGCAGTGATGGGGCGGAATCGGCAGGGATCAATGTGAAGGGGGGGAGGTCCAAAAATGACTTGGATGCGCGATACATCAACTCTTGGTACGATATGCAGATGGTGACAATGTTCTTTATTGACTTTTCCTTTGACTCCTCTTTCTTGTACTATCTTTTAGGGTATCTTTTTAGAATGAGGGAAATCGACGCATGACAAGAATCGGCTTCATGATTAGGGGTAGCATAGTTTTAGTATAGTGTCATTTTAGTTTAGCTGATTGAATGAGCGGCTTGCTATATATTTTAATAAAAAAAAACAACGATTTGCAATTGTATTTTTACTTGAAATGTGTCTGTGTTATCAAATGATTTTGGATGGGCGACTTATATAAACTTGGGACAACAGTGACTTGCGGAGGGATTTGACAACGAAGAGAAGGAAGGGGGGTTATGAAGCATAAAAGTCAAAAGGATTTGGCTGACCAAGGAAATGCGATAGTCTTCAATTTATATATAAGATTTAGGTTAGAAAAAAAAAAAAATAGGAGAAAACCAAGATTAGCTTGTAGGCAGGTCAGTTTTGTTTTTGCATTCCATTTTACCACAAAGTATGATAGACTTGTATTCATCACTATAGATATGAAGGTTCCACACACAATAAAAACCCCCATCACAATGTCCATTGTACATTTCCACATCATGCTTTTGATAATACGCTGTCTCCTTTCTCTTCTATTTTTGCTTCTGTATTTTCGTAAAACATGGCGACTTTGCAAAAGAACAGTTGTTGGATCATATGCTAGCTGGTCCCTTTTTGACGGAATATCACACATACATAACGATGTATCTTCCACAAATCGACACTCCCTTTTTCGCTTGTGCACCATGTTCTTGCATTAAAAAAATTGCTGCTTCTCCATAACAATGGTTTAGATGCGTGTGGAGAGCAAGCTGCATGTATGGTATAGGAGGTCGATGACCTACGCACACCCTTACCCCCCCCCCGATTGTTTTAAAGTCCCACATACGACCCACTCCCTTCCTCCGTACCCTTGACTGAAACTATTTTTTTTTCTTCTTCTTTGTCTGCATGTGCCTGTTTTTAACCTTTCATATTAATAATAATAATAATAGTAATAATAAAAAGGTTGGCCAGAAAACACACGAGCGGAATTTTAATAGGAAGCAATAGACTTTTTTTTTTTTGCATGCGAAGGAGTGAGCGAGACCTACCCACACTGTACATTGTCCTCGAAAGGGTCATTTGGAAGCTTTCACTCCCAAAAATGGAGGAGAGAAAAAAAAATTATTTAGTCATTTGATACAAAGCCATGACGGACATGGATCAAAGAAAAGGATGTGCTTTTTTTTTTTTGTTCCAAAGGCTTGGTGGAGTATTGACAAAGAATACCCCTAGATATTATCAACACAAAATTAATTGTATAAAAAAACGATAAAAAGATCTACTTCTTAGCCTTACGTCTCATAAAAAGTGGTGGGAATATATAAAAATAAAAAAGTTGTTAAGTGAGGAGGGGGGGGGGAGGATTTATGCTCCTCAAAATAGATCGTCCATTTGATCACACAATATATATTTGTTAAGTGTGGGGGGGGGAAGCGAATAAATGGGTTTGTTGCTGGGAGCGGAGATGATCACTGCAGTGTTTCTATCGGATGAGTTTTCTTCTGCTGCCAGAAAATGAATTGAGTGACCCGACTATTCCCTTACTTGATGTACTTTGATGAACATGAGGACATACGCGCTATATCAGACAACTAAATTGTAAATCTCAGTTTAGCTGGGGGGTTTTTTTTTCTTGGCTGGCGGAGAGACAAAGAAAAAGTTCAGGTATCACATAATAACAAGAAATAAGGGGTGGGGCAAGAAGAGCGGGATCGGTTTTTTGTTTTGTTTTATGTCATTGGAAATAAAATCACGATATCGGTTCATTTACAATAAACTCAGCCAGGTTTTTTTTTTTTTTTTCTGACAATTAAACCTGAACTAAAACTCTTATTGCATGAAATAAAAGTAAAAATAAAAACCAGCTTTTTCATTCTATGGTCGTTTGATCAAAACTTGAAAGCCGAATGTTTAATGTAACACTTCAAGGAGAATGCTCCAAAGGCGGATGAAAAAAAACAAAAAAACAAAAAAAAAAAAGTGTGTATGGTATGATTTCACATACGACGGGTTAAAAAAAAAATCACAAAAAGAAAAGGCGGAGAGGGAAAAAAAATAGAGAAATCGTGTCAATTCGCATTGCTCCTTTTTTATCATGAACAATGAATTTGTGTTGATGTGTTATATTTTTGTACAACATATGTTTGACGGTATTCTCTTCTGTGCACGCATCAAGAAGTATAGAGTTCATCTCTTTGTTTACAATAGCATCCTCATAGCAAAAAAGCCTTGTTTTTTTAAAAAAAAACTCCAAAAGGAGTGGCGAGCCAACTCCTATCCTTCAGTATCATATAAACAAGCTTGCCTTTTTTTTAAAAAAAAGAAGGGGGGAAAATGTCAACGGGGACGGTGTGGATTCATTTTTAAAGTTATGGTGCCGTCTCCTTCCCTCCTTGATACGATACACCGTTCATGGTCAATTTTTTTTTTTTCCTCCTATTTATTGAAACAAAGAAAGACTATTTTTTCTTTTCTTTTTGGTTGACCTTTTCATAGCCTCCTTTTTTTTTTTTTTTGTTGTTGTTGTTGTTGTTGATGTTCATATCTTGATATTTGCACACCGCACACTCATCATTGATTACCATTTATCTAGTTGGGTTAAGGAGGTCAGTCCTGTAAAATAATGAGGCTAACCTAGAGACAATCAAATTTACTTTTCATATTTGTTGATTCCCCGCCAATGATCGACCAATGATCGCACGACGCAATCCACCTTCATTTGCATGATTTCCAATTCACCAATTAGAGTGGCGTCGGTTTGTTAAAAAAAAAAAAAAAAAAAGGACACCTCCTATAGTGAGTGTGTATGTTGAAACTCCATCCTTCATTTCGATATGACAACTCCAACAAGGAGGAGCTAATGAAAAGGAGGGAGTTTTTTCTTCTTTTCTTTGTCTTCATGTATGTGGAGAGAGCGAGGGACTGTTTAAAAAAAAAATGATGAAATCTAATAATTTACTGCCTTTGTTAAATTAGTATTTAAACCCCACTTCCAATTTTGAGATTTTTTTATTCTTTTCTTTCTTTCTCTCTCTTAATTTCAATTTTTTTTTTATCTCCCTCTCCTTTGTCCCTTTTTGATCATTTATATCATTATGAAACTTATTTCTATTACACTGACATTAGCTGCCTTGTGTTTACTTGAACGTATCCAAGCTGCCCCTACGATGCTTCGACGTGATGGTGGTGATCGTGAAGGTGGGAAAGATATCCTAGGCGGTGGTGCTATCACGCAAAATGACATTCTCAAGAACAACAACCTAATCACGCTACTCAGTTCTGCCAAGGCAGGCGATGGTGATAGTGATGGTAATGGTGACCGTAAAGGTGGTGGCGGTCTTGTAGGTGGTGGTCTTGCGAATCAAAATGACATTCTTTCCGGCAACAACTTGATCGCTATTGGTAGCCAGGCCAAATCCAATGCCAAACGGGGTGACAATGGGGATCGTGTTGGTGGCAAAGATATCTTGGGTGGTGGACTTGCGAATCAAAATGATATTATCAAGGACAATAACATCGCCAGCGTTCTCAGCCAAGCCGTCACCAACCACAAAAAGCGGGATAGCGGTGACCGTGAAGGTGGCGGTGGCTTTTTGGGTGGTGGTGTAGTCAATCAAAACGACATTATCAAGGGCAACAACATTATCAATGCTATCGGTGTTGCTCATGCTGGCAGCAAACGCAAGCGTGGTGGTGATGATGGTGACCGTGAAGGTGGTGGTGGCTTTTTAGGTGGTGGTGCTGTCAACCAAAACGACATTATCAAGGGCAACAACCTCGTCGATGTTCTCAGTCTAGCAAGTGCCAACCATCGCAAGCGTGGTGATGATGGTGACCGTGAAGGTGGAGGTGGCTTTTTGGGTGGTGGTGCCATCAACCAAAACGACATTATCAAGGGCAACAATCTCCTCAGCGTCCTCAGTCTCGCTCATACCGGTGACAAGCGGGACATGATGCGCCGCCGTAGCAATGCTGAAGAATTGGTGGGAAAATTGACCAATGACAAGGTGCTTGCTGATCTTGGTGAACTTGGTGGTGACGAAACGGGTGCCATCAACGATGTGCTTGGTGGTGACAATGATGGGTATTTCCAATTGGTATCTGGCACTGTGGGTGAAATTCTTCAAGGCGGGGATGAAGAAAGTGGACTCAAGGAATCGCTCACGTCTCTTTTCGGTACTGTGGATCAAGTCATTGAAGGTGCCGGTGTAAATGATTTGAAATTGACCAAGGCATTGGATGTCAAGGAAACCGCCTTGGGCAAGCGCGCTCCCAAGGAACCCAAGGAACCCAAGGGTGGTGCTGCCAAGACTGATGCGTCTGGTGCTGCTGCTACTACTCCAAAAATTGGTACTACTGCAAAGAACGGTGCTGCTCCCAAGCATGATGCTGCTGCCGAAAACTTACAACGTCGTGGTGTTGATGATGCTGTGGATTTGGATGGACTTGTCGACCAGGCGGTGGGTGAACTTCATGATCTCATTGACAAATCGGGCGAAAAACATGAACCTGTATCTCGATTGGCTAAACTGGTCAAGGGTTTGTTGGAATCTGTCTTGAACAAGAAGGTCGATACCGGTGATATCTCAAAACGTGAATATTTGACAAAACTGCTTACCAGAGCTGCTGCTATCCGAAATGATGCTTAAGCCAACCGCTTTGTCTCTCTTTTGGTGATTGAAGAACCTCATCCCTTTATTTTATTTTTATTTTATTTTTTGTTGTTATTCCTTTTGTTTGTGTTTTTGTATTCCTATCACTTTTTTGTTAGATTATTGAATACCTTTCTCCCCTTTCCCTTTCTCTTTGTGCCTTTTTATTTTTATTTTATTCGTAATTTTTATTTTAATAAAACAAAACCACCGTTTTTTATATTGTTCTGTATACAATTCATTGCCACCACTTCTGTTTTTTTTTTTTTTTTGTTATCAGAAGTCAATACAAGTGACGTCTGACCACTGCACTATAAATCAAGTCTTTTGTCCTTCCAAAAAAAAAAAAGTCCATCGGATCTTCACACTCCGATCCACCTAATTTTCTATTTTATCCCTCTTTTTTTCATATTCCTTTCTTTTCTTTCTTTCTAATTTTTTTTAGGACATTGACATCAATGTGTGTACTGGTGATCTGGGGCTAGTGGTTAGAACTTGAATCAGGGGCATTTAAAAAATGCAATACAAACATCATGGGAAACCCCTTTCATTTTGGATTCGTGATTTCCATCCACCATTAAATTAGTCTTCATCACAGTTTAGTCTCATTTAAATCTTTATTATCTTGGGTTAGTACAAGTTATTATATTTTTTTTTATATATCTACGTCTGAATAAAATATGCGTTGTATTTTCACCATTAGTATGTCTCATGTGTTTTCATTTGTCTTGTTGATTGATGTGTATAGCATGTAGAAATAAAAATTGGCGCGCGCGCGCGTGTGTGTGTGTGTGCAAAACAAAAAGGGGGGCTCGAACGTTTGAAGGCAATGATATTATATGTGTCCAAATAAAATATCATCCGAATCACCCACAAAGACAAAAGTGGGAGGTTTTGATTATGTCTGAGGGAGGGGAGTGGGACTATATCCATATGTATTATTTTTATCATATGATGTTGTTACGGACTTGAATAAAAATAACTCACACTTCATTTTCATTATTATTGTTTTGTTTGTTTTACACTGACCTTTATTGTGATTTGTATACAACATATTTGTTGGTGTGTGAGTTAATTATATATGTATTTTACAAAGTGTCTTATGACTATTTTACTAAGTGGAATTTGTTTATTTATTTGACACACACGGCATTGGGAGGGGATGCAACACCTTTGAATTTGTTCAAAGGAGCACTTGTGAAGAAGAATTCGTAGACATTATCCTTGGCGCAATCGTCGGCAAGTGGATCCAAATTAAACATTTCACCAATAGGAGATCCGATACTTGCAATTAAAAAGTTATCTAATGGGTTGGGGGAAAGAGGGAGCGATTAGTATCATATGAAATATATAATTATATGTAACAAAAGCCATTTCACTTACGGCAAGAGGCGGTCCAATCGGGAGCAGGCAATGCCTCGAATCCAGGATTATCCCCAGCGACAGCAGCAAAATGATGATTCCAGATCCAAGCGAAGGTTTCAGGGCATGCCTTTATACCGCAAGAACGAGGATGTTCAGGATCAGTGATATGGTCTTTGACCTTGTCGCCCAATTGATCGTACTTTGAGATCCAGCCGAAGCGAACCAATAAAACATCCCCCTTTTGGAATGTCACATTTTGAGCTTTTGCTACCAAATCCAATTCTTCCACCGTGACTTCATTGTATTCAAAAGGATCAAAATCAGGGCGGTGTTTTTGAGCCCATCGTCCATAGTCAAGCAAGACTGCTCGTGTCGCTATACCATGACGAGCCATATGGTGAATCCCAAGACGCCCGTTGCCATTTTCATTTGTGTCGGAGGGGTCCACCCCGTTATAAAATTTGCCACTGGCAAGGTGGGCGAAATGGCACAAGCCATCCCATTGGCTTGATGCTACAGAAGGAAAAATCAGTCAACAACAAAAAAAAAAAAAAAAAAAAAAAAAAAAAAAAAAAAGTGGGTATATCAATGGTTTACCTTGGGGATTAAACCCATCATAAAAGTCATCTTTGATTAAGCCGTCAAAGAAAGACTTGTAGTTATGGGTGATGACTTCACGACCCAACAAGGTGGGATAAGGCTTTTCTAAATCCCAATTCAAAGGGAAGGCTCGGCCTTTCTTGACAGATTGGATTGCCTTCATGAAGGGAGTTGAATAAAAATAAAAGAAAAAGTGAGTGAAAGGAATCCTCAGTTTGATTTTATTAATATCATACATACGTTGACAGTAATTTCAGGCGTAATATTATTCAAGGTACCCAAGTTATCATCTTCACCCCATACGCCCCAAGCAGTTTTGTCGGGGTATTTGGGATCAATAGGCAATTGGTCGTAGGTAGGAAGAGAAGTAGGAGGAGTCATATTTGAGTAAGTATTGTTGATAAAATAAAATGAAAATGGAAAAAAAAACTGGGAAATCTTTTGTAACGCTTTTATAGTATTTTTTTTTCTTCTTCTTTTTTCGATTGAATGATCGGGTTTCAAGGCCGAGATGAAATATGACAAATATTCTCGTCCACCATGATGACATATTCAAAAGCTTACTACAAGTTGTTAATAATGTCGATATGGTGTTGATGGTATTACTGTGTGGGACAAAAGTGGTGCTATAATGAGAATGTACGACTGCGCAGTATAAATAAAACTCCGGTGGAACACTTTGGTGTTTGATTTTTCATCCCCCCTCCCAGTTTTCTAACAGAAAAAAAAAAGGGCGGTGCCTTTCTCCGTCTAGAGGCGGTACTTAAAATAGCCGAAAGAATAGTTTTTCCCCATATTGTGGAAAAGATCACCATGGCGCACAGGCTCCGGGAGATTTATCCGAGCATTCTCACCGCGTCGCCCATATGCGCGCACGGTCGCTATGAAAAACTAAAAGTAAAATAGTATAGCGTATTTAATGACGTAAAAAGCGTTATGAATTGTATTTGTTCAAGCCACAGTTGTATAGTAATTTACCTATTTTTACCGTTAATCTTAAATGACTAATCGAAGGTTCTCGGACGTACTGATTAATTTACCCCATTTCGCTATAAATCTATGATATCCAGACTATAGATAAGGGTTGGTTTTTTTTTTTGAAAAGCGATGATGCGGAAGATGAAACATTTATAATACAAAATATACACAAAAATGCCACATCATCTTTTTGACCACAATGATTTTCAAATAATGCGAGATCTGTTTCTGGAAATAAAAATGATCTTTTTTTATAACTCACTCCAATGCCATATTTATCTATTAGATTACCCCAAATTTGAGTTTTTCATGTTTTCTACCACCATATATTTTCAAAATGCGGTCCCAGGGCCACTTCACATACCAAATGTTACTTTATTGCCGATGTACCTTTCCTGTTGATTGTCCAAGAATGTGGAGCTCATACGTACAGTATAGTGCAAATGACCTATATATAATTGGTAGCACAGTTTATCTCTAGATCGCCTATGGTGTTGTTCCGCACGAAAGTTTCAAAGTGTCTGGGGAATTTGATATTGGTTCGTTTGGCTGAAGTGAAGGAATTGCCCTCCACCTCCCACCAAAAAATAATTGAAGTTCCGCAAATGTGATTTTATTTCTTTGATTTTTTTTTTCTCACTCTCATTCCTTTTTCTCCTTTGTTTTTTCTTCACCATTCGACCTTTTTGAGGTGATGTTGGACTTAGATTAGTGTTAAGACTAGTTTCAAAGCGTTTTCAGAACAGGGATCACAACTTGCATGGGGAAACTGATGTGATTTAGCTTTATTTATGATTTTGACATTTCGGGTTTAGTTTTTTTTACCCCTTTTTAGTTTATATTTTTTACACTTTCCATTCTTTCTCTTCTTCCTCTTATTTTTTTATCTCAAACCACTCTACTTTTTAACATACTTTATTGAACCGGCCATAGTCGGTAAGTGTTATTTTATTCGCCCTTCATTTCTCTTTTATGTAAATATGATGTGGGTGCTAAATACCCACTTTTAATAAATTAGGTTCTTTTTACACAACAAATCTTCACTCTATATCAAATTGGTGCTCACTACAGGGGAGATTATCGTATACTCGTCTTTCTCAACAATAGTAACGAATCTCACCTTCGAAACCTTTCCTCAAAATATTTATATTTTTGAAACACTTTGCCTATTCAAACACTTCAAAATTACCAAATCCAACAAAATCAACAAAAACAACAAAAACAACAAAAACAACAAAATCAACAAAAACAACCAACCAAATCAACCAAATCAACCAAATCAACCAAATCAATCAAATCAACAACCAACTAAACAAAACAATATGTCAATGAAAGCCCCGAAACTTCTAGACAAGCGATACGGTGAATGGCTCACCGTCTTTGAAAGGATTGCTTCATTTAACGAATGGCCTGAAGATGAAAAGCTAACCAGGGCAGTCATGTCTTTGACAGGCTCTGCCCAATCTTGGGCTATCCGATCATCACACACCTCATGGAAATCTTTTGTCAAGGACTTCAAGGATAGATACATGAAAAAGGAAAACGTCTTTACTTACTACTCAAAGCTCACTTCCATCAAGCAAAAACGTGGAGAAAGCAATCGTAAATTCATCCATCGTGTAGACAAATTGTGGACCTCTTATAAAGCTATTGCCAATGATTCTGGTGAACCCATTCCTTCCTTTGAATTGCTTGTAATCAAAAACATCATCAAGGGCCTGAAATCCAAATCTCTTCGCTGTGCTTTGAGGATGCAAGGTTATGTCACTGTTGCAAGCTTCATCCAGGGTTTCCGGGATGTAAATGACCTCTCTGGCTCTGAAGACGAATCGGACTCGTCATTAGATTCTGATCATTCAAGTTCCTCTAAATCCTCTCAAGACTCTATCTCATCCAAGCTGGTAACCAAGCCTGGAATCATCAGTCAACCTACCATCCTTCCTAACAGTACCAACGTGGAGGAATTAGTTGAATCAGTGAAGAAGCTGACGGTGGTCCTCATGTCGAAAAATATTGTGGATGCGAATTCAGATTCGGCGTCATCTTCAAAGGCTCAAAGTACACAGTCTATCCCACGCTCCCACTATCCTTGTACAAATTGTAATGAAAAAGGTCATGGTCCTAGCAAATGCAAGAGGCCTTGTAAATACTGTGAAGGTGACCATAGGTTTTATGATTGTGAACAACATAAAAAAACCACGCCTGCTGTTGATTCAAAACTATGTTTACCCGAAGTCCTGAAGGTTACGGATGCCATGGCCATTACCAGGAAGGCGAAGGAAGCGGATCTACAAACAGCTACTCCAAACAAACGGTTGAAGGTTAAAATCAATTCTTCTTCTGATGTTACCCCTCTCACTGATAATCCTTTGGATGCCATTCAACTCCTCAATGAACCTGTCTTCTCAGTCTCACTCTCTCAATTAGCTGATCTTAGTCCAAGCATAAGAACAACATTGAAAAATGGTCTCACCAAGCATCATGTCAAGAAGGGAACAGCCCTGAAACTAGTACCTGACTCTCAATCAGTTGAATTTGCTCTGCCTGAAGGAAATTCTGCACCTCACACACAAGGTATGGTTGCAGGATGTCACTGCCCTATGATTTTGGATGGTGGTGCTACCCAATGTATTATAAGCAAAAACCTTGCTTTGTATCTCGGAATCCATGAACTTGATGCTACGGATACTCTATTAATGATGGCTAGTGGGAAAACTGTGACTCCTCTCGGTCTATTAAAGAATTTACTCATCTCTGTTGGTAAATCCAAGGATGTTTCGGTTGAAGCCGTCTGTCTGGATGTGGATGATTATGACTTCTTGGTTGGAAGGTTGGCATTCCATGCTCTGGGTATAGACACTGATTGGAAAACACACTCTTGGACTGTCATGGATACTAAAGGAAATAAATCGCCATTGAAGGTTTCCTATCGCCACACCAGGCTCACTGGAAATTTCCCTCCCCAATCTAGCCCTGAATCTATTGAAGATAGTGACAGCGATACCTCTTCTCAAGTTTCGTCTGAATCCATTATCTCATCACCTACCGAACAGGATCAATCCCCTGCCTATCTTGTGGCATTTGCTGGTCTCGCTGATTCAAATACTTCAGAAAATGATGATGTGGATCCTCGCCTTGGTAACCTTGTTAGTCGTATACAATCCAACAGGGTCATTCAAGATTTGAATATGGTAGATGAAGTCACTGACTGTATTCAAAGAAATGTTGATTGTTTTGGAACTGATTATCAACATCTCAGACAAACGGATGTTACCACTCTACATGTCGAAACCGGGGATGCTCTCCCTATCTACCATAGACCTTATGGAAATCTCTCTTTCAAGGAAAAGGAATTTTTGAAACAAGAACTCACTGCCATGGTTGATAATGGTATCATTATTCCTACTACTTATCTTCCTTCTAATTCAAAAGCTTCTGGATGGTCATTCCCTTGTCGGCTTATCCAGAAGAAAACTGGTGATAAACGTTTGGTCACAAATTTTATGGATTTGAACAAAGTTACGGTCAGAGATACATGGCCGTTGCCCATTATGATTGAATTATTGGAACAATTGGGGGGATCAACTTTATTCTCTTCCATGGATCTTCTTAAGGGATTCCATCAAATCAAGGTACAAGATTCTTCCATAAATAAACTCACCATCGCTACTCCTTTTGGGAACTATTCTTATGTGGTAATGCCTTTTGGTATACAAAATGGTCCCTCTACCTTCTGTAGAGCTATCTACCTTGCTTTAAATGAATTATTAAACAAGTCTGTGGTGGCCTATATCGACGATATCATTGTACACTCCCCTTCTCCAAACAAACATCTCCTTGACCTGGAAGAATTCTTTGCGTGTATCAAAAACGCCAATATGGTTCTTAATGCCAATAAATGCTCGTTCTTTGATCGGTCGGTCTTCTTTGTGGGGTTTATTGCCAACGAATTTGGGTATTATCCTGATCCTAAAAGGGTGGAAGTTATTCAGACATTCCCCAGACCATTGTGCCAAAGGGATGTCAGAGCCTTCTTAGGCATTATTGGATTTTACCGTCGACATGTACAATCGTTTGCGGATCAAACGGCTCCTTTGACTCTTCTTCTCAAAAAAGACGCATACTTTACCTGGACTGAACAGATGGAAAAGTGTTTCCAACAAGCGAAATCGTTGTTGTCTCAGAAATGTTTACTGGTTTACCCTGATCCAAACAAGCCCTTTTATCTGTTCACGGACGCTTCTGACATCGGTATAGGTGCCGCCCTATGTCACAAAGATGAAAATGAATATGTGCCGATCGCTTTTATATCAAGAAAATTGCAAGCTGCTGAAATCAAGTATCCCACCGTGGAAAAAGAATTGTTAGCCGTTGTCTACGCTTTCAAGCAATTTCGCAAGTTTCTCTTGGATAAGGAATTTTTCCTTTTCACAGATAATTCAGCTGTGACCTATCTGTTTGTCAAGCAAGATGCCTCACAACGTTTACAAAGATGGACCCTTTGTTGCCTGGAATACTCATTCATTGTAAAACATCTCCCTGGTAAACAGAATGTGGTAGCCGACACACTGTCAAGATTTCCTCCAACGCATGAACCCATATCAAATGGACAAGACGACATCGAATTTCTGTATCATGGTCTTTTATTAATGGATGCTTTTTACGAATCTGAACTTGCCTTGATCTTCAAATTCTTACAACATCCCTGGTCTCAACGCTTCAATTCCAAAGTTAAACAACAAGCTCGATTTTACTTTATTCACAATGGAAAATTAAACAAACGTGTCGGCGAACGGTCAGTGGTTGTCCCTTTCATTCCGGAACGACAAAGTATCATAAAAATGATACACGATGGACATGGTCACTTCGGATCGCAATCTTCTTGGTCAATTTTATACCTTCATTATTGGTGGCCTTCTGCCTATAAGGATCTCAAGCATTTTCTACAATCATGTCACGACTGCCAAATGTTCTCAAGTGGCATTGAAGCACATTACTCTCACCATGTGGTTGGTACAAGACTCTTTGAACAATTCAGCATTGATTTTATTGGACCCTTTCCTGTCACGTCAAGAGGAAGTAAATTCATCGTCCTGGCGGTGGAAAACTTTTCCAGATGGCCAATTGCCCTCGCTACTAAGGATAACGATGCTATTACTGCTGCAAGATTCATGTACTCTGAATTGTTTTGTAATTTCGGCCCTCCCACTCATCTCTTGTCGGATAATGGGGTACATTTTTTAAATCATACTGTCAAGCAATTTTTGGAAATCATAAAAACAAATCACAAACTCACCTCTATCTATTATCCTGAATGTAATGGAATGGTCGAAAGAATTAATGGTGTCATCATTGGAAGTCTCAAAAAAATCGCTCAAGAACAACAAGAAAATTGGGACCTACTATTACCTGCTGCGTTATATGCTTATCGTATCAAATGTCATTCTAGATTGAAAATTTCCCCATTCGAAGCATTATATGGACAAAGTCCTGTTTTCCCTATGGAGGACGTTCTGTTTAAGGTTGGCAAGGTCATAGGCTATGAAAGATTGGTCAGATTGTGGGGCTTAAGGAAAACACTCGAAACCAATGCTGTGGAATTAGAAGCAAAATCGAAGCAAGCAAAAGGAAAACCTCTATTCAAGACTGGCGACAAAGTTATAATGGTCAATTCCAAGCGTAGGGGACAAAGCAAACTTGATCCCAAATACTTCCCAATCATCTATCGTATCATCAAAGGATTTCATAACTCGTACGAGTTGATGGAAGAAGATGGAACAAAATTCAAACATAAGGTCAACGCCAAAAACTTGAAGTTATATCGACAACCCGATGAAGAGGTTAACCAGATAACTTCTGATTAAGTTGGGGAGACTGATGTGATTTAGCTTTATTTATGATTTTGACATTTCGGGTTTAGTTTTTTTTACCCCTTTTTAGTTTATATTTTTTACACTTTCCATTCTTTCTCTTCTTCCTCTTATTTTTTTATCTCAAACCACTCTACTTTTTAACATACTTTATTGAACCGGCCATAGTCGGTAAGTGTTATTTTATTCGCCCTTCATTTCTCTTTTATGTAAATATGATGTGGGTGCTAAATACCCACTTTTAATAAATTAGGTTCTTTTTACACAACAAATCTTCACTCTATATCAGAAACCCTTTCATTTTGGATCTAGGATCTGAGGGCGTCGTTAGCTGGGTTCCTTGGACCTTCATTAGTTTAGCATTAATTTGTCTATCTTTTATAACTGTATTTGAATAAAATATGCCTCTTTTTACTTTCTCGAATGATATATATGTCCGATCAGCCTTTTCTTCAGTCTTGTACAATAGATCCGATTTATACTATCATCACCTCCATTATGAGTGTTGGCTGTTATTGTTGTACTTCAATAACAGACTCCGCTTTCGTCTTTTTCAGGGCATGTACAGTATATTAGCCCACATTTTATAACCGTCCTTTTATATTAGTATTGACCATCCTTCAAATTACACTTTAAAACTTTCTCATGCTTTCGGATCCTTCCATAAAACCGCATGTTACAATAAACCCGTTGCTTTTAGTTTTAGTATCTCCCAATATTTTTTAATAAAGTATGCCATTTTATTCACACAGTCTGAACCAATCGTGTAATAAATAATGCCATTACTGTACCCGTTGCTGTGAGAGAACCACCTAACATCTACTTTTTTAATTCACCCATTATTTCCTTTCCCTTTAAATCGGACTTCCCGTAGTGTATTCTTTTTCCAGAAAACTCTCCAGGCACAATATATATATTCTTATCAAACATAGAGCAACTGTATTCAATGATGGCTCCAATCTATCACATGATATTATATATGTCCATATTGTTGAAGATTGCTTGCTTTTTTTACTCCACTCGTTTTATTTGCTCATTCCCATTATTTCAGTTTAGGGGATGATTATTTATATGTTTTAATAAAGATGAGTTCAATTTCATGACTTGCCTCGGAACTATTTTTTTTTAGATATGGGATGTTTTTAGTAAATGTGATTTCTTTTATGGCTGTGATATTTCTTATAACATAATGTAATATTAGCCTATCAAGGACCCATCCGACTTTCATCAACTTAACATTCCAAAATGGCAGTAGGATTTAAAATTGCTAGACATTACTGTCGTCCTCACATTTTGTTGACTCATTATAAAGCGCATCCTCATCATGTAACTTCTTTTTTTCTTCTCCTTTTACCCAAATCCTTTCTTTTTAATTTTTTTTTTTTCATCCTCTCCCACAAAAAGCTATGAAATTAAGTCTCCTCCATTTTTCCGTGGTCATCTTGGGTGTTCATCAAGTCATCGCTGCACCAGCACCAGTTGCTAGTGTTAGTAGCAGCATGGAGAGTTCAAACGCCGTCCAAGCCGTACCAGACGCCACTTCCAGTCTCGCTGCACCCACCGTGCTTCCTGTTGCGGATGCTGCTGAAGGGAGTATCGCATTAGACTTGCCATTGGTGCAAGAATTGGGATGGGGTCAAAACGACATTGATGTACTGACAGGCTTTTTGGAAGCTATTGAACGACTGGGCGAATTGGCAGGTTCGCAGCAGTCATTGGATCCAGTCACCCAACAGCTCCTGCGTGATTTCCAAGCCGAGGCACGCGAATTGATTGCCAATGCCGGGTACACGTATCAGTTAGCAAAGGACAGCACGGAGGGTCTTGTATTATCGCGGATTTTTGTCGAAGATGGCGTAGGGGCGATTGGTTATCATCCTAAAGGCATTCCTGAAGTGGTGGAGGGTTTAGTGAAAGGCCTTGCACATCTGTTGGAGACACTTAAGAAAAAGGCAGATGATGGGTCGGTTATTTCACAGTGGATCTATACGCTTGTTAACAATCTCTTGACAACGCTCGGTAAAAAACTCGAAGAAGCAATTTTGCCAAAGATTAAACCAGAATTAGCGTCATCACCCACACCTGCGAAGAAACTTCCCTTGAGTTCCTCTACATTCTTACATTAACAAAAAAAAAAACAAAAATAATAGTAATAAAATATTCCCCTCTCGGCTCATTCGATTCAGGTCTATCTCGTTTTTTTATTATTATTATTATTATTATTGTTATTATAATTATTTCTCCGAGCAAGGTCATGAAGGCTAACTTTTTTTTTCATATGTTTAATAATGAAACGACAAATGGGAATGTCACAGAGGAAGAAGCAGCAGGATCTGTAATTTATACTTGTGTAATGAAAATAGCGGTTCGATATATATATATCCACAGCTTATATAAAAAAAAAGACGTAAGGATATTATACCAATCAAGGGTAATCCTCCCCGTCTCCCTTTATTCATTCATGCAGGAACGGGCATTCGTTAATTGGGCAAGTTCTGGATTTTTGAATTGCCATCGTGTGGCGTCGGAGTTCAGCTGCGTCGCCAAACTTTCATTTTGTTACTTTCATTTTCTTCGTCTTTGCTTTACTTTATTTTTTACCTTCTTCTTCCTTATACATGAACAATTTCGGCTCTCTTCCTTTTGAAATACTATCACTCATACTCAAGCAGGTGGACCAGCAAGATATTTACACTTGTGCTTTTGTCAATCAGCATTGCCATAGGGCAGCAATCCCTTTACTGTGGCGCACTCTAAGTGTCCCTGACGCAGAAACCGCGGATATCATCACCGATTTATTTGAATCATCGTCATCCTCCTCCCCTACATTGCTGGGCCACCATGTCCGTCATCTTGATTTTCGTTTTTTTGCAGTGACCGATAGGTTATTGTTGCGTTGGATGCCTCACCTCCCTCAAGTGACGACATTGACGATCTTTTCGGGCGGAGCGATCACAGACACAAGCTTCCAACATCTCCCTCGGCATTGCCCTCGTCTCCAGTATCTTTGTCTTCGTTACAGTCTCATTACACAACTTTCTTTTCGAGCCTTGGGTCAGCACTGCCTCCAACTCCGGGTTCTCCATTTGCATGAATGCTCAGGCGTCGACAATACCACCTTGTCCAAGGATGCCTTGCAGCGATGTCCCTTGGAAAACATTGCGTTGGGTGCAAATGATCCGCTGCATCTCTCCAACGTGACCACGATGATAGGTTTGACCAGCTACGACCTTTTGACCAATCTGTCACTGACCTACGTCTCGACGCCAGTGGTGAAACAACTGCTGCTCATGACAACCACCACCAACAATGATTGTACTACTTCTGTGTGGCCTCATTTGACTTACTTGACGGTAAGTTCGTGTGCTGATCTTGGCTCGGACGATACATTATCATGGTTTCTTCAACGTCACCCTACCCTCCGCTATGTCTCTCTCGTTCGTGTGGATTTGACCGATCTTACCTTGGATGCCATCGCTGCTTCTTTACACCACGTCACACGTGTCAATATTTCCAGAAATCAAGGCATCACGCATCATGGGATTCGTCGGATGGTCCATCAGTGTCGCGCGCTCACCTCGGTCAGTCTTTATGGGTGTGCTCAAACGGAGGTGGATTTTCCCGAAGTGGAGCCTGAGTGCATTGAACCTGCCATCTTCCATCGTCAAGAACCCCATCGATATATCCATAAGTTGGATCAAGAAGCTATCAACACAATTCGTACCTCTCGCTCCTGAAAATTTAGGATTTTTGAACATCATGGAGAACGTAAGTGGGGATAGCTAGCTCTGCAAAAAAAAAAAAAAAAAAAAAAAAAAAAATAGGAAGGGGAAGGGGGGAGGGAGGGGGGAGAAATTATCTGGGTATAGCATCGGGGAGGGGGGGGGAACGTAAATGATGGAACGGGGCAATGGCGTGAAATGGATATTATTGGAATCACATCCGCCTCACTGGTTTGAGGTGTATGGGCTTGGTGGATATATAGCTCCCCGGTTGGATTGGTTTAGTCATTGAAGTCCCCCTTTTTATTGTAATATAGATTTACTTCTGTTTTTTTAAATCACATTCAATAAAAATCTCTCTTTTTTTGTTACTAGTTTCATTTATAATTATTGAACAGGTGTTTTTTTTATTATTGTGTTTATCTATATGGATCGCACTGAAGATGCCATGGTAAGGATTTTTTATTTTTGTATTTGGGAACTGACTAGCAGCGGATTTCACATTCCGCCCACGTGAATTCCCATTTATTTATTTTTTTGCTCCCTTTCTTTTCTTTTTCACCATTTTGAATTATTTGAAGTTGTGTGGACTTATAGTAGTGTCAGGACTACTTTAGAAGTGGTTTCAGTTCAGGGATCACAAACTTCATGGGAAACTCCTTTTATTTTGGATTCAGGATTTAGAACTCACCATTAGTGCTGGCTTTTTGGAGCCTTCCTTAGCTTAGTTTAGCATTAGTTTGTCATAACTTGTATATATAATTGAATAAAATATGTCTGTTTCTACCTACTCCAATAAAAATCAACCAATTGTCTCTTTCATGTCTTGTGCAGTAGGTTCTCTTTTCTGCTACAATCGCCCTTTTCGCTAGTGCGGAAAGGTTCAGCGGAGTTTTTGAAAGTATCCATCTGATTTTGGCGTCTCAGCGGTGCCTTCACTTGCTCTCCTTTTTTTTTCTGTTACATGAACAATCTCGTCGACCTTTCAATTGAAATCTTATCACTGACCGTGTCTCAGGTGTCCAGAAGAGATCTATATGCATGTGCACTGGTCAATTAAAGATAAATGCAAAACAAACGAACAACAACAACAACAAAAAAAAAAACATGTATATAGTTTCATACAAGAAAGAAGTGGAAATGTTATACATAAATCACCAGAAATAGTAGGATTGCAAGGTATTGATCTTGATGTTGGAACTTCGGTCGATTGCCATATTTAGATGCGGGGCTACAAATATGCAACAAAATGAAAAAAATTCCACCCGATTTTTTTTTTCGCTCTTTTTTTTTTTTTTATTATCCAGTCAAGAGCTCAATGGCTTCAGCATCACTATATCTTCCACTTGTATCTTGGCACCATTATACCAATCCAACAACCACAACCTTGGTTTATCGTCATCCTTATGTTTATGCTGGACAAAAAGATGGGCATATCTGGGTTTATACCTTGGACAAGGCATCGCTCACGTTGAAGGTAAAGTATAAAAACCCCACTTCAAACCGTACCATAAAAAGGGGAGAGGAGGACTAACTTACTCACTGATTCCATCTCTATTGTATAGCATAAATATCTCTTCACTGGGCACAAGGCGGCTATCACTGCCTTATGTATACTGAAATCACCTGATGCTGATACTCCTTCCAACAACAACAATGCTACAGAAGATGTTTTACTAAGTGCAGATGAAACTGGGTAATTAGAAAGAAATATGTCTATAGAGTTGGTTTGTCCTGGAACTAACGGATTGATCTTGATGACAGCGAAATAGCACGGTGGAATACAATGGATGGACGCTGCCAAGCTGTGAATCCAAATGGCTTTTTTGGCACACCAACACAACTCAAAGTCTTCGATAAGGTATGTTGGTCATAGATATTTACTGAAATAGCGCGTGTTCATTCTAATTCTAATTGATTTCTTCTTTTCCCTCTCCTCCCGCCACCTTTAGATCTCTCAACATTATATTTTCTGCTCTGGTCAATCCAATGAAATCTGTATTTTGAATGCATCCAACTTGGAAGTGGTGCGTGTATGGGGCGGTCATGCGAATTGGATCACGTGTACAAACTTTTATGATCAATGTAAGTCATCATTATTGTAGATGAGATCAAAACCGTGTTCAATGGGGAGGGGACGCAGCTTAATACCTGTGTATATCTTATATTGTTTTATTTTATTTTATTTTTTTGGTCAATTAGATGAGAAAAAGCAACGATTGATGACAGCGACATTGGACGGACAATTGGATCTTTGGGATATGGATGTGACCATGCCGGTGCTTTATAGGGAAAAGAAGAGGATCAAGAACCAGCCAAGGATAGATAGTACATGGAATGATGGTGTGTTGGATCTCACAAGTCATCCTAACGGGTCGCTCTTTTTGATGCTGACACGACAGCAAGCAATTGTGTTTGCCTTGACATCAACGAACCAATGGGTACCGCAATGTACCTTGGCTGCAACAAAGGAATGGGTGGGCGGTGCCTGGGCTGGACAAGACCGTTTGGTACTTTGGGCTTCGGTAAGATAGATGACAATATGTTTGAGATTATCCTGTTATTTATTTTATTTTTTGATCACAGGACGGGAAAGTCAAAGATTATACTATTTCAACACCACATGGCGTTTCTTCAGAGTCAATGGTGTTTGAAGAATCCCAGGTCTATTACAGGTAAATGTGCGCTCTCTCTTTTTCTTTTCTAAATGGTTTACCGACTCTTTATATATATATATATATAGTGCCACGCTATCCACGACCTACGCTTTGGACGATGGTAAGTTATCAACAACAACAATAAATGATGAAGGAACTGGCTTGTGCTGACATGAATTTATGTACGTTTCAGAAAACGGCATCTTCCCGGATGATCTAGTATCTACACTCTGTGCCCACTCTAACGATGGCGATGTATCTATTCTTACGGTGTGTAATCGATCCAACCATGACTCTTCTTTTACCATCAATACCTTATCACCACCTGAGGATACTGATTCTGAGATCACAGTGACAAGAAACAAAGGTAAATAGGTCAAAGAACGGAAAAGGGAGTAGAGTAAGCTACGGATAGACCAACGTTTTGTTTTATGTATAAATAGAAATATCATTCCAGAGCATCTGGCCTATACAGCAACCTCAGGATCAACGTTATGGATCGATTACAACTACTATCCCTGTCAGTAGCAACCATTTGGCAATAGGCTATGGTAAGGTGAAAAGAATAGGAATGGGGGGGTGAGGAAGAAATAGGCTTATTACTAAACCAGCTCCATTTTATCTATTATAGAAAATGGCACTATATGTATCGTACCTTTATCCATGGCGCTTTTACATTTAAATCAACTGTCTGATCCACTCTTACTACATCGACAAGATACAAGATTGTTTGAAAAGGCACATCATGGCAAGGTGACGTGCTTGTTGATTCCTGAACATCATGGTTCGTCTACTCCCTGTGAACAAAAGCATCTTCTGTCGGGTGGTCGTGATGGTTGTGTGAAAATATGGAATATCATGTAAGTGTGGATCTTTGGTGGGTGGCTTGTGTGCTGCATTGGACTCATATTTTGATTTTGATTAAATAGAAACGGCAAATTTGTAGCTTCATTTACAGTCCATGCATCACCAGTGGCATCGTTTGTGGAACCTGCGGAGCAGAATGATTCAAAAATCCGCGGTTGTGTTGTCTCTATTGCTCATGATAATTCTTTGGCTTTGATTTCCGTGGATTCAATGACTTGGTAAGACACATAAAAAAAAAAAAAGCATATATACAAATAACATGCCTAACCCTCTTATTTAATAGTCTATATATTATACCCGGGTACACTTACCCTCTTGTCCAGATCCAATGGCGACCCTCTGAAGATTATGTTTTGTTTGCTTACAGTGACGACGCAGTATTTGTCTGGCAGGTAATTACAAAAAAAGAAAAAAATAGGCTAGCTAGTAGACGGCACGTCATTGAATGTTTTTATCAGTTAAAAGCAGGGCATCTTGATCGTATTCTAAGTGGTAAAACATCCAAACAAGTAATGGCGGACTCTCGGTGGCCTTCCAACCGGATCCAATCCTCATCAAGGAAAACAAATGCAAATACCAATCATACTGTACATACAAAATCCATTCTGTCCAAAAGTCAAGGTAATTCAAAGAACAACTCATTCACTTTTTATACGTGCTCATCATTATTATTTTTATTTCATTATATATATACATAGATTTATATACGGATAAGCTCTTTGCGCAAGTCTTTCTCTTCAATATTCGACGGTTGGTATTTGATTTGAAAGATTCAGGACGATTACCGGCCAATGCATATCATCATCATTCTCTCAATGGATCAGCGACAACGACAACGACAACAACATCTGCACCTCAGCCTGTGCTTTCCTCATCTAGCACTCTTCTACCCACCTTATCGACCTCTTCATCTACCCGTTATAGCCCTGAACTTTCTGACCCTCTCGATACAGCACGTGATGATGATATGGATACTACGACGGCTACCACCACCACAAGCAACAGCAAACCCACACATAATCGTAAAAAATCCGGCGGCTTCAACAATCACAACGAAAACAAGGAACAGTATTTACTCAAGAAACGTGAATTGGTGTCAGTGGTTATGTCTATCATTGTGTCTTCAGGAGCTGCAGCAACATCTCAAGGTCCCTTTGAAAAACTCTGGCCCCTGTGTCATGGTACTGGAAGTAGCGGCAACAGCGGTATTAGTGATGGCATTCGTGGTGTTAATGGTTATCTCTCACTCACAGCACCCACACCGGATGAAAAACAACCTTGGACGGACTCCTCTACCTTGACGGCGACTCGATTGCTTTCCATGGCCTTTTTAATGAAGGCGGTAGACAAATCAGGTAAGTTCTTCTTGCTCTCAAGATCTCCGCCGTATATATGATTAACCATGCGCATGTCTTTATAAGTAGGCAATAATGAACAAGGCACGTCATCTTTATTTGCAGACTATGTCAGAGATCTTGGTCATCAGGTCGGTCCTCAATACACTCCACCCTCATTATCACTGCTTAGCAGATACTGGCAAGATGCGGAAGGTAATTACAAAATAAGTATGTTTGTACTTTTTTGAATCTTTACTTAATACCTTTTTTTTTTTTTTTTTTTTTTTTGATATAGCTCGATCGATCTTCTCAATGGCAATGACTGAATTGGACGCAACGCAACTACACGCTTTTGTGGATTATTGGAAAAATTATTGTAAGTACTATAACGGATCCACTGAATTTGTCTTAACACTTTTTTTTATGCTAGTACCTGTATCAAGCTCATTGGAAGATACCGATACGCAAATGATGACTCGCGCCACAATTGTCTTGGGAATTATTGGATGTGATCAACCTCATGTTTTGAATGAACAGTAAGTATCCTATGATTTCATTCATATTATATGCATATTAACCTCTTTACTCTTTTCTTCTTCTTCTTAGGGTGCGGAAATCAACGGCGCTCAGTTTGACGTTATTATTATCTGATACCACCTTGGACGATATGATGGATCAAGATAACTCGACACAACAAGACTCATCAGTAACCGCCAATAAGACCATCGACTCGGTCACACTAACACGCATCTTATCATCGATGGAATTGCTAGGACAAGGATTCACCACCTGGGAAGTATACATCAATGCATCCAATGTGTTGCGGACCCTATTTGCCTATGCGAATCAGAAGGATCCTGCGCCCACGACCACTAGCAACACAAGCCGCCAAGCCATCCGCCAAGGTGCCAACCATGCTATTTTCACCATCGCCAAAAATAATCACATGCCTCTCGTTATTGGTACTTTGACCTTTGATAGCACTCACGCCAAAAAGATCGACCATCGTCTGGGATGTTTGAAAATCATCTCGACTTTTATAAGAAAGGTAAATGTTCCCTCCCCCTCCCCGCAAAGACAAATGAATTAGGGACAGTAAACTGACTAGTGTACATATATAATTGTGTGTAGAATCCATTGCTTCTATATGGGCATGTATATCGTGTGATTGAAGCTGTTGTGAAAACTCTGGATCCCAATGTACCACATATGAGGGAATCGATGCTTGTAGCTGCTACCGCTACACTCCATGATCTTGTCAACAGGTAAACTATAATTCAATTTGTTGGACAATCCCCCGCACCCTCTCATCATTTCTGTGTTGGATAGGTACTCGTCAGTTGATTTTAGCAGCAGTGCACAAAAACTCGTTGTGGGGACGTTGGAAGGTGCTACCATTGTATACGATTTACAAACTGCCACACGATCGGCTGTATTTGAAGTAAGTGGCACACTATCCACCCTCATTAACCAAATATTAAACTCATTATCTACTTGATAGGGACATACGGGTGCAGTCTCCGTGGTGAAATTTTCTCCGGATGCGAAATGGATTGCTACAGGTTCTTTACTGGATCATACGGTCCGTGTCTGGCATTCACAACTCTCACTTCTGGGAATGTTTACCCATAGCTTGACACAACGACGGCAGACGAATGAAAATACTGGTAGTGGTAGTGGTAGTCATAGTACATCAACCACTGCGTCTGGGTCACAAAAACCATACAAGGTGTTTTCCTTTGCTTTACCCGAAAATAGTAAGTGTCAAACAAAAACAAAACAACAACAAAAAAAGGGGGGGACAGGGCACGCGTTCATCTTTTCTCAACTGCTCTTTTTCTTTGATGTAGGTCAAGTCGATCCTGACTCTATGCAGTTTGAATGGCCTTCCAATCGGTGTGTCAAGCTTCGTATCAACGATATCGTCATGAGCTTCAATGTTTAGTTTAGTCTATTGGAATTGTTTTATTATTCTTGTTATTACTGTTATTTTTATTATTATTATTATTTATCAATCAATAAACAATCTGTGTGTTTTATATTATACACGTTATGATATTCTAGAAAATTGGTTGAATTGGGAGGGGGGATATTATAATATCTTTGTTTAGCTTCGGTGAATTTGCATGAGTATAGGGATGATCTTTATTTTGTAATTCTTTCTGGGAGAAAAATGATGACAATACTGAACATGAAATATGATATGATTGTAGATATATTTTTATTTTATGGTGCAGCTCAGCATGGTTTTCACGGAAAATACTAACCATATAATATATAGGATAGTAAAGATGACGAAGAACAAAGCTACGTGACTGGGGCTGGACAAAGTAGCGCTGAGCGCAATGATTGGTGAAAGACGCCTTGTACAATTCTTTCTTTATACACACACAAGCACTGTACAGTACGTACAGTACAGTGTGGGTATCATGATATAGAATGGACATACTGTCATATCATATAATTTAGTTTATTCAAAAAGGATACTCTATTCTACGGTGAACGACGGGGGAAGGAGATCTTGACTAAACCGAATGGCTCTCCAACTTTACTGCAAAGGTATTAAGGGAAGGGAAACACCTTGTTAATGATGTTGAATAGTATTGGAAGGTTCCCCTTTTTTTTTTTTTTTTGTATCCACCAGGAAAAATCGCACCAGCCAAAATTCCGAGAGGCCAAAAAAAAAAAATATTCAAATGCCGTTCACGTGAAGTTTTTATTAACGCCCTATTTTTTTTTTTTTTTTTTGTCCCTCTGTCTCTCTTTCTTTTTGATTTTTTTTTTCTCTTTACTTTTTCTTCACCATTCAACTTCAATGGGGTTATTTTGGACCCAGAATTGTATCAGGACTAGTCTAGAAGGGTCTTCAGCTCAGGGATTACAACATGCATGAGGAAACCCTTTCATTTTGTATCCAGGATTTGGAACCACCATGAGTTGGCTTTTTGAGCCTTCATTAGCTTAGTTTAGTGCTAGTTTACCCACCGTTTAATTATATATTTGAATAAAACATGTCACTTTTTTACTTGTTTCAATGAAGAAAGTCCCATTAGTCTCTTTCATGTCTTGTGCAATAGATCCCTTTTTATATTCGCCCTCCTTTAGACTAATGTTGACCGGCGTTGTATTTCAATAAAATATAGCCATTTAGCCTTACTTCTGTCTTGAGTAGTGTACTAGATTCCTTTTTACAGTCGTGTCTTCAGATTAGTGCTGACCATTCTTCAATTCTCACATTGACCTCCCCGATGTTTCCTCCATTAGATCCTTCCATTAAGACCCATATTACGTTGAACCCGTTTAGTTTTAGAATCTCTCAACCTGCTTCAATAAAATACGCATTTTATTAACCATTCTCTGAGCCATCGTATAATGAACAATGTTGCCGTTATATTTTCTTAGTGAGGACCTTTCAAGACACTTGTTCTCTAATTCGCCTGCTGTCAGTATTCCCCTCACTGTGAATGTACCCACTGCTCTAATGCATTTTGTGCCGCTTTTTAGACCGTCTATTACTAATTTCCTTATATCACCAATTACTTCTATTATTCTAAAGGTCATGATAGCGGGATGATGAATTTCCGATGAAAAATAAAGAGGAGGGTGCGACGCTGTTTTTTGCGAGCATGGTTTGATTGACGGTTGATATTAGCTTTTAAAACGTTGATATCCTCCACATATCATGGTTTAATGACTTGCCTTTCCTTTCCTAGTACAAACCTACCTTTTATTATTATTATTATTATTGTTATTGATGAAGTGTGTGGCAATGATGATTGTATGTCACAGACTAATTTAATGTTTTTGCCATTTTTGCGGTGAACAGGTATTTTCTAAGTGTTTTATCAGACACTTGCTTTTTAGTTTAACCAGTATGACTACTCCTTGCTTTAGGAACTAGTGCTGATAGTCCTAGATCACTTCTGCAATCTCACCTTGCCACTGACACCATGTAGAAGTGTGTGAGAATAGCGAAATTGAATATATCAAAAATTGCAGCAATCAAGCTTACATTATGTTCCTGGTGCTTTATCCCATATGTACATAGGAGAAATAGTTTTCCTATTTTGTATGATGTACTGTATGAAGGTGTTATCACACTGACATGATATTCAACGTAATTCTGCGCACTATTCTTTTTTTTCCATTTTGGATGGATCTATTAGTTACATGTGATTGGTTAAGACTCGATATTCCCCCCTCTCTATGTCTCATATATAAGAACATAGTGCCAAAATTGAAATTTGAAAAACTGTATGAGATTTTATTTACATATAATATACTGTATTAAAGCGAACTATTCATAGGCATGCTGATCGCGATGACTGTTTTTGTCCCAGATTCTGATTTCTGGTTTCTCATTTTAGAAGCGGAGGCTGTTTCAAAATAGCCTTTGTTTGTAGATACAATATATTTTTTCCCCCTTCCCCCTCCCCCTGCCCCTCTTCCCCTTCTTACAATATATATATTATATCCCCCATCCCCAAAAAAAGAGAAGAAGACGAAAATCTTTTAGCCTGTTTTGGCACATCCCATCATGTCTTTTTTCTACTCAAATACAAAAAGGGAACCTGCCAATGCTTACTCTTTATATAATCAAGCGTAACCATCCCTTGCCTATTGTTCACACAATACAATAAATGTTCACTATATCATTGTGACAAAAAAAAAATAGTATATTGTATGTGAATTCGTTTTGCTTCCTTAGGTAAAAGAAGAAGAAGAATAAGAAAAAAAAAGACTGGAACAGTAATATAATGGATCCATCATTATTTATTTGATCTTGGCGTAAAAAAAGTAAATTAGTATCCCGCCTTTTTTGATCGAAACTTTTGAAATGTGCAGAAAAGAAGAAATGCACGAGGATTGATATGATAAAGAAGAAGGAAGATCCTTTATTCTACGCTCCATTTCTAACAGAGAAATGGATCATCTTTTTCCAATTTATTTTATTTTCGCCACTAATGTGTGCAAAGAAAGGGGATCGGCACATTATCTACACCAAAAATTCATGCGACGGCGAATTGAAATCCCGATGTTGAAAAGTCTATTTAAACCCAATTTTTTCCTTTTTTTTTTTAATTCTTCATTCTTTCTTTCTCTCAATTCTTACTCCTTCCTTTCTTTCTTCTTTTTTTTTTGTAAATCTTCAAACTATCATGCGTTTTACTACTCTTGCTATGATTGCTGGGGCAATGTTGATGACGATCCAAGCAGCCCCTCTTGCCGTCCGTCATGACGCTTCTGTCGCTATTGGTGGTTCTGGCGGATCCAATACGAACACGGACGGTAGTGCTTCAGCAAACGTTCAAACTGGTCAACAAGGCGACGTGTCTTCATCCAATCATGCCTCTGGTGATGGTTCTTCTTCGTCTGCCGATAGTGGTATGACTGGTGCCTCTGGCGGCTCAAACACTGGTGGTGAACAACATCCATCTCACGGATCGGATCAAGAAGCTGGGGCTGATGTTTCTGGTGGACAATCAGGTCATTCAGGTCAACAATCTGGTGCTGACGGAGCTGTAAGTGGTCACGGTTCTGGTTCCTCTGACGCCTCTGGTAACCTTGGGTTAGGCCTTGGATCTGGTGCTCAAGGTCAATCTGGTGCTTCAGGTCAATCTGGTGATTCTGGTCTTGGTTTAGGCCTTGGATCTGATGCTTCTGGTGAATCCGGTGCCTCAGGTGAATCCGGTGCTTCTGGTGAATCTGGCGCCTCAGGTCAATCTGGTGCTTCTGGTAAATCCGGTGCTTCAGGCAAATCTGGTGCTTCAGGCGAATCCGGTGCTTCAGGTCAATCTGGTGCTTCAGGTCTTGATTTAGGCCTTGGATCTGGTGCTTCTGGTGAATCCGGTAAATCTGGTGCTTCTGGTGAATCCGGTGCTTCAGGTCAATCTGGTGATTCTGGTCTTGGTTTAGGCCTTGGATCTGGTGCTTCTGGTGAATCCGGTGCCTCAGGTGAATCCGGTACTTCAGGCAAATCTGGTGCTTCAGGCGAATCCGGTGCTTCTGGTGAATCTGGTGCTTCTGGTGAATCTGGTGCTTCTGGTGAATCTGGTGCTTCAGGCGAATCCGGTGCTTCAGGTGAATCTGGCGCTTCTGACAAAACTGGATCTGGTCTTGGACTGGGTCTCGGCTCAGGTGGAGCCGCTTCAGGTAGCAGCAGCAGCGGTGGCAACAACAACCTTCTGTCCTCGCTTCTTCCTGGTCTCTCGGACGTTACCTCGGTATTGGATCTGAACAGCATTCTCAGTGTGGTGCAAGGTTTACCTGACAAGGTCCAATCTCAAGTACTAGGTGTGGTCAATCAACCTGATCAATTGACCAAGGTCATCGACTCCCTTCCATCTCAATTGCAAACGGATCAGCTCACGGGTCTTCCCTCCAAGATTCAACAACTCCCCACGGACGTCCCTACCCAATTGGCTGACTTGCCCAAACAAGTGACATCGTTGCCTGCCAACCTCCAAGCCATTGTTGGTCAACTCCCTACTGCTTTGCAAGCCAAGGTTGTCGCTTTACCTTCTTTGATCCAGACGTTGCCTGCTCAAATCGATGCCTTGACCTCCTCCTCCCTTCAATCCAAGCTCAAAGGTGTGCCTGACTTGTTGACCACCGCATTGAACGATTGTCAATTCAACGAAGTCCTCAAGACCCTGGAATCTCTCATTGGTAGCAGCAGCAGCAAAGGCAGTGGTAGCGGTAGCAGCAGCGGCAGTAGCAGCAGTGGTGGTGCTAGTGGCGTCAGCGGCCTTCCTGTCAAATTGGATCAGCAATTATCAATCGTACAAAAGACGCTTAGTGAAATTACCAGCATCATCTCTTCTTCCACTGGCTCCTCTGGAAAGGGTGGCTCTACTGGTTCCTCTGGTCAAGGTAGCTCTACTGGTTCCTCGGGTCAAGATGGCTCCACTGGCGCATCTGGTACAGTGACAACGTTGACTGGCTCTGTCACATCTTCGCAATCCACTATCATCATGGTTGTCTCTGAACTCAAGGCGGTGACTGGCAAAAAGGTATCTTCTCTTCAAGACAAGATTGACATTCCCCTCAAGTTTTGTAAGGATCAATCCGGTGGTGGCTCAAACAAGAAGGGTAAGAAGCAAATTTCGGTGGATGCTCTCTTGACAGTGACTGGTGTCCAGGTTTCTGGTTTGACGGACAAGGTTGCTTTGCCTTTGGAATTGGGTGCTGCTTTGAAAGCCCTTTAGATATTTTTACTTCCTATCTTTTATTCTTGTTTGTCTTTTTTTCTTCTTCTTTTGTTGTTTTTTTTTTATCCCCTCCCCCTTTTTTTTCTTTGTTTTTTTACTGAATAAATTATCATTGTTGTCTCACATATATTATATATATGCATGTCCCTTAATCGTTTTGAATGTGTATTTGAATTATGTCCATCTACTCGAATATCCAACGTTAACAAAGCTTCTTGATCAGTTCATACGAACGCTATTATAGATTAGAATCAATTTGTATTATTGTTGACTTCCATGCTGCTCTATCTGGGCTGGATTTTGGTATCCTTTTGTCCACCTATCAGTCTTTTTTTTTTTTTTTTTTTTTTTTTTTCTTTCATTCATTTGGGCCCTGCACATGAATTTGGATCAACGAAGTTTTTTTGGCAGCCGCCTTCATCTCCTCTACAACATAGTCCCCTTTATGTGTGTTTTTTCTGTTGTTTGACGAACTTGACATATCTTAGCATAGTATCCACTTGACCAACTAGTTTATAGTATATATATATATATATATATATACTATTACAAATAAAACTTCCTTTTGTCCATTTTTAATTTAATCTTCCTATCTAATTTGTTATAGACACAGTATTATTACCCTGTATAAATCCTGTTGAAATTAGATCCATTTTTTATCATATCCTATTGCCAATCACTACATTTATTATTATTATTTTCTCGCCGTTTTTCGTTCGATTATTGGGCATTTATTCATTATCAAACACTCCATCTTTGTTTATGTCACACAGTAAAAAAAAAAAAAGTTGAGAATTGAATATATAAAGAGTATCCATCCTAGTAAATATCAGACGGGTTTCACTACCTGGGTTAATTGATATGAATAGTAGAGTAGGAATATGACAATCTTTATGTCGGGATGGGTTAACTAGAAAGTAGACATTAATAAGACAATTTCTAAACAGTTACAATAACAACATTTGTTGCAATACGATATGTCAGAAAAAGGTTAATAAAAAAGGCATATTTTATTTGAAGGAATACAGTATATACTAAAACTTAAGGAGAAGTGGGGGGGGAGCATTCATTGTAACAAGGGGCGTTAATGGAAGGGTCTATTGGAGGAAGTTTGAGGGGCTACATTGAGATTTTTTAAGTATACTCAACACTAGTCTAACAGGACATTTGTAAAATGGGAGGTAAAGTACTGCACAGTAAAAGGATATCTGATAATGAAGTACATGCAACAACGGTCAACACTAATCAAACGGAATGATGGTCGTAAAATAGGACCGTATTCCACAAGATAGGAATGAAGTTTATAAACTCTTTTCACATTAAATATATATATAAGACTTATTTTATTGAGATGTAGATATAATACATGGCAAACTAACACTAAGCTGAACTAATGCAGACTACCAAAAAGTCATCTAATGGTGTCCTCAGATCCTGGATCCAAAATGAAAGGGTTTCCCCATGCATCTTGTAATCCCCTTTCTGAAAACCCTTCTAAACTAGTTCTGATACTAATCTAAGTCCAACATAACCCCATAGAATTAAAATGGTGGAAGTGAAAAAAGAATGTGCAAATAAAGAGAGAGAAAAAAATATAAAGAGGGGGTGGTGAGGAGGTTAATAAAACTGCACGTGGGCGGGATTTTAATTGGTTTTTTTTTCATCAATATTGTTCACAAAGCTCCAAATTTGCTCGTGTCATACAATCATCATTACCATACATTATATTCAATAACGACAACAATTATGATATTATAGAAAGAAAAAAAAAAGGAGGGGAGGTTTATATAAGGGAAAAAAAAATACATGTCATCGCAACTATGATAAGACAACCCAGTTATTGTCTATACATCGAATTTGATGATATTCCAAATATTTAAAACCTCATAATTTCCAGATAGTCAGCGCTTATATCCATTGTGACATCACCCTTTTCCGACCTTTACATCACAGTTATCACTACGAGACAAACATACAAGTCAAGAATAAAAATAAATCAAAGACAGGAAATATTTATAAAACTTTATTTATTACGATATAAGAAAAAACAGACAAAGAGAGAATAAAACAATGATAGGACGAAAAAAGGAAAAGAGGGATGAATAGATACTAAACGATAAAGGATAAATTATAGAGAATAATGATACTAAAGATGGTGGGGGATAAAGAATATAAACAGAGTATATATATGTACGTGAGGGGAAAGAAAGGAAGGGGGGGACGGAGAAGGAGGGGGCGGAGAAGGATATCATCCATGGTAGATTTGAGTATTGATCAGTTGGGTTTGAGGCACGGACGCGTTGGTTTCATAATGTTGTAATAATTCAAGAGCGGAGTCGTCCAAACCTTGCACACGAGATCGTAAATCTTCTAAATCCATGGTCATCCAAGGATGCATCTATGGAAGTAATTATAACGTGAGTAAGGGTAAAACTGTCTTGATGCTTTGGACGAGTGGAGGCTTACCCTGGCATCTTCAACATTGATACGAGATGATGGATCCACAGTTAGTAACCGGTCGATAAGATCTTTCGCTATACACACGTAAATATATATAGACAAGAGTGAGTGACTAATGATAATAACACATTCCTCTTCTTTTCTTACCTTCGGTCGAGATATGATCCCAGTATTTGGCAGGATAGGAGTAGATGCCACCACGGATTTGTTCTTTCATACTAGGCGGCGCCATGTCATCTTCAAATTGAAAAAAAGGGGTTGTGAATGACAGTTTCATTCAGAGCGTCACCGTTCTTTCTTACCGTTGAACGGAGGGAAGCCACAAAGACAAATATAAAGTATCACACCCAAACTCCATAAATCGCACGATTTATTGTAGTTGCGCAGACCGGCAGGATCAAGGATTTCAGGAGCCACATAGTTCGGTGTGCCACATTGACTATCCAGATTTTGTTGCTTCGCAGATGTTGTTTTCGCTAATCCGAAATCGCTGATTTTGATTTGAAGTTTGACTGGATCCACAACCAATACTATATAAAAAAAAAGTAAGTTGTGTATATATAAATACATATATATATATGTGCTTGAGGTGATGGGGGGGGGATTGAGTTCGTGCAAAATTATCAAAACATACCATTTTCGGGTTTCAAATCACGGTGAACGACTTGCCGATCGTGTAAGAACTATATCAAAGTAACAAATAAATAGAAGGCATGAGTGCCATTTTTTTAGGGGGTAGAGGGGAGTGGTCAAATAGGTAACTTTACCTTGATGCCAGCAAAAAGTTGGAAAAAAATGAATCTGGTCTGTTCTTCAGATAGACACACGTTGCTTGACACAAGATCAAATAAATCACCTCCGCGTACGCTAAATGTTAAAAAAAAAAGAGAGAGAGAGGGAGGGATCATCAATACTAAGAGTTTGTTGCACTGGAAGCAAAAGGAGGCCACTTACTATTCTAATACCAGGTAGATATATTTTGGTTCATCAAACACCTTTTCAATCTTGATTACACATGGCTAAAAAAAAAAAAAAAAGTGAGTATAGAAGCATGCACACAGCCTGTATAATAAAACACGCTCTTGGTTATTATTCTTTAGCTTACATGAGCCTCAAGGGACATAAGAATACCAATTTCTTGAATGATGGAAGGCAGCAAACGAGGTTTCTTATCGAGTTTGGATTTCTTGATGGATTTGACGGCCACGTACCTAGGTTGAGATCCTTCATAGGCTTCGATCCTATTGTATGCCTTGTACACCGTAGCAAAATTTCCTTTTCCCAAAGGTTTACCAACACGATAAGTTGAATGGAATTCCTAATAACAAAGGAGAGAGAAGAAAATATAAGGTTTCATGTTCCAAGTTTTTCGCAAGACTCCCTCTTCCCGCTTACCGCCACTTCAAAGTTGGGAGGCAGAATAACGCGATAAACTAAATGAAGGAAAAAAGAGAGAGAGAGAGAGGAAAGACACGTTAATAATGACTTCTAGAGAGAGAAATCCCGTCCGATAAAATAAAAATACACTTGCATGAATGGCGCTTGTCGTCCTCGGCAAAACAGTCCCGTCGGTATAATTGGATTCGATCGCCTGAGCGAAGAAGGACCCTTTCACCAGTGCCCACGCGATTGCCATTGACAAAAGTCCCATTGGAGCTATTTTAGTTGTGTATGAGTATCGTTAATTAAAAAGAAAAAGGGAAGTGGTAATGACTTGCCTAATATCTTCCAAATAGATCGAGATACCACTTTCCTTATTCGAGTCACACCCGCGTTCCTATTGAAAAAAAAAAAAAGCGGGTCAGATGAAATTGGTCATGCACACACAAACACCCATGCACACACGTCCCAGAAAAGAAAATAAGCCCCCCCCACACGCGTTCCTTACCATGTAGATAAAACAATGCCGTTTGCTGATTTCGTTTTGAGTAAAACTAAAAGAATAAAATAACAATTAAATAAAACAGTCATAACAACAATTGCAACGACAGGGCAAAACTTACGTGAAATCACATTCAGGTCTTCTTCCAAAGACATAACCAGTACTGCTATTGCCTTCGGCCGCTTGACGAGTCAGATAATGGCACTGATAATCAGGATGAAGACTTTGCAAAAATGCCCATGCATCGGTATGGATCCCCCAATCAGGCAATTCTGGTTCAAAAGCATTTTGTCGGATACTGGCAGTGGTGGAGGTGGAGGTGGAGGAGGGCACCTGGATACTTGTGGTTGATGTAGCTGAAGGAGGTGGTGGGGTGATATCTAGTCGACCACGGATAGTAGTTGCAGTGCCTTCTTCTTCGTCGGTGGTGGCGGTGGTGGTTGTAATAACATGGGCCAGTTTGGATTGCTTCCGTTGGAACGTCGTAGGATCATTGGCAAGTCGTTTGGACGATGTACTGGTTGTCACCAAGCCGACAGGTGAGGATGTGCTTGTGTACGGACTTGTTTCTTGTTTTGTTAACGACGACGTCAATGGGGACGATTGACAAGTGTAGTATTGTTGCTGGGAATGGTCAAGACTATTATCGTTGAGTGTGTCATTGGCGGTGGTGGTGTTCTCCATTGCGTGCTCCTGCTGCTGCTGCTGTTGTTGATGTTGATGTTGTTGTCGTTGTTGTTGTTGTAGGGATTAATCCACTGGTGCTGGTGAATTATGTAAAAGTGAGGTGAGAAAAAGGAAGGAGAGAAGAATAGAATGAGAAAATAAATAAAAAGGGAAATCCAAGATCCAAAGTATGGAAAGCACACGCCGCCTTCGGGTTTTTAATTAATTTTTCTATTGACTGCGCACCAAAAAAAAAAAAAAAATAGTAGTACATATATATGATGAGTGTATATTTTTCTTGTTTTATTTCAAATTTCCAAATGGATTGGTAGAATGACGTTGCACAAGAGATAAAGAAGGTGGGGGTGGGGGTGATGAGGAAGAGGTAACAAATGGGTTTCTAGTATTGTGAGGAATGGGATAAGCAATGGAATCGGAGGTAGTGTTTTGTTGTCGGGGAAGTGTACTAAATCTAAAGGGGTTTGTATTAAAAGAAGGGGATGCGGATGTAGTGGTACCAGTAGGATATTCCATAGAAGTAGGTGACGCCGTCATCATCATCATTGTACTAGTAGGGTTAGTTTTCATCGACGCCGATCGTTTTAAACCAGTGTTGATAGGAAAGATCGGCTGTTGTTGTTGTTGTTGTTGCTGTGGTACCATTGAACCAGTCCACTGCGGTTGTTGTAATTGTTGCACAGATCCAGTCCACTGAATTTGCTGTTGCTGTTGTTGTTGTTGAGCACCTGTTAACTGAGGTTGATAATAAGACGATCGCTGCTGCTGTTGTTGTGAGAATGGATTACCAGTGACTTGAGCTTGTATGGGTTGTTGCGTTGGTGGCATGTAAGGCACCATAGCGGCAGGTTCGGTATCAAGACTATTGAAAAAGTCAACAGGGGGTCCTGTAGTGGTGGTGTGAATTGTTGTGGCTCGTTGAGGTTGAGAGGGTGGTGAGGATGGTGTTGTCGTTGATGTTTGTGAAACTATGAAAAAGACCCTGAATGAGTTAAAAAAACCCAAATTTTGTGTACATTTCCCTTCCCTTTTTCGATTTATTTACCTTCACCCATAGTAGAAGCTCTTGTTTTCTGTTGTTGTTTTTCATGGATATAAGATTGTCGTCTATCCTCGTATCCATCATCATTCAAATATTCTTCCAATGCTGACGCTAATGATAACGGTGCCTACGAAATAGAAATCAAAAGAATCAGACAAGGAGTCATAAAGTGCAGCCTTGGGGCGTGGTATTTCTTACGTGATTGACCGTAGGAATACTGATCCCTAATTCATGTTGTATTTTTCTTGCATTATCTAAATATTCCATTGTTTCTTGTGTTTGTTGAGCAAATCGCTTGTATATTTCCAAGGCCAGTTTTGCATCCATTTGAGACATTGTAAAATAATGTTCTACGATACGTAATACATATGAGTGAGTGGATTGAGTATATATTGTAGTTGATAGTATTTTACCCAAGATATTGACAACTGCTTCATTCACCACTTGAAATAAAGCCAAAAGATCTTCTACCACTAAACGTTGTGCATTAAAATTGATAGCATTATCACCAATATCCATTTGAAACTACCCGAACAGAGAAAAAAAAAAGGGATAGTTTAGTAGTCAAAATCAATAAAAAAAAAAAAGTTGACTTACCTTGCATGACAAACAAAACCCTATTTGACGTTGGACGATAGTTGTCTCACGTAATAAACCTTGGGCCACCGCCAATTGTCGAAGTCGTCCCGTATGTTCTTTAGAAGATGTCTTGATATAATCCATATCACATTCCCCAAAAGCCGCTAATCGATCCACTAAATAATCATGATACGCATGAAGATTTCGAATACTAGCATAAGCTATAATATAAAAAGAGTTAGTTCATTCAACACTGCCACCACCACCCCCTCTTGGAAGGAAAGAAAAGCTAAAGAGAAAGTTTTACCTGATGCCTTTTCTTTTAATCGATGTATACTAAGGATATCTGCATGCTTTTGTAATCGAGATAAGGTTTGATCACCATTGCCTTGCCGTATTAAAGTATGTACAATAATCAACACCTTGTAAATAATCTAAACGACAAAAAAGGAGAGGTGAGTCAAGTCAGTTAGCCAGTTAAATGATGGATAAATGATCAACCCTCTTTGTGTACAATATTCTAGCCCTTTCCACCTCCTCGTTTTCTTCCTTCATAATGACTTACAATCCATGAATTTTCTCGACCACGTCTACCAAGAGCCACTAGTATTTCATCGATAAGAGCAGGTTTGTGATATGTCAAGTTGATGAGAGCTAAAGAAGAGTAGTAATGAGTCAATATAAGTAGTATATCACATATATATGTATGTATATAAGCGGAAACTTACTTTGTAGATGTTTTTGTTTAGGGGGCCGATACTCTAACCGAGTTGCTTTTCTAATGGCTATTTCCATAATATAAAAAAAAGAGAGAGAAGAAGAAGGAGAAAAGAGTATTTACAAGAAAGGGAAAAAAGGAAGCGAGAAAGAAGGAAAAAAAAGGCCTAGCATAAAATCTTTAATTTTGTCCGGGTGATTAAAATGCCGGATTCCCGTCGCTCTTTTTTTTTTTTATAATAATTGGGAGGGGGTGAGCTATTGATGACGTTCTTTTCGAGGTGATTTCAAGTGGCGCTGCCTTTTGTTTTATTTCTGTCAGTGGGTGCAGGCTTAAAAAAAAAAAAAATCGGGTGGTCACTGATATACACACAAAAAAAAAATTGGCCCTCCACTATTTTTTTTTTTTCCTCTTTTTTTTCTTTACTCCACCGCTACTCTTTTTTTTCTCTCTCTCCCCACTCTTTTCATAATGGCTTCCAAAGTCTTGAACACCACCATGTTACGTGCTGCTACTCAACGTCAATTCATCAAGGCTGCCGGTAATGAAATGACCTTTTTTTTAATTTTATCTGGGTGATAGATACTGACTGAAAACAAAACAAATGATTGTTTTTTTTTCTCTAGTCCAACCAGCTCTTCGTGCGAATGCCAAACGTGCCTTTTCAGTCTGCAAAATCCAACAACAACAAAATGGTAGGCATCATAAACGACATTTATACACCCAATCCCAATCTATATAGTCATTCACTCATGCATGACTCTATTTTTTCTCTATAGTGACCTCGGAACAAAGTGCACAAATGAGCAAGGCCACCGCTGACCCAGCCTTCAAATCCGGCAATGATCCTCTTCATGACTATGGCCATTACTTGATGACCGTGCTTCCCAAATACGTTCAACAAGTCAGCGTGTACAAGGATGAACTTACAGTGTATGTGGCTCCCAGTGGACTCGAACCTGTCATGTACTTCTTGCGTGATCACACCAACAGTCAGTTCAAGTCGATGCAAGATGTCACTGGTGTTGATTTCCCCTCTCGCTCCTCTCGATTTGAAGTGGTGTACCAATTATTGAGTTTCCAATACAATGCTCGGATTCGTGTCAAGACCTATGCCAGTGAAACCTCCCCTGTGCCCTCCATGGTCCCTCTCTTCAACGCTGCCAACTGGCAAGAACGTGAAGTCTATGACATGTTTGGTGTCTTCTTTACTGGCCATCCTGACTTGCGCCGTATCTTGACTGATTATGGCTTCGAAGGTCATCCTTTACGTAAAGATTTCCCCTTGACCGGTTATGTGGAAGTCCGTTACGATGAAATCAAGAAACGTGTCGTCTCTGAACCCGTCGAATTGGCTCAAGCTTTCCGTAACTTTGAAGGTGCCTTGTCTCCTTGGGAACAAACTGGTCCTGGTCGTGATGATTCTCCCCCTGCTGCCATTGCCGATGATGATAACAAGAAACAACAATAGATTTTTTTTAGTTAGTTAGAAAAAAAAAACTCTTTCTCTTTCTCTCTCACTTCTCTCATATATACACACACACACACACATTCTTCCCTCTCTTAGTATTATTGCCTCTTTCTATCTTATTATACTATACATCTACTCGTCTTCTATTTTTTATTATTATTGTTGATTGATGTTAGTTAAATAAAAAATTACACTGATTTAAAAAAAAATATACGTCTTTGTCTTTTTTATCATTGCATGGTATGTACTGTATAGGATTTGTCCCGTTTTAAAGGATAAAATGGATAGAACATCTTGTCTTTTATAATATGATAGTAGTATATTTTAGAAACGAATGTACTATCATAGATCTTTGACCGGATCCAGGAAAGATGATCCTACCTTTTAATTAACTCAGGCACCACATCGTCCACCCACCCCTCCCCCCCCAAATAAACATACACTACACAGGCAGTCATTACCGATATATTCTACCATATTTTATTCAGGAAAAAAAATTTAATGTTTATTGATAGGCTAGGGTAATTTTATTTACTGTTTTCGAATTAGAAGTACTATTCTTCAGATTATTTTCATAGAAAGCAAATACCATTTTCAAGCGAAATAAAGGATTTCACCAAAATCCAGCCTTCTGTAAAGCCTGAGGCATTTCATTGTGACCACCTCCGCATGAGAAGATCGCTGTCAAAAGTAAGATCAAGATGGCTTAAAAAAAATTTTGGGAGTCAATCAGTAGCATCTCGTATGAGTACCCTTCTATTTTTATTAACTCTCTATCAGATCTGCGCCATTGTGTCATCTGTTAAGAAAAACACACATTCATACACATATGCACACTCACTATCACCAAATCATATATATATATATTGATTGATTCATCCTTTCAGGAAATAAACCCCAAACCATTCAATTCATTTCACAAATAAAAACACTAGTCATAGAAGAATTCATTTAAACAATTGCCATATATCCTTTATTTCAAAAAAAACAAGTGGACTAAAAAACTAATTCATTCAAAAAAGAGAGATAGACAACTAAAAAGAAACACATAACTGTGTCACATTTTTTTGGAAATCAAAAAAGCTAGATCATCTAGTTCATGGATTGGACCAAGTTGTTGATGAAGTGTTCACGGTTACCGTAAGCACCACCTTGGATGAAGTGGTTGAACTTGCGCTTGGGCCACATGTTGTTGGGGTTGGAGAGCTTGAAGGGCCACAAGAAGTTGTTGGCTTCACGGAAGTGGGGACCGACGGTGGCGATTTCGTGGATCAAGTCTTCGACACAGATGATGTTGTACTTGCCAAGAGCCTTTTCAATGAGGGCGTTGTCATTGAGAGGGATACGTTGCTTGTTGACCTTGGCGTAACCACGCTTGTAAACCAATTCACGGATGGTCTTGAGGTTGGGTTCACCGTAAGTGACATAGGGTTGGATCAATTGGAGCATTTCGGAGGTGGCCTTGTTGAGACGGACGAACACACCGTTGTTGATTTGCAACAAACGCAACAATTGGAGAACCTTACGGGGCTTGGGAGCAATGTTGTTGATACCACGGATACGGACAACGAACACCAACTTGGGTTGAGCTTCAACGTAGTAGTTACCGTTGGACTTGGCTTGACGACGGAGACGGATTTGGTTCAATTCGTTGGCTTGGTATTCCTTGTGGTGCTTGGCGGCACGGTTGAACAATTCACGACGCTTTTGGACCTTGACCTAATAAGTTCATAAATAAATCAATAAAAAGATGAGTCTATCAAAAGTTCTAACAATAGAATATTGTATGTATGTGGCCATCAAAGAAAAAAAATCATTGGTTCAGACCCGAAAGATGGTTAACTGTTTGACAGCATCGCGTGCAAGCTAGTCATATCGTAGTGGGTTACCCCAATTCATCACACAACAATAACTTTTTTTTTCTACCACATACATAAGGGGGGAATGGGAATCAAAAACTTACCTTGCGAAGTTCAGTCTTCTTGGCGGCAGCATCGGCAGCAGACTTGACATCAGCCTTTTGCTTCTTCAAGAGAGTTTCAGGGACGAGGACGTCGTTAGCGGCGGGAACGTTGCTAAAGTAATAAAAATAAAAAACATTTGATAAGTATAAACCATTTTCATCAAAACAAAAAGATCCACCCAGTCTTTATTTTTTTTTCTCGTTCTTCTTCCAGAGAGAACAGTAGAGTGAAGAACGTGAAAAGAGTAAAAGACAGAGCGGGTGGTTTTCAAATATAAGAAAAACAAAGAGAAACTTACTAAGCGACCATATTAGCACCGATGGATTAAATAAAGGAGAGAGAAAGAAAAGAATAAGAGCGAAATCTGAAAAAGATTTTTTTAAATCCATTGAGAGAGAAATTTTTTTGTCAAGCCTCCCAAAGGGGGCGAGCGAGCGTTAGGTGGCTTGGTGATTTCAATACCCGCCGACTGCCGCCTCATTTTTAGCTGGTGGCAAAATTCTTCATTTTTTTTTTTTGACAGGTCCACCACACCAGCAAACTTCCCGCCTATCATCTTGTACCCACCCAGGAAAGAAGAATAAAAAAAGGGTTCACTCGTAGCACCTTTTTTTATATTCATTATCAATTGTCCTTTCGTATCAACTCGAACTCAATATCTATAAACTAACACATCTTTCTTTCAATTTTATTGTATTGTAAAGCAAATTGGTTTCCTAATGGTATTCTGAGACATGGCGAAGTAAACAAGATCAACCATGAATTTCAGGATTATGTATGCCGAGGATTTACTACCTTGGATAGAATTGATTTTTTTGATGGTATGGATCCAAATTAAAAATTTTGAGCGGGAGTGATTTTGACGACGCCTGTTTAAAAAAATGGGCGGTAGTTCAATTTTGTGTGTGTGAGTGTGTGTCTATGCATGAGGCAATGCAAGCGAAGGGTCGCCTCTCCCCCAAAGATTTATATGCACACGCCTTATATCACCAGATCTCTTGAACACACACCCAATATTGATCATCATTTATAAATCATTCAAATATACAACCTTTATTTTTATTTTTTATTTTAAAAAGCTACAACGGCGATTTTTTTTTCAACAAGCAAAAACTTAAACATATGGGGAACCGCCGAACCCCTGCGAAGAAAAAATAGTTCCAAAAAAAAAAAACACTAATGATTCAAATCTCTAGGTTGGTAAGCTTGATTGACTCGGGAATGTACGTGCGTGCCAGCATTGCTGGAAATATTCATATCACGAGCAGCCTGTTGAGTACGCATGGCATTTTCTTGTCGAATTTGTTCTTGTCTTCTCTTATCCATTTCGGCCATTTGTTCTTCTTCTTCTTCTTCTTTATCTTCTTGGTCTTGTTCTTTGGATTTCTGTGCCGAAGCATGGGTAAGTGATGTACGGCGATTGCCTTGTCCCACTCGCATACCTCCCACCATTTCTATATATATATATGTAAGATTTCATCAGTCAATCGATTTCTAATATATAAAAAATAAAAAACTTACGGGCAGGTGCTCGGTCGTTCAATGCGCTTGATTGGTTCATTTTATTAACGTTATCAGACATGGTGGTTTATTTTATTTCGTTTTGTAAAAAAGTAAAAGAAAAGAAGAGCGTGTAAAAATGGAACCCTTTTTATCCTTATTGCTTTTTTTTTTTTGTATGACCGCCTCGGCACCCCCCCGTTTCAGACAAAAAGAATTTCTCATGCAATCAACCCTTATTCAATCCCCGTTAACTTTCTTTTAGTTCTCTCAGGCCACCCTCGCATGAATGACAGGGGATTCATGAGTGTTTCCATAAAACGTATCCAATGAGTCATTGTTTTCTTATCGTTCTCATCCTTCTTTATTTGATAACGTTCAAGAGCCTAGATGATGATGATGACGATGATGACATAAAAGAAGGCACTTACATGTCTAAACATAAGAAAGTTCTCCCTTCTATCATACCACACAGTCCTTATTGATACTCATCATATGTTTTTTTACATTACCCTGCAGCTACTGTATCATTACTGTATCACTTATTAATGGTTACTGATCTTGATACTGTAGTACATCCTGTACCATAGCAGTTACAGTATCATAATACAGTACACAGTACTGCGATTTCCTTTCGCCGCAGCAAACATGTACATACTGTATTTTTTTTTTTTTACTTTTGATAATAGAAACCATTCGAGAAGAGAATAAATCTTGAGAGGACGCAAGATATTTTCGATCCACTTTTTCCCCAAACGATTAGCGTTCAGTGTATGAATGCCTGCTATCCCTCCCAATCAAACCTGGTACAACACTCCAAAAAAAAAAGCGACAACGCATTGTCGCCATTTTGTACATATACCACCAACAAGTTTGTGCATGAATGCTCCGCAGTAGGAAAAGCGTAATCACTGCGCTTTTTCCTAAAAAAGGCAAACTGGGTCATAACTGTGAGAACAGTTTTACCTCCCACTCATAAATATTTAGCCGACATTTCCGTGTGGGATGATTTTATTTTGTAAAAATCGCCATAATCCTTTGTTCCTTCGCACCTTTTTATTTAATTTAACACTTCACATACATTATACATTATTTATATCATTACTATGCCACGGTATTAGTATTCTGTTCATTTGGTATAGTACATATATTTAATGGATGTAGTTTAATCAGAGAGAGGGCAAGCTATTCTACGGTAAGTGACTAAGCTATTCTACGACAAAGGACAAAATCTATTCTACAGAACTGTGCTGCACAATACCGTGAAAGAGGGGGGGGTAGGAGGCACAAATAAACTACAAAAACTGAATTACTTCATCTTGTCTAGGCAAAGCAAGGCAACAACCATGCATACCAATGTTAAATGTCATGAGAAGGGAACCACCATGTTGATAATTGTTGTATGGCGTTGTAGTTGTATATAAAAAAAAAAAAAAAAAAAAGACTAGAAGTGGATTTGTAGTGCACACCAAGACACTGGTGGATTTAAAATCCCGCACACGTGAAATATTTATTTACCCCCGATTTTTATTTTTCCGTTTCTTTTTTTCTTCACCATTCAACTTCTATGGGTTTATGTTGGACTTAGATTAGTGTCAGGACTAGTTTAGAAGCTTTTCAGCTCAGGGATTACAAGATGCATGGGGAAACCCTTTCATTTTGGATTCAAGATTTAGGACCCACCATTAGTTGGAATTGTTTGAGTCTTCATTAGCAGAGTTGAATGTTAGTTTTTCCATAGTGTGTAGCTACATCTGAATAAAATATGCCTCTTCTTACTTGTTTCAATGAAATATGTCTCATTAGTCTCTCTTTCATGTCTTGTGCGTTATAGATTCCACTTTTAGTAGCAAGGCCTCTATTTGATTAGCGGTGACCGTTTTTATCCTTCAATACTCAAATGTCCCTTTACTCTTTCTCATATCTTGTACAATATAATAGTCCCCTTTTTAGAGTTGTCCCATTAACATTAGTTTCACTCATTCTTCAAATCTCATTCTAGTCTCCCTCTAATAGATCCTTCCATTACATTCGTTATTACAATGAACCCATTGCTTTTAGTTTTAGTATTAACCAATCTGCTTCAATAAAATATATCTTTTAATTAGAATCGCAATTCTCTGACCCATATGATCGTGAACAATGTCACTACTGTATTATAGCTGGTTTTTGTTAATATCCAACCAAATACTTGCTCCTTCAAAGTCACCACTGTGACAAAGACCTTAGTATTTTCATACCCTCCCTAAATAGCAGTCTTGGTCTCATATACTATCATATATAGCCATATTCCCTATTTTCCCGTAAATAAAACTGAATCTAAAGTAGTACTGTGTGGATAGTTGCCGGCGCCGCTATAGAGTTGCTTTTTTTTTTTTTGAGCCCCATTTTCCAGCTTATCTATGACTTCATGCTCAAGACACACATGCTGACTTAGACGCCCAGTTGATACAGTTTCTGCAGGTGTGGGAAATGATTGACTTGATTCACGTTTTTGCTGAAACTGCGCTGTATCAATCTTTAGAGGAGCAACCTTCTTGACTAACTTTTCTTTTTAAACAATCAACGTTTGATGTATACTGTCCGTCAGTCAAACCTAGCACCATACAGTATCTTCCTCCAAATATATACATATGATGCGCATGCCATTTATATCACAAGTCAAATAATACAGTAAACTCGGCAACAGGGAAACGTAATCAATATGTACGCATTTCCTAAAAAGGCACTTGGCTCAGAAAAGTCTGACTGGGTACCTCTTTTATACATATATATTTAATTGCGCATCGTGCCTGTTCAATTCATTTGAAAAAGTCTTAGGTCCTTGCCCCGAACGTACACGAAAAGTACTGTAGTGTCCATGAGAAGCATTTCTGGTAAAATCCCCGGTCTCATATGGAGCAAAAACAATTTATACTCTCAACGCACTTTCATCGTCTCCATTTCATCATTTTTCATCTTCCAATATATATACAGATGGTCTTCAAATCTGAGACCCCTTTATGAAATTTGAAATGGTCCGCCAGCGCCTTTTTGTGCCTTTTAGCACGTTAGTCTACCTTTTTTTTCATTTTTTCATTGGGTAGTGAGACCTAAATCACTGCCTGTGGTGCCTTGTGGCCTCTGGTAAAATCCCCGCACTTCCCCCCCCTCTCCCTCGTATTTCTCGAACTTCGCCTAGGACCAAAAGATCACCCTTGTAGCCTTAGTAGCATAAATATAGCAGAGTATAGTTATAGTGTGGTGTGGTATTGATCATTTTTTTGTATTGTAATCAATAAAAAATAAAAATAAAAAGCACGTGAACTTCGATATGATTCCTCCAACATGAAGGTATGAAATACGTATAAAACACACACAGATGGATTAGTTGGGATACTATATACAATCTCAAAATATAAGGGTACAGTAGGTCTAGTGCCAACATTATTTTGAATCACTGGTTGTTAAAAATAAAAAGGATATTTATTTTATTGTAGTAGAAACAAACATAAACTTGGGGGGGTGGTCAACGCTAAATCTAAGTGAGCGAGATTATGGATATAAAAAAAGGGATCTATTGTTGAAGGACAAACGAAACGAATGAGAGAGAGAGAGAGAGAGGCATACTAATGATAAAAAGACAATACATGTTTTATTCAGATGTAGATATAAAGCTATGATAACGGACACTAAACTAAGCTAATGACGGATCCATTGCACTCATCGGAACATAACGCCTAATCTAATGGTAGGGTTTAAATCCTGCAACCAAAATGAAAGGGTTTCCCCACACATGTTTGCATTGCATTTTTCAAAATGTCCCTGATTCACATTCTAGCACTAATTCAAGATGTGTAATAGTTCTGGAAGCTGCTCATTTTTTTTAAGAAAAAAAAAGAAAAGAGGAAGAAATAACAAACAGGTTCTTACTGGCTCAAAAAAAAAAAAACTCTAAAAGAGTTGGTAATCGAATCTCCGCTTTATGTTGTGCCACTTGAGTGTTCATTGCCCTTTTATGTATCCTGAACAATCCCTCCCCCTTTTACAGCCTGGACCGACCAACTTCAAATGCCTAAAGGCGCTTTTTTTTTTTTTATCAACTTTCATAAGATACGTAATAAATGAACAAAAAAAAGTCTTGAGGCTTTCAAAATTTTTGTTTGGAAATTCAGGTCATCAACTGTTCGCACCATATGATTGTATGTATATTTCATTTCATGATAGGAAGGAAGGCAAAAATTGTTATGATAGGAAATGAACATCGATATATTCAAAGGTAGATGATGACTCAAACATATGTAATTTATACATCGTCGGTCAATCAGTCAGTCAAACCCCGGGCGGGAGCCCCATCACCAACCAACCAACCTCCGGTTGTAACGCAAGTGACATTCCACACGATCAAAAGGTAACAAATGCATATGAATTTCGCTGTGAATCATGAACATTCAAACCAACGACTTTTTTTGATCTGTTTATTTCTTATATAATAGGATACACAAAAAGGACAATAGGGATCATGGGGGGGTGGAAGACGGGGGCGGAGGAGTGACAATTTCGTTTTTTAGTTTAGTATAGCACCGAATAAGCTTTATCTGATTGGACTTGTACGCATCAAATAAAACTTATGTGTGTGTGTGTGGATTTACTTTTATGCGTATTGAAACTCTTTTTTTGTTATTAATGCTGATGATGATAAATGATGGGGCATATTCTTTATTTTTATTTTTTCTCATGGCGGGGGAAGTTGCAAAGTGATTTCCTTTCAGAGACGCATATGTCATCCCTTTTTTTTTTTTGTCTTACATACTGTACTGTACAATACAGGTGTTTTTTTTTTTTGATTGTCAAATCAAACATATATCCAGTAACATGCATCGTAGGCTCATAATTAAATCACAAAATCTACTATCCACTTGGAAAAAAGGCGGGATCTCGGAACTTACGATGATGCAAGGACTGGATTCTCTGGGAATGAAGCAAACGACGATGTAGATGAATTCTGATTCCTATTGTAGTTAGGGTTGAGATCATACGCTGGAAATGACATTGAGTGATTGAAATACATATTGTTGTTGTTTTTTGTCAAATAAAATACTGATAGTTTTATGATACAAATTACTAAGTTTTCGTCTCAAGGGCGGGAAAAAATGGCTGCATTTGTTATAAATGATAAAGTGATTGTAGTGCTACATATGATCTGATAAATATGAGGATCTTATACAGCCCATTTACAAAATGAAACCAATTTGCATTAAGTTGAACATATTTTCTTCGATGTACACCATTGACCTCTGCCCCCTTGAATTTGCCACAATTGCCTTTGAATTTACCTCCCTTTTGACGAACCATCTAAGCAAAGATCAATACAAAAAAAAAAAAACGCGGCAAGGCAAAGGGGGGAAATTTCCGACATCCAAAATTGTAAATACCCGACATCCGATTTTTTTTTTTTTGTTTGAAGTCAAAAAAAAAAAAAAACAAAAACCGTGGAAACACTGTTTTGAGAAGCAAGGCCTTCTTGCAGTTACTGTTTATGGCGTTTAGCGGAACCGGAAAGGGGGGGGATCCACAGTTTGGGAGTGTGGGTGTGTGTAAGAGTTGAGATTTCAATTCCCGTCCTGTTTCCGCTAAAAGGTTAGGTTTCTTTTCTAACTAACCACTTTATATGGAAGGTAGCGCCCGATTTGGTGATTAATTCCAACCCACACTTTTTTTTTTGTCCAAACGTCATAAATCTCTTTTTCTCTTACCCCATTGTTTTGTTTTGCCCCTCCTCCACATTTCTTTCTTTCCCTTATTTTTTTTACTTTCTATTCTTGAAAGTTGACTCCTTTATGCGACTTGGTGATTCATAAAAAAGGTAAGTAAGGCGGAGATCAAATACGACGGGAGGATGTGGGGTAAAAAAAAAAAAAAAAAAAAGAGAATGTTTTTTTGTGTATAAATACCTGACCTTATTCTTGTTCCTTTTTCCCCAGATTTTCATTTTTTTTTTGTCACTTTTATTCTCTCTTTTATACCACTTTTTCTTCTCTTTATTTAAACCCATGGCTCTATTTCGTGGTAATTTGTTTTTATATTGTGTTGCCTGCTTTGCATCCATTGGTCAATTCTTATTTGGGTGTAAGTTTAATTGAACCCTCTCCTACTCCCTCTCTTTTCAAATCTTATTTTTTTTTCTCATTTCTCTTTTTTTTTTTTCAATATATCTATATATCTATAGATGATCAAGGTGTGTTATCTGGCATTCTTGTCAACGAAAACTGGCTTGCTTTATTCGATCATCCAAATGAAACTATTCAAGGGATGGTGGTCAGTGTGTTCCTATTGGGTGCTTGGGTGTCCAGTTATCCTGCCAGTTGGGTGATGGATCAATTTGGACGACGATGGACGATTTTCAGCGGCGCTATTGTGTTTATTGTCGGCGGTATTTTGCAAACAGCGGCTGTCCATATGGCCATGCTCATGATCGGTCGTTTGTTTAGTGGATTTGGCATTGGTTTCTTGTCAACGGTCTTACCTGTCTATACTGCTGAATTATCTCGGGCTCATAACGTAAGTTCTCTGGGATGACCAATGGCAGAAATCGGACATTGAAAGTTTAACTTTTTATTTTTTGTAATATTTTTTATTAGCGAGGTACGGTGACGGTAATGGGTATGGCGATCAAGTAAGTCTCTTGTTTTTTTTTTTTTTTTTTTTTTTTTTTTTTTTTTTTTTTTATTACTCACCTGATGTTTTTTTTATTATTTTTATTATTTGTTTAGTATGCTTGGTTACACTGCGTCATGTTTCATTGATTATGGTGCGTCCTACATTGATGGCGAATGGTCATGGCGACTCCCTCTTTTACTCCAATGTGTCTTTGCCGTCATTTTGGCCAGTGGTACTTTCCTTTTACCTGAATCGCCACGATTCCTCGTCAGGAACGATAAAACACAAGAAGCGCTCAAGGTCTTATCCATCATGTACGACGGCCACCCCGAAGATGATGATGTGCAAGCGGAATACAACGAAATCCATACCGCTGTTTATTATGAACGTACGTTGGGCACCCCTACTTGGAAGGAAATGTTCACTACCTATCGCAAACGCTCATGGATTGGGATTGCCGTTCAAGCCTTGGGTCAATTATCAGGGATCAACATTGTTACCGTAAGTTTATGCTACCATCCACTCAAAAAAGATAGTATGACAGCTGAGTTTAAACGTTTTTTTTTTGTCGCATAGTATTATGCACCTAAAATGTATGAACGTGTGCTTGGTCCTGGTCGAGAACCTATCTTGTTTAGTGGATTCACGGCGCTTGTGTATTTCGGTGGTGCAATTGTGGCGACTTTATTAGTGGATCGTGTTGGTCGTCGCCCTCTTTTCATGACTGGTAGTATTTGTATGATCTTCTGGTTGGTGATCATGGGTGTCTTCAACAAGGTGACGCTCGGTGAAACGTCGGCGATTTTGGTGATTGCCTTTACCATGATTTATGTGTGTACATTTGGTATCTCTTGGGCTTGTACCGATTGGCTATACGTGGCTGAAATCTTCCCCTTGCGTTCGCGTGCCAAAGGTATGAGTCTTGCGGTTGGTTCCAACTGGCTCAGCAACTTTTGTATTGGACTTTGGACCCCACATATGCTCGAATCCATTGGCTTTGGTACCTATATATTTTATGCCGCCTTTAATGTCATTGCCTTCTTTATTGTCTACTTCTTCTTTGTCGAAACCAAAGGAAAAAGCCTCGAAGAAATTGATGAACTCTTTGGTGATGTCAACCACAGTAAAGTCGATTGTCACTATGATGACGGCACCGGTACCACCAGCCCATCCGTTACTGATGAAAAGAAGGATATCGCTGCCACCACCTTTGATAATGACCACCTTCCTAAGGAGAAGCCGGCTTCTCAGGTTTAGGTAGTTAGTTTACTATTATTATTTTATTTTTATTTTATGTATTGTATATATCTATATCTATTATCTATTTTGTGTTATTATTACTATTTTTTATATCAATAAATACTCTGGCTCTTTGCCTGATTTTCGTTTTTATGTGATACTGGAAAAAAAAAGTTGGTTGGTCAATTCACATTCCGCCCACACGATTCCTATTTCTATTGAATTTTTTTCTTTTTTTTTCTTTTTCTTTCTTTTAAAAAAACATTGACTTCAATGACACCTCCATGGACTTTCACGGATTGCTGGTGATCTTAGATTAGTATTAGAATGTGATTTAGGGGCACTTTAAAAAATGCGGTACAAACATCATGGGGAAACCCTTTCATTTTGGATCCAGGTTTGGACCCGCAATTAGATTAGCCTTCATCATAGATTAATGTTATGTACATCTCTTCTAGATTAGTATAGCATTGGTTATCATAAATTATATATACATCCGAATAAAAAAATGTCTAGACTTTGTAACATTCTTTCACTTCGTTTGTCGTTTTGAATGGATCTTCATACGTATAAATATATATATATAAAGCAGGCGTGTGCTGTGTACAACAAAAAATGCCTGTTGGGTATCAAGAAACTTGGTTCAATTGGTGTATATTCAGTGATATATTTAATAGACAGAATTAAAACGTTTGTGTTAGGAAAAAAAAATACCGCTTTGGTTGCCTCTTGGAATCATCACGCTCAACTCTTCCGTCTACTGGACTCGAATGTGCGTCTATACCCATTTGCATAGGCTCATTTAGGCAAAGTTTCAAAAATAAACGCGTACTTGTAGTATTATGTTCTCTCACTTTTTCACTGACTAGACTGTTGAACAGTTGGTGAATCAACTTTTGTTGGCCCCGTTTGAAAAATACCATCGTCGCCCTTTGGGAGTTTAGCAACAAACATGAGTCAACTGATTCGGCTGCTCCCACTTCCGTTACATCTAGTAAATTAGCCATAGTACTTCCTCTGATGCCACATAGTAATAATTATAATTTCCTCTTTACTCCCCCCATTTAGAAATATTTACCCTTATATACCTCAATTGAAATAAAAAATAAAAAAAGTAGTCTCATTCGTACAAAGTGGAGCCTGATTATTCGCTACCAAATAATAAATAATTGGGTTGGATTTTTGCTCGCTGAATGCCACGTTTGCTTCATTCAAAAACAAAAGATATTCTAATCAAGCATCATTCGTGTAAAGAATGCAGATCTTTTAAAGCACATGTCCCAGTTCGAAAAAACCTTTATTCGATCACAAACAAAAACAGGCTGTGGGGCTGTAGTTGACTAGGTGGGAATAAATTATGTCCTTAAATGATTATAGGCACCCTTTTTTTTTTTTTTTTGAACATTGATCTTATAAAGACAGACTGTTCTGCCTCATAATTGATCCATAGCATATCTAAAGGACCCAATATAGGCTTAGGGACAAAAATATGGTCTTCGATTTTCTTATAATAATAGGTGGAAATAGAGAACACACAGCATTCAGACCCACGAAGAATTCATGTGTAAGGTTTATGCGGATAAACGCTCTGGGGAGAAGGCTTTTATAACTGAATCAGGCCAAAAAAAAAAAAAAACGTTTTTGATCTGGGTGGTATTTTCCACTACTAGAAAAAAAAAGGGTCAAAAGCCATAATTATAATCTGCAACTGGTGTCCGTGCGTGCCTCCAGAGAAAAAAAAAAGCACGCGGAGTGTGAATGGACTGGACAAAGCGTTTCCAGTGCAAACTATTTTAGCCTAGGAAAACCTGGTTGCGATATAAAAAGTTAGGTCTAACATGTCCAGCGCTAACTAAATGATTTAAACATGTGCCAATATGATTGTTTATTGTATTTATATTGTCCCCTTTTTCCTTTTTTTAAGCACGGTGATGATCAGTTGCCCTCATCACCCAAATCGAATCTGTCTCGATTGCATTCCAAGTTTAAAAGCTGATGATTAAAGTTTTCCTTTTTGCATTTGATAATGATCAGAGAACGAACCACTGGTAGGGTTCTCACCCCTGAGTATTTTAACTGCCGACCATGCTTGTTTTTTTTTGGTGCTGGCTTCATAATAATGGACCATGCTTTTCTGCATCAACATGTTCTTCTGTGTAATAAGTCTCCCCCCTCCTCCCTCTTCGGTCCTTTGAAGTCCACAGGCAAGTGTATGAAAGAAAGGGGGGTGCTATTTTTATATGCAGAAAAGCCTTACGATCAAAAAAGGGAACTGCAAGGCATTTCTTATTTGAATGCCAGTTTTTTAGGGCGATTGAATTTTTCTCTCTCTCTCTCTTTTATTTATTTATATGTATCTCTTTTCTCTATCTCTCCTTCCTCCTTTCCCACCTCCTCATGCCTTCCATCTTGAAAGAACCTCGTAAGACTATTGCAGTGAACCTGGATGAAACATTGTCACAGACACTGGATGCTATGTTGACTTGGCACAATCGCTATCACGCCCCTTGCACTGCGGACTTGGCCACTATGGCACGGTATTGGCAAGACGACGAGTGCAGTAGCAAGATCCGCTACTTTTACCAATCCGACGAGTTTGACACGATCCAACCCGTTAACGATTTTGCTTTAGAGGCGCTCAAGATGTTAAAGAAACGTGGGTTCCATTTGGTGATCATTACGTCAAGACAACAATTTATTGCGGAAGAAACAAAACGCTTTGTAGATAAGCATTATCCTGGTAAGATAGCAGACAGAAGAAACTTGACAGCTTTGTGTGTGTGTCACCTCAAGGGTTTTCATTTTTTATTTTTATAGGAATCTTTGAAAGTATATACTTTTGTAATCTTGGGTTGACAAACGAAGAACAACGCAACTATGTTAGTAAACGGAAATCAACGATTTGCCAAGAAATAGGGGTGGATGTATTGATTGATCACCAATTGGAAAATTGTAAAGATTGTGCCAATATTGGAGTAGACGTATTATTATATGATCCAACAGGTCACCAGCAGCAGAAAAAACAAGGGCTTGATGGTATCAAAAGGGTGAAGACGTGGCGGGAAATCATTCATCATCATTTCCCAAAACCAAATAGTCCTTTACGCCATCTTGTCTATTCTTATTCTCAATCACCACCTATGGAAATGGACAACGATGGTGACAACAGCGATGACGACAACGACAATGACAACGATGATTATCAGATGGATCAGGATGGTAACGAAATCATCTTATTATCAGAAGACGATGGCGATGGCGTTGGCGATGGCGTCGGTAGTTGGCTCTAGTAGATTGGCTCCACATGTAGCATTATGGCATTTGATTATTCCCTTTATCATACAATTTTAGATAGAATTCCTCATCATTATTCCCTTTCATACCCAATTCCATTCACATTGTTTCTTACCGCCTTTTTTAAATAAACTTTAAAAAACCATATATTGTTTGTGTCACCTCGATGTTTTTGGATTTCCTTTTTACTATGTCTTTCTCGCTCTTCATTTTTCCTTCTCTTTGCTCTCTCTCTTTTCTCTCTCTCTTACTCTGTATATATGCTTCTTATTTGTTTTGAATCTTTTTGATATTTTTACCCTAAAAGGTTTCAAAACAAAAACCTTTTTTTTATATCTTTAGTTTGATCCATTATCTCGAAAAACCCGTTTATACACACACACACACACTTTTTTTTTATTTTTTTTTTATTTACCCCTTAATTCCATTTCGTCACCCTAAATTCTAAAAAAAAAAAAAAAGCATGACGGTGCCAATTCATCCGTTGGCGCATCTTTCTTCTTCTTCTACTTCTTCCACTTTACTTTCGCCACCTCCTCCACACTGCTCATCATCAATGGCGACTACTTTATCTTCATCTTCGCCAACATCAGGTCATCCATCTCCTACACTTGTCCCCTCCGCTACCTCTGATGTCATTACAACCGATAATTCAACTCCTCCTTCTTTACAGCAAGACCAACAACCAATCATGATGATGGATATTAATGACGCTTATCGACCTTCATCTACCTATCAAGAACAACACCAACAGCAGCAACAACAACATCATCATCATCACCATCAACAACGTGCATACAGCGTTACCGCCATGCCGTCTGAATTACAAAAAACTGTCTTACGGCATCAACAGAAACAACAAGAACAACAACAACAACTAATGCAAGATCAACCCTGGTGGCAATATTACTACCAACGCTACCATTACCATCCTCCTCCTGGAAGAAAACCCACCGTTTTCGGTCCCTATCTCTTATTACAAACTCTTGGGGAAGGCGAATTCGGCAAAGTCAAGCTGGGTATTCATATTGAATCTGGTCACGAAGTAAGTAGCAATATACGTTATTTATATATAGGAGAGAAAAGGGAGGGAGGTGTTAAGTAGGTAATAGCGGTGGGGAGCTGGTAGCGTAGGTGGTGGTGGTGGTAGTAGTGGTATTTGCTCATGATGTATTGTGAAAATGAAAATGGAATACTAATAGCATATTATTTGTTTTAATTTGTGTAGGTGGCCATCAAATTAATCAAACGGGATAATATTGATTCTTCTACAAGAATGACCAAAGTGGAACGGGAAATCTCTGTGCTAAGGGTAAGAATACATATCCATTATATTATTATCATACAACCTCCCTTTTTTTTTTTTTTTTTTTTTTTTTTTTTTTTTTCCTTCTCCACATGCAGTGTACAACATTATATTTCAGTTTATAAACTCCGGTTCTTTTTTGTATCATCAACATCATCCTCATACTCACACTTCTTTATATATTTACAAATAGACCGTCCGTCATCCATATATTGTCAAGTTATACGATGTCATTGAAACTGAAAAATATATCGGGATCATCTTACAATGTGCTTCAGGTAATATAAGAAGGGATCTTCCCGACATTTTTATATGAAATAACTGATCATTTGTTTTTATTTAGGCGGCGAATTATTCGAATATATCCTTGCTCATCGATACCTTAAAGAAAAAGACGCTAGTCGATTATTTGCCCAGCTGATAAGTGGGGTGCATTACATGCATCAAAAACATATCGTCCATAGAGATCTCAAATTGGTAAGTGAAAAAAAGTGCGCGATGTGAAAACAATAATAACAATAACAACAACAACAACAACCTCTTACCTTTTGTTATGATGTCTTCTATTTTAGGAAAATCTTTTATTGGATAGGCACCGAAGCATTATCATCACCGACTTTGGTTTTGCCAATCAATTTTCCTCAACCAGAGACGATCTAATGTCGACTTCGTGTGGCTCACCTTGTTATGCTGCTCCCGAATTGGTGATTAGTGAAGGTCTCTATGTGGGCTCGGCCGTGGATATTTGGTCTTGTGGTGTGATCCTCTATGCCATGTTGTGTGGTTATTTACCTTTTGATGATGACCCTGCCAATCCTGACGGTGACAATATCAATCTCCTTTACAAGTATATTCTCAATACACCTCTAGCTTTCCCTGATTATGTTAGCGCTGATGCCCGGGATTTATTACGGAAAATGCTGGTGCCTGATCCTGCCAAACGTTGTTCTATGGAAATCATTATGGCTCATCCTTGGTTGACCCCTCATCGAAACTTGTTTGGCAAAAATGTTCACGAATTGGAAATGGAAGCTATGCGATCCGCTGATTTACCTATTCATATGGTCATTTCTAATCATCATCAACATCAACAACTTCTTCAACAACAACAGCAACAACAGCTCTTACAACAGCAGCAGCAACAACAACAACAACAAGCAGACAAAGATCAAAGTAGCAACAACAGACGAAATACCATCGCTACCGAATATACCCTGCCTACTGACGAAAAAGAAGAGGAAGACGATCATGTGGTGCCCACCGATAACAATGAACCAATGGATATTGACGAAATGCCTGCCCAGGTACATCATGATTTGGATGTCGCTGATACAGCAACCGAGGAAACCAAATTGTCAAAAGAAGAAGATGAACCTCCTGTCAACATGTCTCCTGCTGATTCCCCTACTAGCAGTGACAAGGTAGATATCCAAAATGACAACAACAATGAAACGGCTGCAATGCAAGATATCGCTTCCATCGAATTACCAGCTTCTGCTACACCACCATCACCACCAACGGCAGCTAATGATGATGCTCAAGTGCCAAATACTGACTCTGAACCCGAAAAAATGGACGCCACCGTTACTCCAGCAGCAGCAACCGACACCGCCACTATCACCGCTGACGACAAGGATGACTCACCTCCACCAAAAGATGTACAAGAACAAGTGGAACAAACATCGATCATCGAACAGCAACCCACCATTGTCATTGAAAACACATCCACCCCATCGCTCACAACCGCCGAAAAAACAACAAAACAACAAAAAGAGCTCGAAGAGGAACAGGAAGAAGCAGCCTCGGTGGTGCCTGAATTACCTCAACCCTCCCCATCACCTTCACCCAGCAAACGGCAATCCACCTCGACGGATCGTTTATTACACTTTTTATCTGGCGGCAACAGCAACAACGGCCAAGGCAATTTATCACCAAAGGTTGCACGTCATTCATCTACCAACAGCAATAACACGCAACGTCGACCCATGTCTCTTTTAGGCGATTCCAATGCGGGATCCATTTTACAAGCGAAATTCCTGTCCAGTATGCAACGCCAAAATCAACGCCGATCATCACCCGGTAGTAAGGACGACGACGAGCATCAAGGAAGGAGGAGACAGGCAACATCACCCAGTGCTAGTCTCAGTGCATCGCATATTCCAACCACCACCTCTTCATCGAAACATCATTCCATCTCCTTTACTGCCGCCGCCATGGGAACCAGTGCTACCACCTCCAATACCTCTTCCTCCATTCGCCTCTCTCCTGACAACAACAATGCACGCACACCTCAACCTGGGTCTTCTCAACCGATCCGTGGTACTCGTCGAAAAGCCCTCAGTCTTTTGGTAAACTCCATGACGGATTACATTGGCCATGATGAACCCAATCAACACCAACAACAACAACAGCAAAAGCGTTCGAGTAAAAAACCCATGGTGTTCAGTCGTCGTCAACAACAACAACAACAACAACAACAACAGGTCGACGATCAGCATCATCAAACGCCCACTTCACCCAAATTGGCCACCAACCAGGAAATCTCGGCTACATCTACACCACTCCTGCCTTCAGTGTCGGAGCATACCACTATTGCCCTCAACAAGGATGCTAAACACCGTAGTGCTGGCAAGAAATTAATGGACTGGTTCAAGAAGAAACCTCTCAGTAAGTCAATATTTTTTAAAGGAAATGGGGGAAAAAAAAAAGTGGATGTCTAACCAAATGTGTTTTCTTTAAAAAAAGGTACTAAGGATCGTCCCGTCAACGGAGCGTTCACAGATCGACATACCGCCACCAATAACAACAACAATAACAACAACAAACTACTCAGCAAATTACCTTTGGGTTCATACGCAGTAGACTTCAACGATGCCAAGCTTCGAAATCATCATGGCGCCGTGGACCAAGACGCGTTGACGGCACGCCCACCTCAAGAAGTGCTTCAGCAAATCAAACATACATTGACGGTCACCATGGGTATGGATATCAAACGTGATGGCGGTGATTACAAACTGAAATGCACACGAAAGAAACGCACGGTCACGGCGACAACCACAGGACTGGGTGGGATTCCAACACCAACATCGTCTTCTTCTCATCCTCATCCTCCTCACCATCATCGCACCACCACCACCTCGTCTAGTACGACTGCTGGCGCCCCCTTCCGACGTATGTTGATGCGCAAATCCTCTGAACAACAGCAGCAGCAACAACAACAACAGCAACAAGATGTGTCGTCGTCGTCCTCCTCCTCGTCATCCTCCAACCCATCACCACCTCATGCGGCGACAGGCGGGACATTGACGTATGGCGATCCAGCGCTCGATCCAGGGGATGAAGTCCGCTTCAGTGTGGAATTATGCAAGATCAAGAACCTTCCGGGATTGTATATTGTGGATATTCGACGTATGCGAGGCAATCTGTGGTCCTACAAATTCCTGTACCATGCCTTGTTGGAACAATTGAACTTGAGTGGGAACGGAGGCTATATTTCCAATCATCCGCCCGGGGCCGCCACTGAAACCGCGTCTCAGCAAACCAATGGCACCCATAGCAATAACCAACGCGCCAGTATGATTAGTAGTGGGGCTGGAAGTAGTGTATTGGAAGACCCTGCCGATGAACAACAACAACAACCTGTGGATACTCATCATGCCACCGTCGGTGCTGCTCAAGATATCTCTGTTTAATCACATCACTAGCAAACTCTTTTTATTTTTTTATACCTTTTATTTCAATCCCACTCTCCTTTATTATACTCACTCTCTTTTGCGAAAAAAAAAGAAAAAGAAAATTATCCTCTTTCCCCCTTCGATTTGCTTTCTTTCTTTCTTTTATTTTTTTATTTTTTTTCTATCATTCTTTTTATTATTTTCTTTATTATTACTATTGTCATTAGATGCTCAGTCTCTCTCTATTTCTTTCTATTCTTCTCACAACAATCAAATAAAAATCATATATATATATATCATATTATATCTCCTCTTCTTCTCTTTTTTTTTTTTTTCTGGGTGTGGGGTTCGGAGCCGGAGGTACCAGCCAAAAAAGAAATAAATGGGCTGGGCGGATATGTGTGTGGTTGTGAACAAAAAAATCATGGGTGTAGTGTGGATGAATGGATAACAGGCCCACATCATCATTGACGGAGCCATTCCGTTTTTTTTTATATATATATATTTCAGAATGAATTGTTTGTCCTCCCCCCGTTCCCTCCCTGACGTATGATCATCGTCACCCAAGAAATAAAAAAAAAAAAAATTAAGCAAATGGTGGCGAGTTAAGTCCGACCAATCACATCAGAGAATTGGCCATTGGCTCTTGGGGAAAGCACTATTTTTTTATCTTTTTTTTTTTTTTTTTTTTTTTGTCAGACGACATCCAAAAAAAAACAACAGCAACAACAACAACAGGGAGCACTTAGTCATCCTCCTTCCTAGTAATTAACACCTCATTTATTGGGAAAATCAAAAAGGGGAGGGAAAAAGAATTTTTTGATTGAAAAGGGAAAAGGCAAGGTAATCATTATCATATGCCGTCCCGTCCTCAACAAAATAAAAATAGTGTTTGCGGGGTTTCAATGGGTGGGGAGTGGTGGGCGTAAGCACTTTTTTTTTTTTGCGACCCAAATGAGTTCCCTTGATCTTTTTCGTCTTTTTCTTTTTCTGCTCCTTATTCACTTTTTTTATAAAACAATCCTCTGACTCTCCCTCTCCTTTTCTTTATTTATCGAAATCGAATCCCCATACAATTCTTTTTTGATTGGTAAGTTCTCACGGACGATACAAAGATGAACTGTATCATGTGTGGTTTTTTTTTTTTTAAATTCCTTTTCTTTACTTTTTTTTTTTTTTTTGTATTTAGTCATCTTTTTATCTAATGGACAACACTTTAACGGAAACAATTACACCCAATGGTGAAGGGACGATATCTACTACCCACTGGGACCAAGACACCAAACCTATTCCTAGACTTCAACTGGTAGACGAAGAACAAAAATTCACGTAAGATAAAGCACTTTTTTGCTATCTCTATCAACCGTCTCTTCCCACTTGTTTTTCCTCATCTTGCGTGTTTTTTTTACCTGTGTTAGTGATGTGCTTCCAAAATACATGAATCAATGGGGTCTTGGTGAAGCAGGATTTAAATACAATGTGGTGGCCGTGTTTGGGTCTCAAAGTACCGGCAAAAGTAAGCTTTCTCTTTTTTTTTTTTTTTTTTTTTTTGGAACTCTCCCCCACCTCCCCCAAATAGCAACTGATCGTTTGTGTTTGATTAGGTACTTTATTGAACGGATTATTTGGCACATCATTTGATGTGATGGATGAAACGCAACGCAGTCAAACCACCAAAGGGATTTGGATTTCACGTGGTCGTGGGATGCATGTGCTTGTGATGGATGTCGAAGGAACCGATGGTCGTGAACGTGGTGAAGATCAAGATTTTGAACGCAAATCCGCCCTCTTTTCCATGGCTACCAGTGAAGTCATCATCCTCAATTTATGGGAACATCAAGTCGGTCTCTACCAAGGTGCTAACATGGGATTATTGAAAACCGTGTTTGAAGTCAATCTCCAACTCTTCCAACATAACCAATCGTCCAAGGAAAAAACACTCTTGTTGATTGTCATTCGTGATCATGTTGGTTCTACCCCCTTGGCCAATTTGGCAAAGACCTTGCAAAATGATTTGGAAAAAATTTGGGATGGTTTATCAAAGGTAACTATTTTTTGGTTTATTGATGTGGGATAGCAAAAAACAACAACTCAACCCCTGTTTATCTCGTCTATTGTGTAGCCTGAAGGATTAGAAAATTGCAAGATCCATGATTACTTTGATTTTATGTATACTGGTCTCCCCCACAAGATCCTCCTTCCTGAAAAATTCAACGATGAGGTGGCGAATTTGCGACAACGCTTCAACGACCCCAACCATGCTGACTTTGTGTTCCGCCCAAATTACCACAAACGTATTCCTGCCGATGGGTATCATGTCTATGCATCTGGCATCTGGGACAAGATTCTGACCAACAAAGATCTGGACTTACCAACACAACAAGAACTCTTGGCGCAGTACCGTTGTGACGAAATTGCGCAAGTGGCCTTTGAACGTTTTGCCTCTCAACTTCAAGCCTTCAAACAACCCATTTTGGAAAAGGGCCAGACCATTGATGATTTGGGTGCACAAATGACCAATTTACGAAAGGAAGCCGTGGATGCCTTTGACAAGAACGCTTCTCGCTACCACCAGGGCGTGTATCAAAAGAAACGGCTCGATATGCTCACCAAACTCCATACCCAGCTCAATGTTTACTTTGTCGGCCAATTGAAAAACTTGCACAAAAAGGCCATTTCGCTCTTTGATGCCACCCTCAAAGCCGAACTCAAGAAAGCTACCTACAATTTCAGTCAAGTCGTGACCGATGCCCTCAGGACCGCTCATGATGTGTTTTTGACCGGCGCAAAGGAAATGATCTTGGACGACACCGATTGGTCGTATACACATGAACTGGCCATCTTGGATGAAGAATTCGATCAAATCTCTACAAAGGCACGCGCGGATGAATTCAAAAAGATGAGCAAGGCATTATCGGTAAGAGACACCCCATCACATTCACACAAGAGAGATAACCAAAAAAAAAAAAAAAAAAAGTTGTCAATTAACAAAAACAATTCCGTCGTTCTTCTTCTTTTTTATAGAAACAAGTGGAAAATGAACTGGCCGACCCTATCTCCATTGCATTGAATGATCCTCAACCAACCACATGGCACAAAATCATCGACGCTTATAAATCCACCGTAGAAAATGGCCAAACCACCTTGATCAAAAAAGCAAAAAGTAAAGAGAACACACATCTTCCAAAAAAAAAAAAAAAATGGCAAACTCACCTGATCTTTTTTGTTTAGGCTTCAACTCGACGGACGAAGAAGTGGAAGACTCACTGCTGGATTTGAAAAGAGAAGCTTGGCTTGTTTTACGTAAAAAGGTGGATGAAGAATTGGCCGATACTATGTTATTGTTGAAATTACGCTCACAGTAAGTGCTCTCCTCTAGTTAGATGTGCAAGTGTATACATGAGTGTATGTGTGTATACTGACTCATTTTGTTGTTGTTGCTTAGATTCGAAGAAAAATTCAGATACGATGATCATGGCTTACCTCGTGTATGGAAACCTGAAGATGATATTGATACGTATTTCAAGCATGCCAGAGATGATGTAAGTGAAGCCCCTCCCAGATGCACCCCACTCCCCCCATCCCCCCCCAAAAAAAAAAATTAAGCTGACCTCCCTTTCTTTCATTTTATAGACTTTGAAATTGATTCCTCTCTTTGCCAAAATCGATTTGAAAGAAGATGAAGGATTTGACATTGAATCCAATGAGGCAAGTGTTTTTTTTGTTTTTTTTTTTTCTTGCAAAAAAAAAAAAAAAAATGCGTACTGACACGGTCCCCTTTTTATATACAACCCACTCATAGGATTTCGATTTCCAACAATCCCTCACGATCCTTAGTGAAGCCAAACAAATTGATCTGACCAATCGATTCAAACGAGAAAGCGATGCATTTTATTTGGAAGCAAAACGATCGGTGGTGGCGACAACAGCGAAAATCCCCATGTGGCTTGGCGGTGTGATTTTGGCGCTGGGTTGGAATGAATTCATGGCGGTCATTCGAAGCCCCATTTACCTCATTTTGTTTATTCTCTTGATTGCTGGTGGGTATGTGGTGTATGTGCTCAATCTCTGGGGTCCCATTGAACGGGTATTGACTGTCGTGGCAGGAGAAGTCACTAGGATAGCAAAAGAACGGGTGATTGAAGGTGTCGATTTGATAAGAGAACAACAACAACAGCAACAACGGCAACATGTCGTCTCAAGTAGTAGTGGTAGCTCAATGGAAATGGATTCGTTACACAAAGAGAAGGACAAGGATGAATGATTTGATATATATACATAGTACCCTCCTCCCCCTCTCTCTTTTATATATATATATATATTATTATTATACATATATACAGTTTTTTTTGTTTTGTCGGAATAAAATGATTTGGTTTTTTTTTTAAAAAAATATTTATTGATGCCTCGTCTTGTTTTTATAATGTATGTCATGAATGATGATGACGATTTGACGAATGTCATTAGGATAGTGAAGATATCATGGGTTGTCAAAAAAAAAAGATAATTTTTCATTTGGATTTTTTGAGTAATTTTTATAATTTTCTTAGAAGAAAAGTTAAGATAAGGTTTGTTCATGATATGGTTTTGCCGCCAGTCAAGACTACATAGTAGCCAAACACTAGGATTTACTTTAGGCTCAGGAATATATCATGCCGGTCCAATTCCAATCATGGGCAAGTGATTACCGAACATATAAAGTCCAATAACTCTTTCCCCCAAGACCATACAGAAAAGGATCGCTTGCTCAACCTTGGACTACGAAAAGGATATACACAGATTCAATTGTAACCACATGAAATGGTTCTGTGCCCTAAAGTAGAGCCAAGCTAAAGAAGAAGAAAAAATAAAATTTGGGAGAGTTGCGCACTATTTATATTTTTTTTTTCGAGACGGGATTGTGGGTAAAGAAACCCCGTCTCCGATAGTCAAAAAAAAATTTTTTTTTTGTCATTTACTGTGTGTTCTCTATCAAAGTAGGATACAATGGGTTCCACGTTATTTCCATTCTTCACCTCACTTTTAATACTGAACGCCCTATCAAAATGGGAGAGGGTGTTTTTTTTTTTTTTTTTCAGGGCAGTTTTTTTTTATGTTATGTTTTTTTTATCTCTTTTAGAGTGGTGACAGAGCTGTGTAACAAATATAGGTGAATGTTTTTTTTTTTTTTGTTTGAAATGCTTGTGACGCTACGTTTGGTTGGCCGACGACGGGGATTCAAAAAACGAGGGAAATTGGGATAACTCCATTGCCAAGAGCCCACCACCACACCACAAAAAAAAAAAAAAAAAAAGAACAAAACAGGGCGAGCTACGCTTTATTTTCTTTCTTTTTTACTCCTTCTGACCCTTTTATTACTGTTCTTCTCATCTCTCCTTTCCTCATCTTGTATAAAACAAAACACAAAACCATGGTGGATGCTGAAGACAAAAAGGCCTTGTTATCCAAAGAAGAGTCTGATGAAGAAACCGACCTTTCGACTATCAAACAACAAAAGCAACAACAAGCTCCTCCACCGTTATTACATCAGCCCAGTGCCGTTTTACCTTCCAATGGTACGACACAAGACCAAGCTCAAGCGCATTTGCTTACTTCTCCTCCACGTAAATGACCACACTCCTCCCATAACTCGTTTCAACAGGAAAGCCGAAACACTAATCTATCCTTTTTTTTTTTTTTTTCTGTATGTCATACATACATAGCCATGACCATCTTCGAAGCAGCACGACAAGGCCAATTCCAACAGATCTGCCAATTACTCGACAGCAGGCAAGCGACGGTGCACGATGTGGATGATGATGGAGCGACGGCGTTGCATTATGCGGCGGTATCGAATGAGGCGTGTGCCAAGTACTTGATTGACCGGGGCGCGGTGGTGGATCAACCTGCGGGGGAATTACAGGCGACACCGTTGCATTGGGCGACGCGACAAGGGCAATTGGTGCATGCGCATCGACTGATTCGCGAAGGGGCTGACCCGACGTTGAAAGATGGCCAAGGGTTTAATGCGCTTCATTTGGCGGTGCATTCATCCCAACCGATGCTTGTGTTGTATTATTTGACCTTGGGACGATTGGATATTGATGCGGCGGATACCATTGGGGGACATACGGCGTTGATGTGGGCAGCGTATCAGGGCCAGCCATTGACCTGTTCGTTGTTGTTGACGTTTGGTGCCAATGTCCATGCCACCGATCTGACCGGATTGACGCCGTTGCACTGGGCCGTCGTCCGAGGCCACAAGGGGTGTATTCGGAAAATGCTCGAATATGGTGCGGATGTCAACGTCAAGGATACAAGTGGCAAATCCGTGCTTGATTTCGTCCGTGACAAACAATTGGACGCCGTCTGGGCCCGCGCCGTCTTGGAATTTGATATCGTCGCCGAAACTAAACCTCACCTCGCCCATCGTATTGGTGCCTATCCTGGAGCAAAACCTCGGCAAATGTCAAAGGTAGGTACATAGGGGTGGGGGGGAATCTGACGGAAGGAAAGGACCTTATTTGTTATATTGTGTTGACTTTTTTTTTTTTTTTGCCTTTGTTAGAAAACTGTCAACACTGTCATCTACTTTTTACCTTTTATTGTCTTGGGCATGGCTCTGAAATGTCTCTCTCTTTCTCTTGGTATTTGGGTCTTCCATTAGCGGTGCTCTGTCTTGTTGGTATGCATGTCTCCATTGTCAAGTATTTGATACCCATTCCACATAACGAAGCGTTATGGAAAACGCCCTATTTTTCTTGTATTTTCCAAGCGTCGGCATTTTGGGTGTTGGTGACATGGACCTTGATTCTTGTACCAAGTAAGTAGCGTGTGTATGTGTTATGTGTAGGGTAGATGGTACTGATGTGGCAATTTTTTTTTCCCCATCCTAGACACGGCTTATTTAATTTTGACACACTTGGTATTCATGTTCAGTTTCTTTGTGGCCATGTATCATTTTTATCAGGCGGTAATGGCGGATCCAGGCTTTGTCAATAACGAACCTACCAAAGAACAACAACGTCAAGATGTCATGGAATTGGCTGATGCACAATGTTTGGATCTTCGACATTTCTGTGTTACTTGCTTGGTAAAAAAAAACCAACAACAACAGTTGGGAATGGGACAGGTTGGAGAAAAGGAAAGGCTCATCAGGTGATGTTTTTTTTATCTAGATCAAAAAACCTTTACGATCCAAACATTGTAAAATATGTAATCGCTGTGTAGCAAGATTTGATCAGTAAGTTAATACAAAGACAAAAAAATAAAAATAAAAAATAAATGAAGAGGAATACTAAGTGTTGGAAATTTGTATTCTGTAGTCACTGTCCTTGGATTTACAATTGTATTGGTGTCAAGAACCATCGCTCATTTATCATCTTCCTTGTCAATATGGTTACCGCTATTCTCTCGTTTACACAAATCTCCATCCAATGTAAGCTCACTTTTTTTCTTTTTTTTGCCCTTCGGGGTTTGCTTCAAACGGACAAATGACGTAAATGACACTCAATCCGATTTTGTTTCTCTAGACTTCGCCAGTTTATCACCGGTATATGAAGGCGGTGCGGACGGGACCTGTTTCCTTGGCTCGACGGTGTGTGGCTATTTCCAATTCGACACATGGACGGTGGCATTGACGATCTGGATTCTCATTCAATTGTCATGGTCGGTCTTCTTAATGGGTGTGCAATTGTATCAAATTGCCGTGGCAACGACGACCAATGAAAGTGCCAATGCTCATCGCTATTCGTACATGAATCAAGGTGCTGGTGCAGTGGCAGCGGCAGGATTGGGTGGGACAATGGCTGGGACCGATGGACCGTCGCCAACTCCCGGTGGTGCGCCCCATAGCCATGGTGGTCATAATCATGGTGGGGGTGCGGCGGGTTTCTTACCTTGTTTACAACTTTTTGCCGGTGCACGTGCTTTACATCGATCTCGGTCAAGACAGGCGAATCATCAACGAGGCGGCGCTGCTGCCAGTGGAAATCCTTTTGATCGCGGCGTGATCAAGAATTGTACCGAATTTTGGATCGAAGATGTAGATCAACCCAACAGCAGCAACAATGTCAATTGGTATAATGTGTATCGTGTCCAAGATATGATGAATCAACGTGAAGATCGATCCATAGTTTAGTTCCCTCCTTCCCTCTCGCACTCACCCCCCCTCCCCCTCCCCTTATATATAATATAGTGTGTATACCTTTATTTGTCTTTTTGTTTTGTATTCCATTACATATAAATATTGATTCTTTTTAGCCTTCTTATATATTTGGATATTTATTTATTGCGTATGGTATGGTGAGATGCTCCTTTGATGAAGAAGGAGAGGACAGGTCAATTAGCGGGGTTTGAACATATGCCTCACTGCCTTATTTTTTGATGGTCTCCTTTTTTTTTTTTTTGACTTTTTGACTTTTTGACTTTTCCTTTGATTGTATTGCAAGAAAACTATGGAATCCACTGTTCTACAAGAATCACTGGTGGATCGAATCAAACTACTGGTCAAGGTAAATGAACTTGACGAGAGCATGACAACGTACCTGACCTGACTTTTTATTTTATTTTATTTTGTTCAACGTATATAGCATCCTCAGTTTTATTGGTGGATTGGACATGTGTTTTTGGTATGCAATAGTATTCTTTACTTCACATCAGTATCGTCGTTCCACTCCGATTCTGTTTACTACTACCGTGCATACCTAGGTGCTCTGGTGTCTTATGCCATTGTCAGCTACAAGTCGACAGGGGTAAGGAACAATAGGGAATGGTGTGGATGACGCGTTTTTGGAACTCATGAATTCATTCCATTTAGTTACCAAAACGATGGCATTTGGATATCTTTAGAAACGAAAACATCCAATATCTGGCACTTGCTTTCTACTGGTATTCTTATCAACCCGTTACAGGTAAATAGAGTGACAGGGAGCCAGGGTACGGTTATATGGGACTGACAGAAACGCTCAACTAATGCTTTTTTTTTTTTTTCACCTTCTCAACTTTAGTAACGCTGGTGCCTTACTTTGTTTTTTCTTTGTTTCATGCATTTGGATATATTCAAAGTACGATTGTACCTGTCTTGTTTCCCATGGACCAACACCCCCTTGTCGCCCAACTATGTCAAACCATCAAAACATATACCGATCAATACCATGAATCTGCCATGCAACTCACTGCCTATACTGAAGTCGTGGTGGTGATTCCTCGATTACTTTTGGGCGTTTTATTGTAAGAAATCCACTCCCCCCATTCACACCCCAACTCTATATATGTTCATGTGTGTCTTTATACTTTCTTAATTGATTGATTGACACTCCACCCCCTTTTTTTTTCTACTTGCTTGTTAGATTCCGAACATCGATCTTGGCATTGATTATTTTTAGTCATTTTGTACGGTTACGATATTATTTATCTCCACATACGCAACAGGCCGTGGTGAAATCAACACTGATGTTGGATCATTGGCTCTTACCACCCACAATGCATCCAAGGGTACCAAGCTGGCTGTCCAAAGTGTACTTCAATCTCAGGGGAATGCTTGTGCGATATGGAAGTGCGACTGGCTCGGCACCACCCTCTACTACCACTCGATAGTGTCTTTTTTATATATATTATTCCCCCGACATTCCCCCTCTTTACAAATTATAGTTTTTCTTAGTTAGCCTTTAGTAATATTTTAATAAAGTTGGATTATTCTTATTTTTTATGTGTTTCTTGTGTATGTGTACGTCTTGCTTTCTCTCACTTTTATATTTGCATGTGTCAATTTTTACATTAGGTATAAAGGGTATTATGATATGATTATGCCTTTTGCCTCTTTTTAGATTGAACAGATAGCGGGGTGGGTGTTCAATCTTGAAAATATACCTTGTAGAATGGGTGATACAACATGGAAGCGCGGAATTGTAGCTAACATTGATCAAAAAAAGCATGAATGACAAGAAAAAAATGCCCTCAGGAAAGGAAATCAGGAACATGGTGAAATGGAAGGGTGCGTGTGATCGAGCATAAAAACTTATTTTTTTTAATCTTATATTGGCGTTGTTGACTAATAAATATTTTTTTCCCTTGAATGCAAAAGATCAAGTACGACCCTTTTTGTGCAACCTCTGCCCCATACCAATTTTTTTTTTTTTTTGAATGAGGAGTGTATACTATATATATATATTCTGTAATGCCTTCTCCCTTTTTCTTTTTCCTCTCCTTTTATAATTTACATACATTCACCCTTCATTCATTCTTTTTTTTTTTTTATCGATACCATGCAGTTGATTCCCTCAAGTCTCATGGCTATTGCAGCCACTCTGCTGCTGATCACAAATCAGGGCACCACTGCGAATGCTGCTGCTACTACTAAGGTGGATCCTAAAGGCTGGTACCAAGCCAATCCTGGTATGACGAAGATCGGTCGAGTGAATCAAACCACTCACCAAATCATGGATACCTTTGGTCGCGTCCGGTTTTTCCATGGCACCAATGTGGTCAAGAAAGAAGCGCCTTGGTACCGAAGTTTTGATTTTAAGCCTGGAGATTCCTTTGGTGAAGAAGACGTCAAACAGTTGCGCGATCTGGGTGTCAATTCTGTCCGATTGGGTCATCATTGGGCTGGTAGTGAACCTGTACGTGGTCAATACAATCAAACTTTCTTGGATATCATGAAAAAACAAACCAAATTGGCCGAAGATCATGGTATTTATGTGTTGGTCGATGTCCATCAAGATGTATTAGCACCACAATTATGTGGTCATGGTGTGCCAGAGGTAAATAACAATGATAATAATAATAAAAAAAAAAAAGGAGACGTAGGGGATGATGCTCACTCCAGCTTTTTTTTTTTTTTTTTTTTTTTTTTTTTTTCCTACAGTGGTTCGTGAAACCCGACTGGGTGCCCTCCTATAAACGATTCCCAGTACCTCAAAAAATCTCGCCATTCAAAGTAGATGACCGCGGTATTCCTTCAACAGAAGATTGCAATTCACTCGATTGGAGTTTGAGTTACCTGACAGTGGCGGTATGTAATGCCTTTGGACGACTTTACAACAATAATGACGGACTGGGGGATGCATTGGCGCTCTATTGGAAGAAATTGGCACAAGAATACAGCACCACGACGAACATTTTGGGGTACAATTTGTTGAACGAGCCATGGGTGGGGGATTCCTATGCCGATCCGACCTTATTGACGCCCGGGGTGGGCGACCGCAAGTCCATGGAACCGCTTTGGAACCGGGTGACGACGCAAATCCGTACGGTGGACAAGGAAACGCTTGTATGGTTTGAAGGTGCGACGTATGATATTTTGTCTGGGTTCAACAACGTCCCATTGGGGGATGGGTCTCGCACGGTGCATTCCTTCCATTACTACAAACCGCCTCAGGTCAGCTCGCTATCCACCACGTTGACCAACCGCCAAAAGGACAATGTTCGCCTCAAGACCGCTGGTGTGTTGACCGAATTTACATTCTGGATGGGCGATCAGAAACAAATGGACGATTTGCAAACCGCGGTCAACACGGCCGATGAACACATGTTCTCATGGATGGGCTGGGCCTATGAAAATTTATACAACACCACCTCTGGAAAACCCTACCCTACCTTGGCCAAACATTATAGCCGAGCCTACCCAGCGGCCATCAGTGGTACCCCCAACAGCTTTGCTTTCAACCCCTCCGATCAATCCTTTGCCTTGGAATACGTCGTCAACCGTGCGGTCGGCGATGCCCCTACCGAACTGATCTTGCCCAAACCCACTTATCCAAATGGCTATACCGTCACCATCTCACCTGCAGATAGCTTAGTGCAATATGTCGTCGATGATAGGACCTTGGCCCTCTTCAATGCGGATACCACCAAGGACGGTCAGGTCGTGAAAGTCTCCATCACCAAAAAATAATCAAAAATGGACATTGGACAGTACAGTAAGCGGGCTATATTTTTCTTTTTATTTATTCTTAGCTTTATTAATTATATTAGTTAGAGGGTTAATTTTTTATTTTGTTGTTGTTGTTGAAAATAAACGGTCTGTCACTCTAATGGAGCGTTGGCACATTATAAGTTTACTGAGAATTTTTTGTTTGATGTGGGGCAAAAATGAAAATGCAGCGGACATCCAAAAAACCTATTTGATCCTTTTTTTTTCGCGGAATTTTTTTTTTTCTTCTTTTTCTTTTCTTTTTTTCAGAATACTGGCTTTGTGGAAAACTCAATGGCATCATGATCAACTTGGATTAGTGATTAAAACTTAGTTTAGGGGCATTTTGAAAAATGCAAAGCAAACATGCATGGGGAAACTCTTTCATTTTGGATTTGCGATTTGGTGCATCTTAGAATTGATGTTATAGAAACCATCATTAGATTAGCATACTGTCAGTTTATGATAGTGTATAAATACATCTCAATAAAATAAATTTTGTTTTTTTATTATTGAAATATATTATATTCTTAAATGTCTTGTCGAAGGGGTAGATCTACTTGATGTAGACAGAAAAAAAGGGGTGCGTATGTCCGTGTGTGTGTGTGTGTGTGTGTTTGTGCAAAAAGAATGGGGTGGGTATTTTTTGCCGCCTCTACGACTATACAACTGTGGTGGATTGCCCCTTGACGATCAATATCATGTCGTATATGTTTTTTACTTCAGTTACCGTGTCATTTTTTTTTAAAACTGTAGTTACATTCGCTTTTATTATTATATATATATTGTGTTTAATAAAGACCTTTTGAAATCATATTATCCATTGATGCTTGATGCAGTTCAGCTAGATCGTAAAGTAAACATTAACTGTTGCAATTTTTTATATTCTGATACTTCAGAAATATTGATCTCCTGGGTATCATGAGAAGATTGTTGCTGAAATGTAGTTTTTGATGAAATTAAACAATTCAACACTGTCATTTTGAAGCATAAAAGCTGGCTTTTTAAGGGGGGGGGGGTAACTGGTTTCAGTTTAGGCTCCATTTACCACATGTAAAATAATAGTAATATAAAGAATAAACAAACATATGACGAGCTCAATATACACAATATGCCCAGCCTTGCTAAGGATATATTGGCGGTATGGCCTAGGTTGGATAAATATCAACGGTAAAATGAGAATATAGCCAAATTTCATATGAAATGACATAGTACTGGCAACCAGTGCCTAGACAATCTGAGGTTGGGCATGCCGTCATAGATAAGCTAGAAAGTGACTCTAAATGCTCTATAGCGGTGACTATACACACAGCTACGATATAGATTCATTTATATAATTGATCTAGCAGAAATAAGAATATCTTAAATATTAAGTGACTCAGAGAGCTATCTAGCCCGTACCTGGAAAAGTAGCCATGGGATGTGAAACTAAAAGGCTAATGTTTGATAGGGCACTCACACAACAGCTGATAGCAGCGACATTCTTCCCTATAAGTAGATGTCAGTATATGAATATCAAAAAGGCATACTTTATTGCAGCATTTTGATAGGTACTAAAACTAAAGTCGAGAGGTTCATTGTAACAGGGGGTCTAATGGAAGGATCTATTGAAGGAAACAGGAGGAAGGCTAATGTGAGACATTAAGAATGGCAAACACTAATCTAAAAAGACAATTATAAAATAAGAAATAGTACACTACACATGAGATGAAAAAGACCGAGATGACAACTGTTACTGAAGGACAACAACAGCCAACACTAATCTAACGGGACGATGACATAAAGGGATCTGTCACACAAGATGAAAGAAACAAATGGGACATTTTTCATTGAAACAAGTAAAAAGAGACATTTTTTTTATTTAAACATATATTCAAACTATGGACAGACTAATACTAAACTAAGATAATGGATGTTGCAGAAAGCCAACTAATGGTGGTCCAAAATCCTGAATCCAAAATGAAAGAGTTACCCCATGCATCTTGTAATCTCTGAGCTGGAAACCCCTTCTAAACTAGTCCTAACATTATTCTAAGTCCAACATCATTTCATATTGGCCACAATCGTGAAGAAAAAATGAAGGAAAGAAAAGAAAGAGAAACGAAAAAAAAGGAATGGGAGTAAATAAAAATTCACGTGGGCGGAATTTGAATACTTTTGTCGCCTTTCCGTTTTGGCTTGTCAGGGTATCCTAATTTTCAAAGGAAGATAAAGACAATGGAAAAAATGGTAGCAGTAAGATTTTTTTTAAATAAAGTTTATTGGGTGTAATAAAAAAAAATATAAACTCCAATCAAATAAACTAAATGTAAGATAAACTACAATAAAGCTAAACTACAGTAAATAGGGGGTTTCCGTTGAAATAATCACCAAAGCGGGAGATGGAATGACGGATATATCCATGAAGGTCATTGTGAGTCTCCATATTGCAGACATCGAATATTCTTGAAGATAGTGTGCCAGTGCCAAACAAAGCTTCCTTCTCCATCAATTATTCCACTGCGGGTCAGAATTGTTTGATTGAATTGATTTTGGGAGAGTAGGGAGGTGACAAGTGAAGTGGTCAAGATCCGAGGTAAGTATGTGGTTGTTCTATCAGTAGCCGAAGACGGTGATCGAAAAGTAGCACTTTAAATCCAGGTTATCTGCTCCATGACGACCATCATTTTTCTTTTGTAATCGCTGCTGCTATGTTTCCTTTTCCTATTGCAAGCGAACTTCGCTTGTTTCTGTTGGTAAGAGTATCTAAGGGAAAAAAAGTAGTTACTGATCAAAAATAATATAACGAGTATATTACAATATGACTACATTACCTTATAGAGTTGACAAAGTGACACTCTTTATCAGTACAGTATCATTCACGTTGACTAAAGTTGCGATGGATGCATTGAATCTGACCACTTAGGGATGAGAACTTCCAGAACCAGCATTGATCCCCTTAGAGTTGAATAATTAACTCGCAACAAGTAACTATTCCTCAGAGAGCCGATATACCAATTCCAAAACGAAAGAATTCCCCAGAGTGCCGTCGATTGAATAATCCCGTGTGAAGAGCCAACCAATACTTTGACTGAAGTTGCGATGGATGCATTGAATCTGACCACTTAAGGATGAGAGCTTCCAGAACCAGCATTGATCCCCTTAGAGCTGAACAGCTAACCCGCAACAAGTAACCATTCCTCAGAGAGCCGATGTACTAATCCCAATACGAAAGAACTCCCCAGAGCGCCGTCGATCCAATAATCCCGTGTGTGAAGACTCAGCCAAAGCATACCGAAGATACAATACAGATAAAAAATGCCACTTTGTTGCTTTTCATCCAAAGGTGTTCATCAAAACCAAAAATTGAGAAAAAAATCCTACAGGAAATAGAAGAAAAAAGTAGTTACTGATCAAAAATAATATACGGAGCATAATGTAATATGACGACATTACCTTGTAGAGTTGACAAAGTGACACTCTTTATCTGTACAGTATCATTCACGTTGACTAAAGTTGCGATGGATGCATTGAATCTGACCACTTAGGGATGAGAACTTCCAGAACCAGCATTGATCCCCTTAGAGCTGAATAATTAACTCGCAACAAGTAACTATTCCTCAGAGAGCCGATATACCAATTCCAAAACGAAAGAATTCCCCAGAGTGCCGTCGATTGAATAATCCCGTGTGAAGAGCCAACCAATACTTTGACTGAAGTTGCGATGGATGCATTGAATCTGACCACTTAAGGATGAGAACTTCCAGAACCAGCATTGATCCCCTTAGAGCTGAACAGCTAACCCGCAACAAGTAACCATTCCTCAGAGAGCCGATGTACTAATCCCAATACGAAAGAACTCCCCAGAGCGCCGTCGATCCAGTACCCCCGTGTGTGAAGACTTGGTCAAAGCATACCGAAGAAACAATACAGATAAAGAATGCCGCTTTGTTGCTTTTTTCATCCAAAGGCAGGTATTCACCAAAACCAAAAATTAAAGAAAAAATCCTACGAGCTACTTGAGAAAAATAAATAAAATCGAGGATAATTTAAACCCAGAATAATGTGTATTTCTTTTCACTCAGCATAATTATCCAAAATGCCTTCTAACAGCAACACCTATTTCAGGATTACCTCTCCTTCTAATTGGAATCTATCAGATGCCATTGAAGCGTTCAAAAAAACTAACGAAAATGACTACTTAAAACACATCAAGCGCGAATTGTTAAGTATCATATCAAACTCGAAACACAAAGGCAAAAGAGAAAAGGCGAACGCGCTCTTGGATGAATTTGGCGACCGAATTCGAAGGCAAGTCAAAAGATAAAATGAATAATAGTTATGCCTTAGAACTTGTCTCACCTTTGCGTTTTATATTTTAAAATTGATAGGACTCCTCCTGTGGCACAAACTGTTAATATTGATCAAAACATTAATCACGGCAACCAAGTGTTCGGGGAGCAACACCAAGCTCAACAAGCTCAACAAGCTCCACAAGCTCAACAAGACCAACAAGACCAACAAGACCAACAAGACCAACCACCACAGAAAGATAAAGTAACAGAACGAAGACACAAGGTAAGTCAACATCGAACTTCTTCTACTATGATACTACTTTTACTTAGGCTTTTTGTTTATTTTCTGATCCCCTTTTCTATAGCGGCAAAAGGTACTGACTCGCGCAAAAGACAAAAGTATGATCAGACTACTGATAATATATTATACTAGGTTGGTAATACAAATAATGTTAACAATCAGGTAAGATAACGAAGTTGATGATGTTATGGGATATACTTCGTGAAAGTGTACTGATTGCTTCTCGTTTTGATGGATGACAACTATATTATTAAAAGACACGCATCAATGATAGCATGGTAAGGAACCTCCCAGTGGGGCTAGTAGGGTAAATGGACACTAATGACACTTATGATATTTTCTACAAGGATAACTTGGAAAAGGAATGGATCCGCCTACGTCAAGAACCCGATTTCATGGAAGGTGTTCATAAATACAAGTAAGCCTGTGTCATCTGTTCGTGTTTTATATTATTTACAACTCGACTGTTTTTTTTTTTAATAGACTTGAAAATCAAGGTATTCTACAATGTGGTCGAAGTTTGTCGATGGTGCCAGATGTCCCTGAAGAAATTTACGACCTCATCACATTGACTCCACCCCCACCCCCTCTTCTTCCACTTGATGTATTTGGACAATATATCTTTGACATTATGCAATCACCCCTCTATGTATGTGCCAATGAAAATCATTGTTTTACGAGATACTAACCATTTTATCACCTTTTGATATGATAGGGAACTGATGACTGTACAGAGCTCATTTACAACAAGTCCACTCTCTCCCCTGATCATCCCAAGGATGTCTTTGTCTTCGTCTCCCGTGTCCTTCAAATCTTGTAAGTTCTAATATTTCTTATCATGCTTGGACTAAAGGCTGGGGTTTTTTTTGGGGGGGATGATTCCTAGCTCCGATTCCATTCACCATCGCTTGAAGCCGTGTAATTTGTCCGAGTCTGAAACTGCCTACTGTCACTTTGGAATTTGGCCTTTACTGAATCAAGTTGTTCGAAGAATCCAAGATGCTGACTGTCACTTCCGTGTCGGTGAAACCAAGTTAATGGCTATGAGCGACAAACCCACTTACCTTGCCGATGGCACTATGTAAATTAAAACCTCTGGTTTGGAAATCCTGCTGTTGGAAGTCTCTGGTCATCATGGGAACACCGATATTACAAGGAATGCTTACGACCACATCAAAGGTGCTTTTGGATTGTATAGCATGCTTAAGGCCATCTTACGTCAGTACCCCAATGCCGACCCCTGCCTCCTGAACCAAGTCACGGTCCTCTTTCTCCATTGCAGTTCTCGTGGTAAGACCTCTTTGTCCCTTGCTAGTGTTGTATTTTATCATATGTATTGACTCTTATTTTTTTTTTTTTGTCTTCGTTCTAGACAAATCAATCCGTTTGTGGCAAATGAAACCTACCACCAGTGGTGAACTTCTTTTGTTGGAACGACTGGCCAAAGGCTCCATTTGTACTGATCATACTGATGTTGGTGCAATGATTAACGTGATGCAGTTCTTTTGGGCTGTCAAGGTAGGCTCAATAAGTAAAGACTCTAGCACTCAATCTGACTTCCTTTTTTATTTTTTATTTTATCAAATAGTTTTACTCTGAACAGGCGATGACTGGTATTAAGACTCTGATGTTGTCTCATGCAAAGCGATCCATCACTGACCAGTACCGTGGCCTCCCTCCTCTTGTTTCCCATCTGCGTCCTACCTTCATCAAGCCGAAAAAAAATGAATCCTTGGCTGGGCTGTCTGAACTTGATCCTTCCTCCATGCTATGATTGTTGTACACTTGGCCCTTCCCCACCTCCTCCCCTTTTATGTATATATGTATATATTATGTTATTGTCAATAAAAATATATCATTTTTTATATCTCATTTCTTATCTTAATAAAAAATTCATTCGCTATATGTATGTTTTTGATTTGTTATTTTGAAAAGGACCTGCTTTAGTTTTTGAATACAGGTGATAATATTAAAATGTTATACTATTGTAGTTGTAGAAATTCTTACATATGGTATCATATCCATTTCTTTCCAAAACTATTTTATTTTGTAGGTACTGTAAATGGAAATAGACTGGGACATATATTTTAGCTTAGATTTCATTTTTATGTATGCTGTATTGAATAAAAAAACTTTTTGAAACTTCCACAAGACAAACAAACCAATAAACATATTGCAAGCTGAATATATACTATTTGCCAAGTCGAGCGTAGGTTACGCTGGTGGCATTCCCTATGTAGGTTTATAAAAATACACAGCGGTAGAGCAGGAATATGGCCAGATTTCATGTGATGTAACCTAGCACTGTCAACCAGTCGTTATGCAGTCTGGGGTTGGGGCATGCAGCCATAGGATAAGCTAAAATGCTCTATAGGGGAGGCTACACACACAGTTACGGTGTATAATTATTTCAACAGGAATAGGGTCAACTTAAAGTGCATGACTCAAGGCCATCTAACTCATGCCTGAAAGAGTAACCATGGTTTGTGAAACTAGAAGGCTAATGTTTGATAAGGCACTCACACAACAGTTGCAGCAGTGACATTGTTTACTATAAGACGGTGTTAGAGTATGGTTACGAAAAATGGAATATTTTATTGAAGCATCTTGATAGGTACTAAAACTAAAGATGAGAGGTTCATTGTAACAAGTGATTTAATGGAAGGATCTATTAAATGAAATATAAGGAAGGCTGATGTGAGACATGAAGAACTGCGTACACTAATATAGAAAGGCAATTGTACAATGGAAGTTAATATATTGCATAAAGCATGAGGACGACCACAACGGTGTCTGTTACTGAAGGAAATTAACAGCCAACACTAGTCTAATGGGACGATGGCAATAACGAGATTTACTGCACAAGACATGAAAGAGACGAATGGGACATTTTTCATTAAAGTATGTAAAAAGAGACATATTTTATTTAGTTGTAGATACAAACTATGGACAAACTAAAAATAAACTAATCTAATGGAGGCTCCAAAAAGCCAACTAATGGTGATTCTAAATCCTAGTTGCAAACTGAAATGGTTTCCCCATGCATCTTGTCATCCCTGAGCTGAAAACCTTTCTAAACTAGTCCTGGCACAATTCTAATTCCAACATAGCCCCATTGAGGTTGAATGATGAAGAAAAAAATAAAGGAAAAGAAAAATAATCAAAAAGAAAGAAGAGTCGAAAAATTCAAAAAAGGTGGGAGAGAGAAAAATTCAACATTTCACGTGGGCGGCATTTGAAATCCTAGACCCTACAGCCAAAACCAAACCAACCACGTAAATTTTGTTCCTTTTTTATTTTTGTAATTTCATGGTTCAAAGCTTTTTAATGGTCAAGTGCATGGCAAGGACGTCAATATCTATTGCTAGGTTATTTCTTCTCCGAATACACACAAAAGCCGAGATTTGGCTAGAACGTTGAGCCCATTATCTCGTCAACACCCACACATCAGTGTTGAAAGGCAGCAATCTCTTTGAATTTGAGGGGTGTTCCCGAGACGTTTCAGCCCACAATCGCTCATATTACACATAAAACCAATCATACAAACAAAAAGTTGAACTACTAAAAACAACAACAACAGCAACGACCACATTCATCATCATATCATCATCATATCATCATCATCTAAAACACACATCACAGCTTGCAACGTAAATAGTATCAATATCAGAAGTACACCAATATAAAGAACATAGTATTTCCAATTCATACATACATCTAAAGAACCATGTATTATAAAACAATAGACAGATTTTTTTTTATTAAGAATATACAAATGCAAAGTGAGGGTGGGGGAATAGGGAAAAAACAATAGGATGGGGTGGGGGATGAGGGAGTAGGGGAGGGGAGGGGGAATCAATCAAAGTGTGGGTGTCAATGTGGGGAAGGGTGGGGGAGGGGAATCATGAACTATTACTAATTAAAAAGAAGAAAAGGAAAAAAAAACAAAGTGGCTGTGGGGAGAGGGGGGGAAAGCTTGGAAATCATCGACAAGTTTTTTTGTTGGTCAGATGGGAGGCGCCAAGGACAACGAGGGCCGATCGTTTTTTCGTAACCACCGATGATTGTTGGTGGTGTTGTTTTTGTAAGGTGTCTGGGTTGAATCCACATGCATAACGGATGAAGCGAGAAGTAAAGAAGCTGGGTTTGGAGGTGGACGAGGTGGTCAAGTAGCGGAAAAGCGCCGTGGAGGGAAGTTGACGTTCATTGAAGAGATGACGCGATAACCGGCATAGCGCTGCCACAGGCGACGGTAACGCACCTGGATTTTCCGAAGGGACAATGTGTTTGTTGTTAAAAGTCATCAAGCGGTGGCCAAGTAACGCAAACAAGCCATCACGTACCAAAGCGTCGTCACAGACAAGATCTGATACGACCATGAACAAGGCACCATTGCTGTTGCTGTTGCTGTTGCTGTCTTGATCGGCTGTTTGTTCGATCCGGTCCAATATCACCTGGGCCACATCGATGGGATGGTGCTGTGCCAAATCGCCAAGTACAGTGCTGTTGTTTTGGGTATCCACACCTGCGTCGTCGAGTATGGCTTGCACATCTGCCATGGCTTGGTCACGGTAGGCACGCATGGTAGCATCGGTGCAATCGTCACGCCATATCAAGTAGACCCGCAGCCGTTCGTCGGTTGTCAACAGTTGGAGACAGGCATGCAAGTCCGTCAGTGGAGTGTAGGCCAGTACTGGGAAGATATATGAAGTGAAGAGCTGAATAAGATAAGGTCGATCCTGGGGTTGATGGTAATGGCGAAGCGCTTGGTGTAATAGTAGGATGATGTTGTTCATTGTGGCTGGTGCAGCGGCCATACGTGTCCCACCGATCGCCATCATGCATGGTTCAATAAAGTCCGAGAGCACGTGAATAGCGCTTGTGGATGTGGTTGCGTCGTCGTGTTGTTGATGATAAAAGAACTGAGTGGAGAAGTAATCAAACGCCTTTTCGTTGCTGCTACTGTTGCTGTCGCTATGATCACTTTCTTCATCGTCGTGAACTGTGGTGATGTCTGAGGTGGTGTTCACGGCAGTGGTCGCAGAGGCAAAACTTTCCTCGCTACGCGCTGGCGAAATGGCACAGAGGTCAACATGTTGACTGTCGTAGTCATCATTATCAACAATATCATCATCGTTATCATCCGAATCAATATAATAACCGTCGCGAGGTAGGGTGACTTGCGATAGAGGTGAAGGGCGTTTTCGTTGTCTTCTTTTCTTTCTTGATTTTGTAGCCGCTGTCGTTGGTGAAGGTGCTGTTGTTGTAGTTGTTTTGGTGGATTTCGCGTCACTTTGTTGTGCCAGCCATGAATCGATGCGAGTCACCATCATTCGTTGCAACCAATCACAAAAGGAATCTGATACTACTTCCATTTTGGTTTCTTGTAGAATGCCGAGAGCGCGAGTTTCATCACCGATTGAAAACATCGCCATGAGCAAAGGTGTAAGCCAATTTTTGTCATTTTGATGAGAAAGAAGCGCGTCCAAGTCCAGTAAGTCATCTTTGATCATAAGAGCCAAAGTGTAGTAGGCCGCACAGGGAATCATGGTGGTATCCTCCAGTTTCAGTGCAAAAAGATCAGCCAAGATGGATTGGTTGGTATGATCGGGAGTTTCTTGATGTGAAGGGGAACACGTTTCTTCGTCATCCGCAGCATTTGGAAGACACGCCATTTCCATATCCTTGCTTTGCTTGATCATTTCCAGCCAGAATAGATAGTTGTGTTGTATTTCGTCCATAAATAAATCAAGCATAATATCGACAATCACAATGGCATCCACCTTGTCGTCGCCACCTAAGAGAGGGAAGAAAAAATTAAGTAAATGATATAAAAAATAAAAAGAAACGAAGAAAGAAAAATGACTTACGAAGGTATGAGCGGAAGAGTTTTTCGTATTCACCAGTTTTTGACAAAGGAATAATAGCGTAACCATGTTTTATATTGTCCAATTCCATGGTCGTCAAGATGTAATGATGGATCACTTTGTTTGCCAATTTGTTGTTGTAAGTTTTAGACAGAGCCTTCTTATTCTGGTGAACCCTATAAACAGTAACAAATAAAATATGATAAGCTTCAGAGAATATATATATATATATCAAAAACAAGTACTTACATTGGTGCCGAATCTAGTCGTTCACATCGTCGATCAAAACGGGCCTTTGATGGAATGATATTCAGTGTTTCCAAGGTGAGACTAGAGAGGTACGTGACACAGTCGGCCTTATCAACAAGGCGGTCATTCTAATATAAATAATAAAAAACGTGAGTAAAAAGTTTTCCTATTGTTGTGTTGGAAACAAAGCAAGTGTGTGCATTTACCAAAATACCATTGATCATGGCCAATAAACAATCTTGTCTTTCCTTGTTGTTGTGTTGGTAACTATTGTAGTGCTGATATTCACGATGGTGAAGAGCTTCCATAAACCAGGTTTGAGTGCAGCACGACCAAACGGACTTGTGATGTTACGGTAAAGGGAGCGGAAAAAGACGACAAAGGAGGAGATACTGCGGAATCCCATATAGGCATAAAAAACAGCGCGTGTGATCATCGTGGTAACAGGTTCGTACATGTTGTGGATGAGTAAATCTTTGGCGAGGCTGGTTTCATTGTCGGCAGATATGTATTTTTGCATGTATAGATTCACAGGCAAGGCACACTCGTCGTTGCGGATCGCCAGCACGCGTTTAGGTAGGGGTCGTACACTGGAAGTTTCTTGATTGGCCATGATGGGAAGAAGAAGAATCAAATCAATCAATCAGTCACAATAAAAAAAATAAAAAAAAAATAAAAGCGAAGAAGAGGCAAAAAAACACAACAATGGAAAAAGGAGGAATAGATTATTTTTGGAGCTCTGAGAATGAATTGATTTTTTTTTGGAGCGCTGAGAATGAATTGGGTTTGTAACACACCACACACCCAAATGGAAGGAGTGGGGAATTTTATATGTTGAAAAAAAAAATATGCAAAAGAGAAAAATAAACTAAGTATGATCTTGAGGGGGAAAATCTACATGTTTTGGTATACTACGAGTCAAGGAGCCGAGGGAAGGGGGATCGGTACTATGACTACTGGAGGTGGTGGGAGGGTGTTGTTGATTCCAGGGAGGTGTTTGATCCAATGAAGAGGCAAGGCTACCACCAGTGGTGTCAGTGATTGAGTCCGTGGCCAAGTCCGTGGCAGAAGCAGTGCCCAGTGCATTAGCCAGTAATGATTCATCATTGTAACTCTCCAAATACTTTGTGATCCAAGGATGGGCGAGCAGTTCGGCAGCGCTAGGACGATGGGTGGGATTGCGAGTAAAACATTTCTTCAAGAAGTCAATACCAGCTTCAGATAATTGAGATGCATCGGGTAAGGGAGGATGTCCTGTCACCACATGATACATCACCGACCATTCGTTTTCTAAAGTGCTCCATGGTCGTCTGCCAGTGGCCATTTGTACAATACAACATCCTAAAGACCAAATATCCATCGATCCTTTGCGTCCTGTATCACCACCAGTAATTACCTCAGGGGCCTGCAAGTCAAAAAAAAAAAAAGTAAGAAGCTGGGAAGTCTTCATGAAACGGGGGAGGGTTGTGACTTTACCATATACATGGGTGTGCCAGCCAAACTATTCACATTCATATGCACACTAGTACGGCCCATGGTTTTTTGTCCTTTGGCTAAGATTTTGGCAGCACCGAAATCGGATAATTTCAATTGACCTTGATAATCAATCAGAATATCTAAAAGAAAAAAATAAATAAATCAGTTTCAATGGTCCCTGCTTCAACATTCCCACCCCTTTGGTCCCAGGCAACTTACTGTCAGGTTTGATATCTCTGTGCACAATATTGTTACCATGCAAATAGACCAATCCACTTAGCAGTTGATATGTATAGTCGACAATATATAATTCATCTTCAATACGTCCCCCATGTTCCAAGTAGGTCCCCAGGCTTCCATTTTCACAGTATTCCATAAAAATAAACACCTTGTCCCGATGCACTTCCTACAAACAGATTAAATAGAGTTATGACCATGCCTTTATATTAAAAAAAAAAAAAAAAAAAAGCCAACTTACCATGCCAAAGTATTGGACAATATTCCGATGATGAAGCATTTCCATGACCTGCATTTCTTCTTTGATGGCATGGTGCAGTGCCGACAACGAGCTTGAATCGGGGAACCTGATTTCCTTGACGGCCATCACAGATGATGTGTCAAGATTGATGGCCAAGTAGACAGCACCGTAGGTCCCAGCACCAATGAATCTGCCTTGTTGCCACCTGAAGGAGATGTTGGACGAGGACGGCGCAAGGAACACCAATGACTGGTCCTCTGGTTTCTGATCATCCAAGGTTTTGCCCACCACACGTCGTGATTGTTCGTCTTCATTGCGTTGTTTTTCCAAATCGGTGATTTTGCGCATCCATTCGTCGCGGATATAAGTGACGCCACCGCCAAGCGACGTGGAAGCGACTTCTTCAGCTGGTGTGGCATCAAATGTCGAACTTGTGGTGATGTTCGAGGTTGAATTATTGTTATTGCTGTTGTTGGTGTTGTTGCTGCTGCTGTTGTTGTTGTTGCCGTTGTTGGTGTTGGCGCCGGGTTTGGTGGTCATATAGGAGTTGCGTTTGGCTGTGACACCACGTTTGCGTTGTTCTTCCTTGAGTTGTAATTCATGCGACCATTGTGTTCCTAGGACATCAAAATGAGAGATCAACAACGCAATACACCGGGCGACCTTTTGTTGTAATGTCCCAAATTCCGATTCGTTGAGCGCTAAGATGTTCATTCCGCGTGTCATGAGATGGCCAAATTCGAGAGCTGCCACCGCCCACCGGAACGTTTTGCGATCTGTTGGATTGCAGTCGTCCGTAATAAAACAGATCCAGTCAATGGCGAGGCGTACCAATTTCAAGTCGAGTTGCAGCCGCACCGCCAATTCCAAAAACCGAGCGGCACGAATCCCAAAATCACTGGCAAAACTGAAGCATTCCTCTACCAATTCTTGACATCCGAGGTTCCGTGTTTGCTCGTGGATCGTGCTGACACTGCTAATGGTAGAATCTGCTAGCTTAAACACCGTCATCTTGATCTTGTACAGTTCCTTGTTGATCTTGGGGATATGTGCGCGGTGTTCCTGAATCAATTCGATGCCAGTAGGTGATTCCGTTGAGGTCAGTGAGCCAGGGTCGTTGGTCGTGCTGTTGTTATTGTTGTTGTTGCTGTTGCTGCTACTGGTAGAGGCCGGAGGTGTCAAGGCGTTCCAAAAGTGGGTACGAGCCGCCGCCAAATGTCTTGCATCCCCAGTCACCAGTCGAATCCGTTTCGGTTTCAGTCCCAAATGAATAAATGGCAGTTTGAGTTCCACCACTTCGCCTGTCCATAAAACATTTTGCCATGGCGATAGAATCAAGATGTAATCTTCGTCAGAACTATGAGCCATCGTAGGAAGCACGGCTGAAGAGGAGGAGCCTGGCGTGCCTGGTGTTGCAGTACCCCCAGATTTCTTGTCATCAGCAAAACAGGCTCGCACCAAACTCTTGATTTTGTCATCCCGTCCATACAATGTCCTTGAAGCCACAATATAAAGTCGTTCGTCTTCAAAACTGTTGGTGACTACCAAGAAATGTCCCGACTGTGCCAATTGTTGCATCACCCGCTCCACGCTGTTTGGATCCAAGACGTATTCTGCCGCATTTTCAAATTGACCCATGAAAAATCTATGTTCGGTATAAATTAAGAGGGTTAGTAATGTGTGATAGCGTGTGGACAGAAGAGGAAAGTGTAATACTTGCCTTGCAAATTGTAAGAGTTTACGAGCCCGCATCCGCATGGTATGTAAGAGTTTGGTGTATTTGACTTCAATGCCACCCACCACAGCTTCCGAAGGCACCTTGAGACTAGCAATATAATCACGCATGGCATCCCCCAGTAATCGATTGGTCAATGAACTAGATATATATAAAACAAAAGGAATGACGATGAGACCCTGCTGTATCCTTTGCCCCCCCTGCCTTTTTACGCTCTATTTTTTTTTTCTCGCATCTCTTACCAAAATTGTTCTGCACATTCCCAGTCCGCCTTATCAACTGCCTGACACACCGAGGTTTTCAAAAAATCCCATTCACGTTCCATGACTTCACATTCACGCAGATTGTTTTCCTGTTCCAGCGAAAGTTTCCATGAGATCAATTTAAAGTAGAAGCGCACCGATTCCATCAGTACCAGATCATAGTCGGGTTCCATAAACAGATGGTGACGAGGTTGCCAGCCAAGGATAGGTTGTGCCAGTTCTTCATATTGGTGTTTGACTCGACATGCCAATGACAATAATCCACGATAATCTTCCATCATGGCATCGACCATCTGTTTGGGCGGTTCATTCATGCGATCCTTGTACTCCAGCCGCAACTTGAGTGCTTCGACGACCAATGAAGTCGGGAAATTCGCCAGACGGCTCAATTGATCCGTAAAGGGAGGGAGGTTCATTTCCTTGAAGAGTCGACTGTTGGCTACCATGGTTTGCTTGGCTTTCATCAGTAACGAGTTGAGGGCCGATAACGTACGTTTGTCAAAAGCATCCTGCAGGGCTTGTTCTTTCAAAAGGCGTTCCACAAAGGAAGGGCGGTCACGTTGGACATGGAACCCATTGACGTCGTCATTGTTGGTCGTCGTCGTGGAATCGTTGCCGTCATTCGTGGATGATGATTGTTGTTCTTGTTGTTGTTGTGACGGTGGTGATGATGTCTCTGTTGCTGTTGACGTGCGAGCGATTTGTAAATCATCCGAGCCAGTCCAGTCGCGTAAGATTTTGTACTGCATTTGTAAACTCCGTGTAATGGTGCACCAAGAATTCAACGCATCCAAGCGGGTTTGAAAAGCCAATGAGCCATATTGAGGATTCGCCAAGGTCATTTCAGCGCGTGTGGTGTATAAGGATTCGATTCTATCGATGTTCTTGAGTACATTGGCCACTTGCTCCAAAGCACCACCGCCACCATTGTTGCCGTTGCTGCTGTTGTTATCTTGCACCTTAAAGTCCATCACCATGTCCAAAACTTGGTCAATTTCTTTGCGTCCTTCTTCCAAGTATCGTTGTTCTTGTGTAATGGTCCGACCCCGGAGTAAGGCCCTTAACGATAGCCATATTTCTTGCGTGAGGTTTTGTGGATGAAAGCGATCATTGTTGGAGAGGCGTTTCTTTTCAGACTTGATGACTTCGCCCATAAGCACCGATTGTAACATCTGTTGCCATTCCAGTCGTTCATGAGTGATTTCCGGTGCTGATAAAGATTGGTGACGAGAATACAGTAGATTAAAGGCGGTTTCGTCTTGGTCAAGGTGGCTGCTATCGTTGTCGTCGTCGTCTTCGTCATCATCATAATAATCACTATAGCCTTCTTCTTCGTCTTCCTCATCATCCACGACATGATCATGATCAATGGTTTGTTGTTGTTGTTGCTGTTGTTGATCAAATGCGTAATGTGAAGTAAGCGGCGATGCTGTTGAGAGAGTATGTTGAGGGGGAAAAGTCCAGTGACCATTCATATTGCTTTGCTTGTCAAATCCCAAGGCCGCTGGATGAGGTGTGATATGTGATGGTGAGGATGGTCGATGTGGTTGCAGCGATGAAGGAGAAGTAGATCGAGGACTTTCTTGAAGGACGTCATCTGAACCATCAGGTGATGACGACCAACGTACTTGTCGCTCTGTCATAGTTTGGGTTAGGTGAAAAAAAAAAAAAAAAAAAAAAAAAAAAAAAAAAAAAAGAGAAAGAGAAAAAAGGATAAAAAGAAAGAGGAGTTTGGATTATTATTTTTTTAAGGTGAGGGGCCAAGCTGCTGTCCTCCCTAATGTCAAGCAGTGAGTGACCAGCAAGGTTGCACAAAGACATGCTTTCCATAGAAACAAAAACATAGAACACAAAGAATAGTTTTTCATTATTTTTTTTATTGGAATCATCATCATCATAGAAAAAGCTATATACTACATAAAAACTATACTAAAGCCAAATTCAGACCAAGAAACTAGGAACTAAAGCTAAAGCTAATCATCAATCAACAAATCACCAACAATAATAATCAAAATAAAATCAGGAATCATCCGCATTCTTGCTTTGCCGACGACGTTTCAGATGCCGAGTACATTTGAGAGTGATGTTACGTTGAAGACCAGAAAGGGATATTTGATTGATGCTTGGGAATGCCACCAAGAGTGCCACGCGGATTTTTTCCAAAGTGGCAGATTCATGGTCAATAAGATACTGGTCAATCCACGCCGCTTGTTCCGCCTGGATTTTTGCTGGTGCTGTACGTCCGCGTGGTTGTCGTTCAGGAATGCTGCCTGTCGTCTTGTGCTTCTTCATCAGTGACGATGCCGTTGACCTTGCGATACCTGCGCGTCGTGCTGCCGCCGAAATTGATAACTTATCGTTCAAATGTCCATTCACCAATGAGTTGAGTTGATCTTCCGTAGGAGTTTGATACGGTCTGCGCTTTTTTCGTTTGACCTTCCCGCCGCCAGTTGATGATGGCGGTGCCTGCGCATCCGTTGCCGTTGTGGTTGAGCTGGTTGACGCTAAATCATCAGGAATGCCTTCGATATTTGATAGTACTGGAAATGTACCAGCAGCAGCAATAGCAGGAGAGTCGTCTTGGGCTTTGGTAGGTAATATGGTATTGGCGGGTGAGACTGGTGAGGCTTCTGAGGCACTGCTCGGTAAGGAGGTATCCATAGGTAACGTGGGTTTGATTTCAGTTAGTTCATCGTGGTTGTGTTCCATTTGTTGTGGCTGTGGTTGTGGTAGAAGTGTCGGTGATGTGGCAGCTGGTGTCGTCGGATTGTTTAGAGCTTGGTTATCTGTTGATGGCGACGACAAGGTCGTGGCAAGTGGCGTCGTGGTGTTTTCTGTTGGGTCATCATGGGCTTCATCGACTGTACTACTTAATGCAGGCGATGATAATTTTTCCGACTTTGTTAACGTTGATGGTGCCACGCCGTTTATTTCTGAAATTGTTGTTTCACATTCAGGTGTAATAGATGCATTTCCTTCCGTTAGTGGTGGTGAATCGGATGTGGAGGTGGTATAACTGTCATTGGAGTCCTTTAAGAAAGGGCTGTCAGGACTATCATCAATTTTGTCCAATTTCACTTCAGTTTCAGTAACTACCGAAGACACTACTAAGGATTTCTTCCTCATTGTATGGTTAAAAAACAAAAGTGAAGGAAAAAATGTTGAGGCATATTTTCTACGCACACACTCAAAAAAACTTTGCGTCGGTGACTAAATATCTGCTCGATTTAAAAGCAGCAAAAATTCTAAATTTTTCATGGGGCCTCCACCACTTGCCATATCGGCAAAAAATGATCTCCTTTGATTCGATTTCGCCTAATCTTTACGCCCAATGGGCCAACGATTTGTGACCAAAAACTACGAAGAAAAATCGGAGATCATATGATCTTGTTAACACCTCTCTTCTTTCAAGGTATATCTTCAATGCTCAATTTTTGTTTTATGAAGATACGGAAGGCACTTAACCATGCCTTTATTTATTACAATTAGTCAAATGCCTCTCTCTTGTGTAAAAGATAACATTACACCTTGAGTATATATTTCATTAGACGAATCTCTACAAAAATGATGAAGAATCATTTTCCACCAAAAGGAAGCATATTATCACCAAAAAGTTGACTTGTTGCGAGTTCAGTTTATTAAAATTTATACTTGCGGGAGGACCAAGTGCAACACGACCTTGGCTGAGGTTGAAATTTAAGTGCGAGACTGTATTTTTTTTTCACTGCAATAAACGCGTTCATAAAAAAATTAATTTTTTTCTTTCCTCCTTTTTTTTTCATTTTTTTTTTCTTTTTCATTTTTTTTTTTTTTTTCATTCTCCATTCATTATACTACCATGACAGCAACGGATGATGATTTCCAGTCGGATGATAATTTCCAGTCGGACGATGACGCCTACGAAGCAGATTCTGGCTCTGATTATGAAGCAGCCCCTCCTCCAGAAAAGAAGGTAAAAAAAAGTGTCGGCATTCGTCAAAGCTAGTCGATTTGCATACTCAAACTTTTTTCTCTCTCTTTTCCGGCGTCTAGGCCAAGACAACTGCTCCTAAAAAGAAAGCTGCTCCTAAAGAAAAAAAACCTGCTGCTCCCAAAGAAAAGAAACCTGCTGCTCCCAAAAAGCCAACGGCAGCCGCCATCAAGAAAGCAGAAGCAGCAAAGAAAAACGGTGCCATTACTGACTTTTTAACGGCATCCACTCCATCCAGCACACCTTCACCTACTACGGCCACCAACCAAAAACAAGAACTCGATGGCGATATCAAAATGGACGATGTGCCTTCAGCGACATCCACGCCCACTCCTGCAACACCATCCTCCACCAGCAGCCAGAAACCAAAGCAAGAAAAACTGACAGTGGAAGAAATCTATCAAAAGAAGACCCAACTGGAACACATTTTACTACGACCCGATACTTACATTGGCTCCACCGAGGCGGAAGAACAAGAAATGTGGGTGTACGACAGCGAAAAGGATATGATTGTCAAAAAGAAAATCAAGTATGTCCCTGGGTTATATAAGATTGTGGATGAAATTCTTGTCAATGCAGCTGATAACAAGGTAATCCTTTACTAAAACTAGTTCAGAAAAAAGAATAACAACAGACACTAACTGACGTGATTTGATCTGATCTATTGTATAGATTCGTGACCCTACCATGAGCAGCATCAAGGTGATTATTGACAGCTCTCAAAACCTGATCTCGATCCACAACAACGGCAAGGGGATTCCTGTGACGATGCACAACAAGGAAAAGGTGTATGTCCCTGAACTGATTTTTGGCCATTTACTGACTTCATCCAACTATGACGACAATGAAAAGAAGGTGACAGGTGGACGGAACGGGTATGGGGCCAAGCTGTGTAACATCTTTAGTACCGAATTCCGTGTGGAGACTGGCGACAAGGAACGTGGATTACAGTACACCCAGGTCTTCCAAAACAACATGATGGTCAAGAAGGAACCCAAGATCTCTCATCGCAAATCAGGGGAAGAATTTACACGCATCTCCTTCAAACCCGATTTGGCCAAATTCGAACTCGACTCGATGGATGCGGATTTTGAAAGTTTGATCAAGAAACGGGTGTATGATCTGGCAGGCTGTGTCGATGGTGTGGCGGTCTCTCTCAATGGCTCCCGTATTCCTGTCAAGGGCTTTAAGAAATATGTTGATCTTTACACCCAATCCATGGAATTCCGCAATGCTGAAGGGAAGAAACCTATTGTGTTTGATCGTGATGGCGAAAATAACCGTTGGCAAGTCGGCTTTGCTGTTAGTGATGGGCAATTCAACCAAGTAAGTTTAATTTTAACAGGCCAAAAAAAAGGGGAGAGAGGGGGGAAGGGGAATTTGATCTCATCCATCCGTTTTTTTTTTATTAGGTCAGTTTCGTTAATAGCATCTCAACATCCAAAGGTGGTACTCATGTGGAATACATTGCTGATCAAATCATTAAAGCCATTACCCCCAAGGTCATCTCAAAGAGTGGTAGCAAAACAATCAAGAAACATCAAATCCGATCTCACATGTGTCTCTTTGTCAACTGCTTGATTGAAAACCCCACCTTTGATTCTCAAACCAAGGAAACCATGACTCTTCGTCCTAGTCATTTCGGCTCAACCTATCAAGTCAGTCCCAAATTCATCAAAGAAAGTAAGCGATCAAGATAAAAAGCTGCTACCCATCCCGCTCATGCACTCATTTTTTTTTTCCTAGTTGAACAATCCGGTTTGGTTGATAATATTGTCAAGTTTGTGAAATTCAAGGAACAACAATTGATGACAAAGGCGGATAAAGGCAAAATGGCAAGGTAAAGAGAATAATAAAAAGGGGAGGAGAAAGAGGATGACTGATCTTTTTTTTTTTTTTTTGCCTAGACGCCTGAATATTGAAAAATTGGATGATGCGAATCTGGCTGGTGTGCGACCTCACAACCAAAAATGTACCTTGATTTTGACCGAAGGGGACTCCGCCAAGGCGTTGGTGCTCAGTGGTTTATCGGTAGTGGGTCGTGATTTATATGGTGTGTTTCCCCTGCGTGGTAAATTGCTGAATGTACGTGATGCTTCCAACAAGTCCATCTTTGATAATGCGGAGATCACCAATATCAAGGCTATTCTTGGGCTACAACATGGATCCACTTATACCTCAGCTTCTGAGTTACGTTATGGCAAATTGATGATTATGACTGATCAGGTAAAAAAAAAAAAAAGAGACTTGGGAGAAATATGAAATTTTGGACTCACACTGTAGTTTATTTATGGAATAGGATTATGATGGTAGTCATATCAAGGGGCTTGTTATCAATTTTATTGATAAGATGTTCCCTAGTTTGCTGGATATCCCTGGTTTCTTATTGGAATTCATCACACCTATTATCAAGGTAAAACAACAGAATAGATGAGTAGGAATGTCAACTCATTATTTTCTATATCTCTATCTTTTTTATTTTCTCTAGTGTACTCATAAAAGGACCAAGCAACAAATCCCCTTCTTTACTATTCCAGAATATGAAACATGGGCTGAAGCCAACAATCAACGCAAGGAATGGTCTACCAAATACTACAAGGTAAAAAAAAACTGTGATCTTAAGTGGGAGGGGTTGGGTGGTTTTTTTTTTATACTCAACTTTATTTGTATGATAGGGTTTGGGTACTTCAGATAAAAAGGACGCACGTTCGTATTTCGGTGATCTGCCAACACATCAAAAGGAATTTGAAACGGCGGATGCAGAAGATCGCGGATTGATTGACATGGCCTTCAGTAAAGTTAAGGTGGCTGATCGAAAAGAATGGCTCACCACATACCAGGTAAGAAAAAGAGCCAAAAAAAAAAGCGTTCCAACTGAATTAATGACCTTTCCTCTTTTTGTATATATATATATAGAATGGGATGTTTATTGATCATAGTGTCAACAAGATCAAAATCTCCAACTTCGTGAACCAGGAATTATTGCTGTTCAGTATCAACGATAACATGCGATCAATTCCATCCATGGTGGACGGCTTCAAGCCTGGTCAACGCAAAGTGTTCTTTGGGTGTATCAAGCGTGGTCGAAACACAGAAATGAAGGTGGCTCAATTGGCGAATTATGTTGCAGGTGTGACTCAATACCATCACGGTGAAGCCAGTGTGGCCGCTACTATTATCAATATGGCCCAAGATTATGTGGGTAGTAACAATGTCAATCTCTTGGTTCCCTCCGGTCAATTCGGTACTCGTCATGAAGTAAGTTCAAATCTAATAGTAAAATATAGGCAAGTTGTTCATTGTTTGTTTTTTTGGTTTTGTTTATTATATATTAGGGTGGCAAAGCAGCAGCAAGTCCTCGTTATCTTTTCACTCGATTGGCCAAGGTGGCTCGATTTGTTTATCATCCTGATGATGATGATGTGCTGGATTATCTAATGGAAGAAAATACATCCATCGAACCTACTTGGTAAGTGGCACCTAGTGGGACTTTTAATATAAACAAGACAACTAATTATTTTTTTCTTTAGGTATATGCCTATTCTACCTATGGTTTTGATCAATGGTGCCGATGGTATTGGAACTGGTAAATCCAAAAAAAAAAAAAAAAAAAGAAACAGTGATGGGAATCAAATGACTGAATTTTTACTTTGGTTATCTTAGGTTGGAGTACTACGATTCCAAACTACAACCCCAAAGATGTGGTCAAGAATTTGAAACGCATGATCAACGGTGAAGAACTTATCCCAATGTCTCCTTGGTATAGAGGCTTCAAGGTACAAAACTGAACATCAAAAATCAAAAATCAAAAATGCTAATAATGGTTCACTTTTTTTTATACAGGGCGAAATTATCCGCGCTGACTCCTCAAAATTCGTCGTCAACGGTATTGCCGAAGTAGATGAAAAAGGCCATATCAAGGTATCGGAACTGCCTGTGCGTTACTGGACAGAAAACTTCAAAAAGCATCTCAGTCTGTTGCGTGAACCCAAAGATAAGAAGATGGAGTTTAAAATCGAAGTAAGTTAGTGTGGGTTTCCCCATTCTCCTTACTCACAATGGAAATCTGCGTATTAACCTTTTGCTTTCTTCAAAACAGGAATTTAGCGACAATTCGACAGATAGTGCAGTGGACTTTACGATTGAACTTGATCCCGACAACTTGAACAAGGTGGAGGACATTGGCATGTTGAAATCCTTCCGACTCACAGCCAATATTAACACGACCAACATTGTATGTTTCAACGAAAACGGCCGCATCCAGAAATACGACTCACCCGAACAAATCATGAAAGAATTCTACCCATTACGTCTCCGCTACTATGAAAAACGTAAAGAAAACCTCGTGTATGTGTTACAAGACGACTATGATCGACTCCACAACAAGGCCAACTTTATCGAATTGGTATTGGCAGGCAAACTTGCTTATTATAACCGAAAGGAAAAGGATATCACGAACGATATGGCATCTTTGGGACTCAAGAAGATCTTCTCTCGTAAACAACGTAACGTACTTTCGGCGCCCGAAGAAGATGAAGACGAAGATGAAGGCGATGGACCGGGCAAGCCCAAGGAAAAGGGTGGTAGTGATGCTGGTTACGACTATCTCTTCTCGATCAACATTCGGGGATTCACTGAAGAAAAACTCGTGGAATTGCGCCGCCAACGGGATAAGAAGCACGAAGAACTGGAAATCGTCAAGAACACCACCCCAACCACCTTCTGGAACCGTGATTTGGATGCTTTCTTGGTACAATGGGATGAAATGCTCGCTGAAGATGAAGAATTGGCAAGACTGGCTAAACCAATCGCCCCCTCTGCTATCAAGGTCAAACAACAACGCAAGAGAAAGCGGGTATAAATGCTGGAACTCCTTTTGGTGTTATCTAGTTTCCCCCCTCCCCTACCGTTATCATTTTATATACATATTCATAGCTTATTTTTATTCTCGTTTTTCTTTTTTTTTTTTTGTTTTTTTATTCCTTTCCTTTGTTAGTTAGTGCCTCTTTCACCCTTATATTTTTATCGTTATACAATATATAAAATCAAATAAATATACAGTATGTGTTTTTTTATATGTATGTGTTATGTGTATATGTGTGCGTGTATAGAGGGGATCAGTATTTCTTTACTTTGACAATACCTATCAATATGATATGTGATCTGGCATGGGTGTAGGAAGAATTTGGCGGTAGTGATACAATATGCCGGGCACATTTCAAATGCCGCTACGCTTACTTTATCAATACCTCTCATTTGAGACCGTGCGTATCCTCTAGTTCTCCATCTCTTGTTGAAAATAAAGGTACACTTCCATCCATTTATCCATCCATCCATCCAACGACCTATTTCATCTAATTATCTAATCTATCGATTTATGCATCCATCTGCCCCATAACACATCGACTCATGACCGTGATATTATTTTTTTCTTGATTTTTTGATTTTCCTAGTCATCATGCAAATTTTTGTCAAGACCTTGACAGGAAAGACTATCACGCTTGAAGTGGAAAGGTAAGCTTCAAAAGTCGATGCCATCATCATGATGACGCGCAAAAAAAAAAAAAAAAAAAAAAAAAAAATTAAAGAAAAAAAATGATTTGCAATTTTTCACACCATCCATCCTACTTCCCATACCTCTCTTTAGCTCCGACTCCATTGACAATGTGAAGCAAAAAATCCAAGATAAGGAAGGTATTCCTCCTGATCAGCAACGTTTGATTTTCGCTGGTAAGCAATTGGAAGATGGCCGTACCCTTTCTGACTACAACATCCAAAAGGAATCCACTCTCCATTTGGTTCTCCGTCTTCGTGGTGGTATCATCGAACCCTCCTTGAAGGCTTTGGCTTCCAAGTACAACTGTGACAAGATGATTTGCCGTAAGTGCTATGCCCGCTTACCCCCTCGTGCCGTCAACTGTCGTAAGCGTTCTTGCGGCCGTACCAATCAACTTCGCCCTAAGAAGAAGGTAAGTTCATGATGGGTTTAGTTGTTTTTGTTGCTGTTTATCTGTTATACTAAACTCTTGCTTTTTAATGCGTACACTTAGCTCAAATAAACGGATCGCTCCCGTCTTCCGCCGCATCTTTTTTTTCCCTTTTATATATTTATATATATATGTTTTCACTACTGTACCGTATTGGAATCAATAAAAATAAAAATCATTCATTGTACAAAAAAAAAAAAACTTACTATCAATTTGGATTAACGGTTGTTGGATGATGTGTTTGTTATATTTCAAATTTATCGATTTACTGGGTGTCAGGGGGTGAAAGGGTTCAGTGTGGATACTTTCGCACTCCGCCTCTCATGATTTTTTTTTTTTAAAATCTTTCACTTGCCCCCTCGTTTTTTCGCTTTCTTTTTCTTTCTTTTTACCAATTGCGCATTGAGTGATCTTGGATTAGAGGTTAGAACTTGAATCAGGGGCATTTTTAAATATGCAATACAAACACCATGGGGAAACCCTTTTACTTTGGATGCGTGATTTTGGACCGCCATTAGATTACTCGTCATCATAGATTAGTTTCATATAGACCTTTATTAGCTTAGCATCTTTACTTTTTGAAATAAAAAACGTCTTGTCTTTCACCGCCCAACCTCTCTTATACGTTTTATATCATATAAATCCAGTTTTACAGTCACCTCTTTCCCTTTAGATTAGTTTTGACCATCGCAAGTTGATTGCTACCTACTTATATGCTTCAATAAAATATGCACTTGTATTAAACCTCCATCATTTATGTACATCTACTATACATTCTAATATGATTTGAATAGTATTGCCATAAAATTGTAGTTTATTTGATGTTATATAATCATGGTCAGTGATAAAAAAAACATGTAGTAGGAAAAGGAATCGCTGTCAAGTATTACTTGCCTACAGTAACTATCTATCTCTGTCTATATGGATTCAAGTATTAAAGATTGCTCAAGTACTGGATGTACAGTATATACATATTATGCAGCGCTTTAGCTTCGCAATGTTTTCCCCAACTTTCTCTAGCAAATGTTCACAAGGCATTGATACCTTCAAGCTACGGTTGCAAATCCATCAGCTTTTTTTTTCTTCTCTTTTTTTTTTTTTTTTTTTACATTCTTTATGCAGCTCATCCATCATACAAGCTAAAATATTTATGAATGAGTCTGGTAGGTCCCTCTTATTTTTTGACAGCTCACGGTGTTTGAATTCCATTTGCCTTTTTTGGGCACCAATGGACTGCTTGGTCGCGTTGTCGACGTATGCGTATGTTCATTCTTAGAAAATGCATTCTTTATCTTGAACTATATAAAACAACCACTGATAAAAAGCATTTGAAGAGAGGAGATCTGTCAAACCTCTTGTGATGTATTCTTATCTGGTTCCACTTTTTATTTTGTCTTGCGTTGTGAACTTCGCTGAGCCAGTATGTAAAAAAACAAAGAGAGAGACTGAGTGTACCTCTCCATTTTTTCTTCTCATAACTCCTTTTTTTTTTTTAAAAAAAAAATAACATAGAGTAATTTCGGTGATGGTTTGAATTTTCCATCTGGACTCCTGCTCAAACCATCTAGTTCCGCCACATCATCACCCAACAAGGGATATTCGTCGGCCATTGCATTGAAACAGGAGGATGAGTCAATGGCACCGACAAAAAGCAGCGGTGGTGTAGATGATGATCATAGGGTGGCGGCATCAGGCACGTGGAGACATGAGGGCACCACGACCACGGCCACGATCATTGTGGGAGCCAAGATCATCACACAAGAGAGTGATCCTCATCATACGCATAGAAGTGCCTATTCGTATTTCTCTACTTTTATCACCACAATTTACCCATCCCATGCTATGGTGGCCATACCAACATCACCCCCCATGGTGACTGAGGTTGAAGAGAACGGACAAGGACGCAATGATGATGGAGTCGCTAAACAAATCTTAAGTTTGCTGGGACCTTGTGATTTTGCCTGCCCAAGCCATGCTCCTCTCTGATTTACTATACCACTAATAAAAATAATACTGCGTTTAAACAAGAAAGGTTGGAGAGAGAGTTTTAGTAAACTGCATAAGAAAGTATGCAATATCAACTCTACGTTGCTTGGGCTGGTGTAGTGGTAGGGGTTTTAAATTTAATTTTTATGTCGGTCGATTTTTTTTTGACGCGCTCTTCCCCTTTTTTTCACTGGCATACCTGAATGAATCTATGGAAGTATTTTATAATTTATATTTCACATTCGTCAATGGCTCTATTCGTTATTAGATGAAGCTGTTGGATATATTTTCTTCATCTATTCTTCAGTACATTTGCATGCTACTCAAGACTCGGATCGAAATTGGGTTGGGATTTTTTTATTCCAGGGACCACAGGGGTAAGTCCGCACAATGTTCCCTTTTGTCTTTTAGTTTCCTCAACTTAACCATGCTCTTTGGATTTATTACAGGTGAAGATAGGCTGAAATACTACGACTTATTTGCTGTGTCTCTACGGTATTACTTATATGATAATTTGCTGGGAACTATATCAATACACATTCTTCTAACTTTTATTTCATTTTTATGTATCACTAGGAGCCAGTCAAACAAAAGAACACAGCGGATGCATGATACGCAAAAGGAGGAACACTAGAACAAATACCAGGACGGGCACAAAGAAGAGCTGCAGGGTATCAAACCAGGCAGAAACAAGGTTGATAGAACCAACACCAAACTTAGTGTACTCGACTTATTTCTTAGGCTCTCTCTCTCTCTCTGTCTCTCCCTATATTGTACTGTAGATAGTTAGTTACTTATTCCCCCCCCCTCACTCACCTTCATGCGCACGCACTATTTTACTATAGCTAGTACCCTTACCTACCACTCTCGGCTATTTTTATTAGATATAAATTCTCCAAGACACATAGATTTTACAAATAAAGGCATTTTTTACCTGTATCAATATTACTTTGTCTATTGAAATAGAATGTGTTGACTTCTACGCTACCCAGATTGATTTTTACACTCGCTAGTCAACAAAGCATCACATACAGTGATGGATTTATTTTGGGTGAGGGTTTATCATACAGAAATTGAGTCATTGGAGGTGATGAGAGCGCATTTAACCACACAACACATACACATAAAATTTGATCAATATAATCAATATAAATATATTACAAACTATTTTATTTTTTGGAATAAAAGAAAAACACATATGATAAAAAAATAGATGAAGTAAGGATGAAAGATGATATCAAATGATTGTAATGGTGGTTGGGGGGGATGATTCTAAAGGGAGGATGGGGGAACTAAAAATCTATGCTTTGTTTTTGAAGGGGGGACGTATGAAGAGAAGGGGAAAGGCTAAAAAAAAACTACTAATAGAATTGTCGTTTCCTGTTGTTTGGCATGTTGACTTCGTCACCAAGAATATCCTTAAACATGTCCTTCTTGCGATCCATGCCCTTTTCTCTTTCAATCCATTCATCATAGCGACGTTTGAAGAGATCAATCTTGCATGTCCATAAAATACATTTGCCAAGATGATGTTCAGAGAGATCGTATTCATGTTTCACCAATTCGCGGGCAATTTTTTCCTATCATAAAAATAAAAGAAACCATCAGAGCCACTCCCTCACCAGCAAGTACCACACCACCACCGTCACCCCCTTTTTTTGGACCTACCTTGGTTTCAATATCAGCAACTGACCAACATTTTTCCACAATATGACTACCAAACTTATCCTTAGCTAAACTGACATAATCACCTTGGAAATTTCGCAGGATCTTCTTCTTGATTTTGGCATTGACATTAGGAGATGATATAATGGCTTCCACTACACGAGATCCCATAGGCGTATAACACCATCTTAAGGACGTGGAAAGCTTCATAGATAAGTAACTATGTAAAAAAAAAGATATTCATTAGTGCCGATACATAATACACAGCAGAATAAGATCATATATATATATATATATATATATATATTTATATTGTGACTATTCAATTACCTATTCACCACAATCGAGTTTTGTTCTTCAGGCATCTTCATGATTCCTTGTAAGATCAATGAACCTTGAATATGGAAGTTTCGTAAACTATTTTGTTCTTGTTCAGGAAGGCTTTCCCAGTTCTATATATCACATATGAAAAGTTAGGATGATTTTGTATACAAGAAACAATACACAATGAATTAATTTTTTTTTTTTTTTTTTTTTTTTTTTTTTTGGTTACTTACCTCCAAAGTACGTAAACGGATAGCACAATCCACAAACTGTTTTCGGTTATCGGTTCCCATACCCAAGGTTTCAGCCAAAGCATCTACGACTTGTTTTTGAGCAGCTTGCATTTTCACAGCAGCATCGACCAAACTACGGACCACACCGGGTTTGCCTGTTTTCAACATGACTGCCAAAGGTTTACCTGCCAATTCGGCCACCATCGATTCGACCTGAGCTGGGGTGCGCACATGGCTAATCAATTGTTGGATCACAAAATTAGAGACAGGGTTGACACCAAACTTTTCCAATTGGCCCTTGAGATAGGTCTTGTACAGTTGATCATACACAGCATCGGGAGCCACCTTGACAATCACTTCCAATAAATGCGATCCCACCTTGTCCCGGATCAATGTTTGGAACCATGATTTTCGATCTTCCTTTTTTCGTTCATCAGCAGGATTGACTAATAATTATCAATAAAAACAAAACGGAGAGAGGAGTCAGAATGGAGTATGTGTATATTTTAAAAAGATCATTCCACTTACCATCGGTGACAATACCCCATAAAAGACGATCCAATAAAACAGTTTGAGCTTCACGGCCTTGTTCATCTTGCTCTTGTAATTCTAGTAAAAGCTATATTCAAACGGACAATGATGAAAAAAAAAAAATTAGCATGCTATTGACTTTTTTCTCGCCTTCTTCATACACCTTCAGCTTACTTACTTGAATGACAGGATTGGCGACACGATGGACAGATAAACTTCGAATGGCAGCTTCATCACTTTTAATAGCCAATTCGGTGGTCAGGGTGCGGAACATATCCTTGAAGGTTTTGGGTACACGCAAAGATTTGTTGGCTTTAGCAGAGAGTTTAACGGAGCTGGCATTCTTTTGAGACTTGTATTCAAACGATTTCTTGGTACGCAGCTTGCCCTTGTCTTCACCTGTTTCATCCACACGTTTACCAGAAAGAATAAATAATAACGTACGGACCACGTGCGATGCAAATTGTTGAGAAATCAATCCACCCACCATAGGTTTGATATCCTAGGGAAAAAAAAGAAAAAAAAATTCAGGGACCGGGTGAGTAAGTAGTGTGCCTGTGGTCGATCGTTTGCCATCTCTCTTACCTGACACATTTCAAGAATCAATTCCTGCATTGTAAGTAAAACTCCTTGTCCGTCGTCCTTTTCTTCGCCTTTGGAAAGACTGACACCTTGGGCCACTTCTTGATCCACTACATCAGCGGCCAATGTTAATAATGTTTGGCATACATGAGACGCAAATCGATGAGCAAATAATGGGACCGTGCTATTTTAAACAAAAAGATGCGTGAGTTCAACAGTAGGGGGGGGAAAGGGCCTCGATCCATATAAACTGTGTTCTTTACCATCCAGATAACTTATCCATAAACACTCGAAGTTGGAACCCATCTGAGATCTTGAGTAATTTTTCCAATACCAAGGAACAAGAATAATTGGTTGCCAAACGAAGTTCATTGCCTTCCACTTCAGCGTATACATTGTCCACAAATAACCGTTGATCTATATAAAAGAGAGGGAGAGAGGAAATGTCAGTTACAAAGCGCTGGAAGGGGGGCTAAAATGGTTTCTACCTTCTGCTGATTCAAACGATTGTTCATCCAATTTTGATTCCACAAACTTGAAGTAACCCAACATTTCTTCGGGTACTTCACCATAATGAGCAGCTTGGAAATGTTGACGATCAAATAACGCTTGGGCATTCAATAACTGGGTGTCGATTTGTTGCTGATCATGCTGGTCATCAATAGGTTGCTCTTGCTGTTGTTGTTGTTGTTGTTGTTGTTGTTCGTCTACAGTTTGCTGTTGGCCTTCTTCTTCCGTGGTAGGTTGTTCCTTGTTATTGGGACGGCGACGACTGGATCTTTTTGACCGAGATTTACCCATATTGTTATACAGAGTGTAATAAATATAAAGGAAAAAAAAAAGTGATACCAATTTTTTTTGAAAACCTGAAAAAATAGAGTGGTCAACTCCGACGAGTGGCTTGACAGCCGAATTTATGCCGCCTACCATTTTAGGTATTTTCTACTGAACATGACAGAAAAAGTTATGTTTAAAGCCATTTCCTCTATAATGAAAAAATAATTTTCAGATAATATCGTGCCGCAAGTTAGGATGCTCAATTAGTGCGATGGCGTTTACAGTACATATCATTAGAAGAGATTCAACTGTGCAATTGTTAGTGTGCGGTGATTCAATCCACAGGGGTGGCTTTTTTGGGTTTGGGTGGGGAGAGAGGAGGAGGCTACAAAAACTTTTTTTTTTTCGCACCTTCCATTTTTCCTTTTTTCTCTTTAACTTAGTCACCGCTGAGAATTATTTAACCATGTCTTACGTCGTAAGTTGAGGAAGAAAGAGAAAAAAAAAACAGAAGACAAAGTATTTGTAATAGATACTAAGGACTATTGGGGGTTTATTTTTTTAGGCTAAGAATGCATCTGCTGAAAAAGCTGGTCTCGAAGAACAAGTCCAACCCAAGTATGTCAACAACTCAAAACAAACAAATCGAAGAATAGGTTTTAAATGATAGTTTTGATAGGATCCACCGTATTCGTATTACGTTAACCTCTCGTAATGTGAAGAACTTGGAAAAGGTGTCTGCTGATCTCATCCAACGTGCCAAGGACAAGCAACTCAAGGTCAAGGGTCCTGTGCGTCTTCCCACCAAGGTGTTGCGTATCACTACCCGCAAGTCTCCCTGTGGTAACGGTTCCGAAACCTTTGACCGTTTCGAAATGCGTATCCATAAGCGTTTGATCGATTTGCACTCTCCTTCTGAAATCGTCAAGCAAATCACCTCCATCTCCATTGAACCCGGAGTTGAAGTAAGTCCCTCTATTTATTGCCATTGATTTCTTGTATTGCTGTTTCGTGTGCAAAATATTGACTCTTTTTTTTTTTTTTCTTGAAATAGGTTGAAGTCACCATTGCTTAATTGTCTCTTGGCCCGCTCTTTTAGTTAGCAACCGTTATTTTGTACTCCCCACCCCATTTTCCTTATTCATCTTATCTTTTTTTCATGGTAGTTTGTTTTGATAGTTGTGGGTGTGTTGAATAAAAAACTAGCCTTGTCTTTTTGACCATATATATGTATATTTGTCTTCATGTTATCTTTTTGATGAATGCTTTGTCAATGTATTTCGAGTGGGATTGGGCGTATGTGCATGGGTGGTGGGAGAAAACAGTATAGGGGAATGAAAATTAGATATGTCTATCCGTTGGAGTTACAATGTCAATAGCACAGGCCACAAAAAACAAACCCATACATTTACATATAGGGTATTTGTTGAGTATCAAACAATTGAAGAGTTTTGGGAGATGGTTATCCTGCTACCGTATAGTGGAGTGCTGCACCTTGCGTATATGTATGTAGGAGGGGGCTATGGTATTTATTACGCTTGATAATACATACACTCTGTTTGATTTTTTATTTCACTTCAATGTATATGTAGCACACTTTTCCTCAAGTAATACGTTATATGTTATGATACAAAGTAGATAGAACGTCGGAACCCGCCCCATTGTAGTCGTTTCTGTCTCGGTCTCTTCAACTTTGTTTGGCTATCAAATTGCTTTTTAAGGTATACTCCACGTAAGATTGAATGAAATATATTGTACACGTGAAACCCTCGTCTTCGTTACATCGCCGCCTTAATAGCGTTCCGTTGTCTACAAATGTACTTGTTCATCACGTCATATTACAAGCTGACCCGTCATTATCCTATTAGGAAGATGACGGTCAAGTGCTGAATGTATGATCAAAGGACATGGACCGTTGGTACAAAGAAATAAAATCATAATCAAGGATTGTATGACTATTTTCACACCATATAAAAGAAGGGAGATCGGCAATATATTATAATAGTGATTTTTTTTTTTTTATATTGTGATACAATTTATCAGATTTTTGCTGCGAATGCCCCCTGGTTGAGTTGGGGATGGATTACATGGATGGGTTTTTTGTTATCAGATCTGATAAAAAAAGATCAAGTAATCGTCGGTGTTTCATTTCGTTACATCCACTTTTTTCCCTTTCACCACTATCCCCCTTGATTCTTTACCATTTTTTGATATTTTCATCAGATAAATCAAATCATTCTCATTGGCTTGAATTAAAACCTTAGCGACCTCCCCCAAAAAAAGGCTCAATGACTCAGCTGATAGGACAATTCTAATGTATCCCAACCCAAAGATTATACTGTTTTAGTGTTGGAATAACCCACTCTAACCAATCAAAAAGCGTAATATCATTTATCAGATTCTATTCCTATAAAGAAAAATGGTCTTAAAATGGGGTTGTTAGACAAGAGTAAGCATGATTGGATAAATCGCCAATTGGTGGGACAAGGTTTTATCAGATTTTTTTTTTTTTACTCGGGGAACAGTCTGTTGAATGTCCGTTGAGTCTAGAGATTGGATAGCGTGATTTTTCTTAATGACTATCTTACTAAAGCTTTTCAACTAATGATACTAATAGTGAACATGGCATAATGAAGAAAAGGATGGAAGAAGAAGAGCAACAATTAAAAGATGGCGATTCTCTACAGTTGATGAAACGTGTGTGCTCATCAAAAAAAAAAAAAAGTCTTCTGGTGACAGTGGCGACGATTAATTATAGACGTAATTGGAAACCAGAGAAAAATAGATGGAAATCAAATTTTTTTTATCAGATGGAAAAGATTGCATAAGAATTTGAAAGCCAGTTCAAGGAAAAATATAAAATTCTTTTTCCTCTTTTTTCTTTCCGTTTTTCTCTTCATTTTCATTTTCACTTTTTTTTTCTTCTTCCAATCCTATTCCACCCTTCTCTATTACATTATTATCATGAAGATCAAAAACAACTCTGGACTTTTATCAGGAACCACTTTCACAACCACCACCATTCATGACACAAAATTAACACAACATGTCACTTCTACTCCTGTTGCTGAAAAACCACGCCGTCAAACAGCTGCCCAACGACGTGCTGCTCTCCTTGCTCAAAAAACCATCCTTTCCAACAAAGACACAACAACCACCACTAATGATACACCTGTAGAAACCACCACTACTACCACCACCCCCATCGCCACTCCTCCTGCTCCCACCACTACTACAGAAGCGCCCTCTTCACCACCTCTTTCTACTTCTCCACTCAATGAAGAAGAGGAAAAGAAGGACACATCATCTCCTCAACAACAAGAATTGATGCCTACACCTCCCCTTTCGCCCTCATTGGAATCATGCTCTGTAGCATCATTGGAAGCCAATGCCCGTATCTTGGCGGTGAAACGGGATGGTAATTTGAAGGCGGTCATGATGGAATTCACTGCCATGAAAAAGCAAGGTCTGCCTTTGACTCATCACACTTACAATCTTGTATTGGATGCCTATGCTACTTTACGCCGTGAAGGCTCCCCCCTGGCTCCCATGTTAAGAGGTAAGGTGACACACACTCACTTTTGTTATCTGATGGACTGACTTTTAATTATCATTATTTTTTTCTTTCTCTCTATCAAAAAAAAAAATGTAGTCTATGATGAAATGGTCCGGTCTCATATTCAACCCAGCAGTTACACATATACCTTACTCTTACGTACTCTTTGTCGTCGTGATGTCGAAGTGCAAAAGACGGTGGCCATGTTGAAACGCCAATCTGCTCGTACTGGTCAATTGGTGCAAGACATTGGCGTGTTGGAATCCGAAGCCAATCTGGACAAGGCCATGAATCTCTTTGGTGATGCCACCCAAGCGCAACATACGCAAGTGTTTGAAGTGGATCTCTTTAATCAACTTTTGCGTGTTCTGTCTCACTATGGCGATACCACGCATGCATTGCAAGTCTTCCATGAACTCGACCAATCATCCCATGCTTCTGCCAATGCTGCCACTTATGCTGCGCTCATCAATCTGTTTGGCCGTGCCGGTGATATCCAAGCTGCACGACGCTATTTTGCCATGTACCAAGAACACAAGGATACCATGGGTGCGCATGATGCCTCGTATGTGTACAATGCTCTGGTCGATTCCCACCTCAAATGTGGCCTGCTGGACGGTGCCTTGCGTGTGATTGATACTGATATGGTGCAAGACGGTATCAAGTTGACCATCATCCCTTACAACTCGGTGATCCGCCATTACTGTACGCAAGCCGATATGGAAAAGGCCCATGGCGTGGTGCGCCAATTACTTCAATCGCCCCTGACGCTACCTCAACCGGATGCCAGCACATATGGTCCGATCCTCGCTGCTTACTGCCATGCCCACAATATCGAAGGCGCCGATGCTGTGTATGCCGATTTGATCAAGACCGATATCGCCAAATCCTATGGTAACCTTGCCAACTATGCTCTTTTGTGTTTGGCCAAGCAACAAGGTGCCAAGGCACTCCATGTGGTGGAAGATATGCGTGTGGCTCGATTGGAACCCGACCCTGTGTTGGCCTGTCGTATCATCTCTCATTTCACTTTAGCCGGTGCTGCCGATCAAGCCGTCCATGCGCTTCATGTGATTCTTGGTGTGTTGTCTCCACGTACTCTTGCGAAAGGGCAACGTCTGTTGGTCGATACAGCTTTGCAATTGGTGGATACGATCAAGGATACTGCGTTGATGTTACAAGTCGCCCATGTCACCACGCCGCTCTGGTTCGGTGGTAAGATGCCGTCTTCTTTGGCCAAAGCTTTGGTACAAACTTATCAAGCCACTGAACACAGCAACCCTAGTGGTGGATGGACCATGGCGGACTACTCTCTTATGTTTGATGCTGCCATCATTCTGGCAACATTTGCTCATCACAACTCCTCCGATGCGTCAATCAAGGATTATCAACCCATGTCGCTTTTCTTGGCCTTGTTGAATGCAATGCAAGCCGATCATTTGGTACCTGCCTCTAGCTTGGTGGCGCGTGTGACATCATTCTTGCATATGAAGGGTGATCTGACTGCCGAAGCGAAATGGCGTGCTGCTGTGGATCCTGCCTCGTTAGTGAAATCGACTCCTTCTGCTGCTACTGCTGCTGCTCCTAGAGTGCCCTCCACTAGCACTGCTGCTACTGCTATGGCTACTGCTGCTGATGCTGCTTCGGTGAATGAAGATGAAAAGGAACAAAGTGAAGATGAACAAGACTTGGCATTGGCTCAATTTGATGTGGCTGCTTCTCAAGACATCATGAAATCTGTCATGCATGGACATTTGGACACTGCCATGACGCTTTTGGACAGAATTGTGGAAGGAACACTGTTGCCTTTGCCTGACTCGTTACGTGATGCGATTGCTTTGGTGGGTAAACAAGGCCACATGGATATGGCGCTCAAGATGTACCAAGTCTGTTTGAAGGCATACGACTCGATGGAAACTGGCGACAGTAACAAGAAGCAAGCGGTGTATGTGATTACAAACAGTATCCTGATTGGCTACGCTCAACAAGGAAATATGTCCTGTGCCAAGGTAAGAAAACAATAACATCAAATAGATATGGAGCAATGGATTGGATTTCTAATGCGCGGCTTTTTTTTTTTTTTATATTATTTTTTATTTATGAATAGGTGTACTATGACCAGATCAAGAAAATGGGCATGTTCCCTGATGGCAATGGGTATGCCAGTCTTTTATTGGGCAGTGCCAAGTGTGCTACGGACGAAGCCTCGGATGCGTTGACTATCTACGACGAAGCCAAGCGCCACAACGTCAAGCCTACGACCTTCTTTTACAACGTGGTGATTTCCAAACTGGCCAAGGCTCGCAAATTGGAATCGGCGCTTTACTTGTTTGACGAAATGCGTGAATTCAAGGTGGTCCCCAACTCGATTACGTATGGAGCCATTATCTCTGCCTGTGTACGTGCTGGATCCGAAACGCATGCACGCCGTTTGTTTGGTGAAATGTTGTCTGCTGCTTCGTATCAACCTCGTGTGGGCCCCTTCAACAACATGATGCAATTCTATGTCCGTCAACAACCTTGTCGTGAACGCGTGTTGGAATACTTTGCTGAATTACGCCGTCGTCATATCAAGCCCTCCCCACATACGTACAAGTTGCTCATGGAAGCCTATGCCAGTATGACCCCCTATGATATGCCTACCGCCCACCGCATGCTTTCTGAAATGGAACGCCGTGACCGAATTCGACCTCAAGCCACCCATTATGCCACATTGATCTATGCCTATGGTACCCTCCAACGCGATGTGCAGAGCGCCGAGCGTGTGTTTGGTGAAATGAACAAGTCCCAGGTGGTGCCCGATGAAGCTGTGTATCAAGCCATGTTGGATACTTTGATCAGTAACGACGATGGTGGTGATGGTTTGGAACGTGCCGAAGCTCTGTATGACCAAATGCTCGCTACCTTGGCCAACAAAAAGAGCACCTCGCCCTATATTGAAAACTTGTTTATCCGCGGTTATGGTCAAAAGGGATTGGTCCACAAGGCTGAAGCGGTGTTCAACAAGATGACCGACGACAAATCTGCATGCTCTGAAGAAGACGATGATGATATTGCTACTGCTAGTTCTACTGCTGCCAACAACATTAGCTCCGCTGGGTCGTCTACCTTGGTGGTGATCCGTGAACCTAGTACATATGAAGCTATGGTGCGTGCGTATCTCGATAACAAGATGATCGACAAGGCCAAATTGGTATTGGATCAAATGGTGCAACGGGATTTCCCTGACAAAGTCTTAGCTGTCGTCGCTGATTTGGTGTTAGAATAGGTATCTCCCCTTTTTCTTTATATATATTTTCTTTTATTTTATTTATTTTCGTCCTAGTTGTATTTTGTATATTCCCCCTCCCCCTCTCTTTTCAATTTTTATGTATATATCTTTACTTTTATATCAATTCAATAATAATAATAAAAAAAAACTTTATTTATTTATGTATTTTGTCTATGTATGCTGCGCATTGTAAGTGTTGCTATGGGTGGTGTGCATCTTTTATTTTTTTATGCAATGTGATTCTCGTCTGTAGTAAGATGGTCCTTATATATATAGTATGATATGATGGCGCTATAGGATAGCGTGCCCTCTACATAGTCTATCTGTCATTATGTTTACTCTACAACTATATGCATTCGCATTTAGATATGTATCCTTAGTCTAGTTTAGTTTAGTTGTCGTAGCTTATGCTTATATCTGAATAAATATGTCTTTTACACATCATAGACTCTCGTACACCTATGGTAGTTTGTCTTATCGAATGGGTAAACCCTACTTATGTGTGTGTAGAACAAAAAAAAAAAAAAAAAAAAAAAAAAAAAAAAAGACCGTGAAGGACACATAAAGTGATGATCAGAGATGTATGATAAATAATGGCGATATATTTTAACAGCGCCCTATTTCAACAAAAACCAAAAACGTATGTATGTATACAGTGAGGTCATCACTAAAACGATGATTTCTCATGTAATCTAACAACGGTACAACACCTGGATGTCCTTTTTTTCAATCGTCCTGATCCAATAATAGTAATAACAATAAAATCGATTTGGGAAACAAAACACACATTTCATCAATAAAACGAGGATATCATTTGTATTTATTTATTGAAGTAATAGACTACAGAAGATAATATCTACATGATATAGCTCAGGTAAATTGGGAGGAGATGATGGACAGAGAATGGAGGGGGGGGGGAAGAATACATATTTCTATATAAACTAAAACTAAAACTAAAAAAAAAGAAGAAGGGAAGCCAGAAGCAAGAGCGAGAGGAAGGGAGAGAGGGGTGAAGGGAATATGATAGGTTACATGAATTCTAAAATTTCCATGATGGGGTTCAAATTGGCATCGCCTTCAATGACAATATCAAAGGTTTGCAAATATCTTGGTTCCAAATGTTCAATGTCGTGGTTGAGCAAGCCGATATTCAAACAGCAATCGTGTTTGATGCCATGCGCCATTTGCGTATCGGCACATGAATCCCCAATCAGAATGACATTCGATCGATTTTCCACCAAAGGCGAGTAGGGCGTTTTTTCCACTTGCACTTCAGATTTGTTCAGCACATGAATCAAAGGTTCGTTGAAGCCCACACACACATCGTCCTGGTCAAATTGCATCATATTCGACACAATATGCATATTGTCAAATAATAATTGATGTTTCTAAATGTGTAAACAGAAAGAAAGAAGAGAGATGAGTTGATATGATAGATGAAAAGACATCATCCCTCGCCCTCACCCCCTTTGTGTGTGTGTGTGTGTGTGTGTGTGTGTTAAAGAGCACTTACCAGTAAAACACGTTCAATCAAATCACCAATGCCAGCTGAGAATACTAAGAATGGGACGTTGGTATCACGACAATAGGACAACATCGTATCCAATCCAGGTCGAAGTTCAATATTGTTTTGTTCGATCATGTTGAAAATATCTAATAAAAAAAAAAAAAAGGGCGGGGCGTTAGTTTCAAAGGGAACAGATCTACTGTCTGGGTCTGGAGAGGTGGGGTGGGGCGGGGCGGGACGGGGCGACGGCGGGCATCTTACCTTGACGGGTCAGTTTTTGAGCGATCATAGCATCATGGGCTTGTTGCCACCACTTGATCATATAAGGTACCTTTTCTTCCAAGGTCATGGTCTTGTTGATTTCAATGGGATAGTAAGTGTTGTAAAGTCGCGCTGTTTCCTTTTTAAACTAGAGAATATCACTCTACTGTTAGCGCACCCATAACATGTTATCCGCTTTTCCGATATCATTGTCTTCTCTTACCTCTGGGCTCAGTTTGTCATACCGTGCAGGAATACCATGAGACGAGCAATTTCTTTCCAAGGCATAGGTTGATTTGTTACGGACCCAATGGACAGACATGGTCATATCAAAATCTAGTCAACAATACCAAAAGAAGAACAGAAGGAGCGTGGTTAGTCCTTGGTGTCCACATCTCGATTTCTTTTTTTCTTTTCTTTACAGGGAAACCAACTTACCACAAATGAAATGGACATTCTTTTTACCCCCGTGAATCAGTTTGGTGAGTTTATCCGTTGTGGTTGCCAGGTTCTTGATTCTGATCGTTGGGAACTGTAAAAGTCGCTGAACTATATGACGTAAAAGAGTGAGGGCAGTTTTAGTATCAGATGGTTCCTGTAGTTGAGAACTACTTGTTTTTTTTTTATATTTGTTTGTTGGCTTTACTTAATGCTTGTGCTTCCATGGTTGGGCAATATATCTGGATGAACGGGAGTAAGATTGGGTTACGGTTGAATAGATATAGAAAATTGACGGGAAGAAATGAGGAGAAGGGGATTGACCGACCGAACAAAAAAAAAAATCACTGGCACAAAAAAACTTTCAAATCCAGCCAACTGACTTTGTGCTGCTGATGGTGATGATGATGATGATGAAACGCTCGGATACAGTTAGCAGTATGTTTTTTTAGAGAGCTCTGGTCATTCATTAAAATTCCTAGTTGTTAATCTATCACATACCATACCAATTTTATTATAGCGTAACACACTCAGTCGACGGCCCTGACCGGCAATGGAACCCAATTAAAAAAAAAAGCCTATTCTTTGTATCATATGTATCAAAAGCAATATTCGCTATTGGCTGAACTTCCCATTGTCCGTTGCCTGATACAAAACGGACCACATAGGCGATGACAATAATTTTTTAGATCTGTTTTATATACATTCATTCACATTCAGCCATATATATATATATATATATATGGACTGGTGCTGTAGGTAATCGAGCAAATAGGCATGTTCAGGCATCGGTAACCAGAAAGTCTCAGGTACAGGATTATTTCAAGTTCCCAGCTAATAAACCCCCGTTTATTAAATCATGACAAAAATACACTGCATTAGTGTCCGTTTCTCTTCTATTTTCTCTCTTTTTAGGTTTATCATGACTATTCCGTCCGTGTGTGGACCGGTATCACTTTTCTTTCATGATATTAAAAAGTTGCCTACGTTTTTTATTTTTTTTTTTTTTTTTTTTTTTTTTTTTGGTGTGTTGGGATCAAGCTTTTTGCCATGTTTTTTTCTTCTTGGCCCATCCACAATAATCATCCATAGTCAAGATTCGTTTAATATACCCCGACGCACACACACACACATAAGCACCACAGAAAAAAAAAATGCATGAGCATTGTAGAATTGGTGATACCATTTTTTTTTTTTTATTGAAAAAGACAAAAAACAAAGGTGATTAAACATTACTGAAAGAAAGGTCGAGGCTCAGTCTACTATTTAAAACAAAAATTCATAATCACTGATTCGCATAATGATGATTTTTTGATATTTTTTTATTTATTGTGCAGTGTATTTATTTACAAATGATGGGCACTATATACAGATATAAAACTAGAATATAAGAGGGAGATAGAGAAAAAGAAAAAAAAAAAAAGACTAAAAAAAAACTATTCGCTATGGGATATATAAAGACTAAAAAAAATGACATGAATAAGAGAAGGGAGGGAATATGGGAGGTGGAGGAGTATACATATCAACGTAATGTTGTCACCTTGTTGATTTCTTTCCTTGGAGGTTCCACACCGGCAAAGACATCCCAGAATCGTAAGGTTTCATCACCAGCGCCTGTAACGACGGTGCTACCACTGTTATCCATGGACATGAATAGGACCCTACTTGAATGACCAGTCAAGGTGGCGACGCGATGCATGGTTTTGGCATTCCAGACAATGACTTGATTGGAGGAGGAGACATGTTGATTAGCAAAGCCATGAGTAGACACTATTTCTTGCGACCGTTTGGACCAAGCGACATTGCACACCTGAGAACCCGTATCATAAGAATCCAACATCATTCCACGTTGTGCATTCCAAAACTTGATGGTCTTGTCGGCAGTTCCACCTCCACTGACCAAACAGCTACGTTCATGTGGTGACCAGGCCAAGGCCTTCACAGCAGCCGTATGTTCCCCAAAGGTATGCAGCGCCATATTTTCATGAGAATTCCAAATCACAAGCTTGTTGTCATTCCCGCCCGACGCCAGCATCGATCCATCCAGACTCCATTTGAGACCACATACCTCTTGCGTGTGAACGTTCATATCCCGGAAGTACGGTGCCGGTGAACGGACGTCGTGGTGGAAGATGTGATGATCACGGCTTGCAGATGTCATGATGTTCCGATTCCAGGCTAAAGAGCCCACACGAGCCGTATGATTGTGCCAACTACGGAGTTTGCGGTTCGCCTTGACATCCCATAATAATACACGCGACCTGTTCGTGCCAATGGCCAAATGTTGACTTTCTTGAGCCCAGTTCACCGATGTCACTTGTTCCGGATCAGAATGTGGTGTCTTGTTGTTGCCGTTGCTGCCGCCATCGCCATCATCATTATTGCTGGTATCGTCCATCAGGTCACAGAGTTTCGTCACTCGGCTGGTGTTGGCGTCCCATAAATACACACAGGTGCCCAAGCCTACCGCCAAACAGTCGTCCGATCCCCAGTCCACAAGGTTCAGGTAAAAATCGTCTTGGAGATCCGGTGCATCGAGAATCTTAATCGCTGTACGGTTGACATATCGGGTAGGTCGTTGTAATGCATTCATAATCTTGATACCGTTGTCGCTAATGGGAGAGGCGTTGAGGAAGGGTGATTCGCGTGCATGGTGGTGATGATGATTCGGGTAGACATGAGGATGATGGTTGGAGGAGGAGCCAGAAGCATGTGGTAAAGGTCGATGTTCAGCACGAGGGGAGGAGTATTTGTATAAACGACGAGGGGTACGTACATGGTTGGTACCAATATCAGCTTCGGTTTCAATGAAGTTCTGGACGGTGTCGGGAGCATGTAGTACTTCGCTTCGGTAAAATTGGAACATTCGTCGTTCATGTAAGTCTGCCAACAAGAAAAAAAAAAAGAAGCACGGTTAATAAAAAGAGGAAGGAATGGGGTTTGGATAAAAATAAAAATAAAAGGTGCTTACCTCGAGCGGCTTCTTCTTCTGTTTGCTGAGATGGGTGCCGAGGGTTGCGGAGTGATGGAGGTTCATGCATGTTGTAATCGTGTACTAGGTTGGGGTCGCGAAGAGGAATAAATCTATTATTTAGAAAGAGAACGGGTTAACCACCATTCCTTCATCATATTGATACGAAAAAAAAAAAACAAAAAAAAAAAAACTTACCTATCGCCATAAATTCTTGGTTCTCTGGATTTCCCATAAGGAGAAGGAGGAAAGATACTATTCAAATCGATAGGTGTCCTGGGGATTTCAGGTGGAGGAGGTGTCACTCGTAAGATATCATCGTCACTCGCCGCTCGTAAGATATCATCATTATCATCTTGGTCAGCTTCGTCGCTTTCGTCGTCGAATAATGCTGCATAACGAGGAACGGGTTGGTTTTGGTCGCCGTCATCGTCACCGTCATCGTCGTCAGATAGACCCGCAGAGCCGTCGTTTGGTTCTCGGTTTCCATGTAAATAAAGCTGCGCTTCTGACGCTTCTGCCGTTGCATTTTGTTGATGGTCATTGTCTTCACCACAAAGCTCGCCGGCTTTTCGCTTTGCTGAAGAGGAACGGAGTTTCATTCGGTATTCGCTGATCATTGTTGAAAATGGAAAATGTGGGAGGGTTGTTGGATAATGAAAGTCGACGCAAATATAAAACTATGAGTCAATAAATTAAAAATAAAAAGAGTGAGTAAAACAAGACGAAAAGTAAGAGCCCCTAAATGTGTTCGCGTTTTTTTCCAATTTTTTTTTCAATTTTTTTTTTTTTTTTTTCGTGATCGTGATCGTGTTCGTTTTGTTTGCTGAAGACTGTGTGTTCTACACAGACTATATGTAATCGCGTATTTTTCCCTCTTTTTTTCTTTTTTGCTTTGGTGCTTACCTTGCTTCGACAAATGTAATGGGGTTACAAGATGTTCCGATTGAAAGTACGACGAGAGATTGCTTTTTTGATGCTTTTACCTTTAGAAAAATAACAATAATAAAAGGTTAGCGATACGGCGGTCATTTTTTATTTGTAAAGACTATAAAAAGAAAAAATTTGCACTATACTTACAGTGACTTGAAGAATAATGGGGGGAAAGCAAAAAGAAAGTAAATTTAGGATGAAGACTTAGAAAGAGATGAAGGAAAAAGAAAAATGTGAGAATAAAATAAATAAAAACACCGCGGTCACGGCTTTATCGGGATTTAAACAGGGGGTTGTCAGGCGAGGAACAAAAAAAGGGGGTCTTGTGCCCCAAACTCATGAATTTTTCTTTTTTATTGATATTTTTATTAAATGTGTCATTCATTTTTTACTAGTAGTAAAACATTGTGAAATGTCGAACTACATATTGAAAAAAACAATGCCTGAAGAAAAAAATCTTTACTTTTTCTCGGTGACTATGATAGAGTATACAAATGGATCATGAAAACCATGGCAACTACAATAAAAGCCCTTAATGAGTAAAGATTTTTTATTATCCCAGCAAAACCGCTCGATTCTTGACAAAGAAATCATTCTGAACTTGAACTTGTGGTATGAATTGATTTTCAGGCTCCTTTTTGGTACTTTTTTTTTCTTGATAATGACATGTATGACATATGCATTTATTTCCACAATCAAGCTGCAGAGAGCAAAAGCAGAACAAAAATGGATTCAATGAAACGCATTCACTGAAAAGTCGTCTCCAATGTCAGTCCGTCTTTTTGATATCTATTTTTGGATTTGTGTGTGCTTTGCTTGCCTGCAATGCGGTCATGACGTCAATTTTTTTTTTTTAAAAAAAAAAGAGTTGGCTTGAATTGCGCGCTCTTTTCTCTTGTTCTTTCTTCCACCCACTGACCCAACCCACCCACTTACCCATCTTTCCGCCCACCCTCCCCTCATCTCAACCAATTATTTGTTTTTTGTCGTTTTGAACTAGTTTATATGGGTGCAACTGATAGTAAACTAGCTTTCCGGAAAAGTGTGTTTCGTCTTTTTGAAGAAAAGGTATTCAATTAGCTTGCATACATACAACAAAAACCCACTCATTGTTGAAACTGCTCTCTCTTTCTCTTTTATTTTTTAGAACATTGCCTGGGATGCGGATGACTTTTGGTCTTTGGTAAGAAGGAAAATATATGCTATGATAATGAAAATATCTATACCCGCAACCAACGCCTTTTTTCGCTCCCATCTAGTTTTGGACACTACCGGAATCAGTCAATGATGTGTTTTCGCTTGTAGGTGCAAGTGATATACGACGAGCTCGTGATACAACTAGGGAAAATATTGAAACGTTGGTCGACAAGGTAAGATATTATTGAAGCAAGGTCATGGTTGGTATTGGGTGAACTGATACCTCTTATTGTAGATATTACAACAAATGGATAAACTGATACACGAACCCAGTTTCCCTTCACCTCATTATTCGACACTTCATTTACTCAACTGCTGCCGTGTGTTGACCCGGATTATACCTTTTCTTTACGAGCAAAACGATGATGAATGGGAACGTACATTTTTCTGGACTCGGAGATCTGTGACTAAGAACAGCAGCGCTACTACGGCCAACAATGATCATCAACAGCAGGTAAACAACAAGCGTCTTAGTGTTTAGGGTGAAACAAATTGATTCATATTCCTTTTTTTTCGGTTTCTACTAGGCTAATGGTGAAGATGCTACCCTTCCATCACGTGGCGAATTGTTATTATCATGCAAGTTTATTGAAGATGACTGACCGTGCCGTACAATGACCAAAAAAAAAAAAAGGCTAATGCTTGTTTTTATTTTTCTTACCATAGTGACCTTACGAAGTTTGTTTCTTGCTGGGTTTACATTACCACCAACACTCAAAAGCGATGATAACAACAACAGCAACACCAATACTAATAATCAACCGCAACAGCATGTGAACTATGTGATTTGGGAAACAGGAATTGGATGTTCGACACCGATTGGCTCACTCCGCGACAACGAATCTCATCGTGTTGAAGTATTGCGCCTACTCTTAGTGCTCTTATCACAGTCTATGTATGTACCAGCAACACAGTATTTACGAAAAGGCGGGTTGGGTGGACGATGGTTACATTCGTTGGTGTCGGGGACGCGGGAAAAACGGATTATCTTGGCGTTGCTTTGTAGCTTGATCAACACCGCCAGCAATTATAACCCCTCTGCCTGGGGTCGTGCCGCCCCCTCAGTGGTTGTATTCAATGATACCCGTGAACAATTGGTGGTTTTGTGTCTCCGTGTGCTTTTGCTTTTATTGGATACACATTCACCTGCCTCTATGCTTCACTTATTGGAACAGCAACAACAACAACAACAACAGGAGAAGGACTTGGATCACAATGGTGATAATGATGATTATGCAACGGTGGAAAAGGAATGGATCTCAGCGGCTGAAGGAAACAAGTTTATGTACTTTCTCTCCAAAATTCATCGGGCACAGGATTTCCAGTTTTTGATCGATGGATTTTATCGGACCCTCAGTCATCCCATGCAGGGCCTTGTCACTTATTTGCCGGCTTCAAGTAAACGATCCAAGTGCTATTTTGAAATGACCATGCTGTGTTGGAAACTGACCCAAATCAATCCAGTAGGTTTTTCTAGCATATATATGTGTATGTGTTTTACTTGGTGCTCACCTCCTTTTTTTTTTAATGCTGTGACTACGTGTTTAGCGTTTCCGAGCCTATCTCATGGAAACCGAACGTGCCTTGGACTTGACGCTTGTATTGATTTATCATGCCATGGAAAACAAATTAGATCCTTCACAATTGGGCTTTGTGCGTATGTGTGTTTTTGTATTGCAAACGCTAAGTACGGATCGACGATTTGGCACCAAACTCAATAAACCTTTCCAGGGCCATGCATCTTTACCTTCCAGTATTCGTCCACCTCCTTCCGATCCCGCTTTTGCCGGCTCGTATGCTGACTTTTTGATCCTGTCCATCTTCAATTTGATTGCCACCTCAAGAGGTCATCTTTCCATTTTGTACCCTTCTTTGATCATCACGTTGACCAATATCTCACCTTACCTCAAATATATCTCGGCGCCCGCGGCTGGCAAATGGATCGCCCTCTTTGGCTCGTTCTCCGCCCCTGGATTCTTGTTGGCAGATCAAAATAACCCGGCATTGGTACAGTATCTCTTGGAAGCTTTCCAGAATGTGATTCGATATCAATCTTCAGGTAAATAACAAACTTTCTTGTTGGTCATCATACAAACTCACTCATTCCTTTTTGTTTGGATGTGGTTGTATAGAAAATGGTGCTTTGATCTGTAGTATTGTACGCAACCATATTAAGTTCGAACGGCTAAGTGAACTTGATTTGGACCAGGCATTGAGTGACATGACAAGAAAACGCCAACAGCAACAACAACAGCAACAACGCCCTTTGAACCTCCGATCAGCGTCGTCAGCATCATCATCACCCACTGTCGCCACGTTTACCATTCATGACGACGACGACATCACCACCAGCGACGATGCGACGGTATCAGAAAAGGCGCTTGGAAAACGACCGGAAGAAAGTGCAGCCGCCTCCTCCTCGTCGTCCACATCAGTAGCAGCAGCAAGAAGAATGCCCCAACGCCAAGCATCCTCATCGTCCACGCTTTCACTGCCTTCTTCACCCGCTGCCACAGGGTTCAACCCAGACAATGAATGGCTGGAAAGTTGGCGACTGCAATGGACCCATGCCTTGGATTACATTTTGGCCGTGACGGATAGGGTACTACCTGTGATACAAAAAGTCGGTGAAAGACAAGCTTTGGATACCATTCGAACCATGGATTTACAACCGCCTTCGTTGGCGTCAGCCTCAGCTAATGGTAATCACGGATTACGTGCCGTACCATGGTCGGAACCGATTATTGTTGGTGTCTCTAGCGCATTATGGGCTCATATATACTTACAAACCCCTCAGGCTATTTCTCCTTGGCATGCTACTCATATTCGTTTATTCCATATCAAACCCTCTGCTTCGAACTCCACCACCGCCACCGTTGCTGCTACCACATCATCACCCACGCCCCCTGCACCCCCCTTCTCTAACTCTGCCCCTCCTACACCCACCCATTGATTGTTTTCTTATCTTTTATATATAAATATATATACACACTTCGTCCTTGTTTTTTTATTCTATTCTTTTACAATTGCAATAAAATTCATTGAACCATCTCTATTCATATATGTATAAATTTATTAGTATGACTATTACTTTTATTATTTTATAGCTGCAATAAAATCCATGGTACATCATTCTCTTTTACACTTATTACACATCTCGTTTTTCTTTTTGGGGGTAATTTTTTTTTCTGGGAAGGGAAACACAGGAAACTATTTACTGCAGTGGGGTGACATATAATAAACACATATCGGACGCTGGTCTGACAGATGTAAAAAAAAAAAAAAAAAAAAAAAAAAAAAAAAAAAAAAAAAAAAAAAAAAAAAAAGGTAAATTGAGTATGTATGTTGGATTGGGCATGATTTGATACTACCAAGAGTCCAAAAATTGCGAATGGGATGTATGTATGATATTAATTCCTCTGAAACAAAAACGGTCCACCAAAATTTATGCATATGCACAAGTATTATGTGACATATGAACTGTACTGTATGTGTGTTATTATATATGCATGCTGTATTGATTTTCTCGTCTTTAATATCTTCATCATCCACATACCTTTGACAATTTCCTGCGCACAGATTGTTTTATGTAAGTGCCAAGGACATGATCCAACAATAGAAAAGTCTCAAAATATTTCTATAGCAGTTATTCTGTATAACCTTTTTTTTTATGCGTCTATTACTGCATGAATCACAGACTGCTTCTTAAACCTCACTCTAGAGATATCTCATACGTGGTCCTATTTCCACACAGTCGATCCACTCATGTCACCAATTACTTTCATGGGAAATGAATGGGATAGCAATGGACGCCTATAATGTGACATGGTATCTGAGACAATTTTGGGAATTTCCATATTTTTAAAGTCGGGCTACTATCAGAAAAAAAAAAATATAGGTTTTCCGGTTGAACTTGAGACGTTTTTTTTTTTTTTTTTTAGACGAGAATAAACTCCGCTCGAGACGATTTAGCTTTCAATTTTGGACATTTTATTCAACGTAGTTTAGACTAAATGATAATATGGTTTAGACAATCGTATATTTTATTTTAAACCGATCTCTTTTTGAAGACACCTCTCCCAATATGTTTTTGCGTGCCTAATGGTTTACCCCTCTTTCTTTAAGTATATTAAATTAATAAACGCTCTGGCGCTCCGCTGGAGCTTTTGGAAATCTTTCCATTGACTGGGTGTCACAGTTTTTTTTATTAAAGTGTGGGTTTTGATGGGATAGGATTAAAGCCTCCGCCCTTTCGCACTTTGGTGGGCAGCCCCTTGGGGCCCATCCGTCGTTGTTCAGCGCTCAGTCAGGACTTTGTTTTTTTTTTTTTTTTTTTTTTTTTTTTTTTTTTGGCTGGTATGTACTCTTGTGGTATTACAAATAAATAAAATCTATCTTCTATTGAAACCAACCAAATGACTTTTTTGTTTGATGATGATGATGTTACCTGTCTCTTTTTTTGTACGCAACATTCGAAACACCTCCACATTTTTACTTCAGAAAAAAAAAAAAAAAAAAAAAAAAAAAAAAAAAAAAAAAAAAAAAAAAAAAACTACCACTAAATAGCTTCTGGGGGAGCTTCCTGAAGCGAAGATATGCCATTATCACCTCGGACGCAGCAGCATTTCAGTATGAAGCAGGGGTGGTTGTGCTATAAGAGAATAGTATGAGTGTACTGTTTTGTTGAAGGCAATGTTAGTATCCTCTTCATCTCTTATATGTTACTATACAGTATATATATTGTCTCTTATTTCACTATTACCGTCTATTTTATCATATCACTGCAATAAAGAAAATCACATTTGAAAAAATATTTGTGTACGCTGTTTTTGTGGAATACGTGTGTTGTTTTCGTGTTAAATATACTATTCTTTGAGGAATATGTGTTGTTATATATTGTAGGGTATATGTTGTGTTGTTTGTAGGGTATGTGTTGATTTGTTTTTGTAGAGTATGTATTATATTGCTTTGTAGGGTATAGTAGCGTTGTGTTGTGGAAGAGAAATACTCACAGTAGACATGTTGTATTTGTGAATACTCGTATGAACGGGGAGGAGGGGAAATGGGGTGTTTGTAAAAAGATGACTCATACAATATCTTCCTCTATTGGCTGATTGGGGTATATTTGTAAAAATATAAATCAACTGAATCTTCCATTGACAACAAAACTACTGTGCTACTAAATTGGAATGTCTCTCCCTAGTATGGAGCCTGCAACTATTCAGGCCTTATTTACTTGGCAAAAAATTCACTGTCATATCAGACCACTCACCTTTACGATGGTTGGTACAATCACCCAAAGTATCTGGCATTGTAGCAAGATGGATCCAATACTTGGCTGAATATGACTTTGAAATCAAGTATCGAACTGGACGAAAACAGGAAGCCGCTGATTTCCTATCCGGTCTAGGATACTGGTCGATCATCATTTTTATTTTTATATTTTTTTATCACGTTCGGCACTCGCCGCCACTTTATTTTTTAGTATAAATACCCCACCTTTCCCCCGCCAATTCTCTTTTTTCTTAAGCTATCTATTATCATATATTTATCTCAATCTTTTTTATAAAATTCAGTACAAAGGCTTTTAACCACCAAACCACTGTCTTATTTTTATTTTGTTTCTATCGTCTATATAGAAACTTTCTTTTATTTTTTGTGACTACAAGTCCTCTTTTTTATTTTTACTGTGTGTTATACACTTATTTTTATTGAACCAACAAAGGTCAATACTTTTCTTTTTTATTTTATTTTACTCTTCCAAGTTTATTTTTTTATAAACTTTCTCTACAGTTGGACTTTATCTACAAAAGTTCTGGTGCTCACTACTCTCAATTCTATTTTTGTCCGATTCAGGAACAAGATATTTCAAATTCCGCCCAAGGAACAATCCAGTTGGACTAAAATCACAAATTTAGCCGCAACAGCGTTTTGTTTTCTTTTCTTTTTAACAAACACCAATACCTCCAGGTCCCTATCATCAGTATGGCCGCCAATCAATTGATTATCGAGGATGACTTGCTTAGATTGATGGATATGACACAGGATGATGTTATTCAACCCCTAACAACTTATGAAGGAATGACAGTTTTTGATATCATTATGTACAAAAAACGGTGGAAACGACAGCAAGCGAACCTGCGTCATGGTAAGTGCTAAACAAATTAGTATGAGAAACAAGGTAATCTTACTAATCTTTCTTTTTTTACACAAAAAGCTGAAGGTGAACAAAGACGTGCGGAAAACGATGATGACACCGACAGTGATAACAGCGACGGTGATGCCTCCTCATTATCAACTCGCGGCTCAACTTCAAGACAGTTAGCTGGGTCCAAGCGTAAGCGCAAACAAGGTACTCTCGAAAAGGTGGCCAAACGGGGTGGCTCTTTAATGCGAAAAAAACTTGGTCAAAAGCAATCAGTCCGTTCTTGCCCGGTTTGCCTTGAACATCGTAGCTTTGAAACAGCAACCACTCATTCACGATCAACAAATCGAAAATGCCCCTTCCGGAAACAGACTCGACTACAACAAGTACAACAAGAATTGGGTAAAACGACGACGGTTTGCCGGAAACAGGGACTGAAATCATTGCTGCGGATTGAAAACCAGGATCATCATCAACAAATTCTACAGGGAATCAGCGACGTTGTTTCGTACACTCGGGATACAGTCATAAAAGTGCACCTATTTATTACATTTTATCTATATCACTCTTTGACGAACCACCAACCCATACCAAAACAGCTCTTTACGATGAGTTTTTTTTATGCTATCTTTCAACAAGTCACTGGCAGCAACATCACCATCAACAATTCAATCAGCATGGATTTGGCGACGAATATCGACAATGTGTATCAGCAACTGAATCCAACAGAAGCGTCCCGACAAGCTTTTCTTGTACGAAAAATTCATGGAAAAGCGTATGCGAATATTCTGACTCCAATGTTGGCCCAATATGCGACAAAATTTACAAATCGAATTGTTGAGGACTTTACGCAGTGGATGTCAAATTTATTTTCTTTACGTCTTCGTCAGCGAATGGTGCAACGCCAGAACCAACAGCATCAACAACAACAGCAACAGCAACTTCTCCAGCAGCAGGATCCTGAAGAACAAATATTAGAACAGGAACAACAAAAGGTAAGTAATACAATACAATAAAAGTATACAGAGGTCAATGTTTGATACTTACCGCCATGTATTGTATTCATAGGATTCGATTGAAAAAAACTTGCAACGTATTGGGGCTTCACATCCTAGCAAGTCTGGTCAACAATGCGGATATTGCAATCGAGTCTTCTGATGCTTTGTCTCAACCTGGCATTACTGACGAAATAAAAGACGATGTAAATGCTGTACTAGATGATGGGAAAGTGGACCTTTTGTGTGTTTATAATATGGCTGCTCTACAAGAACAAACTGATTCACTTGGAAAAGAAGTTGAAAATGCATACGGTGTTCTTCATGGACGTATCATGAACAGGGAAACCGGCCTTCGGTCAGTCATCACAATCACTATTTCAAGAATTGGAACAATGTCAACCGAAGTAGCGGAAGCCATGGATCCCACGATTGTTGCCTCTTTGATCCAATTATCCACCAGACTCCAGGAACTGCTTCGTCTGTACCAAGCTTCAACCCAATTGCTATTGAATGTCTCAAATCACTTCGGTTTTCAACACCAGCTAAACGACGAACGATGGAATGACAGCATGGTGAACGGTGTGATGACATCTTTGCAAACGATGATGGAACAGCAAGTGGATGGCGCAGATAACATCAACCAGGAAACGCAAGAACTTCTTGACTCCTTGGATCTTGCTATTATGGAGGTACGGCCCTTACTTGATGATCTCGGCGCTCGTCAGGATACATACACCAACCCACATCGCCAATTTTTGGAAGCTCAACGACAATACTTCGACAACGATCAACTTGGAAATCGTCATTTGCTGAATAATTTGATCAACTATTGTCAACAGGCGGGGGCACCGGCAACATTGCTAGACAATTCGACTACGCAACTGTCAACTGCATATATTTCTCGCCATTGCGATATCTTCACGAAGTATGGTTATAACATTGTCCGCGCTTTTGACCAACACAATATCGACACCGCAAATGCAGTAAACCCAGTACAGACCGTAGTTCCTCGCACTTGGTGCTTTGAAGTAGTACGTGGACTTGATGATAACTCAAGAATAGGTCGACGCCGACGGTCAAAATTGGCAAAAACAATACAACAAATTATACCGACAAACGACAACCTTGACCGCCAACAATTATCGTACCTGTCGGACTTGTCATTTACATCCCTACAAAACACCATCGCCAACACTCGCCAGCAAATTCTTCATTCTGTTGAATACTTACAGGACCCTGAACACCACCAGGATTTGTTACCAAGATGCTTCACACCTGGAGTCGATCACTTGATGAAAAAGCAACAAGTTTACAACTTGGTGCCGAAACCGTCCTACACAAAGAAAAGCATAAAAATCGACAATACATCCATGGGGCAAATCCTTCGATCAGTGGGCCTCACACAATATATCCATGGCGATGAAACATTGACGAACATCCTCAACGTTGACAAAATCAGAAAAGGGAATGGGATGATATTTGCAAGTACATCGTGACGAACGGATTCTCTGTATCAATCCCCTTCGACAAACCGATTCGAAACGATGCTACTCTTCCTGATTTGCTACCTGAAGACTTCCAAGCGTGGGAATTCCCGTATTTGAATGTGTGGGGTGTAGATCCTGGGATGAATTCAATCTATGTGGCTAGCAATGGTTCAAGTGATGACGTTTACAATTACGCAGTGGAACAGGAGGGTAAGTGGCTATGGTGGTTTTCTACAAGAACTATTGTTTATGTATTGACTTTTTCTTTTTTTCTTTGGTTTATTTACTAATATCGTTGCTAGGAGCTGCCCAAGATGATGATGCCACCCACGCTGATGATGCTGCCCAAGATGATGATGCTGCCCAAGATGATGATGCCGCCCACGCTGATGATGCCGCCCACGCTGATGATGCCGCCCACGCTGATGATGCCGCCCACGCTGATGATGCCGCCCACGCTGATGCTGATGCTCAAGTCGATACTGACCACGAACAAGAGAGTAATTGAAAAGGACATCTAATGGCAGACAGACGACATTCTAACCTTTTTTTTTTTTTTTTTTTTTTTTTTTTGTGTGTGTGTTAAGGTCATGAAATTCGACGTATATCCTCTATCGAATATTATACTCGTGCAGGCTTCAGAAAAACGTCCAACAAAATCAACATGTTGAAAACTGATGCAATTCGTACTGTGGAGGCGCAAATAACGACAAACAAAACCACTGATTTGGAAGGGATACAGGCATACATTCAATCATCATTACAAGCGCTAGGTCCTTTGACGGAATTTTATGGGCAAGAGGCTATTCTCGGTCTGGAGTTCGCCAATTACCAAGGAAGACAAAAGATGGACGCCGAATTGGTGAATGTGTTGATTGATGGCGGCTACAAGTACAGACCTCCACCAGGTGCCATGGAAAGATCTTCAAATATTGGCCAGACACGACAAAGAAGACGACGACGAACAAGGTCTGACGATACTGACGATTCACCTCCTCTTCCTCCACCGCCGCCGAAGCTTAGGCAAGTTTATTTGATTTAAAAATGTATATGCAAGGCATAATAACATTTGTTGAACATATTTCTTATACATAGGAAATGGAAAAAGGCTCCCATAAACAATGACAAAGACAAGGTACCGATTGTGGTTTTCGGCGACGCAAAGTTCGGCAGAAATAAAAAAGGCGAAGGATCCCTTGCTGACAAGTGTCGACATCTTTTGTCAAAGGCGGACAAGTCTGGGAAACTTGTTTTTGTGAATATGGATGAATATCGTACGTCGCAAGTATGCTCAAAATGTGGTCACAGAAAGCTCACGAACTCGGTGATTACCCGACCTGGTGAACAGGCGAAACGTATGTACGCAGTGTTAGCGTGTCGTCGCTGTAACACTGTGTGGCAACGGGACACCAATGCATCTCGGAATCTGCGCGCCGCTTTTATGAACCTTGTCACTGCTGGAAGACGCCCTGGGCTGTTGGCAAGACCGACCACTGAACAATAATCCACATAACAAATATGTGTTGATGTATACACGTAAGTTACAAGAAAATGAAACACAAAGATATTTCATTTGGACTCACACTTTCCTTTACTCTCATCTTGGTTCACCTGTTTGTCTCACCTACTTTTGCCTCCTGTCCCAATTACCTTTTCCCTTCATCCCAATTTATTTTACTTCCCTTCCCAACTTTATTTTGCCATCGTCTAAAACCATTTTACACTCCGTCTCAAATTCAAGTTGAAAAGCCAAGCTGTATCCTTCAAAAATATTCTTCCGAGAGACGAGGAACATTTTAAATTCCGCACATGTGATTTTATTTTCTCTCACGTTTTATTTTTTCGCTCTCTTTCTTCTTCCTCTTTTTTTTCTTTCTTTCTTCAATTCTTCTCCATTGTGGCTTCGGTTAAGGTCGACTTAGATTAGTGTTAGGACTAGATTAGAAGGGGTTTCAGAACAGAGATTACACGATGCATGGGGAAACCCTTTCATTTTGGATCTAGGATTTAGAAATACCATTGGTTGACTGTTTTTTGGAGCCTTCACTAGCTTAGTTTAGCGTTAGTTTGTCCATAGTTCGCATATATATCTGAATAAAAGTAATATGTCTCTTTTTATTTGCTTCAGTGAATGAAAAAATGTCCCAGTAGTTTCTCTCATGCCTTGTGCAGTAGATTCCCGTTTTTACATCTTGCCCTTTTAAGGTTCTTCGACGTTGTAATGCTTCAATAATAGACGCCTCTTTACTCCTTCTTCTGCTTTGAACTGTATATACATTATATTGCTTCCCGTTTTACTATTATACCGTTCGAAAAAATATGTTTTCCATTCTTCAAATTTCACTTTCGTCCATCCCTCATGCTTTCTTCCAATAGATCCTCCCCACCCACCACCATTCCATTTAATTTTTTTCTTACAATGAGCCCTCTCTACTTTAGTTTTAGTATCTACCAATATATTTTTAATAAATATGTTCCTTTTTTTTATTATTTACCATATTCTGACCCACCTTCAAATAGTGAACAATGTCGCTATTGTAGCTGTTTTTGTAAATATTACACCAAACACTTGTTCTCCAAGTCACTCAGTATGACTTCTTCCCCCTCCCCCTCCCATGAAACCCAATACATCAACGTTTTGCAACTGTGAAAAATGTTTTGAAATTAAATATAAAAATTGATGAACGGTGTCATGAAAAAAGATCCTCTGTTCCTATTAATCCGCTCCCCATAAAAAGCAACGCCTCAAAATAAAAGATGATTCAATCAAAAGAGACATACATATGATAATAAAGGCTAGTTTTGTTTATTAAGGTAAGGCTATACATAAATATTGAATAAAAATAAAATGGAGGGATAATAAATGTACTAAAAAGATGGGGGGATGTAATCTAGCGTCGATATTTTTCAAATTCCCGCACCACGGATTCGATGGATCGATTTTTGGTTTCTGGATGAACCACGATGAAAAAAAAAAATCAGTCAGTTAGTTATTCTATCCAAATTCGCTTGTCCCCATCGTTCTTCTTTTTTTTTTATTTTTTCTTACCAGGGACATAAACCCAAGTAAACACCAGGGCAATGAGGCCGACGCCGGCAAAGATCAGGAAGGTGTACGCCTGGATCGCGGCAAAGACGACAGGAAAGAAGAGTGTGACTACAAAATTGGCGAGCCAATGGACGGTGACAGAGACAGCGCCGATGGTGGATGACGCATACGTGGGGCACATGTCAACCGTCAACAGCCATGGGATCGGGTGCATGCCCACGGCAAACATAGCCATGTACATCAACACACCCACCACCATGAGCGCCGGCAAATGAAGAAGGCCACCCAAAAACACAACCACCGAAAAGATTGTCACGCCCACCAACGAGATCAACAACAGTGGACGTCGACCCATGCGATCCATCAGTGCGACTGCCACCACCGTCATCACTAAAAACACCGCCGTGTCCACCGTCGCCATGGTGTATGTCATATGAGGGTCATCGTACGCAGCTGCAAACACCATCGAGCTATAAAAGAAGATCGCATTCAGGCCCACAAACGCTTGCAATACATGAAGGCCCACCACCGTCAACGCCATGCGTCGCATCACGGGGTCCGAAAAGACCTGCTTGGTACTGACTTGTTGTTCCTTGGGATGTTCCTTTTCACCAGGACCCATCATTTCCTCATCCTTTTGGTCATCGTCATCCGCTTCGTCGTCGCCGTCGTCGTCCTCCAAGTCGTCACGATCGCGCGTTTTTTCATTCGGTGGTAAACTCGAGTCCAGACGTCGTCGTTCATCTCCTTCGTCATCGTCGTCATTGTTGTCATCGTCATCGTTGTTATTGTTGTTGTTACTATCATGAGGGTGTTGTTGTTCAAGTCCTTCTTTTTCCTTCAGAGGAGGCTGTTCCACCAAGGTTGCTTGTCCAGACATCATGGAAGGACGATGATGACGTGCGGGCGCAAAGGCTGTCCCGATGTTGAGATATTTCAATGCACTTGTGGCAGCTGCGTCACCAAGTTGACCAGCGACCATTTCGTAGAATTCGCGATCAATCGAGCAGGAGCCGCGGAGTTTTTGCAACGCATAATGGGCATCGTCAATGCGGTTCACCGAGATCAGCCATCGTGGGGATTCCACACAGCTCACCATGAGAATTGTTTGGATAAGCGCAGGTAACCCAGCAAGTCCGTAGTTGACACGCCATAATGGGACATGGGCCAAAAACATACCAATCAAGGTGGATAAAAAGATACCAAGAGCGAGGAAGAATCTAATTTTCACCACCACCACCAAAAAAAAAAAAAAAAAAAAAAAAAGTTTTAGTTAGTTTGCGTCCTTCATTCCTTCCTCCTTGAGAGGTATTAACTATTACTTACTGATGATAACATCCCATTGCACCACGTGCGCGGATCGTAGAGATTTCCCCAATATATGTTGGAATCACCAAGGAACATACACCACAAGAAAGACCGCAAATAATACGGCCTGCAATAAACATGCCTGGGACAATAGATACACCTATCAAAACACTGCCAACCACAAATCCCACATTGCTTAACATGATCGTTCGTTTGCGGCCCCATTTTGTTTGGAAAAAGGCACAACTAAGTCCACCTACAAGTCCACCAAGACAAAATGATGCCACTGAAAATGCCCTGACGTCACCCAATACCGTAAAAAAAAGAAAGATCAGTAAATATCTATATATATATATTAAAAAATGTCATGGACAAAAAGAAGGTTACCATAAAAAGGTAGACATGGGTAAACAATCCGGAAACGTTTTGCTGCCGAGTCGAGCGTTGCCAGTGGGACAATTATGTGTGATTTCACCGGGCACATTGGGCGATCTACATCAATATATATATATAAATAAAGTTTCTGTCAATAAAACCTATCCTTTTTTGTTGTTGTTACGGTTTTGATTGGTCTTACCCAACTACCCAGCCAAAAGATAAAGAGGTGATACATGTCACAAAGACACAATACACCATATATTTCGGCGTTCTTGCTTCAACTGACTCCATCGTTTTGCACAAAAGTCAATACGTAGATACCAAAATAAAAAAATAAAAAAAAGAAGCAAAGGAAGTGTGAATACGAAGAAAAAAAAAAATTGTCCACCAAAAAAATTATAAAAAGAATAAACCATGCCTTCCCACCCATACCCATTTCCAAAAAAAAAAATAACCCTGAAAGAACAAGGGGGAACACCCATGACACGAACAAGTCCAAGTGTACACACATTAAAAAATATATTTTATTTCTGTTGTTGTTGTTGTTGTTGTCGTATAGTGGAGGGGGAGGTCAAATGATCGTACATCAGCAAGAGCCAAGCATACATGATGCCTACCGCACAATAAACACTAGTCATCATCAGAGGTAAGAATTCATATCGATCATCACCAAAGACAAGAGAATGGCCAATCGTGGTATATGCTTGCACCAAGATCAAACCCATCACATAAATCATTTCCACTTGGGTTAATAGCCGTCGGAGTTTTCTACAGCGTTAAAAACGAAAGACAATCAGAATCTTCTTCAATTCTTATGCAAAAACAAGCAATCACACTTACGTTTGGAGACAATAACATAAACCTGGTAGAATGCAAAGATACCAAATTACTGTGATGAGATATTTCAATGGTGTTTCTATAGAATATAAAACAAAGATACGGGATCAGTCCAGTAAAAAAAAATCTCCGGGGAACAACAATATACTTTTTTTTTTTTTTTTTACCTTGAATGTGAAACAATAATGGGTATAAAGACATAATCCCAGCACTACTGAGGATGACAAACATACGCAAGTGGAAAACACTTTTGGTGGCCATTAAACTATAAAACAAATTGACCCGTCAACATTAATTCATTTCCATTGAAAAGAATGCGTTTCCCGTTCCCTTTCTCTTTCTCTTGTTGCTTACGAATAAGGAATCAAGACCAACATGATCGCTTTTTCATGCACATGCCAACCAAATAAATACGATGCAAACCCACATAACGTCAATGACGAGACAAAATGATCAAATGTCGGTTTACGCCAAAGAACTTGAAGTACCAACTACATCGTCAAAAAGAAAGATATATATATCAATGACAAATCAAATCCCTCACTCCTCCCGCGCCTTCACCTCAACTTTCTTTTGTCTTACCAATTGCATGACAATGGTCAATAGCAACGTATGGATGGCTTCGATGGTTGGTAGTACTGCAAATACCGTATCTCCCACATAACCGCGTGTCATGGAACCAAGTGCCGAGGTATCCAACGTCCATCCGAGTTTTTTCGCCACTACCCAAACCAAACAACATGTATCAACCTTCTATTTTTTTATTTTTTTTTATTTTTTTTTTTTATTTGCTTACCTAAAATCAAACAACGATCCGCACCAGCATACAAAGCCCAGAGATTGGGGGCCCAATAAGCATGACAAAGACCACGTGTGAAAGGAAACAACCGTGCTAACAAGGCGGTGGCTTGACCGGTATATACAAAGGGACCCAAGGACACACCAAATACCAAAAGCACAGCACCCCCAAGACGAACAAATCTTGTCAAAGAAAAGTGGAGATCGATGATGATGACGGTTGTTGTTGGATCATACAATAGGTTTGGAAAAGGTACACAAAGTAGGCCGGCGCAAGGTACAAGTAAATGTGTTTGAAATTTAACAAGATCGCAAAGAGAATCCCTGATACTAATAATCGACCCTATTTTTACCCCCCCCCAAGGTGTGTGTACATTGCGTGAATACAAAAAAATGGATTAGTGAAAGTAGCTCTCTCTCTATTTCTGTGTGTAGGTGTGGAGTGTGTGTGTGTGTATTACCTGTTTCGCTTGGACGATAGAATGAAGCAAGATCCCATAGAGCAGACCATTGTATTGGAAATGCAAATGATCGACAATCCAGAGCCCAGGGTGAAGAAAAATGGAGGCAGTTACAATGCGATCGCTAATACGTGTGTTTGTGGAACTTGTTTTCAAATAGTGTTGTAAAGCCGAATAAAGCACCAGTTCACTGACCATGACCGTCAACCGTTGATACACCACGGTGGCAGGACTGCTGTACCCCAATGCACTCACCTCTACCATGCCAGGATCCACCCACTGGCCCACTATCCCAAGTAGTTTTTCAAACCATGCAAAAAAAGGAGGGTAATCCAAGGTCCATTCCGATGTGGCCTATTCCACAAAAAAAAAAAAGGGTCAATGGAATCAATGGACAAGATACACTAATGTAGGTTTGAATTTTTTTTTTTTTTTTTACTTCAAGATACCACTGGGAAATAGGCAGACTCGAAGTAATGGCCAGCCAATTTCTATGTACTTCAAAGTCGGTCGAGCGGCTAAACAGGGAGAAAAAAAATAAGAATGGAAGGATTCAATGAAGAGATCAAACCATCAACAACAGTGTTACTGTGAAAAGAAAGCTACTTACTACGCTGGTATAAGAAGACACTTTACAAGTGTACTGATGATCAAAAGAGGAAGCATTAGATGAGGTTCATGGGGAGGAAGGAACGGAAAGTCGGATGTATATGTAATATATGTATAAAAAATAAAGACAAGATGAAGAAGAAGGAGAACGTGCAACTTTTTACTTTTTTACTTGGTGGTGAATATATTTGTATCTGACAGGCATTTAAACGCCGCTGTCTGAACGCGACAGGCAGAAACCTTCTAGTGAACAATTCTACAGTATACAATAAAAGAGTCATGGTACCGTAACAATTTATATATAGATGTATATATTTTTATATTTTTATTTCGTATGAAAAGTGCACTAACTAAACTAACTAAAATCATAAAGGTATCTATCTACTTCAAACCGGACACTTTGAGCCACGGCACGAATAAAATCAAAGCTGACATTACATTTGTACTTTGCACCATCCAACTTGTCCATACTTGTACATCGCACTAGAAGCCGGAGGGTCGTCAAACTAGTGATCTATTTTAAACAAACACAAGGCATCATCAATACTAGCTCTTCATGCACATCCATGTGTGAGATCCTTACCTGGAGTTGAATATCAATACTGTCTTCCAATTCATCATCAATAATACTATAAAAAATCGCCAACATTCGTTCCATTGGAAAAGCCTTGGGACCCACTAATTGTTGTCGCATCTATATTTACCCCAGGTTCCCAATGAATAAAAGTGTCAGTTTTAGAAAAAAAAACCCTACCCCATCCATGTTGTATCGATTTTTATTTTCTTACCTTGCCACCTGTGTTTTCGGCCTTGCCCTTCCGCGTCCCACCTCCCTTTTTCTTTGATCGTTCTTCTCGACCTCTAGCAAAATACCGGACATCAAAGCGTGGTGGGTTGTAACTTGCCAAATAGCATGCCAATAATAAGAATTTTGTATAATAGGGTAAATCGAAATCACCTATGATTACATAGAGACATACAAATAAAAAGGGTTCCTTTAGATTCTTCCCCTACCTATTTCCGCTTAGTTTTTTTTTTGTTACCTTTTCCTATTGCTCTTGTATGTGATAAAAACGCCCCGACACGTTTATTTTCATCTTGTTCTTGATCCAAATGTTGTGTTTCCTTTGTCCATTCCGCACTGGAGATTTCACGAAGATACAACTTATCGGTGGCTTCGGCAAAATAGGGTTGCGCCTGCTTGAATAACTTGGCCGTTTCATGTACACCCACTAAGTTCACATTACACACACAAAATGGATGAGTTTTCTCCATGCCCATCGTTTCTTCCCTCACCCCCCCCTCCTTTTTGTTACCTGTGCCTTCTTGAATTGGTTTGATATATAAAGGCAACAAAAGCGCGGCAAAGTAGCGAAGTTCATTCAAATCTTTACAATTGTGATTAAAAATGGAATAGATCAGGTCCCCATAACTATTGAAAAACGCATCATCCAACATCACTATGGTCTCTTCGCTGTCGTCACTGTCATCCTCGTCTTCCACCTTGATCCGTCGTTCCGTGGTCATAAAATCCAAATTCAAGATCTGTAATGTTTCGTGCTGTGTATAGTCCGGGAATCGAAGATACATGGGTTCATACGAGCCGCCTTTCATACGGAATTTTTCAAAGACAATGGTACTAAGAAGAATCACACAGACATTCTTGCGTGTCTATCACAAAAAGAGGGGGGATTAGAAAAAAAAAAAGGTCATAGTATAAATAAAAAGGAGACGGGGGACGTGCTTTACCAATTCAGAGAGACGTAATAAAACAGGTAGATTGGAACTGGGCATGTCACGTAATCGTTCTGCACGATCCAACACCTAATCATAAAAATAAAAAAGGAAGGGGGAGGGGGATGAGTCGATCGAAAAAAAACACGATGAACAGGGAAAGAAAGAGCGGGTTTTTACCAAATAGATCGTTTCGCGGTCGCCCAAGTGGATCTTGGCGTTCTCGTCAGTACCAGGCACAGACACGCCTTGTTGAATGATCTTGACAAATTGGTGAATGGAATCGGCTTTACAAATGTTGGAAAAGGCATTGTCGACCGACGGTGTCCATCCACACCATTGATTCAATGCTCGTTCGAAGATCATGCGTGGGGTATAGTTTTCAACACAATGCACATAAGCGACATGATCGGCGGCAACGGTGTCTTCCATCAATGCCCGTACGACGCTCGTTTTTCCCGATGCTGTATGACCATAGATAAAAATACTCGGGACAACTGTATCCGTGGCCTATCATTCATAACAACAACAACAACAACAAAAATAGAGTGAGGAACAAAATGTGAGAAGAGGACATACTCTTTTTGTTGTCCACCTAGAGAGAGACACTTACGTTGCCCATCAAATGTAAGAGCGTTTGGATTTGTTTCGATCGGCCAGGAAACCGTTGTTCAAGTGATGTCGGTGGCATGGTGTCGTTGATCAGAAAAAAAAAAAAAAAAAAAAAAAGAAGAGAAAAAAAAAAGAATTTTTTATTTTTTTGTAGCTTGAAGATTTTCTCTCCCAAAGCACGACCGGGGTTTCAATCTTTCCCCTTCTAGTGAGGTGAACAATGAACGCCTGTATAATTACTGTAGATGCATCATTTTTCATATTATTAAATGGGATGACCTTCACATTTCAGGTCAAACACCTTTTTTTTTTTTTTTATACAGTATAATAAAATGAAGTTTTATTAAAAGAAAAAAGAGAGTAAAACATACAACAACAACAACAACCACAACTTTAAGAAGGGTGGGTGGGGGGGTAGGAGTTTATTTAACAGTCGCCAGCAGCTGTCCATACATCCGAGGATCCCGGTTTCTCACCTTGGCTCCACCATCCTGCGCTATAGACTTTCTTCTTGTAAGCTACCTTGTCTCCTTTATGGTAAGTGGTATCCGCATTCCATTTTTTTGCGTCACAATGGGTGGAAGAAGAAGAGGAGCTGGGTGCAGCGGTACCAGCGGGTTTGCTAGAAGCCGTGGCTTTGGCGCCCGAACCACTCTCCCCATGTTTCTTGCCAGATGCCGTAGTAGTAGGAGAATGTTTGCCACCTTTGCTACTGCCTTTCAAAATCTTGGCAGCCACTGTCACCAATTCACCATTATCTTCATCCACCGACCATACCATCAGCCCACCCAAGTTTTTGTCAAGTGCATAATCTGTCTTGATACCAATGGATTTAGGATCATCATAAGAAATAAATGTCTTGCTTTTAGGGTTAAACAACCATGGGGTTTGTGTCACATTGTCCCATTGGCGGATCCAGGGCGCGGCGGCCGTGGTAGGATCGCTCAGGACACCTTGGGAGCGCAGATTGCCATAGCGCCATACACCTGAAAGCCCACCAGGGTCCTTGGAGCAATAAGGATCTTGCCAGTATGCATCAAAGGAGTCTCCAGAAGGTGGAGAACCGGCCACTTGTTTTTGGTATTGGTTGGTTTTAGACATATCTACCTTGGAAGCTGTCATCAGCAAAATAAGAAAGAAAAAAAAAAAAAAAGGCGGGGATGAGTTTTTTTTTTTTTTTTTGGAGTCATGGGCAATTAGTGACTTACTTGAAGAACGACCATAGAAAGCAAGACCAGGAACGATTTTCGAGGCAGGTACACCAGCTTTCATCCATGTATTGATGGAAGCAACAAAACTATCGGCATCACCAAGTCCAGGTTCGAAATTGAAGGGGGCATTGGGACCTGAGGTTTCATTCCAAGCTCCATTGATATCGTACGTCATCAAGTTGAATCGATCAATGACTTTGACATAATCAGACACATCGTCCATGGTGCCATCGGGGGTTTTGAAGGTACGCACATGACAAGCAATCGTGATTTCTTTTCTATCCTTCGCAAATGACTTGTCGAAAGCAGCACGTAATTCTTGTAGTAATTTCAAATAATTCTTGTAATCATGTTCCAAATCCATCGCGTTACATCCAGCTCCTACAGCCCCAGGGTATTCCCAATCTATTGAAATTACAAAAAAAAAAAAAAAATTAGGCACACCTCGTCGGAGATGAAATGGTTTTTCAGGGGTAAGGAAAAAAAAGACTTTTTTTTTTTTTTTTTACCAATATCAATGCCATCCAAATCATATTTTTTAACTTGATCCACATTCCAATCAATAAATGTTTTACGTTGAGAAGCATCGGCTGACATGGTACTAAATGTAAGACAACCTGACCATCCGCCTACAGACACCAGCACCTTGGCGTTTTTAGCATGGGCTGCCTTGACAAGCTCTGGTAATTGCGTATCGACTTGTTGAGGATCTGTATACTCCGGTGTGGCACCTTTGATCAGAATGGCAAACGCATAGTTGATATGTGTATATTTGCTGAAATCAATCTTGCTAACTGGATATTTCGCATAAAGCCCTGCAGTATTATTATTATTATTATTATTATTTTAAAAAAAAAAAAAAGATGATGAGCATCGATTGTTGGGGTACATGTGTGTTTGAATGATCATTTACAGTTAGGGAAATAACCAACAAGACTTTGTGATGCAAGTACACTGGTTGCTGAAAAAAGAAGACCACCTAAGAAAGCAAGTTTCATCTTATGCGTTTTTGGTTGTTGAATAAAGAAAAAAAAAAAGGTTGAAAAAGAAAGAAGAGGGTGGACTTATATAGAGAAAAAACTGCAAGTCATTGATGAGGTTCCTCCTCCTCATCGGCTTTCTGCAAAAGAATGGGTGCGTTTACATAATTATATTACCATTATGATTATTTTCTGTCACAACTCTTTTTTTTCAAGTCAGATCTCAGATGATTGGGCATGACAGCAATTTCAAGAGTATAAAGGACCCAAGGAGGAGGGGGGATGATCTGTTTTTTAATGACTCAATTTATTATGAAATCTCTTTCTTCAGGTACGACAATGCACCTTGGTCATTATAATAATATGGGGTGGGTTGAATTATCTAACCACAGTCTATCCCTCTTTTGAAGATGGGATGATTATGTAAAAACATAATAACTAAACAGTGGGAGCAATTCTCTTTTCTTCATCATGAAATAGAATTCGACGGCAAAAAATATATAATGATACTTTTTGGGTATATTCATAATAATCACCCTTCCAAAGTGGATGGTTTTTTTTTATGGCTTCCAAATCGGGTAATCCCTTTTCCCCGGCTTTTTTTTTTGTTTAAAATGACCTGATTCAATTTTATATATTTACAATGATTGAGTAATAAAGCAAGAGATCTTAATTGTGCCACCTTCCTTACCTTGTTCTGTGCATTGATGACCCATCGATTGGTTCTTTATGGTAAATCACAACTAAATAGGGATGATGTCATATAACATCCTCATTACCCCCTTTTCCCCCTTTTTTGAGATGACTGTTTTATGTAAATAATATATATAAAAAAATGTCATTCGATGGGTTTTTCTCGCCTTTAACAACAAACATACAATCATTCAATTATTCAATGAGTTTCCAATGTTACACCTTTATATGGTTTTGACGATCAGTCCCCATACCACACTTATTGAGAGTCAGCAAAGGAAGTCTTTGCCCCTTGAACTTGTCGACTGAGTAGTCTCGTTCGGTTTGGAAAATTCTTTTGTTCTTCTCTATCACGTTAGTCGAACGATCATGGTCTACGGTCATTGAATATCAAATGTGACTCTGGTACATATAAATGCATAGTTTTTTATATTACATATGCTATAAGCACAAGACTGTCCCCACCGATGTACATATGATACACATAAACCGACTTTTGTATCGTCACCCATGAGTTTTAAACAAACATATGTACAATGGTGGGTTGTTTTTTTTTATATAATACTGTAGTATAGGAATTTATCATTGTGTTATATACTAATATTGGTAAAATGTTAATTAGGGGAATATCAGTATTTCTCGTTAATGTATGATATGATGGATTGGATAGGGACTTCCCCTCGTTGACGGTGACAGCATTCATACTCCGCATACGGTGTTTTTATTTATTTATTTTTGTCTTCACCCTTTTTCCTTTTTCTTTCCTTTTTCTTTTCTTCATTAAAGCTTAGGTGCTGGTGATACTGGATTAGTGGTTAGAACTTGAATCAGAGGCATTTTGAAATTGCAATACAAACATCATGGGGAAACCCTTTCATTTTGATTCTATGATTTTGGTCCACTCGTTAGATTAGTCTTAGGCCTTAGCTTAGTGTCCTGGAACCTTTGTTAGATTAGCTTGTTATTCATTGCCTTAGTTTTTATACATACATATCCGAATAAAATATGTTTTGTACCATTTAATTCTCATTATTGTAGTTATTTGACCTTTAGTAGATCAAGCTCCCGACTTTAGAATAGACCCATCCCTCCCATCTTCTTTCTTTTATATGATCATATGTAAATAAAACATGTCTATTATCTCTATAATACTATCACCATCTAGTTAATCCTTGAAAATGTTGTCGATTTTTTTTTTTTTTTGATATTGCTGTTATTTTTATTAGAATGGCGTTAACTAGCTCTATTTGCGCTACTGTATTTTCACCCAACATGTCCTCTTTATGCACTCCGTTCCGCTTAAATTAAAACCTTTCTTTTTTAAGTAGTCGAGGTATCTTACTTGACCCTGCTTTAACATTTCTTGAATAAAATATACTCAAATGATACTGATATATCCTACAAATTGATTACTGCTGTTTTATTTTATCGCGTCGCTAGTATCCATACGGAACAAACATAATGAAACGCCGAATGATATTCTAGGCTACAATAACTCTTTCTATTTCAAAATACTAAAAGCATGAATGGATCTTCCTTGACACTGAACTCTCTCGCCCTTATTCTGTTCATTTTAAACGTTTTTTTTTTTTTTTTTTTTTTTTTTTTCTCCCGCCCAAGAATTTATTTCCCACTCTCATCCAAACAAACTTCCTATCAACTCACATATATCTAAAACAAATTTTTGCAGGCCGAAGCAGGTAAATGTTTTGATTTGACTACTATCCACAAAAAAAAAAAAAAAAGTCGGGAAATGGCCTGTGTTTTGGATTCTTGCCTCACAAACCACCAATGTCCGGTGTCAGGGCACTTTTATTATCAAATGGGGTCGCAATAAAGACATGTCCTTGTTTTTTGAATTTTGTACCAGGTTGTACTACATTGTTAAGGCAAAAAAAAAAAAAGCAAAATGGCATAGAGTCTATTTCAGTTGGACATTCAAGTTGATGGAGAAGAGAGTTTTTCGGGAGATCGGTGTTGATAGTCATAGGGCAGGACGTATGTAGACAGAGACATACAAAAACACCCTCCTCCAGTAAGGGCAACCCACCCACCCAGTCGAACCAAAATGATGTGATGCGGCCCCCCTGACTGATATGTTTGTTGATACAGTGGGTGGCAAACTGTCATCCAATCACGCCTTTCCTTTTTTGGTCTTCGACTTGTTTGTTTTTACCCCCTTTTTTTTTTTCTGGAGAGAAGTGTCCCGAGACTGGGCGTTTTGCATCTCACCACAAATATATATATGTATATATATATACACTCGCACAAAAAAAAAAAAGGCAATGGCAAAGAGCAAACGAGAGCTATAGATACTACAATGCGATAAAAACATGATCATTAATGTTAAAAACGATGATAGTCGAAGAGTCGACCACCTCAAAAAAAAAGTCTGCCCTTTTCTTTAGAATTTCTTTTTATTTTTGTTTGTTTTTCGAGGGGGAGGAGGAGGAGGAGGTGAAGGCCATGTGGCCCCACCAAAAAAGATCGGCAACACGACTGTCATGTGGTTTGACATTCTCTCCAAAAGAGCACAAATTAAACATATCTTTCACTTTCACTCTCTCTCTGTCTCGGTGGGTCAACTTTTGTCTCTGTTCATATACTATCGTCCCCCTCCCCTTCCTTCTCGTTCTCCTTTTTTTTTTTTTAACTCGGTTTTTTTTTTCTTTGCATCTTTTTCTTTTTTTTTTTCTTTCTCATAAAAAATAAAACAATGGAGACACCACCACCACCCGCAAGAGAGACCCATCATCATTATACCGAGACGGATTGTCCCACCTTTCGTCCATTTGCCACAGCTTCACTTAAATTAAAGGTGCGCAAAGACAAATACTCCACCTCGTTGGATCCTCGAGGCTACATTCCAGGTAGGAAAAAAAAAAAGCCTCGCTATTTTTGACGTGTGTCACCAGTGCAATACTAATTTTATTTTTTCAATTTTTTTTTACAAAGTGTATGAGTATAATATCAATAGTCAGCCTATTATGTGGGATCGGGAAACAGGTAAAAAGAAGTCGAACCATTAGCCCAAATAACACATCATCATATTAAAAAGAACAATCCCCCCCCTCAAAAATTTAGGTTATGTTCATTTCACAGGCATTTGGAAAGCGCTGGGGAATAGCAAATCAGATATTGTCAAAATGGTAGATTCAAATCCCGAACTTCGAGTCAAGAAGATTCGGGGCGGGTTTCTCAAAATTCAAGGCACTTGGTAAAAAAAAAAAAATCAAAATCAAAAAAAGGCAACTTGCCTATACATATATTATAATATATTCATGTCTCTTATACATACAAATATATATATAGGATTCCGTATGATTTTGCTGCCATTCTTTGTCGCCGCACCTCATGGATGATCCGTAAAGAACTGACGGCCATCTTCGGGCCACGGTTCGCCACCGAGGCGTTGGCTCCAGAACATGCAGATTATGGGTCTTTGTTATTGGATCCCCAATCCGCACGACGTCGTCATAAAGCTCATCCCCGCACACGAGGCTATGCCACCATGCGTCGACCACGCTTACCTCCATCCTCATCTCCATCCTCACATAAGAAAAATCATCCTGTAGCACTACCACCACGTCAGCAACATCATCATCATACCAATAGCAATATGTCTTTATCAAGTTTACTCAACGTGGTGGATCCATCACAAACAACACCATCCCCTACACTTGCCACTACTGCTGTTGCCGCTGCTGCTGTTGCCGAGCCAATGCCTGTGGCTCGTATCACCCCGCCGATGGCTACCCCAGCACCACTTTCTCCTTCCTCCATGTGTTCTTCTTCCTCCACCTCCTCATCAACGTGGTCATCCTCCTCCTCATCATCATCATCACCGCCGCCGCCTTCTACCCCATCGGCAGATCTGTTGCATCAAGATATCATCGATACCATCAATGCCACCTTGCTCTTACAACGCTTATCACAGGATGATGGGGCGCGGCCGTTTCGACCCATGACCTCACGGCATGTTCCAAATAAAGTCATTGTTGGCGATCAGGAATATCATATTTATTGGGACACGTAAAAAAAAAAAAAGTAATCTAGCATCAATGGAAGACATACATACACACACACAAATAAAAAAGCCAAGTCATATCAATACACATCAAAAAAAAAAAGGGAGAGACGATTTATTTATTTTTTTATTCTGTATAATATATAAATATGTTTGTTGTATGCATGAGTAATAAAAATAAAAGAAAGAGCTAAGGGGGGGGATGAGAGAAAGAGAGGGGGGATGTTGATCTATCCTAAACTCCATTGATGACTTAACCAACTCAAGTCATAGTAACCGGTGACCTTGGGATCGGCACAGTTCAGAGATTTGGCTTTGGAAGGTAACTAAATTCCACCAAAAAAAAAAATTAAAAAAAAAAGAGTCAACCCATCTGTCAGTCATGATTTCCCCCTTCTCTCTGTTATTTCTTTTTTTTTTTTTTTAAAAAAAACAAACAAACTTACTCTTGGTAAACTGATAGTGGTATGATCGGATCGGGAATGGAAGGCGGCCATTTTGCCATACCCCTGAGGACTGATGACCCGTAAATCGGTATAACCCAACAACCAATTTTCGATCATGGCACTATTGACACCGGGCGTCATCCGTTCACGACTGACTTCCAATGGGATTTCCACATCAATGTATTTGGCCACTTGATCCGGTTCGATATGTTCTAACGGTAAATTCGTCACCACGGTCGATGTCACCTCCATGTTTTCCACACCCAAATACTTGGCACGTAAACTGGCATCTTCATTCATCTGTTCAAATTCATCCCGTAGTTTGTGTGAATCCGTCACCAAAAAGTACACAATGCGTTGATGGTGGGGGGTCTTCTTGGCAAGCGCAAATTCGTTCGCACATTTGAAATAATAGAACCATTTTTCCAACGTATTGTCGTCGTTTTGTGGGTTGGCTAATGCTTGGTCATTGGTACGGATCTATCATATATAAAAAAAAAAAACATTTGTTCAGTTTTTTTTTTGTCTCTTGGCACAGATGATAAATTGTTATGTTCCCTTTGCTTTCATCAAATGGGATAAATGGGTTAAACTTACTTGGATACCAATGCTGAGCACACTGCGTAACGCAAATAATTCTCGATAAGCATTGATATACTTTCGTGCACCGATCGTAGGTCGAAATAGGTAGTCGGCAATACATCCAAAAGCATTTTCTTTCGTCAGCCCCAACTTGGCAAGGATTTCTGGATAATGGGTCGAGTGATCAAACGTACGGATGATATACGCGCGATTGGATCGGACTTCCACATACTATTTTTGTAAACAGAGACGTTTTTGTATGTGTGTGTGTCAGTATAAATGTGAATGTGTGTGTGTGTGGGAAAACAATCCAACAAAAAAAAAAAAAAAAAAGAAGACACTTTACCGAGGCATTCCATAATTCAGCAAAATCCTGGGAAGGACCATCACGGAACATGATGGAGCCCAAGCCATCATAGTTTTGATTCAAGGTATCGACTTGTTGGAAGGACATCAATTCATTATCTGGTTGACTGGTAAACAAGGATTTCATTTGATTGGGTTGATAGGTCCAGTTGACATTGGGTTGTTCGAATAAGATTTCCAAGGGAATGGGATTTTCATTGGCCCAATGCGCAAGATAAGCCCGGTTGGTAAGTAAAGCATAAAAAAAGGTCGAAATCATCCCTAAACAGATCAAAAAAACAAAACAAACCAGAAAAAAGAATGATGAGAATTTCAAGAAAATCCATACTGTGCTTTTTTTTTTTTTTTTTTTTTTTTTTACCACTCATTCGATCAGCCAGACCGCCACAGCCACGATTTGAATTGGCAGGCACTTCTTTACATAGATAAGAAACATACAATGGTGTATCGTCATGGGAAAAGCTTTCAATATCACCAGCCTTGAGTCGTTCTAGTTGTTCCAGTCGTTGTTGATGAAGCTCGGTATACTTGTCTTGCCAATGACCGCATTCCCCATGTGTGTTGTAAGGAATGACAGGATCAAACCCTTGGACAGGATCCCAGTGCTGACAATACGCATCGATATCGTCTTGGTGTGCTAGTTTAACGGCCTTAAGGACCGAGTCGTGTGGTGCTGGTGGTGTGTATTGTCCCTTGCCGCTCGATGGCATGTGTAGTGAAGACGGTAATCGACATTCCGTAGCGGTTTTGACGCCTGACTTCTGTTGTTGGTCTTGCTGTGATGAGGTAGGAACATCGTCACTTTCTATGTCACTACTTTTGTTGTCTCCAAAAAATTGTTGTAGATTTTCTATAGTATGAGAGAGAAAAACAGTAAAGATCAGTGTTGCCCTTTTCTTTATTTTTTATATTTTTTATCTTACCAGGGAAAACGACAGAAGCTAAAGTCATGGTGATGACAGCTACTAAACTCAACAAGGTCAATGCCTTGGCAAGTTTATATTTAAAGAGTAAACCATTGAGTTCCTGTGTAGTACCAGCTGCTCTCTGATAAGCAACCATACTTTTAGTGATGAAGAAAAAAGTATAAAGAAAGAGAAAAGAGAGAAAAATCCCAAAACTCCTTCTTTATTTTTGGTCCTAATATATTGTATCTCGATTCCTATTGGATAAATATTATTTTTTTTTGGTAAATTGGGTGGGTCAAAGGAAGATCCTAAACCTTTTCAAAACCCGCATTTGCTCTTCGCTCAAAAGTCGCCTCGAAGCTTTTTTGACCTAACCACGTTTTATTTTTTTCTTTTTTTTTCTCCCTAGATTTCTGCAATGAACAGTACCATCAACTGTATTGCTATTATTGGCAAGCAGGTAAAGACTATTTTGAGGAAGATAATAATATATCCATATATCTTATTCACAACTTCCTCTTTTTTTCGTTTAGAATAATCCTCTGTTTATAAAAAATTTCAGCTCGACCCATCCGGATTTAAAGTATCACTATATTGCACACACCTCCATCGATATCATTGAAGAAAGAGGTACGCACCTTGAACACCCTCCCACAAAAAAAGAACATTGACAACAATGAACGACTCAAATATATATTATCTCTGTACCCTTTTTATATGAACTAGTGACGAATGGACCGAAACAACACGAATTATATCTTGGACTTTTATATGCGATGGAAGATCTTGCTGTGTAAGTACACATTCCTCCGACAAACGAATACAATATTAACTTTATTTTTTGTTATTTTTTTTTTTTTTTGGTGGTGCGGGGGAATTGACTTTCTTTAATAGATACGGGTATATGACCAATACTAAAGTGAAGTTCGTTGTTGTAGTTAGCGTGACGGATGGCGTGATTCGTGATGCAGACATGAAAGCCGTAAGTAGTGCTGATATGCCTACGTTAGATGAACTGTTCCACTCATACGTTTCTTTTTCATAGATATTCAACAAAATCCATCAAGCCTATGTATCTAATGTATGCAATCCCTTTTATACCATGGATTCTCAAAATACCACTTTAGCTAGTCCCCAATTCCTTCACGCCATCGATGCCATCAATACAACTATCCATATCACACCCTCTTCCCAACCTCCCATTGCCCCTTATTGATTTTTTTTATATATACAATAAACCCCCCCCATATAGTGTGTCCCTTTTCTGCATGCACATTGATACAACAACCGCCTCCCTTTTTGAATTCATTCACTGCTATTTTTGTATAATAAAAATCAATTCATTTGTTTCTTTCTTTGCTTTTTATTGTATTGTGCTTTATTGGGTGTAATAAAAAATCAAATGTTGTATCTACTATTACTACTGTTACTACTGTTACTACTAATGTATAAAAATCTATTCGGCTACCACTTTCGATTCTTCAGTTGTTTTTTGAGCTTCTGCCTTTTCTTTGCCACCAAATCTATGATAAAAGAAAAAGGAAAAGGGAGGGTCAGTCTGCGGGATATATATATATGTGTGTGTGTGTGTGCGTGTGTATGTTTGTGATATTATTATTTTGGTTGAAAGAGGTGGTATACTTACTTGTTATATTGGAGGTAGCGATAACCTTGGGTCAATTGTGCGCCTTCGTTGACGAAATGACAAGCAAACAAAAGATAGTTGGTGGGTTGGACGGCCAAGGCAAAACGCATAAAGAGAGCGGAATACACACAGAGAGCTATTTATAAATAATTAAATAAATAATAAATGCAAAATATGTCAATATCTATAATAAAAAGTGCGTATATTGTTTTTGTTTGTATGAAGGAGTGGTCTTACCGGCTGTCATGTTGCCAGAAATCAAACTAGCATCTTTTTGAGTATCACCAATAGCGGCAAGAGGAATACCCCAGTTAGCAACGGGACCCCAGAAATGCTATATTAAAAAGAGAGAGAAAGAGTGAGTAAAAACAATAACGAATATCAAGGGGAGGGGTTGAGTATTTACTGTGCTATATTAAAAAAAAAAGATGGGGTTAGTTCATTGAATGACATTTTGAATGGCTTTTTTTTTGTTATTGTTGACGTTGTTGTTGTTTTTTACCTCATGAAATAATCTCTAAAGCCCTTGGAAGCGAGCTTTTGGGAGATTCTGTTTGCAATGGAACCGGATGCTTGAGACATGATATGGGAAGACACGGGGGAATAAACAAAAAAGAAAGTAAAAAAAATAAAAAAATTGAGGTCAACAAAAAAAAAAAGTCTTAAATTTTGAGCCAGTGGGGAGGACAAAAAAAAAGGGGGAATCATCCAATGAAAATGGCCGACATTCAAACACCGTTACCAGCGCAACAACAAAAGGACAAAAGTGTGGATTTTTTTTTTATTATGATAAGATAAAAAAAAAAGGAGGGGGAGGAAAAAAGACTAACTGCTAAAAAAAATTCAACTACTGCTGGACGCGGCAGCACCACCAAGAGGTTTCTTCTTCTTTTCAGCCTCTTCTTCCTTTTCCTTTTCAATTTCGGCCACCACTGCCTCGACTTCTGTCAAATCCAAAATCTATAGAAATAAGAAAAAAGAAGGACCGCTTGAATATTCTCACTCTTTATACTCTTTGTCTTTGCTATCTATCGTATACTGTACCTTGACTTGATGATCAGCAGTCATGACAGCAATTTCAATATTCTTGGCACCCGTCTGCACCACTTCCAGCAGCGACTTGACAGTCAATTTGATGGCAGCCTTATCATCCATGGTATCGCTATAGTTCTTTTCCAAGAATTCACGTACGGTTTTGGAGCTTCTTCCAATAGCATTGGCCTAATAGTACCAAAAAATTGAGGGGGCGAGTGAGTATGACGATGATCACACACACACATACACACATATACGCGTCCGTCTCCCTTCCTTCCTGAGAGCAGCATCTATTGTTGTTGTTGTTTTTTTTTTTTTTTTTTACCTTCCAAGCGGTGTAGATACCAGAGGGTTCGGTCATATAGAGTCGTGGAGCATTGTTATCAAACCCAATGATCAAAGTTGAAATCCCAAAAGGCCGCACACCACCGCTTTGAGTGTATTTTTGTTGGACTTGAGCAATATGACGAGTAATATATTCCACCGACGCGGGATCTTCTACCGTTAAACGATGACTTTGGCATTCTGTACGAGCCTTATTGATCAATACTCGAGCATCGGCCGTCAACCCTTGATAAAAATAAATAAATAAAAAAAAGGCGTGTGAGTGAGTGAGTGAACAAGAGGCGGGAGAACAGAAAGAAAAAAAATGGGAGGGGGGGTTGCTTATTGATTACCTGCAAAAGCCATGGCAATATGGTCATCCAACATGGCAATCTTGCGTACAGTTCTAGGATCTTGAAGTTTCAAGGCTGATTTCTTTTCTACACCCAACACCACAGCATTTTGTCCACGTACACCCACCTAATAATTTTTTTTTTTTTAAAAAAAAAGATGGTTGAATATAGATATACACACACACACGCACATTTGGAAGTTGGTGTGTTGAGACGTGTGGTTGGTGGTTATGATGACTTACCGCGCAGGTACCTTTTCGAACCGCTTCGGAAGCGTATTCGACTTGGAACAAGTGGCCATCGGGAGAGAAGACGGTCAAAGCACGATCGTATCCTGACATAGTATATATATATAAGTGAGAGTTTGAAGGGAAAAGAAAAGAAAAAGAAGAAGAAAAAAAAAAAAGAGAAAAGATGACGTTCCGCCCTTGGACGACGTGTTGCGTGGACCTTTTTGAATTTCATACTCCGGCGAGTCACGCCTTTCTTGGCCTAGCAATCGAGCCCTCCCCCCATCCTCCTCCCCTTTTTTACTACTGCTGCTGTGCGCCGACCTCCAAAGCATCCATGCCTTTTTTTTTTTTTTGGTTTCCATTGTTTTTAACCAACACCTGGAGAATAAGAGAGAGAAAAAAAAAACGAGTTGGTGATATATCCATTATGTCTAGCCTAGTGGACGTGACATTGCTGGCACACGGGCTAGATTGAGCACCGCAATATGAATGGTAGGAGTGAGAGTACGACCACGTTTCATATTAAGTGACCTAGAGCTGTCAATCAGTTATTCGTTCGCTGGGAGTGGGTCAGGGGAAAGTGGTCATAAATAATCTTGGTTGGGGTAAAAAGGTACTCCATAGCTACAGCAGTTACATGCACATCACGGTTTAGATTCATTTATATGATTGGTCAAGCAGGATGACGGGTGTCCTGGATAGTTAGTGATCTAAAACTACCAACCAGTTCCTGGGAAACTGTCATAATCGGTGAGTTTGAGAGCAAAGCGCTTGGTAATACACTCATAAAACAGCTACAATAGTGATCTTGTTTATTATACGATAGGTCAGAGGATAGCTAAGAAAAAGGAATATTTTATTAAACCATATTGGTAGTTACTAAAACTAAAAGCTAGGGTGACATTGGAAGTAGGGATTCAATGGAAGGTAGCATGAGGTAGTCTAATGTGAAATTCGAAGAATGGGTAGCACTAAAGTAAAAGTACTGTTATGAAATGGGAGCTAATATAGTGTACAAGAGATGAGAAAGACTAAAGAGACATCTGTCATTAAGCGCAACAACGGTCAACACTCATCAAAAGGATGTGATGGTAGTAAAAACAGATTTCTATTGCACAAGACAGGAGAGAGGCAAATGAGGCGTTGTTCATTGTAGCAAGTAAAATAAATATATATTTTATTCGGATATAGATACAAACTATGGCCAACTAATACTAAGCTAAGCTAATGGTGGATCCAAAAAGTCAACTAATGGTGGCCTCAAATCCTGAATCCAAAATGAAAGAGATCCCCCCATGCATCTTGTAATCCCTGATCTGAAACCCCTTCTAAACTAGGACTAACACTAATCTAAGATTAACATAACTTCAAAGAAGTTGAATAATGAAGAAAAAAGAAAAGGAAATGAAGAATAATGAAAAGAAAGAGAACGGAAAAAAAAAAAATAGGCGAAAACAAAAAAAAATTCACGTGGACGGGGTTTGAAAATATTTTTTGGTCTCTTTCGAGTTATTGGTTACTTCATACCAGATAGGTATCATAGTATTATAATTTGACCAGATTATTTTTGTTGTCATATTTTATATCTATTTCTGAACAAAATATGTCTTGTCATTTTTTTCACAATATGTCTCATACGTTTAATTTGTCTTGTAATTGGGTATGCCCACACAATGTGTACAGTATAATGCAGTGTATGTGTGTAACTGTGTAGTGAAAAAGGTCTGGGTGTGTATATTCGTATGTATGTGTAAAAAATAGGATTAGATTTGAGGCGACTTCGATCAGCCGTAGTGCTCAGCGTTCCTTCTATTGTATGTATGTGCAATGGGCTTCGAAAAATAGGGGATCAATAAACTGTCTTGAATGACTTTATAAAAAATGGGTGTGGTGGACGTATGACAATTTGCCGGTGAAAATTACATAAAAAAGTAAGTAGTGATGAGCGCGTAGTTTACCCAGGGAACGTTTTATTTTTTTTTGTTTCGACAAACGATTCAAAAACCGACCACCTTGAAATATGCCCAAGGCATTTAATGAAAAACAGCCCAAAACACCACACACCATTGTTCGTTTTCACCGTTTTTACTATCCTAGTACTTTATAGTACATGGTTAAAGGCTTTGATGCCAAGTAAAAAAAAAAATAATCTTCTTAACATTTTCCGTCGATCCATTTTCCCCCCTTCTTACTGAACTACACCATGTTACATGCTGAATGAAATAAAAAATAGTCTGTTACTTGTATCGTCGATCAAATTAATTATGGATCGGCGGTTCTAAGCTATTTTTCCCATCCCCCATATTGCATTTCTTCTTTTAGAATTTCACTCTTACCTCTCCATATACTTCGCCAATAATGTCTACCTATTAATTACCATCAAAGTCTTTGCACTGTTTCCTTTTTATGATAGTTATGGTACTCAAAAAAATTGTCAATGGATAAATAATTTACCGACTGTACAGTGGAGTGGAAATAACAGATGTTATTATTATTCATACCGTAGTGTTTTTTATCACGTTGTATATCATTGTATGAAAATCAGTACTATATTTGTCTACGTTTTATTGGATGGGTGATTGTGGAGGGACTTTTTTTCTATTTTTAATTAACCATTGCCCTTTTTTTCTGGTTAGCTAAAGCTCTTTCCGGCTCTCAGGGCAAGGCTAAGCAGATCATGGTGCGTAATGGGTTCGAATTTGATTGGGACGGCGGGAAAAAACAAACTTGGAGAAAAAGTATTGGCCTACGTTGATTGGCTACGGAGGATGAATTAGATATAAATCTTTGGCCTGGTGGATTATGTTTTTTTTTTTTTAATACACTTTTTCTTCATCTCTTTCATCTTACTTTAGCACTCACTATGGGTTTAAGTTTCTCCAAATTATTCACTGACCTCTTCGGAAAGAAGGAAATGCGTATCCTGATGGTGGGTTTGGATGCCGCTGGTAAAACAAGTAAGTCGGTTTAACATAATAAAAAACAACAAAAACCAGATGAAATATTTCTTTGACTGATTCGTGTTCTTTTTCTTTTTTGATTAGCCATTCTCTACAAGCTCAAGTTAGGTGAAATTGTTACTACTATTCCTACCATTGGTAAGTTGTTTTTATCGAAGACATAAATATAATTTGTACTCATCTTTGGGTCTTATAGGCTTCAATGTTGAAACTGTCGAATACAAGAACATTTCCTTCACTGTGTGGGATGTCGGAGGTCAAGACAAAATCCGTCCCTTATGGAGACATTGTAAGTTAAACACACATGATAAAAGAGGAAAACTCGAAAGGCGGCGTTGCGGGTCACCGGAAAAAAAAAGCACCACCTACCCACCCAAGTGCGTAACCTGATACTTCCTTATCAGTCGTTATTGCCGCTTAGGTGATGGTTGTAAGAAAAGTGATGGATGATGGAGTACACTACTTGGGAACTATGATACTCATTTTTTCTTGGTTTTTTTTTTCTTTGTTAGACTTCCAAAATACTGAAGGTATTATCTTTGTTGTGGATTCCAACGATCGTGATCGTGTGTCTGAAGCTCGTGACGAATTGCAACGTATGCTCAACGAAGATGAACTCCGTGACTCCTTGTTGTTGGTGTTTGCTAACAAGCAAGATTTGCCCAATGCTATGAATGCTGCTGAAATCACCGACAAGTTGGGTCTTCACTCTCTTCGCAATAGACAATGGTATATCCAATCAGCATGTGCCACTAGCGGTAAGTGACAAAATACATGAAGAGGTAGGTGCTCAAAAGGACAACAGACTAATCCTTTCTTTTTTTTTTCTCTTCTGTAGGTGATGGTCTTTATGAAGGTCTTGAATGGTTGTCTTCCAATTTGAAGCGACGATCTTAAATACATACACATACACACACGTACACACCACACACTCGCACGCACATATATATCTTTTTGTTATTAGTTAGTTTTTTTTTTTTTTTTGTCCCCATCCACACCCATCATCCTTAGTATTTAAGCCCTCCCCCTTCTACCTCTCACCTATATCTTTTTTTATCCTCCCTCTTAAACATATCAAAATATAATAAAAAAATATTTTTTTACTTGTCTTTTATATTATCTGTCTCCTCTTTGCATGTTTTACTCTCTCATCTATCAACTACATTAATATAGAACTACTTTTTTTTTTTATCTATCATATCAAATATATCAATGTAGAACCACATTTTTATTTGTTTCTTTTACTTGTCTTCAATACTACTGTTTTATATATGTATGACAACTTCTTTATTATCTCAGGGTCAATGCGACATTATAAATCAACACAACGTCCGTACAGTACTTGAAATTCCCACGCTACATGGATAAATATAATAGCTCCTCCAGAGATAAATTTCATCCGTATTTTACGTTCTTTGATTTTGTCTTTTTGGAAAGAAAACAGCAGCTCCGATTGACTAGATTATATGCTGGACAGCTCGACCAAGAGAGAGACCCTGTATAGAAAATTCCTTAAAAGTAACGTCTTTCTGCTTGTGGCACCATGGGTAATGAAAGGCTGGCTAAAGGTTTTATCATAAAGAAATCAGCCTGGCTAAAACATTTTAGCATTCTGTATCAATGCAAGTTTTCAGCAATAGCAGCAAGGCAGTTTGTTATTCATTTTTCACTTTTCGCTTTCTATTAGGAACGTGTAAAGACGCTAATGGGTAGGAAGAAATGACTTTGATAAAGCTATACATAACCTGAATTCGAAAACTGTCATTTGGTTACATTGGACAATGCACCAATACATCAATCGAAAAAAAAACCCAACACTTGGAGGCTCACAAGGACCGCCATGAATATATTCGCCATTCTGCCTCCTACTGTTGATAATTTTTTCAATGGAATCCCCCTTCCCTTCTATTTAGTGTAGTTCAGCTTAATTGACATAAGTTTATTTTATTCTTTTAACTATAACGCTTAATAAGTACGTATCTCTTTTGTATTTGTACGTTACTGTCAATTTACATTATCCTTTTTGATGATTGTCTCAGTGGAACCAACCTACCCTATTTAGTGTGGTATAGTTTAGCTTAGTCTACCTAACCTTTTAATTTTATATGATTCGTTTTATCTTTTCATGTCATCACACCCAATAAAGATCTCTTTTGTATGACTACTGTCATTTTACATTGTCTTTATATTATACGTACTGATAGTGCATTCATTAGGATGCCAGCTCTTTTTTTTGGCGACAAGTCAAGCGTGATCATAAAAATCCACACAGCCTTGTTAAAACCCCGCCATCTGTGCGACACAGTAACCGTGGAGATACTATGTATATAAATATATATTACAGGAAAAGAGGGGGGGTTGAGAAATCTTCATTCTCTTTCTCTTTCACTTTTTCTTTCTCTCTTTCTTTTACACACAAAGAAAAAAAAAATAATGGTCAAACTTTACCGCTCTCGATTTCCTGATATTGATATCCCTAAGACTGGCCTGATTCCTTATTTATTTGAAAATCCGTATGGGATCCCCGAATCCAAACCACTCTTTATCGATGTTCATACAAAAGAAACACGCACCTTTGGTCAAATCAAAGACAACGTCCTTCGTTTAGCCGCTGGGCTACAGGATATGTACGGATTTGGTCAAGGCGACGTGCTCGCTCTTTTTGCCCCGAATTCGGTAAATAAATAAATAGATAGATATTAAAAAAAAAAAAAAAAAAGCCAATCTCATTTTTCATTATTATTTTTTTTTTCCATAAGGTTGACTTTGTCTTACCTGCACTAGGTGCTATTGCCGCTGGTAAGTGAGACTGTTATATGCAATGTCCCTAATCCATCAATTCACTCTTGTGTTCCTGAACTGAGGAGGAGGAGGCTTTTTTTTTTCACATGACACTCACTACCCCCATTTTTTTTTCTTTTTTTTTTTTGCAATAGGTGGGGTGACTTCACCAAGCAATCCTCGTTATTCAGTGACTGAACTTGTGCATCAATTACAAGTCTCCAATGCCAAAATCCTTATCGCTCATCCAGATAATATTCAAGTGGCGTTGGAAGCTGCACAGCTGTTCGGGATGCCAAAACGCAATCTACTTGTCTTGGGCAATGCATCGATCCATGACGTTCTTCCCTTTACGGTCCTGCTTCAAGCACGTCGTGCCATTGTTGCTCCCTTGACTGCCGAAGAAGCAAAATCAAGACCTTGTTATTTGTGTTTTAGTAGTGGCACGACGGGAAAAGCAAAAGGCGTGATGACATCGTAAGTTGTGTGTGTGTCCATGTATGTGTATGTGTGTATGTGTCCTCACTCTCCCCTTTCCCCCCCCCTTTTTTTTTTTTTTAAAAAAAAAAAAAGTCATACGAATGCCATTGCAGGTACGGCTCTTTTTATGACCTTGGAGGATCATAATGAACCCAATGTCAATCAGCGGCATGGGCTTAATTTCTTGCCCATGTTTCACATGTATGCGTTGTTGATTGTTTTGCATCTCAGTCTACGTCGCGGGACCCCAGTGGATCTGATGGCTCAGTTTGATATGAATGTCTTTCTCAACACTGTCCAACAACGACGCATTACTCATGCATGGTTGGTGCCGCCCGTGATCCTGGCGCTTGCCAAATACCCCCAACTGAAAACATTCGACTTGACATCGCTCACTCATGTGTTTTCGGCCGCCGCCCCACTCAGCAAGGAAGTCTCCGAAGCCTTTGCGGTCCAATTCCCTACCGTGTTTCTCTCACAAGGCTACGGCATGACCGAAACGTCTCCCATCGCTACCATTGAACTTTTGAACGATACCGCTCATGGTAAGATTCAAGGGAAAAAAAAAAAAAAAAGAGAGAGAGGATGTTGATTTTTTTTTTTTTTTTTTTTTTTGGTTGATTCAATTGATTAGGTTCATGTGGTGTACTGGTTCCAAATATGGTGGCACGATTGGTCAAAGAGGATGGTTCAGGTACAATGCCAAAAAAAAAAACCTTAACCGCAATTGAAACGCCGATCCACTGAGCTCTTTTTTTTTTTTTTTTTTTTAGATGCACAACTTAATGAACCTGGTGAACTATGGCTGAAAGGACCTAATATTATGTTGGTAAACAAAAAAGAAAAAGAATTGATTACTACCTATTGCCCTATTTTAGTTACTCATTTGATTAATAATAGGGATATATGAAAAATGAACAAGCCACGGTGGAAACAATTGATGCGGATCAATTCTTGCATACCGGCGATGTGGCGGTGGTCGATGACAAGGAACGATTTTATATTGTAGATCGTATCAAAGAGTTGATTAAATACAAAGGGTTCCAGGTAATTTGCTTTTTTTTTTTTTTTTTTTTTTTTTTTTTTTTTACGCCCTCCCGCCTTTCATCAACGGTATGTACGGAGCTGACTGTTTTCTTTTTTGTAAATCCTATGTTAGGTGGCACCTGCTGAATTGGAAGGCATCCTGGTAATGGTCGTGGACTTTTTTGGAGCAAAGAAAAAAAAAAAAAACGAGACTGACTCACACACGTTTTTATTTTATTTTATATATATCAATAGTTGAAATCGCCTCTTGTGAGTGACTGCGCTGTCATTGGCGTGTACGATCCTGTGCAAGCAACAGAACTACCTCATGCCTATGTGGTATTGAAATCACCCATCGATGCCCAGCATATGAACGATACCGCAAAGGCACTGATGGCCTTTGTGGCCAATCAGGTGGCCTCCTTCAAACAAATTCGACACGTTCGATTTGTCGATACCATCCCTAAAACCGCCTCTGGTAAAATCCTGCGACGTGTGCTCAGGGATCAAGTGAAACAAGAATTGCATGCATCAAGCACTCCATCTTCCAAACTGTAATTTAGATCTACTTATTGTTGTTGTTGTTGTTTTTGAATATTTTTTTATACATATAAATAAACTTGCTCCTGGACGCTTACGAGGATAGACACGTAGGTGACCACCCATGTTGTCACCTCGCAAATTTTAGATTTCAAACACCGCAAATGTGATATAATTGACCCTCAACTTTTTTATATTTTTTTCTCTCTTTCTTTTTTTTCTTTAATTCTTCACAATTGTGACTCCTATAGGGTTCTGGAGGACGTAGATTAGTGTTAGGACTAGTGTAGAAAGGTTTTTAGCTCAGAGATGACAAGATGTATGGGGAAATTCTTTCATTTTGGATCTAGGATTTAGAACTACCATTAGTTCGGCTGCTTGAAGTCAGCATTAGCATAGTTTAGTGTTAGTTTGCCCATAGTTTTCTACAACTGAATAAAATCTGCCTACTTCTACTTGCTTCAATGAAACATGTTCCATTAATCTCTCTTATACTTTGTACTATGGATACGTTTTTATCCATCACCTCTTGATTCATTATGTTTCAATAAAAAGATATTCCTCTCAATCTTCCTCATGTCTTGCACAGTACAATTTATTAGTCCGTCATTTCCATTTTGCAAACAGGTCATTAGTTTAGTGTTGATCAATCTTTCCTTCTCCCAATAGTCCCCCTCATGCTTTCTTGCAATATATCCTTCAATTAGATACCTCTGTTACAATGAGCCTCACACCTTTAGTTTTAACATATCTGCCAATATGCCTCAATAAAATATGACTTTTTTTATTCGAACACATCAGATAGTGAATAATATTGTCACTGTAGTTGGTTTTTTGAGCAATTCACCCATTATGACTATTTCACCTACCCAGATCTCGTTGGTAACTCTATCCCCGCACTGCCAATCACCTTAATCAACCTAGGCCCGTGCCCCAAGCACAAGTCTCCCCTATAAAAATATGATTGCCTCTTCTCAATTGGACATACCAATATATACCAAGTCCATCTGCTTTCTCTTGCGTATAGTATAATAAAAACCCCCACAAAAAACTCAAACGCAAGTCCGTTGGCCCCAACTCAACAACAATTACACCCTATTTTTTTTTTTATTTGTTTGAAAATGTGAGACTGGTTCAATTCTGCTACAATAGGAGTGTTTCTAGGGACATGGTCATCGGGATATCAATGCACATATCGGACCGAACTCCGTAAAGCATAATCTTTCATCCCTCCCCCGAAAAAAAAACCAACAAACAACAAATCAAAAAAAAAAAAAAACAATGAAATCAATTCGTTTTATTCTATACATACAAAAAAAGTGAGGGGAATAAATAAATAAATAAAAAAGATGTACGGGGGAAGATGGGGGTGAAGTCAATATATACGTGAGTGTGTGTGTTCATCATTTAGGAAGCGGGAGCGGCCACAGGCACCATTGGGCTTTCTTCTTGTACGTCCTTATTATTCCCATAAATGCGATCATATTGTTTTCTAGTTTCTGTGTCCAACATATCGGCACGACCTCGTCTTTCGTAATTCACCATGTATCGATCACCTATGTAGTCATTTATATATGTATGTCAATCGTCTATATCTATCTATCATCATGATGTTCTCCCCAAACCATAGAAATCCATTTCTCTCCACTTACTTTTATAGGCACCACCACCTAGACCGAAACACATGACAATATAAAACTAAATCATTTCAAAGGACAAAAAAAAAAAAAGAGTGCGAGGTGAGTCGGTTGTGAAGATACACACACAAACACACACATATATATAATCAGTTTACCTTGTTGACTGTTTGTGTACGACGGTACCATGGAGCAAACGCATACAATAAACCCGAGGCAAACACACCCACACCGGCCCATTGAGCAATACCTAGAGCAAACCCTTTCATGGCATAGTCAGAAGCACCTTGTTGATCTTCGTGTGATACTACTCTCATATTTTAATCGTTTTCGTCTTTGAGGATGTTTTAATAAATAAAAAAAAAAAAAAGAAAGGAAAAGGTTGAAGGGGGGAGGGGTGGGTTTTATATATCAGCAAAAAAAAAGTAAGCGGTTGCTCTTATTGGACCCCTGACCCTGGTAGATAGATCTGAGTTTGGAGCGTACCTGAAAAAAATGACAAAATCATCCGATAATTTTTCTTTGGGCTTCGGAGAATCCGAGAGCTGCGCATAAACTTTTTGCAAAAAATACGGATCAAATATATATATATATATAAATCACAAAATCGAAAGGCGGGGGGGGGTTGATTGTCGACATAGATCATAGTACACTAACTAAACACTACAAAAATGCATTTCTGATATAATCTAAAAACTGAATTTATGAACCATGACGGAAAAAAAAAAACAAAAAACAAAGACAAACAATGAAACATCGTCAAGTTAATATAGAAGAGGCAGATTTTTTTTTTTATTGTTGAAAATAGATAAACACTACAGTACACTATTCTACAAAATATGCGTTTCTAATCTAATGTAAAAACGAATTCAAGACCATGATGAGGTAGAACCATATGGAGGAGGGGGAGGTGGGTAATAATGATTCTCTGGCTGATGGTGATGTTGTTGTTGTTGAGGAGGAGGAGGCGGCGGCGGCGGATAGTGATGGTTATACTGTGATGGGAATGATGGAGGAGGTGGTGGTGGGGTGTTGTAGGATGAAGTATTATAATTAGGTGTGTTCATTGGCATTGGCATGGAAAATCCTCCCGGCGGCGGTGGGTATGTACTATTATTAAGAGGTGGTGGCGGAGGTGGGTAGGGAGTCGGCATGGACACCGTTGGCAGATAAGACGAAGACGAAGGAGACGGAATAGGTTGATGTGGTGTAAATGAAGAAGACGACGCTGAATGAGAAGAAGTATTGGATGATGAGGATGCAGTTCTATGATGACGATGATGTGAGGGATGAGAAAGATAATTGGTCATTGGGGGAGGTGGAGGTGGAGATTGGTGATGCTGAGAGGGAGACGTTTGTTTGGTTGGGAGGTAGGCCGAGATATCAGGCATTGCAAATGAAGATGAAGTCGTGGTAGTGGTAGCGGTGCTGGATGATGAGGAGGGTTGAGGTAATGGTGGTGGTGGGCGAGACATCAATGGGCGAGGAGGTGATGAAACAGTGGATGGGGCGGGAGCCGGGGGTGATGGAACGGCAGGTGGAGCTGGAGCAGGAGGCGAAGAGGAAGATGGTGATGGAATAGATGAAACGGAGTCTTTTCGGTTGGGTTTCATTGGAGCAGTAGGATCAATAGTAATGGAAGAAGCAGAGGAACCTTGACGATGTATGTAGTTGTTGCCTCTAGAGAGTGGATCAATGATAGTTGCCGTGCTACTGGGAGATGACGATAATAAATGTTGCTGAGAATGACTTGTCGGCAGGGTAGGTTGCACTATTTGAAGTGAGGAAGAGGACGCCGAAAATGAGGATTGTAGCATAGGTTCAAACACGTGAGCAGAAGAATGATCACCATCAGCTGGAGAAGGTAATGGCTTGTTCAAGTGATGATGACGGTCATGAATACCAAGTTGATGTATATTTTCTGCCAAAGCATCATCAGCATCGCCATCCACGCTATTGTTGGAAGTTGTAGGTGGAACAACACTGTCTTCTTCTCCCAATCCATCCACATCAGAGTCGATACCACTACCGGCACCAATACCAAACCCACTAATACTGCTACCGCTAGCATCATCATAGTCATCGTCATCATCATCGTCAATGGATAGACTTGCTTTTGGCCATGTCCCGATCACCACACTGGATTCCAATTTGATGTAATTTTCATGATAAGGTTCCACCAGGGAAGGATCATTCAGATTGACTACGACTCGAATTGAATAATCCACTGATAAAGGTCGGCCGCCCCATTCGGATACTGTCGGAGGGGTGTTGGTTGGAATCAAGAGTTTGGTATGGATACTTTGTTCATATTGATCGTCATCATTGCATGTAATGTCAATATCCAGATTGTTTGATTTGATCGATTTTCGTTCGGATAACTTGCGCCTACAAGATTGATTTTGTGGGTTAGTGAAGTGATCAGGAGAAATAATAATAATAATAATAATCCTAAACCTTACCTGTTTTTCCCACTAAAGACTCGTCGAATAAGATAAACATTGATCCCTTCTGGACGGACTAGCTCTTGATGATGTTTCATAGTGATGACCAGTGGTAATACATCACCTGAAGAGGGAAAAAGAGAGAGGGTTAATAATCAGTTGGTGTATAAAAAAAAAACAAAAAACAATCAATTGTTACCTCTTACAACACCATAAGTGGGTAGCGTTAAAGACAACCGCACTTTATCACTTGGATCGTCCAATCCCACGACTTGAACATCTTCGTATACATGTCCTCGCGCACAATATTCAGGTTCGGTGATATCAATGTGTTCCAAAAGCCGAACTTCTTTTTTGGCTTGGCTTGATAAACGTTCAGGGACAAAAGGACGGTCATGGACGGCAGTAAGCAAATACCTAATTCCCAGCGCAGAAGAGATCTATATAGTAGTTTGTTAGTTTCTTATACAAATATGATATATATATATCTATATATATGTGTGTGTGTGTGTAGAAATAGGGTTGACTTACTTTGACTGAACTAGGCAAGTGAGCGTCCGTTGGGATTTCAAATTCAAAAGGGAACCGATGAGTTTGGGCTTCAAGAACATGGGCTTTTCCATCATTGTCGGGATCAGTAGCCAGGAACCAAGTCTTTGTGAGAAGGGTAAGGGAACTGCCATCGGCTTGCACGGTGCCTGTGAAGGTGAGTCGAATATGGTTTGTCTTTGTCGGTTTGTCCAAGTTCAGTACCAGAATACCTTGATAAAAAAAAAAGGAGTGTCAGTATTCAATTTTTTTTTTTTTTTTCACTGAATAAGTAATCATGGTACCTTTAATGGTATCACCAGGAAAGTAGAATCTACTCTCCAGTAATTCGATATAAAATTCCTTTTTATTATTGGCAGTAGATAAAAGTAGATCCATAATAAAAGAAGGAAGAAAAAAAGAAATTGACGAGTTCTCCTCACTCTAATTTATGATAAGGTTCAGGTCCGCCGGAAAAAAGGGAGGGGGTGGGCTATGTTTATTTTTGAATTTTTTTGAACTTTTTTTCTGGCGCAGCATATTTTTGTTTTCTCTTTCTGTATCATGATGCTTAGACCTCAACGTGTTTTATTCCCTCTCTCATCAAACGCGGCAACTACCTTTACTCGGAGATCCTTTTTCAACTTGGCCGATACTATACGTAATGCTTCAATAAAACGATACAATGAAAGAAAAATATTAAAGTAGGTTGCATTCTCCTTGTCCTTCCCCTTATTATCAATTAGCTGATCTTTTTTTCTTTTTTTTTTTTTTTTGGAATATGTAGTTTCACCCAACAGCAAGTGTACGAGGTGGTCGCCAATGTCGACGATTACCACCACTTTATTCCCTTTTGCAACCATTCACGCGTATATTCCACCATCCCAAATGGTCAAGATAAGCACATGATGCAAGCAGAACTGGGCATTGGTTTCAAACTGTTTGAAGAGAAGTACATGTCAACGGTGACTTGCCATCAACCGCATAAAGTACAGGTACGTCTATATACACTACTTTCACGGACGTTTTATTTACCGTCTTACTACTCTTCTTTAGGCCGTGTCGTCTGACGCATCTTTATTCAAGGAACTAGTCACTACTTGGCAATTCCATCCACATACGTCCAATTCATGCCGGGTGGATTTTGACATCAGTTTTGAATTTGCCTCACCACTTCATGCCCAAGCCTCCAATGTCTTTTTTGATCAAGTATCACAAATGATGATGAAGGCCTTTATTGATCGTTGTCACCAAGTTTATGCATCCAAATCTCCCCTCTTATAGAATAGACTAGAAAAATAGAAATAGAATCACCACGCATTCTGTAACAATAGAATAGACACCCCACTCCTACCCACATTTTGCTTAATACATATTCATTATCTATATATATATATCGATAATAAAGCATATACATTTGCAATCATACCAATCAGTATGACTATTTTTTTTATTTGATTTTTATTGATCAAGGATATTGTTCTATTCTAATGTGAATGAATGAATGAATGAATGAATGAATGAATAATATATATATATATATATATTTACAAAAAAAAAAAAAAAAAAAGGAAGAGCGTGAATATATTCAAGTGGCAACACCAGCATCTAATCTATTTTGGAATCCAAAGATACCAATCCAAATAATCACAATGATGAGTCCCACCACGCAGGAGCCAAGATAAAACTGAGGCACCATCCTTCGTCCCATAGTTAAAAGCCCACCTTTACGTAGTCCATTTGGCTTGAATAAGATGATGGCTACACAGACCAAGCCAATCACGATGGAATATACTAACCCCACTAAAAATACAAAGAACAAAAAAAATACGGGTTAGTAACAATTCATTTACAAGTTTATTTCTACATACCATAAAGACCGTCAGGAAATTCAATGGCAATACCCGCCAATAGCAAGCCATATACAAGCGAACCCAGTGCAAACACGATCTTGGTTCCCAAGGTCAACGGCCCATGGACTTGATTCCGGAAGGCAAACAAGTGAGCCCACGACATAACCATGCCACCAAAGGCATACATATAATGCGCAATAATATGTTCCCAAAGATCGCGCATATTGGAGTAGATTTGTTGCAAAATTGGGTATTGTGCTACCAGTTCTGGATGGGCGAGATTAAAGTCCTGGACTGGATGCTATATTGAAAAACGTGAGTTGTCATATATGATAAAAGTTACTCCTTCTCTTGGATGCTTACCTTGAACATGGCAGCTGCTGTATGTACACCATGTCCTTGGACAAAGATACCAGCTCCCAAACACCAAAACAACCAAGCAACACTTTGTTCACTCAACGCACCCCCTAAGAGAAAAAAAAAATGTGGTAGGTTCTACTATACCTGTATAAAAAAAAACAAAAAAAAACAACAACAACAACAACACTTACAGTAGTTGGAATGACCACCGGTCATGATAGCTGTGGCACGGGTCATGACAAATAGATTCAGTGGTAAGGTAAATAAAGGATCAAAGAGTCGCCAAAGGGTATCGCCACTAAACCAGCTCGGCACCACATAGGGTATATCGGCCACCACTGGCACCACAGTAAAAAACAAAATACTGAAACTGGCACCCAATAACAACCAGGCAAGCCAACGGTCATGATCAGCCTGATCCCTATACACTACTAACGAGTCCCCGTCAACACCCGTACTGTTGCGTTCAAGGTAATAATCATCGTCATCTTCCCTAGCTATCATGATGGGTGCATTGGTTTTCGAAGGTACTGGTGAAGAGGTTGACGTCAAGATGGCTTGGTCCGATTGATTTCGATCTTGGTAGTGACCCATTGACGAGTACACCGACGGTAATTCGTAACTATTGTGTGGCATGAGGAGGTGGTTTTATAAATAAGAAGAAAAAAAGGAAAGAAAAAAAAATATATATATCAGAGATGGCCCGCCCGCGCCCTATTTTTATTCTTTCATACTAAGTACCTTACTGCCAAGCCTTCCAAAATAGGAAAAGTATCCCTTTGTCTACTTTTTTTTTACTACACATACAACCCCACTTTTTGTTTTGTTTCCAATCTGTAGATCACTGCAAAAGTAGACTACCCAAATTCGTTAAACTTATGTAGCTTGGATCACTTACATACAGTGTTTCGACTTGTCGCCCATCGTGAAATCGGCGTTGCACCTGATTAAAAAAAAAAAAAAAACGACGTCGGGGTTTTTTTGACCAACCTGTTGCAAGAAGAGCAAGCATAACCATCAATGCCGCCCTTGGCATCTGTTGTCACTCAAAATGACATCCCTATTTTTTTTTTTTTTTTTTTTTTCAAATGGATGGAACCCCCCCCCCTTCAAATCCAAGCGACACACAATAAATGACTAAAATATAAAAATAAACACAAAAAAAAGACAAATAAATCATCAGAATGAATGTACGGATAGCGTTTTTTATTTATTTCTCAAATAAATGATAATAATGGAGGAGAGAAGAGAGAGAGAGAGAGAGAGAGAGATCTAATCTATGAGGTCGTTATCGGCAGGGCATCAACAATTTTCGAGGCAATGGCGCGATAATGGGCGGCAAAGGGACTATCGGGTCTTGACACTACGACAGGCTGACCCGCATCGGACAAATGACAAATATCAGCATGAAGTGGCACATCACCCAAGAATGGCATGCCCAAGGTATCAGCCATCCGCAATGCGCCATTATCACCAAAGATATGAGTTTCATGTTCACAGTTGGGGCAAATAAATAACGACATATTTTGCACCATCCCCAGAATCTATCACCGAAAGAAAAAAAAAAAAAGGTAGGTCAGTAAAAAAAAAAAAAAAACCCTATACACAACCATCACGTCCGATAAAGATCACTACTATTATTACTACGTACCGGTACGTTGACCTTTTTAAACATATTGGCACCTTTCACCGCATCAATCAAGGCAATATCTTGTGGGGTCGAGACAATCACGGCACCATCAATGATGACTTGTTGACTCAGGGTCAACTGCACGTCGCCAGTGCCGGGCGGCATATCGACAATCAAATAATCCACATTGTTCCATGCCACTTGATGTAACAGTTGTTGTAAGGCTTTCATGACCATCAACCCACGCCATACCACCGGAGCTTCTTTATCGACCAAAAATCCCATGGACATACACTGGACGCCATAATTCATCAATGGCACTAACCGATCGCCTTGCGAGGTGAGATCCGGTTCCCCCGAGAGATTCATCAACGACGGTAACGATGGTCCAAACAGATCGGCATCCAGAATCCCCACACGATGCTTCAAACCCGCCATGGCAAGCCCCAGATTCACCGCCGTCGTCGACTTGCCCACACCGCCTTTCCCCGACGACACCACAATCACTTTCTTCACACCGGGAATCGCTTGTTTTTTCGGGAGTCCGCGTTGCATTCTTGGTATCGTTGGTGCCGCTCCTTTGGATGGCGTTGGCCGTGCCGGTGCTGGTGTCCGTGGTAAACCCTATTAAAAAAATAAGGTAATATATATATATATAAAGAGAGAGTCAGTTCTTTTGCGTTTCCTCGAGAGAAAGTCGGCGAGCGATTCGTTCTTTTTTTTTTTGTTTTTTACCAATGGATTTTCATGGGCAAGTATGCGTGTCATTGAGAAGAATCGTCGGCCTAACATGTTCGAATAGGTTATCTATGTAAGTGTATTTTACCGAGCCAAAAACAAGTGGGGATAACAAAAAAAAAAAAAAAAAAAAAAAAAAAAAAAAAAAAAAAAAAAAAAAAAAAAACTGTCAAGCTATTTTTTTTTTTATTTTGTCCCCGGACTTTCAAATTGGCAAAAGAGCGATGGAGGAAAGAGGGCGTGGTCTTTTCTTTGGGAGGGGGGGGGGGAGGGATCTCATCATCTGATGCTTCCAACCATGAAAAATTTATCGACCCTTGTCTTGTGTGGTCTCATCACCCGATAAATTAGCCGTGTTATAAGATACCAAAAACCCAATGAGTCAGTCAGCCAGTCAGCCGAACCCCTCCCCCTTCCCCCCCAAAAAAAAAATTGTCAGCCCATTCACTAGGCTTCTAGAGTCATAGATAAACCGGCTGTGCAAAAATGCTCTATGACGGTTGCTACACGCACCGCACGGCCTATCTATTATTTCTATAGTTGGTCGAGCAGCCATATGTCTATCTTTTTTTTTTTAACTTTGTGATCGAAAGATTGCAAATTAGCAACTGGAGTTATGGGAGGAGGGAGGTCATCATAGTGGGTGTCGTAGAAAATAATGGTGTTATTCTCGACACTTGCAAAACAACTACACAATAGCGACATGATCGATTTATCCGATGGGTCGGAGTATGTTTAACATATAGAAAAAAAAAACGCCATTTTTATTGAAATATATTGATAGATACTACTAAAAACTATGGACAGCGGACTCATTGTACCACGGGATTTGGAGGATGGATGTTTTGAGGGGAAGAACGAAGGAGACAATGGTTGAGTTTTGAAGAATGGCATCTAATAATCTAAAGGGGCAATTGCAAAAGTGATTATGATGTAGAATGAATGCAAAAGTCTAAAGGAAACATATGTTATCGAAACACAACAACGGTCAACGCGCTGATCAAAAAGGGGGGGAGGGCGATGGTAGTAGAAAAAGGGAATCTATGGCATATGATATGAGTGAGACTATCGGTATAGTTTTCATTAAAGCAACTAGAAAGAGAGACGTATTTTATTCAGTTGTAGATAGACGCAAACTATGGACAGACTAAACGCTAAACTAAGCTAATGATGACTCCAAAGAGTCAACTAATGGTGGTTCCAGATCCTAGATCCAAAATGAAAGGGTTTCCTCATGCATCTTGTCATCCCTGAGCTGAAGCCCCTTCTAAACTAGTCCTGACACTATTCTAACTTCATGGTAATTGAATGATGAAGAAAAAAAAAAAACGATAAATGAGAAGAAAGGAGAAGAAAGGAGAACGAAAAAAAAAAAATGGAAGAAAAGAAAAACCACGTGTGCGGGATTTGAAAAATGATTTCTGTGTGAGGTTTTGTGTAAAAGGCCATTAGATTCGAAATTAAGAGATAAAATACTATAGATTCGTGGTTAACTAAGTGAAAAAAAAAAAAAACAGAACTCCAATCTCCATCACACAAACCTTTCTGCCCATACAATAAATCTCCAAGATTCTTATCTTTTTTCCTTTTGACCTAAAAAGCTAAACAGAGAATCAACGGTGCTCGAGAAACATTATTTCAAATCATGGATATGCTCCAGATGATATTAAAAAAAAAAAAAAAAAAAAAAAAAAAAAAGAAGGAAATCATGATTAATCATATAGTATATATATATATATATATAATAAAAAAAGGAAGTGTGAGGTATATTGTCTTAATACCAAAATGACTAATTGGGAGCCTTCTGTTTAAGAAAAATATATGTACAAAATTTTTATTCAAACAAATATAAAACATATCAACTTCTACCAACTATTAACTGCTAACTATAAACTACTAATTACTAACCACTAACTACTAACCACTAAAGAGCATATTCAAATCCACCTAACTCCTGACCACGACTGTTGCGACTCTTGATTTCGTTGCGGGCCTTGTCACGTAGATCCACATTTGTACGTCCAGGCGCAAATCGATGAGCATACTTCGTCAAAATATTACGCCATTGTCGACCACGGTAATATTGAAGCCCCTCGTTTAGAGCCTCCACTTCATCAGATGACCATTTCGTATAAGTTTTGTTTTTTACAACTGGTGCTACATTTGGGCGCGGAGTGCTTCTTGATGACGATGATGATGATGGTGATGATAGCGCTGGTCCAGTACTTCTTGATGATGAGGGCGACGATGATGATGGCGATGGCGATGATGATGATGGTGGTGATGACAACGGTTCAGCTTTGACGGGCTGTCGGGTTCTTTGTTGTGCTTGGTACCTCAAGTGACTAGCATTTCTACAGGGCGCTTCAATTTTAACTGTTCGTCGAAGCTCCTCTTCCCGCCGTCGTAGTAAACGTTGCTGTTGTCGTACTTGCTCTTCTAGTTGCCGCATTTGTTCACGTCGTTCCGCTTCTTGAGCCTGTTGCTCATGTTGCTGTTGCCGCAGTTGTTGTTGCCGTTGACGGTATGTTAGTGGAGGTTGATATCGAATCGATGGAAAGGTTCCAGGTGATGATTCAGGTACAGCAGGCATCGTTCGTCGCCTTTTCCTTGTAACGTTGTTACTGTTGCTTTCGACCGAGCTGTGTAGGTTGGCATTTTCATCTACATCGCTTTCTTGTTCTTCTTCATCATCATCATCCCATGTAATAATAGTTGGTGGCGGTTGTCCTTCGCGCCGTTCATGCCATTGTCGCTTCAGCGGTTTCTTTTCGACCACGTTGGGGTTGTTGTTGGTGTTGTTGTTGATAGTTTCCGGAGCGTTTCTACTCATGTGTTGCGTCGATGTGGCACTGCCTGAAGTACTTTGTTGAGAGATTTTGTTGACTGGAGGAGGTCCTGAACGTTTGGCAAATTGTCGAGCCATAGGTTGCACAGTTGTTGCTCGTGGTGGGGAGTGCGAATCAGGTGTTGATGGTGCTTCCGGCGTTGCAGGAGTATAGGAGGTTTTGGAGAATGGTAGTACACGTCTTTTCTTAACCGTTGGAGGCGCACTTTCATTCATCGATGCATATTGTTGACCGTCCGCCACACCAGCTTGCTGTGACGATGCTACTGCAGAATCCGAAGTCTCGGTCTCCTTTGTCACCGATGATGACCCTGTAGTGAGTTGAATCAACAAAACAAGCAAGATATTAGTAATACGCTCTTTAAATCAATTTTTTCACAGATGTATGAATATGTTACCTTCGCCTTCTAATTCCATCTTTCTTTTTCGTGTAGCGCCAGTCGTATCCACAGGAAAAGTGTCATTTCCAGAAGCTGTAGTATGTCCAATTTTTGTTTGTTGAGAGACTGCTGGTATTGTTGTTGTATTTACATTGGCTATGTGCATGTCGTCTTCGCTATCTTCTTGTTCAAGTTCATCAACTTCTTCCTTGCTGTTGTTGCCTGTAACTTTGGCCCAGTCACCCGTCCTCAGCGCTACATTAGGTAATCCTAAGTGATCAGCATTTTCTTCAGGGCTGCCAGATTTCGCCGATCTGTTGTCGCGGTCACCATCCTTTTCAGTTTCGTCGACCATCTTGGGTTGTCGGTCTTCACCAGTACTGATACTTCTAGTCCCATCTGAGTCGGAAGTCGCTGCGTGTATTTTGCTGGCAATGTCCACATCGTTTTCTTTTGTATCGGCAGATGCTTCGAATTGGTGGTCGACATCCTGGTTACTGTTTTCACCTTCTCCTTCCCCGCCTGTAGTTTCTATATATGAATTGTTTGTTGATGAGGAATCATCCATTTCATCTGGGTCGAGCTGATATTCACTATCATCATCATCATCATTTTCAAGTTCATCAATCAAATCTTCATCAGAGTCGCTAGCATCATTTCCGGCCACATGCGCCCCTGCTAATGTTGGTGATGTTGTTGTAAGGTCGTCATTTTCCAGGGCTTCCGCAGACGCTTCCACGCGGTTGTCAACATCTTCATATTCATCGACTAAATCATCAGCTCCTTCATCATCATTCTGAGCTTCAGTTGCCAGGTGGGTATCGACAGGCGATGATTCCAGTTGATTGCTGATACCATGTACAGAGGTAGAATCCATGTGAGCTTGGGAGGAACTTGAATTATCAATCGCTGTTGTGTGTGTATCGATTGTCACTGTGTCATCAGCTTTAGTGGGCATTTCGGATGGAGTGTCAATATCGTCATCGCCTGCAATTTCATCAACCATAGTATATTGCTGATTAATATCAAATTCGGTAGCATCATCAAAATTCCAAGGCGAAGTTGTTTCGTACATATTGTTGACATCAGCGGCGTAATCATCTTCGTGTGCTGCTGGAAATAAATCAAACTCGTTGTTGTCATCATTATCTTCAAGATCATGACCAATTTCAGAGTCAGAGAAAGGATCCGAAATAGCAGTCGAGGGTGCAAGGTGTCGATTCCAGTCAATTATTGGTGTATGTGTTCCGACTGACCCATGGTCGTGATCCGCTTCGGATTCTTCGAGCTGATTGCCGGCATCATCATCGTTTTCTTCCAGAATACCACCACCTTCGCTGCCGTCTCCAGCCTTATCTGTTGAGTGTACATTCATTGTGTTGGTATTGGAATTCGTAATAGAATCACTATTGATAGTGATAGTGATATTGATGTTGGTATCGGTATCTGTATCGGTATCGGTATTGATGTTGGTGTCAGGATGTTTATTTTGTTCATCAAGTGTGCCGAGCTGATCTTCGCAGTAGTTGCTGTCTTCCGGTGGCTCATATAAATGTGATTGACCGTTTTCATCATCTTTTTCAACATTGTCGGGTAAGCCATTTTCAGCAAAAGATGGACGGGCCAAATGATATTGATCGCCTTCAAAGTCGTTGTCGTCGTCACCCGGTAAATCGTGTTCGGTAAGAGATGGGCTGGCCAAAACATAGCGATCACCTTCAAAAAATTCGGGATCATCACCTGGTAAAATATGAGTAGCAAGGACTGGATTGGGCAAATATTCCACACCTTGATATGAATGGTCTGAATCATCACCAGAGTCACACGGTGTAGTAAACGTGGTTGAGCCGTATTGTTGCGCTGCAATCCCATTGTAGTTGTCGTCATCTTCTTGTTTGATGGGCGTATTGCCATGAGTGTTGCTTTCATAACTTTCACCTTCTTGAGATAATTGGTATACTTGAGATAAGTGGCGGTCTTGAGAATATTGGTATTCTTGAGCATCAGAATAAACATCGGTGAGAACATCTTCTTGCTTGATATAGACATCGTCATTGCTTTGATTTGGTGGGAAGCCCTAGTATAAGAAAATGCACTTTGTTGGTCAAATAAAGGTCTTGACATACACAAATCAACAATAGCTTCTTTTTTTCAGATCACTTACGGGTGGTAACTCAAGGGCTGGCATACGATACATACTTGCAATAATCGCAACTTTCCAAACATTGATCAAGTTATCTGCAGTAACAAGAGCATCAAGAGCATCGGAATCAGGTAACGTAGTAATCTATATAATATAAATCAGTACACAGTTTTTTCCATTTGTTTTCACGGGAGTGGTTACCATTTCATGACGCTGCTTTAAGAGTTCCAGAATAAAATCATCATCTTCTTCAGGATACAGCCCAAATGCCGAGCCATCCAGAGGTAAAGTTCGTTCCATTAAAGGGCTCATTTCAATGGATGTATTCTCGTTTGATGAAGTGTCTATCTCGTCGGCGACCAAAGTAGCTAAAAGTCGCGTTCTGAGATCCACAAAGGCAGCTTGGACGTCGTTGGAGCGAGTTTCTTCTTCGTAGCAGATATGGTGTAATGAGAATTTGCCAGCGTTGTAGATATTGTCGAGTTCCAAAAAACGAATAAAGGTTGCAACGTTGATTCGATAAAGCGCACGTTGGATCCAAAGGACGATGTTTTCGTAACTTAACTCACAGTAGGCTTTAGGAATGTTGTGCTTGATAAAGGGTAAAGTGTTCTGGATGTTGATATATAGCTTGGTATGGAAGGTTTGTTCCTTTAACTCTATAAAGTAAAAATATTGTGTTAGAAACGGCTGAATCATAATTCTAAGCAATAGACCATATATTTTACCTTGAAGAGTATTTGATTTGTTCCTGTTGAAATCAAAGGAGCCAACAAAGGAATTGATCAAATCGCAGGACCGCTGGTTTGCTTCCACCAAGGTTTTGAAAATGCCACTATTGAAAGCGGATGTCATTTCAAAGATCAAAATGAATTCAATAATACAATTGTATGATAGAGTGACACAAGATGTAAGAAACGTAGTTGTGAGACAAACGAGAGTGAAGATTGAAAAAATAAAAAAATAAAAAAAATAAACCGATGTTTTTTTCTTGCTTGGCCAAGGAGGCTATCGCTGTTAGCGGGGTTTGAAACACTAAATTGAGAGGATGCCTTTCCGCCCACCATATCAGATTTTTTCGATTGTTCAAGCATTGTAAGACACAGCATAGTCTGTCCAAAACTTCCCTTTTTCCTTTTTCAATCTCTGTCGAACTATTATATACTATATGTATTATATGTATTATCATATGAATTTGTTCGTAAATTTAACGTGCGCGCTTTCAAATAATATCCCAAAGGTAAGAGAAAATCAATAGGGGGATATGGGAGTCATTTCTCGGGTCATGATTCTTTTTGAGCGATCTCTATTTGCATCTAAGCGTCATGCGTCGATCGCATGCTGTAGTACCTTATATTCTGTCAATCAATAAAGTACAATACAGTACAGTACAGTACAGTGTGGGTACACCGCTGTCAAATGCGACAGTAGATTTCTTAATACGACCATCCTCTTAACGGGTTTTTAATTGGGGGTTCCTCTATCTGCCAGAAAACTGATCAATTACCTGCCACCCTATAGTAGTATAATTTATCTAATCCTCCTGCTCCCTTTGGCAATCGAAATAGTGAATATTCTCTGTGCACCATAATTTCTTTTCAATGTATATATATATCTTTAACAATAAGAATAAATACACGTACTTTTTCTTAAAGAGGGGCGGGGGATGGAATCATTTAATACAAGCATTTTTTTTTATTCTTTGACAAATACATGACATCCAAAAGCAGATTCAGGCGACAGTGCAATGGAGCGGCAATAGAAATTCAACGTGGCACATTTTCTGGTTCCCAAACATTTCTGTTGTTCCTTCTTTTTTTCATTTTTTTTTTCTTTTTACATTTTGATTATCGTTTTCTTCTATGGCTAGCTATCAGCAGCAATTACAGCCAGGGAATCAACTTCCTCCTCCTCAAAGAGGCCCATCGCCTTTTCAACCACCACCTCAAAGTCTACAACGTGGTCCATCGCCTTTACCACCACCTCAACAATCATCCTATCCTGGTAATCAACTTCCTCCCCAAAGAGGCCCTTCACCTTTCCCTCCTCATCCATCACCACAGCGCGGTCCTTCTCCTCTCCCACCGCATCAGTTTCATCAACCTCATCCGCCTCTACAGCGTGGACCATCACCCTTCCAGACTTCATTGGTGCAATCTTCTTCACCCCCTCAACCTAATGGTACAGGCTCACCTTTATTGACACCGCCTCAATTGTCAAGTAGACCAGCATCCCCTGCCTCTGCAACTGAATCTTCCAATAGAAAACAAAGACGACACTATCCTCAAGTTATGGCAAGTAGTCAAAGCAATGTAGCTCCACCTTTGATGAACCATGTGCCACAACAACACCAGCAGCAGCCCTTCCAGCAAACTCATCATTCACATTTACAGCATCAACCTGGACCAGCATTGATTTCATCTCCTCTTCCACAGCAACCTTCTATGACTAACAATCAGCAGCCACTTCAACCAGCCTATCCTTATGCTTCTTCTGGCCCTAGTGGCAATAACACGCCTTATCCAAACAGCTACCAAGATTTGAACAATGGCATGGCAGGCATGTCCCTTCAACAGACCCCTCCCACTGAGCAGATAGCTCTCGTGGGTCAAAGTCCTCTCATCCAAGATCTTGACCGATTAATCATTCCTTCCAATTTGCCTGCGAACGTAAGACAATGAAACGAATACGCACAAGGCATTATCCACTGACAATGACATTGTTGTTTTTTTTATTAGTTGACAGCTACTCCTTCACCGAATTCCCAATGCCCACCTGTGTTCAAAAAATGTACCCTGAATGCCGTCCCCTTCTCCAATGCATTGCTGAAAAAATCGAAATTGCCACTTGCTTTAATACTGGAACCATACCTTAGCGACAAATGGAACAAGGTAAGATTTTTAAAAAGATATGCTGAATAAAAATGAAGACTTACATTCTGATGGTTCTCCTTTTCCTTCCTTCCTTTCTTCAGGCTGAAGTACCATTGATCGAGGATACTATTGTTTCCCGGTGTACTCGTTGCAAAACGTACATCAATCCTTTCGTACAATTCACTCAAGGCGCTTTCAAATGGCTATGCAACATGTGTGGACTTGAAAATGATGGTAAGAAATGAATGAACAATTCTGTGCTTGGATGTCAAGGCAACATGGACCATTTTGACTAGGATAAACAACTTAACTTTGATTTTCATTATAGCGCCATCGGAATTCGATTGGGATGTAGTGAAGCAACAACAAGCTGATCGTTGGCAACGTGCAGAATTGAATTATGGCTGCGTGGATTTCATTGCTCCTGCGGAATATATGATGCGACCTCCCCAACCTCCAGTGTATATTTTTGTATTGGATACCAGCTTCCAGGCGATTCAATCTGGAATGATCAATGTAGCAGTGGATGGCATTATGAACTCCTTGGACTCTATTCCAAATGAAGACGGACGCACCAAAGTGGCCTTTATTACTGCCGATAGTGCTGTGGCTTTCTATAAATTAGTGGGCGATGAACCTGAAATCCTAGTGGTAGGTGATTTGACCGATATATACTTACCTAGAGCCGCCAGTGATCTGGTTGTCAATCTGACTGAAAGCCGTCCTTTAGTGGATGATCTCTTGACTCGAATGAAAACGATGTATAGTCAATCGGTGTCCCCTGCAAATTGTCTTGGATCTGCTCTACAAGCTGCTCGTAAATTATTGGTAAGTTAGCAAATATACTCATAAGAGGGGATGGGATTAAATGATATAGTCACAAACTAATTCGTTATTTGCTTATAAATAAATAGGCCCCAACAGGTGGCAAGATCGTTTGTTTCCAGGTCACGCTTCCTACAGTGGGTGATGGTGCACTCAAAAATACCCCATCGGATCAGAAATCGGTCATGGACTCCGCGTTATTGACACCAACCAGCACCTACTACAAAACATTTGCAGCTGAATGCACCAAATCTCAAGTATGTGCCGACATGTTTATCTTTGGATCACAATTCTCCGATGTTGCTACTCTCAGTAAGTATACGAAAATAAAAAAAAAGGCGCAGAAAAACGTTAGAATGCCGTCTGGTTTTTTGTTAATCATATGATTTAGATGTCATTCCTAGATTTACAGGCGGACAAACTCATTACTTCCCCAATTTTACGGCTGACAATCAGGTCGATTGTGAAAAATTACAACAAGAAGTGCTGGCGTTGTTATCCGAAAAAGTGGGCTTGGAGGCGGTGATGCGTACGAGATGCTCCCCCGGATTGATCTGCAAATCATTCTATGGCAATTGCACTACTCGAGTCCCTGACATAATGGCCCTCCCCAACGTTCCTCGTGACCAATCTTATTGTGTGGAAATTGGGCTGGAGGAGGATATACAATCAAACGTGGTATACTTCCAAACTGCATTATTATACACTACCTGTTTTGGCGAACGTCGTATCCGCGTCTTCAATTTATGCTTGCCAGTCGCCAAGACTATGTCTGAAGTGTTCAGCGGTGCTGATCAATTTGCCATAGCTCGAACTCTATGTCATCAAGGTAAAAATAAAAAAAAATAGAAATAAAAAAAGAAGGGGTGCGGGACCAGGATAAGTGGACTGAATGCGCTCTCTTATCAGGTATTGACAAGGCTGCAACATCGAAACTTCGTGATGGTCGTGAACTCCTGTGGAAATCAACTGCCGATATTTGTGCTGCCTATGGAAAGGAAGTAGCAGGATCTTCTAGTGCATCGAATCAACTGACAATGTGTCGGGAACTGTGTCTCTTACCCTTATTGATGCTCTCATTGTTGAAAACGGTAAATACCATGGTGATGATCGGTTATTATGTGTTTTATGTTTGATTTATTTTTATTTTATATTTAAATATATACTTGTTTAGGATACATTCAATGATTCTCCAACGATACCAGTGGACACACGAACTCAAATCACACTCCTTTTGCGAACTTTACCCATGAACGCCTGGATGAATCTAGTCCATTCAAATTTCTACGCCCTTCATTCCATGCCACCGCAGGTAAATCAAGAGAAATAAACAATAGCTACAAATTGGAATCGGAAGTCATTGAACCGACTTTTATTCTTATATTATTATAGGCGGGTATTGTCGACTCTCAAACACAAAATTGCACCATGCCAACCCGAATGAATTTGACGAGCGAAAAGTTAGAACCTCATGGCTGTTATTTGATTGAAAATGGACAACGTATTTTCATTTGGGTAGGAAAGGCCGCCGTACCTCCACTCTGTATGGATTTACTGAATGTGCCAAATATCAATGAAGTTAAATCAGGACAGGTAATGATAATAGTGGCAATAAAAAAAAAACAGGCATTGAGATGATGAACAACCATGGTTTACATCTATTTTTATTATGATTAGGTGACTGAACTTCCAAAATTGAAATCATCGATCTCTCAGCGCGTCTCTGCTATTATTCAACACCTTCGAACTCACCGGAATAGCACGTATTATCCTACGATATCAATTGTTCGCGAAGATGGTGATCCTGCTTTACGATCATGGTTTTTGTCTCTCCTAATTGAAGATCGCCACCCCACCGGGCCCACCTCTGCTGGTGCCAATCAACAACAAGCTAGTTCTGGTATGAGCTACTTCCAATGGCTTGGATTTCTGCGCTCAAAGGCTCAATGATCAATTGTCTCTCTCCTTCCTCAATACTTGTGTATGTGTGTGCGTACTTAGCTTTAAAAAAAGATTATAGATTATATATGATTTTCCCCCTCTCCTACATTTTTTTATTCTAATAAATGACGGCGTGAATTCACTATTCGCTTGGCTGACATGCTCTTTTGTGAATTATTTATTACATTAACAAACTCATATGATGATTTTGGGGTTGGGGGGAAAGGAATCTGGACTCGAACGGTGTTTAAATTTTACAACAGACGGGAAGTGGAATCTCTTTTTTTTTTTTCTTTTTCTTTTTTGTTGCATGCTTCTTGTGGAATGTATTCTCGTTTGAGGTCGAATCCGTATACCTCTTCCATATTCAAGACATTGGCTTGGGTGCCTGTCGTGGTATTTTTTGTTGATCATGGATTCAGTTATGCCACTGTGGAAGGAAGATCTATGCAGGTAACGAAGAACGATCAATCAAACCACACCATGTTGGTCACGATTCCCTTACCCCCCTTTTTTTTGTGTGTTTGTAATATATGCAGCCCACCTTTAATCCAGATACTAATTTATTACGACGGGATGTGGTATTGCTGAACAAATGGGCAGCTACTGATCACAATTTTAAACGCGGGGAAGTGGTGACTTTGACGTAAGGTTTTATTTAAATGACATGGATGGAAGGCTATGTATTCTGGCTAATTTTTTTTTTTTTTTTTTTTTTTTTTTGGCTATTTTAGATCACCTACCAACCCATCATGTGTCATCACGAAACGAATCATAGCTCTACAAGGAGATACTGTCAAGCCACTTCGATCAGACCAACCAGGTGAGCAACAAGGCGAACAATGATTGGTGCATAAAGCCTATTTTTAATCGTATGTTATCTTCTTCGTCAATAGTGCAAGTACCCAAAGGGCATTGCTGGCTGGAAGGGGATGAAGCTTTTCATTCAAAAGATAGCAACTCATTTGGAACGGTAATCAAGAGAAACAGAAAAAAAAACACTGCTATGTTGATTAAGATAGTGCATAAGATTGATCATATTATACATACATATATTGATATAGGTCCCTATTGCTCTCATCAATGCTAAAGTGACACGTATTCTCTGGCCCCCTTCTCGATTTGGCCCGGTCGAGAAAAAACCGCTCTCCAATCGCGTCAAAATGGGATTCATTCAGCCTGGAAAAGACGACGACTTTTGGGGCTGAACTTGCTATTAGATATATCCTCAATCATCCCACATGCCCCCCCCCCCTACACACCCCACACACCCGACCTGCCCCATCCCACACCAACCCCTCCTCACATCTATCACTTTATAGAATAAGTTGACCCATCATGTTTACACTAGTCATCACCCTTATTTATTTTCACAATAAAAAACTATATATGATCAACGATGAAAAATTTTATGATTTTGTACATGTTTAGGAAAAATATAAAGAGGCAGATATCAATGAAACTGTGCAAAACTTGATATTATGGCGAATTGAGCCAAAAATGGGTTACTTCATTGCTGAAAATGATCTCTTATAGGTCCCAAACGTTTAGTGGAGAACTCCCTTTTTTTATTTTTTTTTTCTCTGCTCTCACAAAATCAGTGCCCCCTCCGTTTTTGTACCTTGCTGCCTTCGGCTTCTTGCAGAATGTCAGAAAAATTACGCAGAAAAGGTTTATTTATACAGTTGTAATCAGCTATTTAGTATAGGGAAAATTAGTCTAGTATAGTCTAGTTAGTATTGAATCATTATTTTTTATTATATGCAATAAATAACCCAAAAACAATTGAATTTAAATATGACGTCTATCTCAGTGTGATGATATGAAATCCATAGTGGAGCTAAGGGCAGAATGGTATGCTGTATACAATCTATTCAGAGGGTGGATTGATGCGAAAGATGGATTAGAGTCAGTGTTTAAAAATGAGGCCTAATAAGCAAACATAACCCGGTATAGTCTACATTAATCTAAAGGGACAATGGGCGGACAATGAAAAAAAGGATCTATTGTAGGAGACAAACTCAACGTATGAGAGAGACTAATGGTAATAGTACACGACATGTTTTTATTCAGTTGTTGATATAAATCAGTGGTAACTAACACTAAGTTTACCAATGGATCTTTCGGTCTCTGGATAGCCATAGACATGCTAGAAAGCACTGTAAACCGCTCTATAGGGGGGAGGTGAGCGACGTGCACATGTATTATTTGAATGGTTAGTCGAGCACAGGTATGGCTATCTTTGATAGTAAGTAATCTAATATTGTCGGTAATCTCTTGGAACGTTAAACGAAAAAAAAAAGGTAGTAGTGAGTAAACTAGTAAGCATGTGCTTAGTAGGGCACATAAAAAACAACTATAACGATGTATCATAAGACATCCAGTAAAAAGGAAACATTTTATTGATATTAAATCTAAAGAGGGGTTTATTGTAACAAGTGATTTGATGGAATAATCTATCGGGCGTAAACTGAGGGAGATTGAGGAAGACTAATGTGAAATTTGAAGAATGTTCAACGCTAAACTAAATGGACAATTGTGAAATGGAATTTAATATACTATACAAAACAGGAGAAAGACCAGAGGCTATCCTGTATTGAAGTATACCAATACACCTCAGTGGCAATGATAAAAGGGAACTATTGTGCAAGACAGGAGAAAGACTTATGGGTCATTTTTATTGAGATGTTGATACAAATTATGGACAAACTAACACTAAACTAAGCTAATGGAGACTCCATAAAAGCAAACTAATGGTGCTTCCAGATCCTAGATCCAAAATGGAAAGGTTTCACCATGCATCTTGTAATCCCTGAGCTGAAAACTCTTCTAAACTAGTCCTGATACAAAACTAAGTCCACCATAACCCCGAAGAAAATGAATGGTGAAGAAAAGAAAAAGAAGGAAAAAGCAAATGAAAGAAAGAGTGCAAAAAAAAAATAAAAAATCTGGGAGTAAACAAAGAAAAAAATCGCCACGTGGGCGGGATTTTAAATCCATTTTCTATTAGTAAATGGCCTTGGCACCTCCAAGGCGTCACCAAAAAAAGGTGGCCGCTCCAAGACCAAAAAAGTAACTTTACAATATCAGGACCAGCTATCATCTTCCTGTGGATCCTTCAGAGGTAAAAAGTTCGCCGAAATCTGGAGGTCACCCTACGAAATTTAAAATTTGAATTGAGCTGCATTTTGGCTGCGCGGTCGGGAGTTGAAGTACCCGTGAGTTTTCTTCTTTTTTGGGGATGATGCTTGCTCTCGGCCATCAACATAATGAAAATAGAAAACAGATGGTCGATAAATTTTATTGGATAAGAATCTCCTCACGTGTGTTTTAAAGAATTGTTTTATTTATATTCTGCTCATGAGATCATGGAACCATTGATTGTTTCCGTTTCTGTTACAAAGATTACTATAAGGAGAAGAGGGCCCGGTCGCATGTATATTATGGTGCTAATGCATAAAAAATTATTTATCTATTTTTATTTATGATAGATAGCAAGCAGGGAAAGTGATTGAATCAACGAAAGCTTTGATCTTGATCTTTTTTTTTCCCCTCGGCCTATTTTAGATAATGGGAAGGGGTTTGGCCTGAAAGTAGCTTCTCTCACCCCTAATACCTATGGGTTTTATATACTATCATTTCAGTATTCTGAAAAATTAGATAGATTTTTCATTAGTACAGGATTTCTTCATTGATCAACAATTCTTTTTTTTTCCTTTGATGTATGGTGAGTAGTGAAAAGCAACTTGGGATGACAAAACAAGGGGCAGCCAATTGTGGAGCGTTGCGAGCCGAGCTTTGAACAAGCACAACTTAATTTGGGCATCCGCGGAACAAGAAAATTTTAAATTTAAATTGGCAGCGCCGTTTTTCTTCTTCTCTTTCTCCTTCACTTTTACTTCCATCACGCCTTCAATCTGTATTTATCATCTTCATTTTTCTTTTTATCATACACTGTCAACTAATACAACAACAACAACAACAAAAAAAAAACACACACACACCATGTCTAAACGAGTTCAATTCTCCACTAATGTCGCTGTCAAAATTACATTTGCAAACGAAGACTACGGTAGGTGCCATGGCCACGTTAATGAAGTCAAGTCAATATACTGACCTTTTATCCTTTATATCGTTTGAAATATAGATCGAACGGCACAAGAAGTAGCAAAACTGAACTATAATGATATGATGGATTTATTGAAAATGAAATCACAATGGCGCCGAGATATGGAACAAATGATGACTGACCGCGCAAATCGTGAAAAGCAACAAGAAGCGCTCCTAGCACAAAAAGATCATGACCTACAGCAACAGCAACAATCGTCCGTTTTTGCTTCTGCACAAGAAATCTGTACGTGATCATCGTCCTGCTGCTTACTCCACATTATACTTTGGTGAATCCATATTTTGAAAAAATATCGGCAACAACAAACAAACCGACAGACAAACAAACAAATAAACAAACACACTTACTATTATATCCTCCAACATTCCGCATTGTACATTTCCCATTAGCTTTAGTTATCTCCCTCCGAATACCATACCCATATTTTTCTCCTTCCCCATATTTACTATTGTATCCCTCTATTTTAATAAAAGTATTAATACTATCTTATATCACGCCTTGTTGTTGAATTGTATATCATGTCTATTTTGTATTTATTTCTCTTTATGATATATCATTTCAAACTTCAATATTAATTAGAATGTTACACAACAATAGAAATCAAAGCGTAGTTCTATGTCGAGTGATCCATAAAAAAATTGTCCTGGCAAATTTACCTGTGTTACCTCACCTATCAAATCTCATCATTTCAATCAGTATTGGTTCTTCTGTTATTGATTAAAATTATGATACTCGCCTAAATTGGGAGAAAAGTTATTTTTTTTTTTTTTTTGAACGAGCTGCAAGCAAGACAATGATGCTCCTTTGAAACGCCGATCCAGACTGTCAAAAAAACAACAACAACAATATCACACAGAAGACGATAATGCATATTGAAGACAGTAACAAAAAATTGGTAACAATGAGAGGTATATGTTTTATTTATTAAATTTTGATGATGATAAAAAATTTTGGGTTGGCAATTTTGTGTAATGAAAAAAACGGAAATGTAAAAAAAAAGCTATCATAAAATGTGTAGGGTTGTATAGAATGAGGGAAAATAGGAAGAAAAAAAAAACATAAAATGCAATATAATAATATAAATGATAACATAAAGACACATGTACTATTTTCCCGTTGCATGCAATGGGAAATGAAAAGAGGAGATTAAACTAGCTAAAAAAAATGAAGATGAATAATAATGATAATGAAGATATATAAATAAAAAATAAAAAAATAAAAAAAGAGAGAGGAGACTTAAAAAAATGGGAGGGAAGGGATCAGGGGCCAAATAAAAGAAAAAGGATAAATACGTAGAATCATTGTTGTCGGAACCAAGGGTGAGTCAGCATTTGGTGCACAGTAGGTCGTCGACGAGGAGACTTTTGAAGGAGGCAAGAGATCAAGTGCATGCATTTTGATGATACCTTGGAAGACTTTGGAGGAGGATTGAACTGAGCAGCCAAAGCCATGCGTGGATTCGAGAAAGGCACTTCACCAAATACCAACGTATATAAAAGGACACCCAATGACCATACTTCTGCAGGTTCAGCTTGATAAGGTTCCATACTTAAGATTTCAGGGGAAGCAAAGGCAATGGTTCCATAAAACTTGCGATGAAGCACCACGTTCTTCTTCCTAGAGCTTTCCTTTTCTTCATCGTCTGTTTGGAAATGTCGAGGTAACGCCACTGCTGATCCAAAGTCGATTAATTTGACCTGAGAAAAAAAAAAAAAAAAAAAACCACCCCCGTCATTAGTAGACATTCATTTTTCTTTGGTATTCAGCACATTTTTTTTTTTACCTTGTAATTTCTATCGATTGTAATATTTTCGTCCTTCAAGTCTCGATGACAAACGCCTAGCTTATCCAAATGAGCCACACATTCCACAATTTGTCGAAATATGGTTTTCGCCAAGGGTTCATTGAAGGTGCGGTGTTGTTCAATACATTCAAAGAGATCACATGAGCCACGTCGACCAATAATTGGATAATTTTGATTTCCATCTTCTGCTCCGTCCTCTTCATCATCATCGTCTGAGGGTTCAGAGGTGTGCGATAATCCAGGTAAATGGGTCGAGACGTTATTGTTAGTTTTTGCATTTGCTACTGCTACCGAAGAAGCTGAAGGTTGATTCCATTGGGATCCATGTAATTCCATCACCAAATAAAAATAAGTATCGTCTTCAAAACTATCGATATATCCGACAATATTGGGGTGTTGAATGTTTTTGAGCACATAGATTTCCATAGGAAGCCTTTCACCGTGATGGGCAACCCAGGCGGAAGAGGGGACTTTGTTTTTGTAAATGAATTTTACTGCACGTTCTTTTCCAGTTGATCGTTCTTTGACAGAAATAACAAAGCCAAACCCACCGCTACCAAGTTCTTCGCCAATTGAATATCGCGCATAAAATTGAGCTGGCAGTTGATATCCACGTAAAAGTTTGGATGCTGTAGTTTCATTAGCTGTAATTTTGTTGGCGTTGTCTTTATTGTTCGTAGCGGTAGTGTTCGTGCTAGGGTCCGTTTTCGTTGGCAGATCCAATGGGTGTACGGATATCATGTTATTTGGTAGAGTATTCATGGTATATTAGTAGCTTTTATTTAAAAATAATTATAAAAAGAAACGGAAAGAAAAAATCAACAATCAAAAAACTTTTTATTTTTTTTTAAAAAAAGGGAGGAAAACGGCGGTGTTTAAATTTAAAACTTAGAAGATCTCCAAAAAAGATCACAATGTATGCTCGATGATTCGAGGAGAGACAGAAAAGCATGTCAAAAGGGAGTCAATAGATTAAATAGTAGATCAACACAATGAAAAAAAAAAAACTCCAATCAGCCCCCTTTTTTTCTTTTACCTTGATTGATATGATTAGCTAGCATAATACTTGTTTCTTTTTTCCTTTCTTAAATCTTCTCCCTTAGTGTCATTTTTCATGACACTGTGAATGTCTATCAAAATAACCTTGTTTTCAAAATCAGACAACTATGCTCCAATACGATAACTTACTCTCATTAAAATCAAGTTTATAAATGCATGTGTATAATAAATACCTCTGTAAATTATAAGATATTTAAAATACAACAAGATCAACATTGATTCGCCAATATCAATGCCCCTGATTTTCTCATATCAGCCACTTGATCAACCTATCCAAAAAATAAAATGAACCGTCATGCTTTGGTTTTTCAGGGGTAATAATATATTCACATCAACATTACACAACATATAATGATAAATCAATCACAAATCCCATAACAAGGGTCTTTTACTAAAAACGAACATGGGGTCAATTGTTCACCCTGAGGTGAGTTTATTTATAGCTTGTAATCTGATTACTGTAAGTACATTAACATATCATAACCTCATGGGTCTATCAACCTGTCAGTCAGTTTTTTTTTCATTTTTTTCCATTAAGAGCTCTATAATAAATCAAGGGGACAACAGTCCACAGAAAATTTTTTCTAAATACAGGCATAGGGATGAGCTTTTTTTTTTTTAAAAAAAAAAAGCAAGATTATTATAAATAAGGGAATGGTGAATAATAAGGATACATGATCAATAACTAGAACAAGGCAAAAAAGAAGGGAAGGGAGGGGATGATACGTAATATGTAAATTAACCAGACTTGTGGAAAGCAACAACCTTGTCAATAAATCTAAACATCACATTGTTTCTTGTTCAGATTGGTATAAACACCTTGGGGCTCTTAAGTAGAATCAGCATGGTTCTCATGAGTTCTGTACACATATCTTGGAGAGCGTCCGAAGTTACACTAATTATGATAAAGCCAGTATTGTGCTTTGTTTGATTCCCTAATTAGGTTACTTTTAGTTCTTCGTTTGATTATTCACTCGAACAAAAAACAGAAAGAAGTCGGTACCCATGCTACCCGTTTCTCTCTTGAGAAGAAAGATCCTAAGTTGAATGGTGGAGGTTTCCTGCATAAGAAGGGAATATCATGTTGATCATGTTGTATGGTGTTGAACGTTGGATAAAAGACCAACATAAAATCGGGATTTCCTTTCTTGTGTCTACTGCAAAATTAATATATATCCCCAGCGAAATATATATATATATATTTCACATCCCGCCCACGTGAATATTTATTTACTCCCAATTTTTCTTCTTTCTTTCTCTTTCTTTCTTTCTCTCTCTCTCTCTCTCTCTCTCTCTCTCTCTCTCTTGCTTTCTTTTAATTTTTTTTTTCCTTCCATTTTTTCTTCCCCATTCAACTTCTTCGAGGTTATGTTGGCCTTAGAATAGTGTCAGGAGTAGTTTAGAAGGGGGGTTTCACTCAGGGACTACAAGATGCATGGAGACACCCTTTCATTTTGGATTCAGGATTTAGGGCCACCGCTAGTTGGCCTTTTTTAGCATTCATTATCTTAGCTTAGTTTTAGTTTGTCCACAGTTTGTATCTATATCCGAATAAAGTATGTCTCTTTTTACTTCTCTCAATGAAATATGTCCTATTAGTCTTTTTCATGTCTTGCGCAACAGATTCCTTTTTTATTACCACTGACCCTTTCGATTGGTATTGACCATCGTTGGACTTTAATAACAGAGACCCCCCCTTAGTCTTTCCCATGCCTTGTACAGTGAATATATTAGCTTTTACTTTACAATTATCCTCTTAGATCAGTGTTGACCATTCTGCAGATTCCCATTCTTCTTCGTCATGCTAGTTCCATTAGATTCTTTGATGGCTGCTGAGCTTAATAAAATATACCTTCCTTTTTTTTTTTTTTTTCTAGATCGCGTTGTCCGTCCTGGAGCAAAAGTAGTGTTTTGGCAATTGCGACTTTCGGAAATTTGCCAATCACCGTAGCAGCCATAGCAGTCTTAGCGGACTTAGCGGCATAGGACGAGCTAGTATGACATAGTATAGTATAAGATATATAGTGTAATGTAGTATTGGTCATTGTTTTCTATTATAATCAATAAAAAACAAAAGCACTTGAAGTTCAGTATGACTTTTCTCTGGAAGTGAAAGTATGAAGTGCGTATGAAACACACAGGCGGGGTACTGGCTAACATTTATAGGCAAACTAGAAATAAAAAAAGTTCGATCTAGTATCATCATGTATTTGAGTCAATGGTTGTTAAAAACAAAAGATGTATTTTATTGAAGCATAAACAATCATAAACTGGCGGATGGTCTTTGCTAATCTAAATGGGCGAAATGACAGAAGTAAAAAGGGATCTGCTGTTGAGGACAAACTAAACGAATGAGAAAGACATATTAAAGATAAAAGGACAAGACATAATTTATTCAGGTGTGGATATAGAGCTATGAGTAAACTAATCTAATGGCGGTCCCAAGGAACTAATCACAACATGAAGCCTAATTTATTGGTAGGTTCCAAATCTTGAATCCAAAATGGAAGGGTTTCCCCATGCATGTTTGCATTGCATTTTTTCAAATGCCCCTGAACCAAGCCTAACACTAGTTCCAATTTGACCAGCAATTCGTTGAGTGAAATGAAAAGATGGATTCTGAAGAAAAAAGGTAAGGTGGTGAGAAAAAAAAAAAAAAAATAGAAATCTGGGGGAGGGGCGGAATATGAATATCAGACTCTTTTTTTTTTTTTTTATAATCGCAATTGAGTGTCCACTATAAAGTGAAGTAACGAAGGCGCCAAATGCTCCATCATTTTTTTTTCCACACACACTCACACACAAACCAATCGACAGAGTGCTGGACACAACAGTTGGGCTTAACATCTCGTGTCAATATAAGGCAGATTAGTAACAGGTAGATTGGGCTGCTCAGAAATATATTCAACTAGTTTTTCTTCGCATAATAATAAGGATTTAAATTTATTGGTTACTGCTCTAGATATATAAATCTATACTTGGGAATTTTATATAAACCCAGAAAATTCAAAGACTACCAGTAAAACCAAAAGGGTCGCCATTAGCATCAAATACTTTTATATCAGGATTAAGAGGATTTCCGCCAATATTGGCATACCCTCCACTTGTAATATCAATTTCAGTGAAAGACGCAACTTCAGTGGGACTGGGTCTGATAGAAATCTATTGTACAAAAGAGAAAAAGCAACTTGATATCATTATTTCTGAACAAAAAGTTCGCAAACTCTACTTACGGCAAATGAAGTCACTGTATCAATTGCACCGTCTTTGTTGCAACTTTTTTCTTTATAGTTACAGCAGGCTGAACCACCACCCGGGATCATTGCTCTGAATCTTCTACCAGTTGCAGAAAAAAAAAAAAAGGCAATCAATGCATCATATACCTCATTCATTGTCTATTATCTCTGTACTTACTGCCAATATGAGCCACCATAGTTATTTTCTTGAGCAATATCGACATTAATGTTATCAGACATGAAGTGGTTGTAAATACAAAATGTTTCAGTCAATACAGATGACGATATAAGAATGAGAAGAACGCCTATATAATGAAGTAACATTGGAGATTGTGTTGTTAAAAATTTCTAGTCAAAAGTTCGAAAGATTTTTGCATAGAATAAGAATTGATGTTTTATAGCAAGTGAACAGAGTGGCAGACCTTTTGTTCGCTAAAAATGGTAGACTGAATCTACCTCCCCGAGAAAATCAAAAAGCAAAACAAAAGGTGCATTCACATTATTTCATTGTTTGAGTATTTGAAAAGGTCATAAAATTTTATTATTTTATTTCATATTGTTTTCATGATAGTAAAACGTATCAATCAACATCATACGATTCCAAAAAAAAAAAAACCAAAAAAAAAAACCAAAAAAGACCAAAAAAAAGACCAAAAAATTAGCTAACTGTATATAAAGAGGAGTTCTACTCTATACTAATCATCATATCAATTAGATATAAAAAAATAAATTGTGGAGCATTGTGAAGGAGAGGGTTTATGTACTGTAACTACTGTAAAAAGGGGCAAAATGATAAAATGAATGCAAAACTAATAAAATAATTGTAATTGTGTAATGTAAGGGGGAGGGGGTGAGCATAATCAATCCTTCGTTTTCTTTCTGAACCTTGATTGTGTAGACTTGTTGGGCCCAAGACGCTGATGTTGTTTTGATTGCTTGACACTGGCACTTGGAGATAAAGCAACCGATGCCGAAGAGGATGATGAGGATGTTGATGAGACAGATACCGATGGTGTCAAAACGGAGCCCATATTTCCATTCCTAGTTCGCTGCTGATGTTGATGTTGTTGTGCTGACTTGACACTTTGGGATCGATCCGTTCGCGCAGCTGTAGTCGTCAATCTTAATTTATTTCCGTCCAGTTTCACAATATCCGCTAACGTCCGCTCTTTCGTTGGTAGTTTTATTTCAATTGTTGTCTGTGAAGTGGTGCTAATTGATTTTGATAACGTATCTGATGAGGAAGGTGCTGTGGCTTTTTTTGTTGTAGACCATCTCCGACGTCGCTGTTGCTCTTGGATGTCACTTTGTAACAGATGTTGGGAACTGTTAGACCTACATGGTTTTGGATGCTGAGATATCGTTGGCCAATCAGTCGAATTATTATTACTACTATTGGTGTTGTGATTGTTGTTTTTGTTGTTGGTACCGTTATTTTGACTTGATCGTCGCCTTGATGATAGTCCCTTTTTACCGCCATTTCCCGCCCGTAATGAATGCTGTTGCTGCTGACCTTGACCGTATTGATTGGGTTGTTGTAGATGCATAAGAGAAATATCTTGGGATGAGTGATATCGAGGGTGATGCCGATGGTATCTTGCAAATATAGCATCGACAGTTCTATGCTGTTCAGGGGAAAATGATAGACTTTGGTGCTGTGTCACAACTGATGATGGTGGCGCCAATGACGGTGATGTATATGTTGTGAATGTACCATTGCTGCTACTGCTACCACTGCTGTTGCTGCTGCTGCTGTTGCTATCATTGTTGTTGCTACTTGGCGACGTCGGTAGAAGAGATATCAACTGGTCTTGGTGAGCCGGAATAGTTTCCATTAAAGCAGGAAGGGAGGTACCATTACGCCGATGAAAACCTTGGTTTATTGTATGTAGACGGTATGAAAGAGGAGGCTGGTCAAAATCATGTGGACGCTGTGTATAGGTCATGCTTTTCCGGCGTTCAAAAGGATGGAGTTCAGTGAGATGGTTTGTATCGGTTATAAATGTTGGTAAAAATACAGGTGGATGTTTTGCTGTTGATGGTACATGCTTCGGCGTTGAAGTGCTATTTTTCATAGTGTCATCGCTTTGAATAGGTGATAAGGTAGAGGAATAATAGATAGGAGGTGATATACCAATGGATGTTGATGACCCAAATGAAAGTGTTTCAAAAGGCGCGCATATAGAATCCCAAGGTGTACCAGAAACAAGCATTTCCAAAGCCCTATTCAGTTCCATCCTGATTCCTTGCACAGATCGTATATCAGCCGAGTTGCCTAAATTTCGAGTGACATTAAATGGCTCTTCCACACAGAGACTGGTCTTGTTGCGTCCAATGTGCCATCCCTTTTCGCGTTTGCTGAGGTAACGTCCATGTCGTACAGAGATCACCTGATCATCATAATCAAATTCAATGGCATAACGACGAAAAAATGCAAAGAGAAGTCCACCCAAACTTTCGTGATTTGCATCACCGAATCCTAGTAGTTTTTCCACATCACTACAAAACATTTCCTTCGAGTCGTTGTCATTTCTCATTTGGTGTAACACAGGTAGAATAGGGGGTTGTCGCATTTGTAAAAAGTTGATGATCATGCAAGTCCATGTGTAGGTTGATAAGGTTCCACCATCAGCTAATGACAAAACAAAGAATTTGCGTCGGGTGAGTAAAAACTGTGAATAAACAATAAATGATGTGTGTAACATTTTATTACCTGCATCATTCAAAAGGCGTTGCTTTGTCCAATGTTTGATGATCATGGCAAGTGGTCGGACACGGGGGTCAATTGCTACATAGGTTCGGATCATATTGGTATTGTGTAAAGCCATCGTGTTGTTGACATTCATATCGCATGCCAGTTGCCTAATAACAAAGGTATTAGTCAATGGTGTGACAAAACAAGGGTACTGCCCCCCACAGTCTTCTCTCTCCCTACTTACGACTCTGTATCAAATAACCGGACAATTGGTACCTTGGCACGGGGAACGCAAACAACATGTTGCATACCACCTAATAAGAACAAATTGTATATAAATAAACATCAGATCAGTATCATATGATAATAAGCAAAAGCTTTTTTTTTTTTTCACTTACACCTTCGAAATAATTTTGCCAGTAATCGTACATTACGAAGACCAACCCATTGAGTAGTGATGCAAAGGTCCACATCTGATTGATTCGTCCCCAAATCATTAACAGAAGATCTATTTGTACATAGACATTAAAGGATGTGATGAGTAAAATTTTTAATTTATATCACCCATCATTTTTCTTACCCAAACAAGTTCGCTTTAATATTTCGATCAGGCCATTCGGTATTCAATATCAATTCAATTTTTTGCACGAGACCCATCCGCCGGTTGTAACTCTCCTTTGTTGGGAGCAATTCCTATGATTAACAAAAAAACAAATAACAAAGGTCAATATTGTAATACATTAAGTTATTTTCTTTTGGCCTACCTCGTATAGAGCCAGCATAGTAGCACTGAGATGATCTTCTTCAACACAATCAAGCATCAAAGGAATATCAAGTTCCAAAAATGACGAAAAGTCGTTGTTGTCGGTCAAAAGTAGTTCAGTGGGCGGTGTAGGTGGCGACTGCAGTGGTTCGTTGATAAAATCATCAGAACAACTATCAGAAAGGGTGGATGACTGTAGCGACGTCGACATTGTTTGTATATCTGCTGTAGTAGCATCGTGTTTGTCTTTACAGGATGAAGATGGGGTTGTAACGCCGTTGGAAATATTGTTGGTGGGGAAGTTGGTGGTGGTGACTGCGACGGTATTGACCTCAAGATGACTAGTAGTTGGCGTAGTATTCGAGACCAATGATGAAGTATCGAGTTTAGGTTCAATTATGGAATTCCGGCTGGACATTATAGGTAAAGGCATCGTCGATTCTCTGATATCACCAAAAAAACCACCAAAAAAAAGAAGAAATGTCTAAGGATGGTTTGTTTGAGTGAGGATCAGGTCAGAGGGAGTGATAGTAAAACAAATACAAAAGATACACCAATTGACAAAGTCAAGTAGCAAACAACAGCAAAGAGAATCAAAGAGGAGAAGAGGAGTGGGGTAAAGGAAAATATGTATGGATCAGTAAGAAGAAAAACCAAAAAAAAGAAAAGAAAGTTTAAAAAAGGGGAGGAGGCAAAAGTAAAATATAAATATAAAAAAGGCTGAAGTCACGAAATTTCAAGATTTTCATGCCCAGCTTGGTTGGGAGGAAAACGATAAAACTGTAGCAAGATCATCATCACATACATTTTATTGAAATAATAATAATAATAATACTAATAATAGTCAATAAATATTCTAATGAAATGAACTATACTACATCTTTTGACGCTTGTGGTTGGTCGAAGGTTCGCCCTGTATAGTTGGACTAAGAGATTGTCGGGTTCGGCCAGATTTTGATTTTGATCTGTCTTCCCGCCCTATAATAATATTAAATAACCAATTATTAGTTGTCTTTCCACTTTTGATTTGATTGATAAAAAAGCAGCAGCAGCCCATACTTCTTTTCTAAAAATTCAAGACAGTTAGTGATACGGCCAATTATGTAATCACTCTCTATTCTTTATTTACCGTTCCATTTTGTGCGATTTCAGTATCCGAATGAGCTATAATATAAAATAAAACCATTATTAGAACGCATATATAAATGTTTTCGAATACTTTGTTACCTTCATATTTGATGTCATATATACGAGAAGAATTGATCTATATCGTAATATCCCCTCCCCCATCAAGTCAGTGAACTTTTGTCAATATTTCCACCTTCAGTTTACTTACATGTGCACCCTTTTTTCTTTTATTTTCAGTCAATTCCGTTTCGCTATGAGCAGGAGATGCAGATCCAAGCCTACATGAATGAGCATGTAAAAAAAAAGTAAGATACCAGTCAGTATGAATTGATCAGCGTTCTGACCTGTCGTTTTTTTTTTTTTTTTTTTTTACCTTCGACTTGCTACTCGACTTGAGTGCCTGCCAGCCAAACCCAGACATTTTTCTAAATGCGGTGCATATCGAGATGATGATATTGTTTTGTTGCAGTTGACACATTCATAAGATGGCAGATTGTTGGTATTGAATCTGTTACCAAAGACATCCAATCCAGGTTTTGTAACTATGGTTCAATGGAATGGTAAAAACAGAACGAATAAAATAACATATTTCCCGTGCCGCCAATAATAATTATAATCATACCATAACATGAGCATCTGTAATAAAACCAAATGGCTAACATTAGTAATAGGGAGTACATAGAGCTAAAGAAATACATTGACTTTGACATTTACTTTGTCTGACAAATTTGGCATTCACTGTTGGCCTTCTTCAAGTCTCGATGAACTTGAAACGAGACGTCATAGACACATTCATCAATCAGGTCTCCAAGTAGGGAAAATGCCTATATAAAATCATTAGTAAAAAGAATCCGTCTGTAAGATTTTTTCAGCCTACCACTGTCGCCCTTGTATTATGCACGGCACCGGATTTAGTGTCCTTTTTCATAAGCTGGGGGATATGTGTTTGGAGTACTGATTCAATTTGTTGTAATTCGTCTATTTTTTTGTTGCGTTCAAAAACCATTTTTTTAAAGGCCCTAAAAAGTTGGAAGAATGATAAAAAGTGAGAGATACATATATTTCAAAAGCATCTAAATAGGACGACCCATCTATTCATCTTCCATCCCATCAACAACTTACAGGGAGTTTTTATCATGTTGTTTGTCAACGCCATTTTCAGGGTACTTTGAAGTGGAAGATACGTTTTCACCATGGTTTTTAGTAGTGAGCATGACGTATGTATTAAATAAATTTGGTATTGTTATATAGAGAAGACACAAAGGCACAAAGAAGAAAAACGATTACCATCGATTTTTTTGCATGGTATATTTTAATCGCCGTCCGAATCCAAACAACCCGCCAAACCGTCAGTACCTCTGCACTACGCTTCCACCAGTACCCTGAACCACCTTTTTACACCATCGCAAACACCGAAACTTTATTCATTACCCAAGAAAAGACATTGTGATTAGCATCAAACTTTATTCTTCAAAATGATATGTAATGCTAATAATGATAATGATAATAGAGGTAATGATAATAATGACTAAAAATATAATATAAATGTAAGAATGCTATTCTAAAATGTTGATTCGAGCTTTTCAGCTTGACTGATGACAGGAGCAAAGTATCTATGTTGCATGGCTTCTTTCGCTGTTGGGCGATCTTGATGGTCATATTGAAGCAGGATGTTTAAAAATTCAATAGCTTCATCAGACACATAATGTCGATTTTCGTTGTTGGTAAATTTTGCCCATGGTTTGCGAGGATGGCTACAATATATGATTGACATAAAAATAAACAAAGAAACCACCAGTAAGTAAACGAATTAGCCCATATCATCCCATTCACTTATACCTAATTAATCTTAATCTTTACCTTCCGAGGATATCGTGGTATTCCGAATCCAATTCAATATCGTATTTGTTTACATATGCAAAAAGTTCGTCCGTTCCAAGTACCTTTGCAATTTTCACCAGCTGATCATAGTTGTCATGGCCATGAAAGAAAGGTTCTTTACGGAAGATCTAAACCAGTAAAATAATTGATTAGCATATACATCCCCATTAGGTGAAACACCCCTTTTTCGCATTCCTTACCATGCCTGCAAACATGCATCCCAAACTCCATAAATCCAAACTATAGTCGTATGCTTGAAAGTTCACCAGTAATTCAGGTCCCTTGAAGTATCTTGATGCTACACGTACATTGTATTCTGTTCCAGGATGATAAAATTCCGCCAATCCCCAATCAATAAGTCGTAACTAATTCGTAAAAACATAAAACCAGGCATGTACATACACAAATAATAGTCAGCATATTTTGTCCAACTCTTTGTCTTTCCATTCCTACCTGACGCTTTTCGTGATCAATCATCACATTGTGAGGCTTCACATCCCGGTGCATAATACCCATTGAGTGACAGTAGTCCAAAGCTTTGAGAAGTTCATATATATAGTAGCGAATGTCGAAGTCAGTGAATTTGGGGTACAGCGTCTTGAAATCAGTGTTGTTGACATGTTCAAAGATAAGTGCCGGTGTTTTTGACTAAGTCCAGAGTATGCAACTGAGTAAATATTCTATTTTTTATACCACCATTGCTCCATAACTTACCAAAGGGTCTCGTACAATATCATAGAGGTTGATCACATTCACTCCACCAGTCAAGTTTTGAAGGATCTTGATTTCTCGTTTGATTTTCTTCTTTTTGACAGGTTTCAGGGCTTTTATCACACATTTTTCGTTAGTCGAAATATTGACACCGTCAAAAACTTCAGAGTATTTTCCCCTGCCAATTTTTCGAATGATTTCGTAGTTATCTTGGAGTCTATACAAAAGATTGTCGGTATATAAGATATTATTTCTGCTAGTACTTCGGTTTAATTTTCTTCCGCTTACCCCCATTTTACTTGTAGATTGTCATAATCCCAGTAACTTTGTGGTTTCTTTTCGTTTGCATTTGCATAGCACCTAGCGATACTTTGGTGTGTTGAGTTGTTTGTTGCCATTCTGAAAGGAGGAAGGAACGAAGGAAAAAAGGACCTTTTTTTTTTTTTTATTTTATTTGCACCTTTCCACCCGTTCAATTTTTGTGACTTATCAATTCGAAATGCCGACATTTTTATTTCCTTTCATTTTTTTTTTTCCAACTTTATAGATCGTCCAACTTTTATTTCAATACCATGCCTTCAAGACATAGTAGGAAGGCAAAATCAACTATCAACTCATATGATGAAAAAAAAGCACAACAAACTGTGACGAAATCAAGAAAACATCCATCCACCCCAACCATCAATGTAACGGACGCGTCGCCCCCAGGTAAGAAAATGTCATATCACGACAAGGAAACGGTACAGCAAAACACTCATCTGTTTCGTTTCTCTGTAGAACTTATTCTTCACTCCTCTTGGAAAGTTCTTTATATATTCCAGTTCTTGACAATGTTTCGCCACTATCTCAACCTTCCCTCCATCACCATCGACGATCTGGAATCGATGCTACTTTTCCGACCCAACGAAAATAACGAAAGTTTATTATCAACCCAACAGAGCGACCAAACCGATGACAACTACACCAGCAGCCAAAACAACGCTCCTTCTTCTCGTGAATCAAGTGTAGTGGATTCCATTGGTTCGGAGAATGGGCGTCAACAATATCAATCTTTAGCCAAACTTCTTGTCCCTCTTTTAGTGAGTTTGTATAACGATAACAAGCGCAAAACTATCACGTAAGTAGAGCAATATGATGTCTTCGAAACTAGAATATAATAACTCACGTATTTTTTTTCTTTTTTGTGTGTATGTATGTATGTAGTGACAGCAACTATCCAGAATATATCTACAAGTACATGTTCCACCACTCTGTTGAAGAAGATGTCCAGGAAATCCTAGGTCGATATCCCGATAAAATTGATTTTGCCACATTGTCTTTGCTTGATAAGATTTGTATATTGAAGGAATTGGTGGACAACGTCTTTGAAACAGGTACGGCGTTACAATGGAAAAATAACCTGCAACCTGAAGAAATGGTAAGTCTGTATTGCTCAAGGTAAAAGGTAATTCAAAAGTAACTTTTATTTTCCTTTTTCATAGCGTGCTTACTCAATAGGCAAAGACACTGCTGGATGGTCCTATTATGTAGTTGGAGGTAAGAGAAAATGAAAAGCAATATATATATATATATAAATATATCTATTACCATTTGGGTAATCTGATTTTCTTGTATATTAGATTCTCGATTGTACAGGGAAATTGCATTTTCTCCAAGAAAAAGGAAACAGACTACACATTTGAACTCGTAAGCATTGATTTATTATGGGACTTGAATTGAATCGTTTTGATTTTAAATATATTTTTTTTTCTGTTTTTTTTTTTTTTTGGGTGTGTGTATGTGTGATGGGCATACTTTCATAGATTGCTACAACGCAGGATGAGTGGCAATCCTGGATGGACAAATTCTCTCTCAGCTCATCTAAAGCATTGGAACGGTCTCTGGCTCAGGAGCTATCTGAACATGGGGCGGTGGTCATTCAGAAATTCGAAAGCAGAAAAGCGGCGAAACTACGTGAAGAAGCCAAATTGGAAAGGGCAAAGAAATTCGACATGTTACCGAAGAAAAGAAGTCGACGTATTGAGGTCAAGGTATGTTTGATTTATTTATAGCGTATTATTTACATCCTGATATTATGCTTGTGGGTCTAATTATTTTTACTCTCAAATATAGTCTGAAGAAGATGATCGGCGACGACAATTGGAAGAATTGGAACGTGCTCAATGGGAATACGAAGAATTGAAAAGGGAACAAGATCGAAAAGAGCAAGAAGAGCTAGCCGAAAAAGAAAAACAGAAGATGAATGTGGAAGTATGTTGGGTGATGGACAAAGTAGCGTAACGATATATCATATACTCATCATTTACCCTCCTTATTTTAATAATGGATAGGACGCTAGATTGAAGGAACAGGTCTATCAACTATTGGATCATATTGTTGCAGAACATCGGCATGTAAAACGTCTATCAAAAGAACAATCCACAATTGGCGGCGAAACCAACTCGGAAGACCAAGACGATGATTCTATTGCTCAGCTGAAGTACCTACGAACGAAACTCAAAAAATCAGCCACTTATGATGAAACTATTGAAAAACTTACTGGTTGGGCAACTTTGCTTGGTGATGACTACAAGGTGTTTACAAACATGGAAGAACCCATTCTGATAGTGGATCAAGGGAACAATGGTAATCAAGGACAAAACCAGGAACCATTGGATACCGAAATGAAAGTGGAAACTGAAGCGCATTCTTCGGATACTGGGATTCATATTATGCAACCGCCAACAAATGGTTATACTGACACTTCATCTCAATCAGCACATGGTATTCCTACTCTCTCCAACATCGCACCTACATTTTCACCCCAACAACAGCACATAGAAGGATCCAACGACGCTATGGCCCAATCTATTGAACAATCAGTGAACAGGAATAGTAACAACAACCATCAGTCATCAATGACATGCCAATTCGTTGAACAACAAACACCATTGTCATTTGCCGCCGAAAAACAAAACTCAATCAACGAACCATTACATTCTTCAGCTGTCTTTGACGTACCACCGGAGACGCCCCGCGAATCCGCACCAACAGACACACCGACACATGAACACGCAACCCTTGCTTTACCACAAACCTCCAATACTGTAGAATCGACACCTTCATCTAACGTGATAGCGACAAACAATAGCGCCAATGTACCGCCTGTTGCTAAACGAGGCAGACCAAGGAAATCTAAAAAACCTGTAGTTGATACCACGGCTTTACTACCTTCATTCAGCGAAGCTCTTCAATTTACTGGAAATGGAACAAAATCAGGTAAGATGTCAATAAAAAAAAAAGAGTAGGTCCGGTTTACTGATATGTTCTTTTTACTTATTTATTTAACTTAGACCTTGGGGACCCACTATTGAAACTGATATTATCCACCATAATTTCTCAAATTCGCCAACATCCTATTGTCACTGCACTGGAACAGCGGAGTGAAAAGAAGACCGGGAAGAAGAGGAAGGCACCAACAGCGCCTACCGCAACAACAACCTTTTACACAATTCACAAAAAACTGCTCTTGAATGAATATCGTACTGTGGATGGTGATGAAAATGGGACTGGAGCCACCGATGGAAATCTAGCTACTACCCCGACTGACGAAGGACTTGAAATTACCACTTCTATCGAACCTAAAGATGGGACTACAACTACCGAAGGAACTAGCACCGACACAGCTGAAGCCAATCAATTGATAACAGAAGATGTACGAAATCATACGAGCACCAACAGATCATCAGATGGCCTTTCTGCATTTGACAATTGGCTCAAGGACATGGATTTAGTATTAAAACCCAATGATGCTAGTAACTTAGAATTGAAGAATTTTACATACAATATGTTTAGATTAGTATTCACAAACAAAGATTAGATTAGATTTTATATATCACAAATTGAATATTGGTTGGATTTGATGTTGAATCATAAACGAAATAAAATTCAAAATGAAATATGATTGGTCAATGTCGTGGGAACTGGGAAAATTGTGAAACAATAAAAAAACTTCCCCTTTTTTTTGTATCTTTTTTTTTTCGTTTTCTTTTTTCTTGTATACATAAATTAAATTTATTATGCTATCACCATCTCCCCAATTACCAACAGGTCTTCACAAAAAATATGATACATTAGGCAAAGATTTGATTTATGACAATGCTGCTGTCGGTCATCAATTGACCGCTGACCGACATGACATGCTGGCGCCTGGTAAGGTTTACAAGGACGATGCACCCAATAACTGGACTGACCTGTCATTTCCCTCCTCTAATCTTTATAGATATATCTCGAGTGCTTGTTATATATACTGGTGGTACCATCGGTATGCAGCATACACCGGCCCATGGTTATATCCCAGTAAGTTTTTGCAGTAGTTGTAAATTGAAGTACTTGACATATTGATACTCATTTAGGGGGGTTTTTTTTTTTAAAACTTGTTGTATACTCCAGTTACCCAATTATTTGGCCAAGTCATTCTCTCAAGTTCAAAGATTTCATGATCCCCGGAATCCTTATGGTCACAGCACAATGACCCGAAGCTCGTCCGCCGAGAGTCTAGATAGTCTTCAATCTGAACGCTTACGCTCCGATACCTCCGCTACTGCCTCACCACAACCTCCTTCTTCTCCAAACATTGCAACAGCCTTTGGTCAAGTCACGAACACTGTAAGATCCATTACACGCGAACGGACAACAGAATCATCATCAATAACGGCTCAAAAAGAAGAATTGCTTATTCAACAATTGCCTAGTTTGATCACACCTATCAGCTTATATGGTAAACGTATCAGGTAGATATATAAATATCATTGATTATCGACTTGAAATATAAGAGCTAATTCGTATGATCTTTTGTATAGGTACTCCATTCTTGAATATGATCCTTTATTAGACTCCTGCAACATGACTATGGAAGGTAATCTTTTATCGAAACGTTACTTCTCGTTCTTCTTATCATACTCAACTTGATACTATCTTTGTCTATTTCAGATTGGGTCCGAATTGCCAGGGATATTGAAGTCAATTATGAATACTTTGATGCCTTCATTGTCCTTCATGGAACAGACACTATGGCCTACACTGCCAGTGCGCTTAGTTTCATGCTAGAAGAACTTGGGTAAGGATATTGATACCGTTGAATATTTGTTTCAATATATCAGTCTGATCGCCTTTTCTGTTTTTTTATGCGCATAGAAAAACTGTGATCATTACTGGGTCTCAGGTCCCTTTGACTGAAGTTCGAAACGATGCAGTGGAAAATCTTTTGGGGGCTTTGACGATTGCTGGCCACTTTGTCATCCCTGAAGTCAGTTTGTATTTTGGAAAGAAGCTATACCGTGGGAATCGAACCAGTAAAATCAGTGCCGTGGATTTTGAAGCCTTTGATTCTCCAAATTTACCGTCATTGGTAGACGTTGGTATTGATATTAGTAAGCTAGGCGGGGGCGTCTTTTCTTTTCGCTATATTGGATAATTGATTATTTTTTTTTTTTTTTGTTTCATTAGATGTACGATGGCCATTAGTACTTCGACCCACTCACATCAGTAAATTTTCGGCTAGTACTGAACTGAACCCAAACGTGGCAACTTTGCGACTCTTCCCTGGAATCAACAAAACAACAGTCAAAATGATGTTAGCGGCACCAACTCAAGGTGTTGTCTTAGAAACGTATGGGGCAGGGAATGCACCGGCAAGACCAGACTTATTGGAAGCTCTCAAGGAAGCCAGTGACCGTGGTGTTGTGATTGTCAATTGTACACAGTGTCGAAAGGGATTGGTGACCGATGTCTATGCTACTGGCAAACAATTAGCGAAGGTGGGTGTCGTCGCTGGTGCCGACATGACTCCTGAATGTGCTTTGACAAAACTCTCGTACTTATTGGGTCGCTTTCCTGATAACCCTGTAAAGGTGCGGCTATTGATGACCAAGAATCTTCGTGGTGAATTAACGGTACGAACTCCTCAGACCAAGTTTAGCGCTTCAACAAACCGCACTCATGCGCTCGTGGAAATCATCATGTCTTGGATAGCACAAAATAAATGGACAGCGAAACAGCAACATCATGGCGATGGGAATATCAGCAATGTTGGAAATGACAACCCTTACTCTGCACCACCTGACCTGACTATCTCTCATCAAGATCAACAAATAGCCGAACGCTCTCTCGGTCCTGTCCTTCTTTGCTCTGCGGCAGGTACCAATGATATGGAAGGCATGAATCGTTTGCACGAAAGCATGGGTGATCATCTGAATGTGAATTGCGTGGATTATGATGGTCGTGTGCCGTTGCATGTGGCCAGTCGTGAAGGACATACAGAAATAGTAGAATTCTTGCTGAAACATGGTGCGGTAATACATGTTCGTGATCGCTCAGGACACACTCCTTTATATGAAGCCCTGATTTGGAAACGATCCGAAGTGGTGCGCATGCTATGCCGTGCAGGGGCACATTTAGCTGAGTCAGAAATGGACGACTTTGGTTATACGTGGATGAAGGCTGTGTGTGAAGGCGATATCAAACTGATTAAACTGGCTTTGGAATCTGGTTGGTGGGTGAATTGGGCAGAACCGATTGAACAACGGCGAGCTGTGGACGTCGCTGTGCTGGGTGGGAAGTTGATGGTGCTCAAGGTGCTGCTCGGTCAATTGGATTTGGATCTTACACTGGTAGACCGTTGGAACTCCACCATACAGGACAAATTGGATCTTCTAAAACAGCAACTGCAGGTTCAAGCATCATCACCAAAAGAAATGACTTCTGTCTTGGGTACACCGCTTAGCTGTTCAAGACATGGGTTGACTGCGGATAGAATACATGAAATGGAACGACTGATACATAATAGACTTTATAAGATAGATGGTTAGATATATATGCACGTTCTAGATTATTATTTATTGTCCCATTACACCTGTTATTCTGTTGTTTATTAGAATTATTATCATATTATTTCCCCGGAATAAACGATATTTTTGACTTGCATACGATAGAAACAAAATGACGTCTTTTTATGTTGGTTTTTTTTTTTTTTTTTTTTTTTTTTTTTTTTTTTTTTTTTTTTTTTTTTTACCGATAAATGTACTATCATACACAGACCGGGGTAGAATTGATCTGTAAAATGTGACGGATATGATGATTTTTAGAAAAGAAAAGTTGCTGAATTGATTGAATTGCGCATCAACTGTATCTGATATAGGGTGATGTAGGGTGTGGAATGTAAACTATTCAGTTCATGATAGTTGGGGGGTCGTCTAGCTTAGAAATAATATGTGACAACTGTGCAGCATGACGCATTTTGAGTGAGTGTGGAACATTAAGACGGGCAGGTTAATAATCGGGGTACACCCACTTTGCATTCCCAAATTCAAAAAGAAAAAAGTTGTAGGCTCTGAAGGAATTTGTAGAGATAGTGAGTGGACTAGAAATGCTTGGTTGGACAACTCAGAAAACAGTTACCGCAGTGGCATTGTTCAATATCATATATTTCAGATAATGGGTTGATAAAAAGGTATAGTTCAATGAAGCTTGTTAGATAAACGATACACTAAAAGCGCCATGTTCATTATAACATTTGATTTTTAGCGGAGGTAACACATGGGTGACTGATGCGAAACCAGAGGAATGGTTAATATTGATTTAAAGGAAAGACTTTTAAAAAAAATCTAGTACACTATATAAGTCATGAGAAAGATAAAATGGATATCTGTTATTGAAGGACTACAACGGTCTACTCTATTAAAAAAGGGTAATGGTAGTAAAAAAGAGATCTATTGTACAAACTTGAGAGTGACTAACGGGACAGTTTTCATTGAAGCAAGTAAAAAGCAACATATTTTATTCAAATGTAAATACAAACTAGGACTAAATTAAGCTAATGGAGGGTCCCAAAAAATCAACTAATGGTGGGGTCCTGAATCCTGAATTCAAAATGAAAATGTTTCCCATGCATCTTGTAATCACTGATCTGAAAACCCTTCTAAACTAGTCCTGACGTTAATCTAAGATTACCATAACTCCATAGAAGTTGAATGATGGAGAAAAAAAAAAAAAAAAAAAAAAAAAAAAAAGGAAAAAAGGAAAAGGAAAAGAAAGAGAGAGGGAAAAAAAAGGAGTAAAAAACAAAAAAAATTACCACGTGGTCGGTATTTGAAAATTATTTTGTCCCTGTTCGAAAAACTGCAGTCTGACAATTCCTCTAATTTTTTTCGCCAACCTATTTCAATCCGAAGAATAACAACGCGAGTTAAGGTTCAAGAAGGCCACTGTATTTCTAGACATAGCACGTCTGTACACCTCTGAATAACGATATTACCCACAGTAACGTTGCGATTTTGTTTTCCCATTGATATCGTTGTTGTGAGTCTCTACTAGAAATAGTACCAGTGCCTTATCAGAACAATGTGACTTTGTGTGATTGTTGGCACCTCGTCAATAGCAGTACTATGCAGTCACGAGACAAGAACAAAATAAAGCATCCCACATATATCATAGATCCATAGATTGATTGAAGATATTGGTAAAGCATGGTACGCTCGTGGCAGCCTCAAATCAACAACTCGGGAAATGCATCCAAATAGATCACATTCAATATGAAGTGGCAAATATTGGACACTTTTGAAAACAAAGGGTCTAATAGGCTGGCTTGGTCCGAAGTAACCCACAGTATGTTAAGCACAATTCCATAAGGTGGTATATATATATTGAACTCAGAGATAAAATTAGATTTGAGTAAATCAGTGTCAAAAATCGTATTGTATATTTCGATGGATGCTTTTTTTTTTCAGTAAGACTGTCGAGACTAATAGTACATACATCCCTCGACCAATAGAAATAGCACATGGTTTAACATACATATATATATATATATAATCCTGTGTTGGAGTCAGGGTGACTTCGGCACAAATAATGCTGCAGTCGCTGTTTTTCTACGAGCCCTTTCTAAACGTTTTCAATCCCCGCTCGTTCGGTGTGCTAAAACAAGCCCATTCCCTCCCCCCCCCTCCCGGTCGGTGTCAATATAGTATAAAGGAATAACCCCCTTTTTCCTTTCTCTGTTCAAGAATCCATTCCTCACTCTCCCCACTCTCCTTCTATCAGTATACCATGGCTTCTTTGACTCGCTCCATTGCATCTAATATAACCAATCGTTCTTACAACAACCTTCCTGCCTCTAGTTCAGCTCTCAGACACATCTTCCACGTCTCCTCCAATCATGACGATGAACATCCTTCCACCCATGTCACAAAATCAAACAGTTCTGTCAAACAACGATCCACTGGCAGCTTAATCAACAACTCTTATGTCAATGGTAATACGATAAATATAAATAGTAAGGAATTATTCAAGCTAACTTCTGTACTGTTTTTTTTTATAATCATAGCTTCCCCAAGTCAAGCCTTCTCATTACGTCGCAACCACACCACTAACGTCCCGGATTTCTCAAAGTACAAGAAAGAAAACTCAAGTGCTGATGCTAGTCGTTCCTTTGCTTATATGATGGTTGGCACTACCGCTCTGGTATCTGCAGCTGGTGCTCAAGCTACCGTTAGTGATTTTTTGGCCAATATGTCGGCGTCGGCTGATGTGTTAGCTTTGGCCAAGGCCGAAGTCGATTTGGCATCTATCCCTGAAGGAAAGAATGTGACCATCAAATGGCGTGGTAAGCCTGTCTTCATCCGTCACCGTACTCGGGATGAAATTGCTGAAGCCAACACTGTCAACGTCCAAGAATTGCGTGATCCTCAACAGGATGCTGAGCGCGTCAAACAGCCTGAATGGTTGGTCATGCTTGGTGTCTGTACTCACTTGTAAGTAATGGATTTTTTCATAGACATGGATCAAGTAGAATGATATTTTTCTTTTTTGTTTTTTCTAGGGGGTGTGTTCCAATTGGTGAAGCTGGGGATTATGGAGGCTGGTATTGTCCATGCCACGGTTCCCATTATGATATTTCAGGACGCATCCGCAAGGGTCCTGCTCCACTTAATCTTGAAATCCCTGGTAAGTTATTAATATATTATTGTTTCCAATTATGTTTTATTTTTCACTAAACATTCTTTTCATTTTTCATTTGTATTAGAGTACAATTTCCAAGAAGACAAGCTTATTATTGGCTAGATTATACTTCTTTACAAATAAAAAAAATGCATGTTTTATTATTTATTATCTTCATTATTTGATTGCTGATCTTGATTCTTTGATGGGATTTTTTTTTTGTTTCCCCTCCCCATCCCCCCTTTGCTTCATTCAATTGGTGGGACACAAAAAAATCAAAAAAAATAAAATATTTTGGCGATTTCAACCCTCCCCTCTTTTCTTCCCTTTATATTATTATTATTATTTTTATATTTTGTACTCGTGTTTTGATGCTAGTCTTGTAGTTTACTGTATCTTATTTATCTTATACCGTTTTTAACCTTACTTGTTTTATATCCTTTTATATACACATACACACACAATGGATATCTCAGTTATTGGCAACTCATTTCCTCAATCCGCTCCATTTCGGCATACCGTCATCGTTATACACTTCCTGACAATGTCATTCGCCTTTCTCATCTGCTATCCATACGCTGCTACACAACAATCGTTTCCATCTTCACATAAACGATATTTACTCGCTCTTACCCTTACGGTCCTGTTGACTTTTATTGGCTTCGTTATACAATATTCACCAACAACTACTTCATCCGACACCATCCTCCATTTTGCTTTAAAGCTCAGCCTTCTTTTGCTCACATCTCTTGATTTAACTCTGGAATACATCAGCTCTAGATTCCCAAGACTGCACCAGCCGAAAAACATCTTCCACTCACTTCATCGTCCTCAGCAACTCCCTAAAGAGCAGCGATCACCTACAATCTCGTTACTTTTTTCTAGGATTTATGTTCCTGAAGTGGTCAAGGTGTATGTCAAATGTGTCACTCTCTACTTGGGCTACTTTTACCTTGTGTTTAGTGTTTTTGTGTTTACTTCTACCAGTGGATCAATAAATCAATATTGGCTACCGCTTGCAATGGGTACAGGATTTGTTCTCTATGGCTCGTTGGCATTTATGCATTTGGTCAATATCATTAGCCTGCAAGGTAACTCCAATGTGGAATATTATGAAGCTATGGTACTTACGTCTTGGGGTTTCCTATCGTTTATGTGGTGGGGTAAGTCTTTACGCAAATTGCTCTAAAAAAAAATAAAAAATAAAAACAAAGGGAACACACCGAAGGCTAATATTTGTTCTACTCTCTCAATCTATTACGTAGATACACCTGTCCTGGGATCTTCGTGGAAAGCCATCAACCTTGGACTTCTTTGGACCACAGGTGGAATATTATCTTTGGCTGTTACATCGCAATCCTGGGTGCCTATATTACAAAAAAGGAATATCATCAATAGTATCATCATTTGTCTTACTGGAAAAGGTAAATTCGACCAACAAACTATCGTGCTGCTGAAGAAATGACACGTTCCTTCTCTAACAATTTTTATTTTTATTTGTATTTTTATCCAAGTAGGCATTCTATCGAGTTATTCCAACGACGATGATTATGCATATGAACTTCATACAACATTGGGCTATATTCTTATTATTGGTAGCGTGGCAAGATTTATACAAATTATGTTTCGGAAATCAGTAGCTGATAATTTGCCTCGACTTTATTCAAGGGCTTCTGGTGGCAGCGATGGAAGTTGTGATGATATCGATGGCGACGAAGAAACCTGTGTGGACGACCTTGACATCGGAAAACGACGAGAAAACGATTACGAGTTGACATATAGACAACTTACTGGGATGAATGTGGCACCAACTCCAACGATATCGTGCAAACATCAATCTATTTATGCTTCAATCACGATGGTCTGTAGTATACTCTCATGCTTTATGGCAATCTCAGGGGGATTTCTTTGTATTGGTACAATTGCGGACTGGGTGGAAACAATGCGCTATTATATCAGTGATCCATCTACCTATGTTAATGTTTTACTGGCTACCTCTTTCTTATGGACCGCGTATTTACTGGCTCTATGCTCTCTCTACAAGTCTTCCACAACTCCCACTGACTTGGACTATTTAGATGCTACCACTGCTGGCTACAGTGAATTACCCATATCTTCTACGAAACCACCATCACCACCGTGTAACTACTACGATACCTACCACATGGCATCAACAATGACCCCTTCGCCATCATCTACATCCTCGACATCTCAAACAACACAACAGCAGCAAACCATGCTTAACTCGACTCCGTCGGCATCTTGCACAAAACCAGCACCTCCTTTATCGAATTCCTGCGGCACTGGATCAACAACAGTCTCATCGCCACCCATGCGCCCCAGCCAATATCGAGCAAAACGAAGATCATTACTGATTTCTACCAGCATGCAAAACAACAACCAGGACAATATCAGAGCCATTCGAACATCTTCCACATCGAGTTCTATTGGAGTCGGCGGCATCTTACCTGACGAAGTTTCAATATGCGGCGATTTTTATGCTTCTTCTCCAATCAATGGAATCTCATTAGAACAACACTGCCCAACAATGAAGGACAGCATCAATGATCACCAAAAATTACAGCAGCAAGCATTATCATCTCCTACACTTCAACGACGGTCATGGCGATCCAGCTCATCGTCATTATTGGCTTCATCACCTCCGCGCATGCCAGCTTCTACCAGTATTTCTCTCGCATCGACTTCGGGTCCCTCTCGGCAACAGCAATCACTAGATGGTGATGGTGACGATGGTAGCCACTCGAACCAGTCATGGACTGTTTACAGGACTGAAAGCGGCAAACGAAAGGAACGTCAATGGAAGAAATCAAAACGGCCGCAGGCGGCCCCAGCAACAACAACAAAAAATGGGTATACTCTCCAGGCGGACGAACACCAACTAGAAGAAGACGCATTATCAATCTCCAGTGGATCTGATGGTCGTGGCCGACCCCAATGTGACTCCAGTGAATTTGGTATTAGTGATAGTCGTGTCTTTTGAATTTATTCGTCTTTGAAAACAAATAAAAAACCTTCAACTATTATTGCCTTTATCATTTGACTACATTTGAATTTTTGTATGTGTTTGACTGCATTTGGTCTGATTTTTAATTTCTGTGTCGTGTTTTTTTAGTTAATTGAATCTATCAACATGTCATTCAGACTTACTGGGGAAAAAAATGAAGGGGATGGAGGAATTTTGGGATTTTGATCTTTTTCAACACGGCACTAGATGAGGAATCACTCTATTTGGCTCACCTTTTTTTTTTTTTTTTTTTTTTTTTTTTTTTTTTTTTTTTTTTTCCCTTTTAATTAGGGGTAAAGCGATGAAAACGATCGCCGATCAACAACCCATCTATTTGGACTACCCGTTTTGCACATTTTTCTCAGCTGTAGTACAATCACCAAACTCAACCGAAACTCGAGCTCAAGGGTTACACGACAGGAAAAGCAAACTGATTCCATTATGATTTTTATTTTTATTACAAAAACAACAACCATCAAAAGATCGACTCGCCTTCTCCTTTTTACTGACATCGCATGACTGATTTGAAAATAAAAAAGCACGGCAAAGATCATCATTTATCATCCTTTTTTGTCAGATCCCTTTTTGACTCCTCTTACACCAAACTGATCGGCATTTTCGAGATTAATATGACAAAGAAAAGGTTATCAATATCGCAGAGCTCGGTGTTATAATTCCCCGCTGTGAACTGAACAGTCGAGACCAATGTGCGCGCTAATGGATCGTTGGTCATTGGCCATGGCACCAAACGCCGCTCAAAAGTATTTTTTATTTGATTGATGATCGGCTTTCTCCCCTCTTTTTCTTCCTCAATCTTTTTCTTTTATTTTTATTTTTTATTTTTTTTTTATTTTTTTATTTTTATTTTTGTATTTGCTCTATTTTCTCCATTCCTTTTAAAACTTTTTACTGTCTCAATGTCTTCTGAAAAACCTACTCTTCCCTCTATTCATCTTATGCTAGAAGGTGCTGGCATCAACTCCCTTCCTTCCTCTACTACAGCAACAGTTGGTGGAAAATCCGCTCATCGACGCAATGCTTCTGATGTCGCTAGCCATTTAGAAAACTTATCACTCTCCACCCCTATTCCTATGGAGCCTTGCGCTTCTAATACCAATTCTTCAACAAACTCTACTCCCACTCAATGGTCTATGCCTTTCCGACCTACCCCTCTATACCAGCATCCCTATCACCACCACCGATCTGCTCGCAATTTACATTCTCGATCATATTCAGATTACACTCATCCTTATATCACCACACCACCTCCTCCTCCTTCTTCCATTGCACCTTATCAACAAGTGAATGGTCTTTTGGCTCCTCACCAACAGCATCGTCGAGCGGTCTCTACCAGTACTTTGGACTTGATGCTACACCATCGGCCTTCAACTTCCGACTCTTACAGTTCTCCTCCCGCACTCTATCCGTCTTATTCAACTTCCACTCTACCTCAAAGTCCAACGCTTTCCGTCAAAACGCCTTCCAGTCTTGACGAACAACACTATCCTTTTGACCTGGATGATGAAGACTCCCTGTCACACCGGTATGATGATGAAGAAGGCGACAGCCACGACAAGGTCAAACAACAACAACAACAACAACAACATGTAGGACCCACTTCGACGACAGACACTGTGGTGATGATGGCTGGTTCATCTTCCACTACTACCACTACGACCCTTACCAATGACGACTTATGTGGCTCGACTACTACTGCCAATCCAAACAGCAATGGCAAAGATAGCAGCAAATATCAGTGTACTTATTGTCAAAAGGGATTCTCCCGACCCTCCTCGTTGCGTATTCATGTCTACTCACATACTGGTGAAAAACCTTTTACCTGCCCTGAGGTAAATTGTGGCCGATCGTTCAGTGTGCAAAGTAATATGCGGCGTCATATCAGAGTCCACAAGTTGAATGGCAAGCACTTGAAGCTTCGTCGCTCTCCTCCTCCTATCAAACCTCTTGCTGCAAAACCCTCTTGGATGCATGGTTCCTTATCTCAAGAAACGGTCCTACCTCTTCACTAATGTAGATGGTTCTTTTTTATTATTACTTTTTTATATACGTGTCTATATATTATATTCCCCCTCGTCCACTCCATTCTTCTCATTAGTTTAGTTTATTTATCATATCTCATCCTTTGTCCCATCATGTATTACAATTAATATTTATCTTCATATAGTATTTTGTTGTTTGACTTATCAATAAAATTAATGAACATAATATCCGACCCATTATCAAAGACTCAAATTATGTGTGTGTGTGTGTGTGTGTATGTGCGTGTGTGTAGTATTGTATCACTATCATTTTTTTATAAAAAGTATAGAGTGGTGTCCTTCATTCAAAAATATATATCGATTGGATAAGCAAGAGAGTGTTTTATTAAAAATGTGGTAAATAAAGAATACTATACTAAATACAACTGGCATGAAATAGGAATTGCTAGTCTATATACATAATACTTTTTTCTATAATTGCACTAAAATCAATACTAAACTAAACCGCACCATCCAGGAAATTGCATCCACAAATGTTAACCATGACCATGAGTACATGCCTATTTAATAAAGAAGAAGAGGAAGGTTAAAATAAAATTTGAGTAACGTAAGAATCAAATGTGTTCCCTTCCGATACCAGGCCTTCGCAATGTGCTCGACGCTTGATACCTTTCTTTTCATCCATTTTATGAAAATACCAACGTCAATGTCAATGTGTCATCAAGGAAAAAGCATTTCGACAATATTTCCTGAAAGTAGTGGAGGAAACGATCTAATAAAAGAAAAACAAGCATAAGATGGTCAGTGTGTAATGGGACAGTATACTATATATGGTTTGGCGTATTACTTCAGACGCCGTTTTTTTTTTTTTTTCTTATGAGGATCAAAAAAAACATAGACCACATTTAAAAAACCGCTTAAATTCAATATTTTTTGAGTTCCTTGCCATAGTTGGATGGAGGGTCACATAGTGTCCACAAAAGTAAGGAAGTTGAATGCAAATAAAAGAGGAGACCTATTTCCTTATTCTATCTACCTATTTCCTTATTCTATCTACCCAATCATTTTAGTTGTGTGAGACCCCCAAGATACATCACATATATCACGACTTTGCATGCCATCTATTTTCACCAAGGTAATCATATTCAAGCATTCATGCTGACTGAATACAAGAACAGTTAATTTTTTCTATTATAGTAAAACTTACTTTATGCGTCCATCAAGACCCACATCAGATGTTGTGACAATAAGCAGTAGCATACACAACACTACCAAACTACGGAAAGAAAATATACAGCAGTAACAATACAATATGATGTTTAAAATTAGGCTAGTCATATTTAATCCTTTTGATGTTATAGACCTACCGTTTGATAGTATCGTTTTATCCAATACATCAAAATTTCCTATTCTTTGAGTCAATCCAACCAGTGGAACTGCTACTATTTCTTGGTCGCTTGTGATTGAAAAATTCTTTTCTCCTCAAAACATTTGAATGTGCTTCAAATATTCCATTTTTATGTTCCTATCACTGCTTATTTTACAATGTGTTCTTCCCTTCTTATTTTCTTATTCGTCTACCATGGCTGCTTCTTAAAAAAATTCTCAAACCCCCCAATCTCCAAGAGCCACCACATTTTCAAATTCCGCCCACGTGTAATATTTATTTTTCCCCTCCCAATTTTATTTTTTCGGTTCTCTTTCTTTTGTTTATTTTATTTTTTACCTTCTTTTTTTTCTTTCCCATTCAACTTCTACGGGGTTATTTTGGACTTAGATTAGTACCATGACTAGTTTAGAAGGGGTTTCAGATCAGGGATTACAAGATGCATGGGGAAACCCTTTCATTTTGGATCTAGGATCTGAAGGCACCATTAGTTGGCCTTTGGAGTCTCCATTAACTTAATTTAGTGTTAGTTCATCAATACTTTGTATTTACATCTCAATAAATATGTATTTTGTTTTTTTTACATGCTTCAATGAAAAATGTCCCACAAGTCTCCCACTCATCTTGTACAGTAGATCCTTTCTACCACCATCACCCTTTTTGATTACTATAGACCGTTATTGCTTTTCAATAACAAAGATTCTTCTGATCTTTACTACGCTTTGTGAAGTATATTAGGTACATGTTTACGATCGCGCCTTTAGATTAGAGCTGACCATTCCTCTGAACTTCCTTTGATCTCCCTGTTAGACTCCCTCTTACTACCTCCATTAGATCTTCCCATGAAATCTCTTGTGACAATGAACTTCTCATCTTTAGTTATTACCTATTAATACACTTCAATAAAAGAATTTCTTTTTATTCATTAACAATCCTATGGCCCTTATGATATTGAGAAACGTTGTTATTGCCGATCTTTTGTAAGTACCTTATCGGGCACCTGTTTCTAGTTGACGCATCTTGTTCGTTTTTGCTCATCTCTCCCCTTGCAAAGCTCAAACGTCTGGTTTACGTCCTGAATTATTTAAGATACAACATTGGCATAATGTCTCTCTGCCAATCATTGCTAATGAACTTAGGTCATGTCACCAGTGTAATTTTCCTCTATAAAATATCAAAGTCCTTACTTGGTTAGATATACTGTATATACCAGTTCATTGATTTTACTACGGATGGCATAATAATGATGATAAATCTCCCCCGCATAAAATCCTAAACGACGAAAATCATTGAAGCGCTACAGAGATACTCACAAAAGTGTGAAATGATGTAGGTATCGGCTCCCACACTGAATTCCCCTTCCCCGCACACAAAAAAAAAAAAAAAAAAAAAAAAAAAAAGCACCCAGTCAAGGTGTTGCCCACTAAAGGGTGAAATATCGGGAGTGTCTAATTCATTTCATCAAAACTCCCATTCCAACAACAACAACAACAACCCCTCTGGCATCCAAGAGATCTTATATATATATATGCTGTTCTTTGCAATTGTTGGAATGTTTAAATCCTGTATGATCCTTTATTTTTTGACTTTGTAAAATGAAAATGCCTATAGTCTTGCCAATAGCGGGTATTGATCATGAGATGAAAGAGAAAACGCGAGAAGTAGGGAACAATCGGAACTTCAAAAAGCATTTTTACGGTAGATCAAAGATGTCCACCCATTATCACGGTATATGTGGCAAGTGTTTTCCACCCACATATCACATGAAATAGTTAACGATACTGTACATACTCTTTTGCAGCAATTATTTTAGCAACATAAATAAATCAAACACAATAGAATTCAATTGAAGATTTCTTTTATTATAGTAGACAAGTATAAAATCAAGTTTGATAACAATACAGTTATAAAAAAAGGGGGTGGTTTTGCAAGAATAGGGGAAAGGAAGCAAAAGGAGGAGTAAAGCTAAGGAATAAATGTAAAAAGAATTATGGTAAATAAATAAAAGTTGAATGAATGATATAATAGAATAAACAATGGAGATGGGTGGGGAGGGGGAATCACTAAATTAAGACAGTTGCACAGGTTTTCGAGCCAAGCGTACCACCAAAACCAAGCCATCAGTAGAACCAGAAACCACACTGTCGACTGGTTGGCGTAAATCCTGATCAGCATCAATCAACCAATCAAACCGAATGCGAGCAGAAACATAATGAGATTTCGTAGCTGAGCATTGAGCATCCACCACAGGCCTATCACGAGCGTACACTACGTCAAAGATCGATTTTCCAATAATATCCACAGGAAGAACTCCCAATAATCCAGTCACCCCAGAACTAACATACGCAATTGTCATCAATTCGGAATATCTGTTCAGAATAATATGGAATCGAGGTTCTTGTTCATGTTGTATCATTTCTTTTTTCCAATATCTCGACACCATAAGGCTGTTTTGCATGCTTTCCTTCATATCGTTTGGTCGCCAAGGAAACGATCCCATTGATGTCAACTCCAGTTCACCCGTGTCCGTCACATTAAATGATTCATCCACGCTATTTAGTCGTTGCTTGTATCCGAGTGAGTCGACATCGTGAATCCAATTTATAGATACTATGTGATCAAAAGCGTAATGGACTAGTGTTTGTAACTTGACGAAGCTGCCGTCTTTGTGCTGGAATCGATAGCTAATCATCGTGGAAAGTTTTTCATTCATGACATTCGCTTGGTGTACTTGATGTAGTACCGGTATTTCTTTGGGATCGCAGAGATTGTATGCCGGTTTCCCAACAAATTCATCAGGCTGCCAGCCAAGTAGGTCAGTAACGCTTTCAGTAACAAATTCAACTTTGCAGTTCTCTGTATTATCATAGGTGGCAATGAAGCTCAGGTTATCAAGCATTCCCTAGGTATTGGAATAAAGAATGTGAAATAAAAAAGAAGTTGATAAAAAGAAAAATAGAAAAAAATAGGAGAGGCAAGTTTTTTTTTTTTTTTTTTGGTACTATGCCCTTTATTTTATTTTCTTAATTTTCTTTTACTGCTATCACAAACTCACCCCCTCAAAAAAAGACTCTCCCAAAACTTTCCTGGGGATGACAAGTTCTTTTTCGGCGCGTCAGCCAGCGTTTTAACAAGGTGGGCAAACTTTCGCGGGTCGCTGATTTAAACTTTGTCACATCGTTTTTTTTTTTTTCTTACAGAAGTAGTCAAACAGAGTTATCCTGCTATTTTTTTTAAAAGTATTAATTAGTGGCTTCTCCGGCAATGGAATATATCTGCCGACTGATAGACGGCATACTCGCAATAAGTATTGTGTTTTATGCCTAGCATGTCAATATTATTGCTGAACACAACTAGTTTGCAGAGCCTCAATGTTTTTGCCTGATTTGTAAACTCCACATTTGTCGATCGTAGCACTGATCACGGTGGGTAAATTATGCCCTAATAAATTTTATTCCATATCATAGTACATATTAGCATCCTGTTTATTTGATATATGATAATTAAGGTATAGGATTAAATCATAGAGGGTCAGCTACTCTAGATGTTTAATAAACTATTCTACAGTGACGTGGAAGTGAAGTCTAAACCAGGGTGTATGGTGGTGCAAAAAAGTCATCATTAGAAGAGAAGCACGATATTGCCGCTGTTGAAGATGACGGCTACTTTCATTAGAAGAGAATTGCCATGTTGATGGTGTTGCATGGTGTTAAATGTTATAGAAAAAGAAGATAGATCTCACAAACAATTAATTGGCAAACCAAATCTCACGAGAGATAAAAAACAAACTTGAAAACCCGCTCACCTGATATTCATTCTCTCTCTTTTTTCTTTCTTTTTTTTTCCTTCGTTTTTCCTTCGCCATTCAACTTTTTTGACGTCATGTTGGACTTAGATTAGTGTTAGGACTACTTTAAAAGGGGTTTCAGCTCAGGAATTACAAGATGCATGGGGAAACCCTTTCATTTTGGATTCAGGATTTGGAATCACTATTAGGTGGCCTTTTGAGCCTCCATGAGCTTAGTTTAGTATGAGTTTATCCATAGTTTGTATCTACATCTTAATAAAATATGTGTCTTGTGATTGCTTTAATGAAATGTCCCATGAGTCTCTCTCATTGTTTGTACAATAGATTCGCTTTTACTACCATCACTTTTTAATTAGTGTTGACGCTTGTTGGGCTCCAATAACAGATACCTCTTTAGTCATTCTTATTCCGTGCACAATACAATACATTATGTTACTTTTCATAATTATCCCTTTAGATTATTGATGATCATTCTTCAGAACTCCTTACAATATCGCTCCTGCTACCTCCAGCAGATCCATTGTTACAATGAAGGCCGCTCTCTTAGTTTGGTATCTGCTATATTCCATCAAATAAATTATGCTTTTTAATACTCATCCTCCTACCCATTATATAATGTGCAAATATGTTATTGTGGTTATTTTGAGAGTTTCATATTCAACACATGCTGTCTATTTCACCAACCATGACTACTTCTTCCATTTACTGGTTTGTCGTTCTAGATCGCTTAAATATGAAATTTGACTCTATTTTCGTGCTACTATTCATATTAAACAGCATAGGTCATACCACCAATGTAGCCTATCTTATACAGTATTATAGCTTCAGTTAGACATGAAATACACTTTCAATATCCTGTTCACTATTTCATAGTGTATGGCATCATGAGATCCAACCTTCACCCAAGTGAAACCCAATTAAGCCCTAAGGAGCTGTTCATTAAAGTGCGACAGCGCGCATACCTGTCCTGATTTTCTTTTCCCCGCACACACACAAAAAAAGAAAGTGAATTGGCGGAATGTAGACCATGATAGGGTATACTGTTTATTCACTTTCAATTATATCAAAGTATAGATTTTGGGATTGGTAATAAATAAATTAGGATAGTGGAGAAATATTTTGGGATGCGAAAAAATAAACTTGGAAACAGTAAATAAGATAAAATCAAGATGGACAACGGAATAATACCTCCATTCCAACAACTCCACTTCAATACTCCCTCCCTCCTCCTTGACAATCAATAGACCTGGTTTTTTTTTTTTTTTGTTTTTTTTTTTTTTTGAAAAATGAGAATGAATCACGCCATTTTTTTAAACCTTGGAACTGAAAAATGGGAGTGCACCGAGATTTTCCCGAGAAATTTCAGCTGAATATTATGAGCGGGCTGAAAATTCGGAGGGTGCAGAAAACGGCAACGTTGAAGCGTGAGTTTTGATGGGATAGGCACAGGCTATCCGACATTTTTCACTTTAGTAGAAAACTCTTTGCGCTATCCCCGTCAGACTCAACGTCCCGCTGATCTATTTTTGCGCATATAAACAAAAGGAAGAAGTATTCTTGCCTTCGCCATTTTACACTTTGGTGGACTACTTTTTGACGTCAAGCTGATTTTATTTTTCCATTATACTATATGCAATGACAATAGCGTACCTAATATATAGAGTATTTTTAGTCTAATGGAGGCTATATTATTTATTGGGGAAGAAAAAAATGCTAGTGTAAGGACCTAGATTCATTAATATAGTCAAGCGGACATGATTGGAATGATCTTTGATAGCAAGCGACCTGAAACTGTTAGCTATTCATTTGGGCTTAGGGGAGAAGTAGTCATAGCGAGTGGGCTAGAAAGCATGTTTGATAAGACACTCATAAAATAGCATGATAACGACTTTATTGATAATGAAGTAGGTTCAGAAGGAGAGCAATAAAAGGACTTAATTTATTTGAGCTTGATATAGACTAATATGGGATTTAAAGAATGGTCAACGGGACGTATGCAAAGTTGGGGCTATTATACTGTATAATACATATGAAAAACCAAAGGTACACCTATTATTGCAGCACAACAACAGTCAACACTAATCAAATGAGGTGATGGCAGTAAAAGGAGATCTCTTGTACTGTACAAGACAGGAACTAGACTATGGGTATTTTTCATTGAAGCAAGTAAAAAGAGACATATTTTATTGACAAATAGATACAAACTATGACAAACTAACACTAAACTAAGCTAATGGAGGCTTCCAAAAAGCCAACTAATGGTGGTCCCAGATCCTGAATCCGAAATGAAAGGGTGTCCCTGCATCTTGTAATCCCTGATCTGTAATTGCTTCTAAGCTAGTCCTAATACAATTCTAGGTCCAAAATAACTCCGTATGAGTTGAATAGTGAAGAAAAATTGAAATAAAAATAAATAAAATAAAATAATCAAAAGAAAGAGCGCGGAAAAAATAAAACTAGGCGAGAGAAAATAAATGTTTCACGTGGGCGGGATTTGAAAATGTGATTTGACCTCCCACGAAGTTTTAATTTGCGGAAACTTGCATATCAATCAATGAGGCGGCTTGTGTTTTTATTCTTATATTTTTTCTTTCAGCAACCGGTACTAATTTACATAGGTGTTGTGATGACTATCTCTTCTTCTACAACAGCCAACAACGACAGCATGATAATTCTGACTACATTTTACCGCAACTCCCACCATCCAACAGTGACTCACTCTTGTCGCGACAGCAATCGGCAGAAATATGGTTCTGTTTTTTTTATCGCAAATCGCTCCACTTGACAGATTGGTGTTGCGGTTTACCGTTTTGTTTTATTGTTTTACAGCAGCCAGTAGCAAACAACAGTAGCAGCATACTGGCTCTCTCTTGCCATAACAGCAACACCCTACATTCAGAACCGTCAGCATGGTGTATAGTTTCATACCACCTTCTGTATCTAATTGGAAACGTCTGTGCCTAGTTCGGCTTACCCTCTACGCTGTAGATTAGATTATCGCTCTTTGTCTTTTACTATAGAATAGTTTGGCACACGCCATACCCTATGCCAGAATGGTTTACTCTTTAGTTTACTTTAATAGATGATTATCTACAATATAAACATATATATATATATATATATCCTATTAATAAATCCTTGTAATAGTTTATAACGTATCACAATATATATTTCAGTAAATAAAGAGATTGCTTGCCAAAGAACAGTTTGATGTCCGCGACTTCCCTCCATTTCTCAGGCTCAGCAACCAATGATAACTGGCTCCGTTCAGAAAACCCTCCCGTTACTATTCTACTTCACGACATCACAAAACAAAAACATAGGCTACATGATACCACAAAAAAGAAAAGAAGAAAATAGTACCGGTGTTGCTCAACGTCTATCATCAATCTAACTAAAGTTTCGATTCTCTAAATCATATGGATTTCCTTTTCCACACTCACCAAGCCATCTCAATTTAGATAATACTTTCTTCCAACCAGACATAATAGCACCAGTTCTATTTTTAGGAACCAGCCTGTGCCTTTTGCAACATTTCCAATTCTTTTATAGAAGAGAAAAAAAATGGCAGGGCTCACACACACCACTGAAAACCAATCAACTGTGGAGATACAAAATGTAAAAAGTAGTAAAACAATCAGTTTATTCTAATATAATAGCTATCCTGCATACTAATAAAACTATCACTGCTGTATCTAATTGACTGCACATATGCTATTTCTATGGAGTGCCATATGGAGCCAAAACTAGTAGGCTGCTTCAAGCAGAGGTATATAGAGTACCACGTAGCGAAAAGTGCGACTCAATCCCAATCTATAATTGCTGAATGGCTACTTGAGCTCACCAGACTGTCACCATTCCACGCCAGAAACATGTTGAAAACCAGTCAGGTTTATTTTGAAATGAATTCAGGCCGTCAACACGCGTTGCCATTCTTCACAAAATTCTTTTGAATTGGACTAAATCCTACATCCAAAATGACAGGGCTTCCCATGTAATTTGTCATGCCTTTTCTCAAAACCCTCTAAATCTAATAAAAAAATCCCACTCCATGATCACCAGACCCTCGGAGGACATCAACGTAGAAAAGAAAAAAAAAGTAAAGAAAGAAAAAAAAAAAGCAGCACCTTAAAATTTTCAATTGATATCCCGCCTCTTTGGTTGGCTGATAGGCCAAGATAAACAGTTGCCCAGACTACCATTCTTCATCCTCTAAAAAAAGATGAAAATCAATATGTACGAGTGACAATAAACTGGTCTTCATTCTAAAAAAAGCTGGCATCATAATGATTTCTAACTACAAACCGTAATAAAGTCATCCGCGTATGAAAAGAAAAAGCACGGACTTATGAGATGCGGAAGATAATGAAAGGGAAAAAATTTGATACAGCACATAGCATGCTATGGATAAATTTGGAAGGGTCATTTCTCGATCACGAGTGGAACATTCGTCTCGGCTGCGTTTTAATCGTGAAACCTAATCTTTTATTCCTCATGCAGCATTTGTATTATTTCTTTACCCTTTTCTTTCAACCTTGCTATTTTTTTTTCCGACCTCAATAACCATGATTGATAACATGCTATCTTATACTGGAGGCGTTGTGGGACTGTTGATATTGATTCTTGATTTTATTGTCATTTTTGAAGTCATCAATTCTAACAGGACTGTTAGCGGCAAACTAGGCTGGAGCTTATTGGTCTTCTTTTTCCCACTTGTTGGTCTTATCTTTTACTTGTAAATCCAAATTATATTGCTTCCCTTTTCCATCATGCATGCTACTAATATCTCTCTTTTTTTTTTCCTGTTTAGCTTGCTTGGCCACCGTGAACAGCATAATTCGAGTTATACACCCATTGACACCGCTTAACTTAGTATCTATCCCTCGCTTTTGCAGGTTGAATATGTAGTTGCTTATTACTTCAGGCCATTTCCATGCCATTTTCGATAATAGTGATTTTTCTTACTTTACCAAATAAAACTGATATCATGACTCGCTTATAAAATATATTGTTGTCGTCAAATCAATGCAGATGAATTGATGAACTAACTATTTTTCACAAAAATAGCTGTATGAATCTCATTTATGAACGATGAGACTGTGTCATCGATCGGCCCTAACTAAATCGTAGTAATAAATAGTAACAATATCCAAGCTATAATCAATGACCATATATTCCTGCCACAAATACTTCGATTTTTATGGTCAAAGACGTCATCTTTCAAGTGACCATGCCCCTTCTCATACGTCCCAAGCAAACACAATTACCTTAGTAAATCACCAATACATTGCCATCATCAATACACAAAGAAACATATAAAAGGCTATAACTTATATCGAATTTCATGCATATTTTATTCAATTTTTTTTTTCTATATACAAATATTATCATGAATCTATTCTAACAAAAAAAGGGAATCTATCTAGCTAGCGTCGATTGATATCTACAGGAATGGGCGTGAGGGGAGATGGAGTAACGCCCCAAGTGAAACCCCTAGGAAACATTTGGGCTGTCGTCATCTGAATTCTTGCCAATGATAAGTTTCATATGCTGTTGACTGCTTTATATTCCATGTACTGATACTGCAGATGAATGTTCTTCTAACAAGTGAGGGGGTTCTTCATCGGTATCCTGTGCTGAATGATGTACATTGCGCCATCTTTCCGAGATAAAAGAGGTGATGGTTGGTTCACTAAAGAAGATGACTGACACAAATATTCCTAAATATGAATGATGACATCAGGTTAGTGATCATACTCTATTTCAAGTATTTTTTTTTCATTTTATTGTCTTACCGCTACAAGAAGATAACGCGGCATCAATGCACGAGATTGGATAATTAGAGTGATTTGGACAAAATTCGACAAATTGTACTATAAATGACCAAACATTAACAATAAAAGGAACTATCAATGATACATATATAGAAAGAGTTGAGTAATTGCGAAGATTTAGCTGAGTTTGTCTTTTTCCTCTTACCAAGAGAATACAAAATGCACCGGACACCCACTTTGTAGAAAATACTATTATTGGTTTGCTCCTGTGCTTCTTGAGAAGACGATTTCTTGGACTTGTATGCTGAATGAAGTTTCCACATGGCGGCCATCGAAAGACAAGCTGATACTGTGATAATCAAAAATATAAAACAGTAGTACCATAACTACCAATGATGACCGACAAAAAAAAAACCAACTAATTAAAACCATATGCATATAACTACGATAAGCATCTTACCCAAAAAAAATTCGATTCACCAGTGCCATCAAAATGACGGGAATAGTACCTAGAAAACGACGCAACTATAGTTGAGTAACTAAAGCAATGATGACCTTCAATTTCTTTTATTTTCTATTACCAACAACTTCGTTCATATTGAACGGGCCTACTACTTTGAGAGTACCAATTAAATGCTTGATAAATGGGCACCGAGATTGCAATCAGAGACAAAAGCACAATACCAGGGTAATAAAAGGGTTTGATAGCCCGTTGTTTCGGCATTCCAAAGTAAAGGATAATCACCAAATTCAGGCCAATGCAGCTTAGAGCCGCCGCATTAATACAATTAAAGAATAAGATCACCGTCCGAGCGCCACCACAATAAGTAGAATTGCCTAACAGGGTCCAATTGATAATATCGAGAATTTCCACGATAATTGCTGCCACAGTCGCCACCATTACAAATTGAAGAGTCAAGCGTTGAGCATGTTCATAATTGCAAAAGCACAAATAAACATAGACCACAGCAGTTATGATAGAACAAACAAGAGACGTCACTGTAAAAATAATCGCAACCAATCGTATTGAAAAGTAGTTTGACAATGGTGAAGGATCCGCATAATTTGGGAAGGAAGTCGTCATAAGCCTGATTCAAGCAGAAATACAAGTAAAACGTTGAGAGAATCTAATCAGTAGGAAACATGCGCATACGACAATTGAGGGAAGAAAGAGGAAAGCAAAAAAAAAAAAAAAAAAAAAAAAAGAGAAAAAAAATCCTTTTGTTTCATTTGTAATATTCAAGCCCCGCGACAATGGAAGCATTGATAAAGCGTTTTCTATTTAATCAGTTCCGGTTTGGCGGTGAGAGAAGGATAAACATGCAAAAAAACTAAAATAAATAAATAAATAAATAACTAAATACAAAATACAGGTATCTAGAAACATAGACTACTATGGTACATCAGTGGGGAAGGGGTATTTCTTATCTAAACGAAACGAAACTAAACTAAACGAATCATGGTTTTGACTGTAATACACTAGTAAGCCATCCAGTAGCCAATTTGAATACCTTGGTTGATCCAGACAATTTTGTGAATCGAAGCGCCAAAATTCGCGTATTTTCTTTCTGTCTTGAAGGGATCGAGTAAACATCAACAGCAAACAATGCTGTACCATCCGTTGCTGCCGTTTGTTGATCCTTGGTTACAGACTGATTGCTGTCATTCTGTTGAATTGGTTCATCCCCGGTTTGTTTTCTAGATTGGAAAAAGTTGTCAAACGAAGTTTTCCCTCGCAGGCCACCATCCAAAGCCGCCTGTGCTGATGATCGGAGACTTTTGGTACTTGATGAATGCCGTAATGGTTGTTGCTGCTGCTGTAGGACGTTAGAGTGAGGCAAAGCGAGACGTTGTAATTGACGAAGCCACCAATGACTGTTGTTGTTGGGTCCCGCACTCTGGTGGTCGTAGCAAAGGTCATCACAGCTCATATCCAAAGGGTCGGCGATGCTTTCCGAGTAGAGCGAGTTGTTGGAAAAGCTCTTCTTTTTTTTTAACAAGGAAGGGGTTGATGCAGTTGCTGTTGCTGAAGAAAAGAGTTGTTTCAATGACGGTTTTCGTGGTATCGCTTTGGTGACATCGGGTGGATGAGATACCTGTTGTCGTTGTGGCGGGTCATCCTTGTAATTACAGAGAGTGAGCATGCAGCTGAGTTGGGATCTTGTTTCATGCAGATAAGTCACCCCTAATAGTTCACAGGCAGATCGTACCAAAAGTATGAGTTCAAATTCATCCCGATGTTCATCTGAATACGACGAGGTTGGTACGTTTTGATCATCCGAATGAGAGAGGACAATGTTCGACGAAGTGACCGACACAACCGTGGCGGAGCTGATTGCACGTGCGTTGGATTGGATGGTAAAATAATAAGTTTTTTCTTTGTTTCGCTGATAAAGTTGAGAGATATTGAGAGCTGAGGACTTCTTCATCAGGCGGGCACCGGTTGATCGTCTGTTTTTATTGTAGTCGTGTGATTGGTGATACGTTGAATTCACGTCGGAAGCGGATGAGATTGAGGATGATAATAAATGCGGTGAAGCAGCAGATGATTGTTGGTCCAGTAAGTTGGGTTTCAAATGCACATTGGTCTCGGGTCGTTTCCATTTTCGGAGGAGATGGTTCATTGGGGATTTCAGACTAAATAAATGTACAGAATTGATAGAGCAGAGAGAGACTTGATCCAAAACAGACAATATTTCCTGATAGAGTGCGGCACGGGCGGGCTCCAATAACGATCGATCTTCACGTCTGCCGTTCCCAGTATAGTAAACCGCTGGATTGTATGCGTGGTGGATGATAGTTTTGCGTACCTTGTAACCTGCCCGTTTTTCCTCTTCCATGTCCCGAAGAAATTGTCGCTGTTGCTGTTCACGTTCCTGCTTCCGAGCTTCCAAGGTGATGGTATCGGTCGACAGACTGGAGGGCACCGCAAATTGATACATAGAAGCATGGTAATTGCTAGCATCCGAAAACAGATCACCGTATTGGCCAAAAGCATTCAACCATGGGTCATCTTGAAGAGCATTGCAAAGACTTGAGCGTTTTCTTCTGTCTGTTGAGAGACACTTTTGAATAGTTCGTTTCAAGCCATCACTAAAATGGGGTGGCATGGGATAATTTCGACTAAGGATGTCCTTTCGCAATTCGCCAATAGCTACGGGAAAAAAATAAAATAAAAATAAGATAAGTATACAGCTTAATATAATGTATTATGCACACATTCATTTACAAATATACTTACTTTTTGCGTGAGAGAAGGCTTCGAACCCAGCCACCATGCGGAATAGGCAAATACCAAGACACCAGCAATCCACTTCGGGACCAATATATTTCTTTCCATTGATGATTTCAGGGCTATAATATAACATGGAGCCTAAATAATAATAATCAGAATTGTTTTTTCCATTGCAAAATACGTCTTATTTTACTAAACTTACCACATATCGTCCTCAATCGTTGGTGACCAAAACGATTGCTTAAACCAAAATCCACCAAATGCACTCGGTTGTTATTTGTCAGTAGGATGTTTGGAGCCTAAAAAACAACAAATATCCATATTTTATTACTATAATACTGCTCTTTATTCTTTTACATTATTGTATATACCTTACCTTCAAGTCACGATGGACAACCCATTTCCTATGGCAGTAATCCACAGCAGTCACCATTTGGCGAAAGATAATCCTTGCTTCGGGTTCATCTAAACTACCACCCATGTGCTTCAGGTGCTCATCCAGATTGACGCCGGGAATGTATTCCATCACCAAGTATATAGTATAGGCAGTTTCAAATGTTTCATAGAGTCGTACAATATTGGGGTGATTTAAAGCTTCCATAATACCAATTTCACGTACGAGCCTAGACATAACACGATCATCATGCGCACCTTTGTCAATCATCTAAAACCAATAGTAATAGTGAACATAAAAAATACAAAATAAGGTTAGATTGGTACTGGCATTTCATCCCCACACGCATATCCATGTAACCCTCCGCCCCGATCCCCTCGGAACTGCTGATTTTTTGTTATTTGTGTACCTTGATTGCGAATTTTTCACCCGTCAAATAATGCTGGGCCAACATCACTTTACTGAATTTGCCTTCCCCGAGTTGTGAGATAAATTGATAGTCGCCAATGCCAAAGATAGTTGTATCAGGATTAGAAGTCATATCAGTTGGAAGAGGTGTCTTTTTCTTATTGGTCTTCTTGCCTTGAGACACTTCTGGTTTGTGTTGCTGAGTATGATTTTGTCTAAGTTCATTTTGCTGCTGCAGCGATTGCTGTTCCTTTTCATCCGAGGTTTGTAATACTGATGGTGGCGTCAATGACAATTGCTGTTGTTGATGCTTCTGGTTCAAGACAGATAGTAGTGGTTCAGATCTACGTCGCCACTTGCTCCGCATTTGTTCAGATACATCACGGATCGGCATGTTGGTCAAAACGTGAAGTGCAATAGAAAAAAATAAATAAAAGATAAAGAAAGGTAGAAAAATAAAACAAGACAAAAGAATAAAAAGAAAGACGAATAAAATCGTTGTTTACAATTGCTTTATTTTGATTACTATATTTGGGCCTGCCTTCACTCGTCCACATGGTCCAACATTCCAAAGTCCGCGCGAGTAAAAAAAAAAATTAGACGTCTGTCAATGTGTGGATGCTACCAACTAGGCACTATGGTTTTGGATGAAAGAGATATTATTTTAACTCGTTTTATATGACAAAATATTGGCAAAGGCAAAAGAGTGGGTATATAATAAAAAAAAAAATGAATGATTAAATATTATGATATCATAACAAATGCGTGAGATGATGAGATGAGGGAGGAGGGAAAGGCAGTTCGACAAAAATTGGAGCCAACGACGATGATAATCATCACCGTAAAAAAGCTAAAAGTAGCTAAAGATGATAACAGAGATGATCGATTAATAATTATCTTCGTTTATTCTGAGTAGATTAGTTCTTATCAAAGCATATTTTAAAGGTACTGGTGTCTTCTTGAGCTCCTTCGCGTCGATTTTCCCATTTTTAGCAGTAAAACCAAGGCACCGAAACCTTTCGAGCGATCCGCCAACCAAAGATAGTCACCAGCTCTTGCTAGGTCCATTGAGAATAGTTCTTTTTCAGGAACCACAGTCAACGTTTTTTCAACAACATCCCTTTATCTCTGATGGTACCATGACGAAAAAAAAAAAAAAAAAAAGTGATAGGGCTCGCATACACAGCATAAAAAAATAGTGACAGATATTGAGTAGTGTAAAAACAGAATGAAAGGATAATTACAAGTAATAAAATCATGGAGACACAAAAAGTAACAAATGAAGTAAATATAATAACATTTTATTTGAATATAGCCATTCTGTTTGCTAATAAAACTATCATAATACTACTATATTTAAACTACTGTGTTCATGCTATTCTATGTGAAGTCATACAAGTTACAATGGGCCAAACCAGCATGTTGTTTGACGCATAGATATCCAGAGTATCACCGAGGAACCAGTAAATAACCCCTTTCAAATTCATAATCGCTTCATCCACCAACATAGAGCTCATCAACTAGCCACCCATCCATTCCAGAATGAAAGAAAGACTACTTTCACTCATCGAAATGTTGCTATTCCACATCGGAAGCGTATTAACAACCAGTCAGTTTTATCTACAAATAAATACAGGCCACGCAGCACATTTTTCAGTATATCAACAAATAAAGCAATTTTAAAGAGATGTATTATATCCCAATCCAAAATGAAAGGGTTTCGCCATGTACTTTGTCATGCCCTTTTTCAAAACCTTTTAATCTAATAAAAAAATAAATCCCAATGTGGAGAAAAGAAAAAAAATCTATGGAAGAAACATTAAAATTTCAATTGAAATGCCGCTTTTGACTGGCAGGTCAACTTGAAAAAGAAAAAAAATGACTTGTAAACACAGACAAAAGGCAAAGTATGATAAAAGAGGATCGTCTTTATTAAATAAACAGTGGAAAGGGGGTATAATGCCATAATAATTTCTAAAACAACAAAGTCTTAATAATCACATAAATACAAAATATAAAAAAAATTTCATTTCAGATCGTTCAGAGAATTTTTTTATTGACGTCCATGATAATAAAAATGGTAAAAAACGGTATATAATGAAGAATAGAATATATAAAATAAGGGACATAAATTAAAAAAAATGAAAGGGAGGCGGGGGGAGGGTAAACTACTTTAAAAAAAAGAAACTTGACTAAAAATCATCACTGTCCGCGAAAAGGCCATGTTTCAGCAGCGTTGATTCAAATTGGCCAGGGTCTTTCCTCGATGATTCTTCTTCCCTACGCTTGTCCATTTTTTTCGCAGTCAAAGCTCCGATTCCTTTCAAGTAGTCCACCAGACGTTTGTGACCAGCGGATTTCGCCAAATCCAGAGAAGTGCCTACCTTACGGGGTACATACGCATTGCAATCCACGCCAAATCGCTCAATTAATAGCGTTGCCACCTCCAGTCGCCCATTTCGTACAGCCCAATGAAGAGGAAGTTCGCCTTGATAATCCGCTTGAAGGACTGGTACTTGATACACCCGAGCTACCAATGATACCAGATCACTGTGTCCCGAAGCACATGCATAATGTAGTACTGTCGCACCTATTTTAATAATAATAAAAAAAAAAGAGGTAAAGGAGAGGTTATTTTGTCTATCATTTACAATTATCAAATTCCTTTTTTTTTTTTTTTTTTTTTTTTTTTTTTGGTGGTGGTGGTCTTACCATGTGCATCTACTTGATTATTCAATTTGCCTTGCGTTATTTCCACAATGTATTCCACCACCGCGGCATGACAATGTTCAGCAGCCACATGTAAGACGGACTTGTTCTTGCTTCCCCCGCCACGACTGGTAATGAGATCGCCACCAGCTTGCACCAATTTCTGCAATCCAGAGAGCCATCCGACTTTTGCTGCCAAATACAAAGCAGAGCATTTATCCTCTTCCACAGTACCGAGCGTCATTGCATTTGGATTGGCACCTTGTTGTAAGATCAAGTCCAAGGAGCCAGGGGCTTTGGTAACAACTAATGCATGAATCATCCCAAAACCATACTTGACAGCATTATTGTTTGGTGATTGCTTGGCAGTATTAGGAGACCCGCCTCTTCGAAGAAAGTTGCTACAATAAAAGATCAGTTAGTAATTTGTCACCTTTCCTTTTTCCAAACTTCATCATGTCCGCCTGACACGCCTATAACCGATCAACTCTTTTTTTTTTTTTTTTTTTTTTTTTTACCCCAATCTATTGCACCCATCCCCTTTTATTATGTTCCTTTTTTTAGTTCCCTTTTTTTCCCGTTTTCTCATCCCTTCCCCCTTTTTTTTTATATTTTATATCACAAAGTCCCTTCCGTTACCTGATAATTTTTTCTACTGTCACATCACTTCCTTTTGATTTGCTAATAGTGTCCCATAAGCCATCAGAGCCACCAAAAATAAGAGGATCTACCCGGCGTTGTTGAATCAAAGAAGCACCAGTATATCCATTCGTAGCAGTACTTGAGCGAACAGGTGTCATTGGGACCGATTGTATAGTTCCTCCAGTTCCAGGTCCAGTTCCAGGTCCAGTTCCAGGTCCAGTTCCAATTCCAACGCCAACGCCGGCACCAGCGTTTGTAGAGGAAGACGATGTAGATGAAGTGACAGAGTCCTTTGATGAAGAGAAAGTAGATGAAGTCGCTGATGGAGAGGAGCCCATACCAGTTGATGTTGTATTTGGTTGTAAAAGCTGCCACGATTGTTTCCTTCTAGATGATTTGTCTTTCGATGTGTTGTTGCTACCACTGCCGGTATTCAGAGAAGAGGCAAAAGATGGGTTTTCTGTGGTCGACGAGTGAGAACTATGGACAGAGACACTAGTTGTAGAATTTTGTCGAAGTCGTGATATGGATGACACAGCATCATCCAAGGAAGAGGTGTGTGACTTGTCAAAAAAATCCGCTGATCCAAGATTCCATTGTGGTGGTAAATTGGGATGAGTATTGGTGGATGTTGAGGAAGACCGTGATGGTAAAGTTGACTTTTGACGATTCAAGTTGTAATCGGTGGAGGTCATATCGTAACTTGCAAAAAGCGCCAATTCATTAGGTAGAACAGAGGGTTGAGGACTTGTTGGTGTAAGAGGATAACTTTGGATATGTGAATTACCGTTGCTTTTGTTTTGTGATAATGGATGCTGATGTTGCTGATAAGTGGTTGACGATTGTACAGCCCCTTCCCCAGATGAGCCTGATTCAATTGATATGCTGCGCGGTCGATGTTGCTGTTGTTGTTGTTGTTGTTGTTGTTTAGAATAATGTCTTTGTACTGTTGAATTGGCATACTGACTATTCATTTCCTTTGCACGTTCATACTTTTGCCGAAGGAATTGCATTTCCCGTACTGCCTTCTCGTAACGTCGCTGATAGTCGGCCGCCAAAGTCTTGTAATCGTAGTTTTCCTGTTCCAAAGCTTCAGATCTTGTTTGTAACATGGTCAATAGTCGGTCATGGTTGGAGAAGAGACGTCTGATTTCCACTTTTATAGCTTGTTTGAGTTCATCCTGTTCCACTGATTCAATCATGTCCAGAAGTATTTCTTTGACGGTGCGCGGTGTAGATTGATCGTACTCATTGTGCTTGGTTGGTTTCATACCATTTAAACTATTGAAAGACGAGGTAGGCGATAATGTAGGTGGCATAAAATAGACAGTAAAGAATAAAAGAGTTGAGAAAAAAGGAAAATGAAAAAGAGAAACAGAAGTAAAATAAGAAAACGAAAAAATAGGGGAGATTTTGGTGTTTTGAATTACCGCATTTTTTTGACCTGTTCCTGAGATTTTTTCCTTTAGACGGGGTTTTTACATTGTTTACCATAAATAGACGTGAGTCTTTTACCTCTTTGATTTGACAATTAATGAGCAGCATATAAAACAACGATAAATTGAAATAAAATTTACCTTTTTCTTTTTTTTTTAAAAAAAAAAAAGTTTTAATAAAAACCCTTCATTTTGCACTACATTTATACTGTATAAGCCTTCATCCAATGATATGCCAAATCACGTTACTATTTGTTGTGACCCCATCATTTAAACGAGTAATGATGAAAAAAGAAAGGGTTTTTATTGCTCCTTTGATTAATTATCCTCCATGAAAGCACTCCTTCTACATATCAGAAATAGAAGCATGATCCATTCTTTCCATTTAAATGAAAAACCATTAGATTGACTCCTTTTTATATATGTATTATACAACACTGTATATAAAGAAAAGGATCAATGAAGGGGTATGTATATGTGTAGGATCCAAGCAAGCACTATAGTATATGACATTCTTAAAAGCCGCTGGCGACTTTTGTTTGAAAATTTAAGGAGGGAGGCGATAACGACAGTAGTCGTCCTCCTCTTCATCAATGATGATAATGTATTTTGGTTGTTTTGATTGGAAAGACGATCGTAAATATTTATTTGTCATTCCATTAATTATTATACTACTATATCAAATATGATAATCTGTCTATTACTGTGGAATAGACGCGTTAGTATAATTTAATCACCTCCATCGGTTCGGGTTGTACCTTTCGAGTTCCGAGCAATGAAACCGCTAAAACATAGCGTAGTCCATGTGATACATACTGTACATGGCGTTTCCATTGTGGCACCTTGTGGGTATCTTTTTGTAACTTTGACTGGTTAGCAAATTCACCACTCACGGTCGGGGTTCAAATGCATTTCCCCTTCCTTTTCTCTGTCTTTTTTTTCTTCTTACTTCGTTTTCCCTGTTATTCTCATTGTTTGGATTACCCACACTTTATTGTCATATATACATATACATATACATATACATTTTCATTTTCATTTGATATTTGAAATACAATGGCAATGACCCTTCGGTGGCATTCGTGTTCTAAGGAAGACTATCCTCATCGTCGGCATAAAGTCCCTCAAGCTTGCCACAATTGCAGAACTAAAAAAATGCGCTGTGATGGAAGTAAGAAATGTAACATATCATACTTTCTATAGTATTCATTCTTCGCAAGAACTGACCTTATTTTTATCTTGTTTATAGAACTCCCGTGTGATCGGTGTGAAGGTGCCAAGATCAAATGTGGCTATTCCATCAAGAAACCAACCAACCTTGCACCGAAACGAAATCTTGGTGACCTTGGCAACAGAAATAAAACCTCTTCACGACAGTTTGTTTCAGATGACGATGATGATGATGTTACAATAAGAACGAACTATTCAAAGCAGCAACGACCCCCAACTCCTCAACAACAGCAGCGACTGAAGACATTTGATCCTCGGCAACTCAAGCACCTGTCTTTCAAGCAACACCACCATTACAACGGTATGCAGAATTCACCACCCGTTTCTTTTTTTGGAATGTCGCAGTTGCCGCCTTTATTATTTGGCTTCTTCAGTCTTACTTATCAACCTTATGGTGTATGGACCACATTTATTCATCTTTTGCGACAATACAACAATAGCAGCCTTCGATATCAGCAGCATCAAACAGCGCCACCTTCACCAACGCTATCAGCCGAACTCTCGCAGGAAATCATGTCATTGTTTGGATCACACAACTATTTATACAGCGCTTTTATGGATATGACCCAGGTTATCTCGTTTTTGAATTCGTCCTCTCACAACGCATTTGACCTTCAGAATCATGATTCATCGACAACAGTTGGTAGCGAAATTCATTGGGTTATCATCAACAGTATCTTTGCGTTGGTTTTCCAAGCAGCAAGTCAGTCCTTATCCCATCATTGTCCCGATTTGTGTCCTCTCCTGCAGAAACAATCTAGCCTATTTTATCAACGTGCTCACCACCTCTTCATCACCATCACATATCCTTGCTTTGGACATACTTTAGACTCTCCTGAGATAACGGATTTGACCAGGGCTTCCATCTTATTGACTCATTACCAATGTGTGACGATTAGTGAAGAACAGGCGTATATGACATTACAAATGGGCTTGGGTTATGCTCATCGACTTGGCCTATATGACCCGAATTCTACTTATTCGGCTTCCGGCAACAACATCAAACAAATGGACTGTCTCAAGGTATTACAGAAGGTACTTTTTGGCTGGCAGCTCTGGTTCTCTATCTACTTGAATCGAAGTCAACCCTCTTCTATGTTGATTCCTCAGGACCCATCAGCATTACTGCAAAAAAAATCTGAAGTGCGTACGGAAAACTATCTTGGGAAAAAGGGAAATCAGCGATGGACTGTGGATGTACTGGGTGTTTATATTCAATTCTTCATGAAAATTCTGAACGCCACTGATGACAATTCAATGACTTTATTGGATATTCAGGTAAAGTTTATTTTATGAAAAAAGTTTCTAGACTCTCATTTACTCACATTGGTTTTTTTTTTTTTTTTTTTTTTTTTTGTAGCACCATCTGAAACAAATGGAGTCATGGTCATCCACTTTTTACAACACGCGGCTGAATTTTACTGATATCACCACAACCAACGGGTCCCTACACACTACAGCACAATCTCCTTCGAAAGTCCGTGCCAGTCAACACCTACCAGCCTATGTCCTATCACTATATCACCAAACGCTTTCTATTCAACTGTTACAAACACAGGATCCGCTATTATTCCCTTTGCTGTCATCTTCATCTTCTTCATTACACACGGTGCCAACTATGCCGTCACCAGCCCCATCGTCGCCACGGCGGGATTCCGGAATTGGTAGTCATGACGGCCAATCAACGCTCGTATCAACTCCTGAAGGAAACAGCAATCATTCTTTGCCTAGCTCACCATCAAGTCAGTCCTATTCTATTGATTCTCATTCTACTTCAGCTGTCAACCAATCTCGCTTGCCTCAGATCAACAAAGAAGGGAACAATTCCATGGGCGATTCTGACGAGATTGTATCTTTGCATGCTCTGACACATGCTGCTTCAATTATTATGGATACTGTAGACGAAATTATGGTGGACGGCTCTCTTACTGATAATGCGTCTGTGGTTGTATGCGAAAAATCCGAATGTGTCCATTCTGTTGTGATATACCCACTTTATACAGTTACATCTCTTCTTTCCGCATTGACCTTTTCTGCACCACCATATTCCAGCGACGATGTAACACAAAAACGACTCTTACAATACAATGTTTTGGATCAGCATCTCTCTCGATTGTCAAGTTTGCTCTTCGCCACGTCATCTCGGTTGCCCATTACACAATATCTACTGCAATATATTCAAGACATGGTAACCACTTGGGATACAGCGCCTCTTGGACATCATCACGGAAGCACAGCACTGACTCAAAAGGAGCAGGAAAAACATCTAGCAAACGAGGCAACAAAGTCCTTGGGTGGTGTTGGAGGATTAGTTTCAGGGCCGCCTTATTCTGTATTACATTCGTCCCTCCCTATACGATCAGCATTATCACCAACACCGTCATCATCATCGTCTTCATCAACTTCTGTTTCAACGGTTCCATCCATATCGAACTTCCCATCTTCAGCAATACAACCGCCATCAACGTCAACATCGACATCATCAACATCCTCGTTGACTGTTAAAAGTACAACAACCATCAACAAGCTTTGGGAAACCTCATTGAAACCTGGTATCAATCAAGAAAGGCTAATGGCAATACCAACTATGGATCCTTCATCACGACTTGTAATTGATCAACAGCAGCTAGACAAACTATCACTCAGCAAAGGAATGGCATCTTCTTTTACGCCGTCATATACAACCACTCACGCGGAAACATCCACGAAGAGGGCATTGGACTCTACAGCCACGTCTCATCAGTTGAATGTTGATCATAGCTCATCTCGGATTAGTAAAAAATTCAAGTTGACAACAACTCCAGAGGTAGGGGCACTAGACGACTTATCTGGTAAAATGATCCCGAATCATCAGCTACAATACACGCAGTTGCAACCTCAACATACATCACAGCATCAGCAGCAGAATCAGGATCAAAGCCAAATACAGCAACAGTCACAGCAACACCAACAAACATACAACGACCCATTTTCTACTTCAACCGTCATGACAACGAGGTACTTGGATCAATTAAATGGACTTCCGGACCATTCTGCATTGCAGCAAATCTATTCTGCCGATTGTCTTACAGATGACAACCTGTGGATGGCTATTGTTGGAAACAGCTCATTGACAGGACCTACTCTATCAACTTCTACTGTGAATGATGTTACCACCCGACCAAGGCGAAAACTACCTATGGATGGAATGAACGATACCACTAACAACAGTATTTTGACACCCAAACTTCCTTTACCACACATCAAACATAAAAATCCAACAATAGCGAAAACGTGGCAAGCGGCTGTTGCACCTATCAATGTGGACTGGAATGTTTGCTTCAGTGCGGAGATGAATCGGACTTTACACCAAAATGGATCACAACAACAACAACAACCCGTTAGTATAGATGTGGCCACTGCTGCCGCGGCAGCCGCTGCTTCATTGGAACAAGTCGATCCATCCATTCATATGAATATGTCAACGTCAACTTCAACTAATCAAGAAAATGTATTATATCTATTATCTTCGAATATCCAACCATCGGAAGAGCAGCACCAGAACCAAAACCAAAGTCAACACCACCAACAACAACAACAGCGCCAACATCAACACCATCATCATCCGCCTGGTGACACCAACTACTTCCCTACTTCATCCACATGGGAAGGTGTTGATTCTTCCTTTTTTTAGCCGTTTGGATCACTTTGTTATCGTACATAGTTTTATTATTAGTATTAGTATCTTTTTATTCTTTTTATTCTTATTATTAGCTTACCCTTGATGTATATTCTTTATTTCTATTATATTTACCCCACTTTATTGGACTTTATTGTGTATATTATATAAGTATTATCATACTATATATATTGTACAGTGTTTTTGTTAGTATCATAAAAAAAAGCCTCCTTTATATATGAACAATAAACAAAATTTTACGATATCTCTCTGTCTTTATAATCTACGGCCTTGTGAAATTAGTATACCCCATTCAGTTTTTTACCAAATGCATTGTCAATCTTTTTTTTTTCGTTTTGACATTATGTTTGAACAGCCCATTTTTTTATTTCCTTTTTTTTTTTTTTTTTTTTTTTCTCGGGATTCATCTCGGTTTAAGCTTCATGCTTTTGACTAAAACATAGCCATGCAACAACATTCTTCCAAATAGAGCGCATAATGGTGCGTTGATATACTATCGGAGTTTCTAGCGAGGACCAATTTTTTATATAGTGTTCCTTTTTTTTTTTTTTTCTTCTTCTTCCTTATTTTTCTGATTTACCCGTCAACTTTTCATTTTTCTTATCAATAATTTTCCTCTTATGGACTCTTCATTGCACTACTATCAAGATGTGGGTGATGGCTACCAAGATCAACCTGCACAATCAAGTCGACGACTGTCCAGCAAAAAACGCCATTCCTCCGCCAAAAGAAAGCAAAGAATCCCACGACCTGATTTTTATAATGACTATGGTGACAACTTTCAACAATATGAAAAATGGCAACAGTCAAATGCACTTCCATTATCGTCGCCGTCCAGCTACATGACATTACCACCTTATGATGTCCATCCTGGTGTGCCAGGGGAGTTGGATTTGTATATGGATGGGTTGAATCTCCACTCAACTACTAGCGACAGTACACTCTACGATTATGACGGTTATCATCCCAATATTCCACCTTATTACCATGAACAACTCTCACCAAAGTCCATGATGATGGATCCAATGATGTATGGCGACTTTTATCAAGATATGATCGATGATGGTGGGGGTAAAACGCCTTTGATGCTCTCCAGACAATCGTCGTCAAGGTTATCGGAGCCAAAATACCAATACCGTCTTCCTCATTCGGGAATTCCGACGATTCCTGATGATCACCTGATGGCCTATGCTACTCCTGAAGATGACGATGGTGGACTGATGATGAATTTTCAAGACAATGGTGATATTCTTATGCCTGATGAATTTTTTGCCTCTCATCCTTACCCTCCTATTCGACCCGATCCTGTGCAACGAAGCAGCAATAGTACGAGAGGAAGACAACGACAAAAACGACCCCAACTACAACGAAGCCATTCAATTGGAACTACAGCGCATCAACACTATCCTGAGCCTTATCCACCGTCAGCCTCAGACATGTATCTTTACGATATGGATTCAGTACATCAACAACATCAACAGGAACCTCCTTATTTCCAACAATCATTCAGTGCACCGAACTCTCCAAAAAATCGACGGTTTCATGATGGTCCACCTGACGAAGAACTGCTACACCACCCTGGTTTACGTCGATCCAGTTCAATGCAGGGACATGCTATGCCACCTATGATGATGAACGGACTCCCACCACCTCCTCCTTCTTTGCAACGACGACATAGCTTATTTGAACCTGGGCAACAACATCATCATTCCTCTCCTGATTTTATGGGTCCTGGTAAGTGCTTTAGACATATAATTGACTATGAAAATTTTACTTATTTTTTTTTTTTTTGTTAGTTGCCAATTCAGCCCCTGGTACGCCTTGGATGTCGTCTATGGAGCCTCCTCCATCTTCACATATGTCACATGCCGTTCTTCCTACCTCCATGCCCTCATTGCCAAACTCTTCTTTAGCTCAGGCCCCATCATCAATGCTTGGTGGTCAGCTACCACATTCAGATCAGCATCAACAGCCCCAGCAGCAGCCTCAGCAACAGCAACAGCAACCACCTCATGCGCCTCCTCAATCACAACCTTTTAGTCCAGGACAAGGTGGGGATCTGCCACCATCATCACAACACCAAAATGGAATGAACGATGGCAGCAATGGCGGTGGTGGCTACTTTCCAGCTCAACAAATGGCGAATGGTCCAATGAATCCCGCCTTGCAACAACAACAGCCTCACCTTGGTGGTGATGACCGAAGTATGCCTCCTTTGCCAACACCGCCTTCCATGATGGGCATGCGTCCACCGATAAATCATGCTGGTGCCTCACGACCGCCTCCTCCATGGAACAACGATATGATGATATCTCAGTGGGATCCTATGATGATGATGGATGGAATGAACGGGATGAATAGAATGGATGGCGGCATGATGGGTGGTGGTGGTCCTCGTCCATTTGGTTTTGACGGTGGTGGTGTTGCTGGTCCAATGATGCCGAATCCTATGAGTGGGCCAATGGGCGGTGGTGGTGGAATGATGGGACCGATGGGACCGATGGGTGCGATGGGACCGATGGGACCAATGGGAGGTATGATGGGTGGACCGATGGGGGGTATGATGGGCGGCGGTGGACCAATGGGAATGATGATGCCACCGGGTCTACACGACGACATGACAGCCAAGCAGCCGAAAGAGGACAAAAAAACAAGCAAGGACAACAAAGGTGCGGAAGCAAAAAAAGAATCGTCGTCATCAACAGCAGCAGCAGCAGCAACAGCAGCATCCAGCAAGGAACATCAAACACCGTCAATAGCAGCGGCAGCAGCGGCTTCTGGAGCGACAACAACACCCGAGGAAGCAGCGGCAGCAGAACAGCAATTACCTCCACTCAATGCAGCAGGTGAAGGCGCTGGTTTATCGCCGGCTGATGGTGCATTAGTTCGATCAATGGATGCAGGTGGACCTGGCTTCGGTCGCAAACCTTCGATTTGGAATTTATTTGGTCTTGGTGGAGGAGGTGGTGGTGGTGGTAATCGATCTCGATCAATGATGATGAACCATCCATATGCAATTCCTGGGCGTCCGATGCTTCCTCATATGGCACCTCCTGAAATGATGATGAACGATCTTCGACACGGGGACCATCCCAAGTTGGCTGAAATGGTGGACAAATTCCGACAATTGATGTATGTATGGTGCTATGTGACCCCTATGGAGAATTATCAAACAGCATGGTGTACCTTCAAGATCCAAAATCAACGCAAACTCAATCATGCCGATCGACATGGTCAACGTGCTGTGACGCTGGACAAGGAAAAAAGCCTTCCTGGGACGGTGATTGTCAACCCCTTATCGAAAACGGCCGTGATGTACAAAAGCCTTTGGTCGACAACAAAAATGATAATTACCATTATGCGCTTACCTCAAGAAGAATATCAGCGACAACAACATGCCCTTAGTCCGGAATTGATGCGACGATGGGGATCCAAGCGCTCTCGAAACCCTTACTCTGGCTATGCTACTGGTGTCTTCAACTCAATGTTTCGCGATTACCAAAGATGATGAGAGTGGGATTCAATTGGCTGGTTTTTAGTATATGGAACTAGCTTATTTAATTTTTTGTTTGTTTGTTAGTTAGTTTGTTGTTATTGTTGATATTGTTATTGTCATCCTCTACATATTAAGTTAGCTTCCACTCCCATTTAGTTTAATTTTTGTATTCTGTGAACCATATATATTTAATGAAAAGTCCAAATTTTTTATATTCGTATGATATGACCCATTTTGAATGTGTATGCCGCATGCTGGTGTACTTCTTTTTTTTTTTTTTTTTTTTTTTTTTTTGACAGTTTTCCTGCCATTTTTCAATAAACGCTACTTTAAAAGAATTCGGTAACCGTACGGTATTGCAAATCACTGTAAAGCGTCATATCTCCATTGCATTTTATTCAGTAGTTTAATGCTTTACCAAGGAAGTACAGGTAGCTTATGGTCCATTTAACGGAATATTCTTCTGGATGCATGAAATTACAGTGATATACATGAAAACATACTGCATATTGCATTTTCCAGAGAAATACGTAAACTTACTTTTTTTTTTTTTGGATGGGACATTATGAAAATATGATATTGCATATGATTTTATTGAACAGTATTAAACATAACCTGATTCATATAATAAAGAGGGAGAGTGGGATTCTAAAGTATTGATCTAAGATAAATATCTTTCTATTCCTCCACTCATATCACCGTATCAATGTCGGCGCTCCCGTTTCTTCCGTTTCTATCACCATAAGCAACATTTAATTAGCATATACTACCACCCCCACCATTGGTACTCTATATATTTTGAAAAGCAGAGGATGCAGACAACAAAATAATCTGTTGTGATTTTTTTTTTTACACAAACACATGCCTTTTTTTCTCTATGCATAAGGACACACGCACGCACCCACACATACGAACACACGCGCACGATGTTACTCGCATATGTACCATGTCCAATCAACGAGATAATGAAAGGCATGAAAGAGATTAAAGGTAAAAAGTCAAGATATGTTTAATTCAGATATGGATACAGTAAAAATCATGACAACTAACACTAAGCTAAGCTAATGTCACTATTCTAATATGAAGGGTAATCCGTGGAGGTTGGGAGATCACGACTCAAAAATGAAAGAGTTTCCCCATGATGTTTGTTTTGCATTTTGAGAATGCCCCTAATTCAAGTTCTAATACTAATTCTAGATCATTAGTACCCCAATGAGCCTTACCATCATATCATTCAGAATTTCATGAAGGAAACAAGAAAAAAAGAGAAAGGAAGACAAAATTGAGGTAAAAGAAAAAAAAATGGAAAATCATATGCGCGGAGTTTGAATACACTATTTTACACCTACCATAGTGCGATATGGCGGAGCCGCTAATCCCATCCCATCAAAACCCACACTTCAATAAATCGATAGATTTCCAAAAGCTCCTGCAGAGCGCCAAGTCATTTATTCAATCAAAATAAAAATATAACTAACTATATCAAATATAACCAGAACTACGGATAATATAGCGAACGGGGTCGATGTAAAATACGTAGGAAATGTGTCGTAGTTATGTTCTGGTAAATGGAATAAAAAAAAAAAAGAGGGATAGATATCAAACGAGAGTGCAGTACGAAGTAAACTTGGGGCAAGTAGCTGGGCGATGTCCGATAAACCGTCTTTTTTCATTGGCCATCCAGTAAGATAGAATGACTGTGAGATGGCACATGATAAATAATATATTCCACTTCGCGCTTCAGTTCATCACAATATCTATTGAGTGGCAAATCGTTGTAATCATACCCAACTACGAAAAGAAAGAATCAGTAAAGGTGTCTTTGACAATTAAATATAAAAGGAATTAACTTACAAGGATTTTCAATTTCGTTTCCTATAGCAAGAATACCGAATAAGGTAAAAGATACTAAAGCAACAATCGGTATAACCAAAAGTCCAAGGGATTCCACCAAAGAAAACGGCAAAAAGAAGATATAAAGCATCACACCTTGTTTCCTATAAAAGAATATCCGTCATTTTAAGATGTGGGTATCATATCCTGCTCTTTCTATTCTCTATTTTTTTAATCTTTTACTATCAACTTACAAATGGATATTATAGGCCTTGGGAATTGGAGTATGCACAATGCGTTCAAAAGTCGTCAAGGTATTGCCAAGGGTATCCAAAGAGTTCGTGATAACTGACACAAAACTTGATTCAATCTTGTCCGCCGACTTGGCAGCGTTGATATAAAGGGCAATGCGGTATAAAATTTCCAAAGGTAGGGACATGTCGCCATCACCTTGATCAGGGAGGTCTTCATCGGAGGTAAAAGGGGCGCGGTCGCCATATTCAGCCGGAGGAGTCAATGAAGAAGTGTCAGAAGCATACGTAGCTGCAGAGGAGGTGGATTGCAGCAACGGCCGTGTTTCAGAAGCAGTCGAGGATGATGGTTGATGACGATGTTGTTTTTCTTCATGCAAAGCCAATTGTACCGCATGTTGTTGGATAGCTGGTGCGGTGCTGTCAGCAATGTCGGAGTCCGGAAAGAATTCTTTAATCAAGGATCGGCGCATATTATGGACATCGTTGCGTACATCTGGTTCCAAGGAGCCACTATTGTCAAGGGGTTTGACGGTATCATGGAGCGACACCACCAAGGGTAGGGTTCTGATACCATGCACCATGCTGTGAGCCTTCTTTCGTATACCTAATTTGGAGACTGGATGTGTAGATTCTTTTGTCGCCGACGCCTTTGCACCATGAGTTACACTAACAGGAGCCCAGTCTTTTGGCAAGAGTTCTTGTACTATATCCATTAGAGGAAAAGAAGATGAAGAAACGGTCAGAGGGTACGATATCTATAATGTTCTATTCAGGTTGTTGATACTTACAATCCTTGTAGTTAGTTCCGTATTCATGACGTAAATGATGTTTTGTAGCAACAAAAAACGCCAAAAGCAATTTGATACACCGCATTTTTTGAATATGATCTTGCTTCGTTTTTTCAGGCACATTGATCCAAATTTGACGCGAAAGGTTCCGGATAGTCGCTGTTACTGTTTGGATAAGACACCTTCCATTGTCGTATCGCTCATAAGCTGTGTTCACACGGAAAGCCAATAGAAGCCCCAAAGCTACGCTAACCGATCCCACTATTGTATGCCATGAAAAAAATTAGTTTGTAACACAAAAACGATAAGGAGAAGAGAATAGCAACTTACGAACAGAAAGAGGAATAGAGATGGCCAGTTCAAGCTTTTCGTAGCATACGTATATAGCGAAGGAAAACAAGGACATTCCAATAACAGGTACAAAAGTTGGGAGTAAAACTGATCCCTTCCATCTCAACACATCTGGCCACGATAATTGATTGTCGGCATAGCGGAGAAGAGAACCAAGGAACCCAGCCCTGAGAATCAAAGGTATGGCAGCTTGGTGGGAGTTTTGCAATATATATATATATATATAACATATAAAGTTAGTACTTCATACACAATTAGTAAAATTATAATTATGCTCGGGTTTTACCTTTTGACTTGTTTTTTCCTTTCATTTAAAGACACTGATTAAAGACAATAGTGACGCAAAAAAAAAGGAAGAAAAAAAAAAGAAAGGAAAGTAAGAGCTAAATTTGTACTTTACGCCAGTAATAAGTTCAAATCCCGCCAAAACCGCACCATTGTGTATGCGCGTTTGCCACAATAACCACCTTCATGCATAAAATTTTCGCCAACATACCGTCCGTCAAATCAATCATAACAAAAATGTTATTTTTATTATAAAGTTGTCACAGAGTAACGTAGACAACGCTTCTAACACCACTAGGCTACTAACTACTATTACTACTATTTAACACTAACTTTGCTGCTGTCAAGATTAGTATTAAAGGCACCAGCTTCCAAACCAGCCTCAACCCGTAAATAAAATCCGCAAGGTTTCTACTAAATAAAATGATGCCATCACCTCCCAATATATATCTACTCAGCATACTGATTTGGGAGTAAATAATTTTTTTTTGTGGATAAAAATTAAAAGACTAAAACTAAATACTACATTAAATACTACATACTAAAGAACTGAGGTACTTTCCTGTGTATCTTTTCTCTTCAAACGGGAGGTTCACCAGTAATACGTTTCCATAACCATATCATCACACAGTTTCAAAGAGAGAAATCGCATCGTAAAAGGAAGATCATTCGTGGTCTGCATTCCGATTTAAAATCCCGATATCCCTTTTTTTTTGCGTCTTTCCTTCTCATTTTTTTTAGCATCCCACCAACTCATGGCCCGTGACCTGTAAGTATATATTGATGACTAGCAAAGATTATTACAAACCGTACTCGCACACATGCACAAACATGTATAATACTCTTGGATTTTCATGTCTTTCTTTTTTTCTCTCTTTTTCTTTTTTTCCACACCAGAAAGCAAGAACAAATAGCATCCCTTTTCGCACATAACGAAGCAGTAGGTGTCGTTATCGAAGAACAACAATACGAAGTATCATGCTCATTTGGTGACAACAGTAACGACAATGGGGTATACTCTGCTATTCAAATTTTGGTTAACTTACCTGCTGCTTTTCCTGAAGAAGCTCCTGTACTAACAGTGTCTCCAACTGGGATGCGCCATCCTTGGATTGAATCTGATGTTATTGTCGCCGATGCTTTGATTTCTTGGACCTACCAAAGTAGCCTCGGTATGATTGTACACTCAGTCTGCGAAGAATTCCGGCAACATCCTCCTGACAAACGAAACAACGGACCTGAAGAAAGGTAAGCTACTTATACAATAACTTTTTTCGTTTATTTATTATCTGTTTCTATTTAGCTATGGTCATCGTCCACAGCCACCAATCCCAAGCTATTCTATATCTACATCAAGTGGCACTCGGCCAACATCATTACCAACTACACAAACAGCAAACTCTGAATATATGGCTATCATGAGCAAAAGGTACGGAGGGGGGGGGCATGAAAAAGCAACTATTAGGAAATAGGATCAGTCTTTCATGGGTACACTGCTAAACCTTTTTATCAATTGTAGTCCTGAAGAATTGGAAGAACTGCTCTCGAATGAAACTGCATTTGACATATTCTTCAACGATTTGGATCGGGTCAAGAACTTGAAAACTGTACAGGACGAACTTCAAATCGGCAATGAAAACTTGGCACGTAAGTCATGAGGAAGTGGGGGATGAGTGCAGTGATATATGAACGGAGGACTATCAATACTAATGAATATATCGATGTTTAGACAAAACTCTCAGTCAAGAAGATGCAGTGACCAAGCTTAGGGCAGAAGTTCAAGATCTGAATACCGAATACACCGCACTCAAGTCAATGTTCATGGAAAAAGAACGTCAGCAACAAGAAGCATTCAATGTAAGTAGATTACAATATACCCTTTCCTTTCCCATATACATTCATTCTTCCTTCTCACTCTACTTTTTGATGTTATAGAGATTTTCATCATCCACAGTTCTCACTCGATTGAAAGCTGGCGTCTACGAATCAGATGATCTATCGGAATCGGTGGCTCAAAGTTTTTTGGAGGGCAGTTTGGATCATGGCAGCTTCGTCAAGCAATTCAGGGAACTTCGGAAGGTGTATCATTTACGAGCCAGCAAATTGGAGAAGATTCAAAAGGATAGTTTATTCTTCCCTAGTTAGACCATTTAGTAATTAGATTGTTTTATATATATTTTATACCTTACTTTTGAAATAAAGACGACACTTATGCTGAAACATAATAACTACGATCCTGGCAAGAACAAAGACAACAGCAACATACCACTGATTTTATAGAAAAAACTGTGAAAGCTAGCGCAATGATATTTGGGAAATATGTGAACAGAAACAACTTGTCCAAGGAAACGCATCAGGAATGAATGGCAAATGAAACGATTGTATACTAAGAACAGCACCACACAACTATCAGCTCGTATTTGTGGTGTATATCAAAATGATCATCTTGGTCAGCAAGTAAATCCAATTGAGTTTTCTGGTAAATTAAACCACCGAAGACCAAGCAAGTAGGTGAAAAAAAAAAAAAAAAAAAAAAAAAAAAAAAAAAAAAAACGAACTATACGATATACGTATTTACTAACGAGTTTTTGTTTGTTGCATATATGACGACTTTTGCGACTATGCTCTAACATTTAGGTCCGGGGCATATATATCGAACCATGGTGTAGGACTTGATACCAGTAAGTAGACTTGAAATAGTAGATCATACATAACAAAGTAAAATTACCTTATTTTTTCATATCACAATCATAGGAACTTGTAGGAATACATAATTGCTGGCTGAATCATGAAACCAACGATACTACAGTAACTAGGGATAGACAAACGTGCATGAGATGGATCGGAGACTTTAGTACTTGATTAGACAAAAATGAAAGAGCTGTATGTGTCTCATGTCACTTCTTTGGAAAGGTAAAAAAAAAAAAAAAAAAAAAAAAAAAAAAAAAAAAAAAGAACGTTCTTCTGGGGTAACAAATTCAGGGGCATATTGATTCATCCCCTCACTTGTTATTGTTTCTTATTTTAGAATTTACCAAAGAACAATCGTGTGCGACAATGGTCGCCATGGATATAGTCTTAGTGCCAAATCATCGATATCAGACATCAAACAGCAATGCAACGATTCCATTAGAAACCACACTCCTGATGTGTAAGAGGGAAATTGCAGGTAAGCATATAAAGGAAACGTGTGGGCTCCAGGCATTTATAAAGCTTTTGGATTACCTAAATATTTCTGTTTCCTTTTCTTTTTATTTTGTTTTTGTTTTTCCTCTTATATTTTTGGTAGCACCATGCAATCCTATTCAGCTTCTATTCAAGAACAAACGAACGATAAGACGACAATGAACACGATGGTGCATAGATTTTCTGAAAAACTGGACCGGGAATCCAAACGTTGGAGTAATGGCTTACTCAAATTAGGTAAGATAATAACAAATTGGAATCAAAAATTGTTCACTAAAGTCACTAACCACTTTTTTTGCTACATATAATTCCATTATATTCGTAGGGATACCCAGCAACAAGGTCAAAAAGGTAAGAAATCAAGAAAATAACAATGCGCTTGATTTGGTTTTGGTTCGTGATCACAATAGGGGCTAACGGGGACGGCAGGTGGGGAATAGCGGTATTTGTCAGGGGACTTTTGAAATATACTATCATGCGGAACCACTCAAAACACTGATTTATATTTATGTCCAGGGAACATCAACTGCGACTTCTTCTTCACCTTCGATTACTTCTACAAAATCAACAGCATCTACTGAACCATCTACAACTATGCAATTCCAGACATCATATAGTCTCCCCTTTGCTCCTTCTCTCGCAAAAAAGGATTGGAATACATCCTCGGTATGATAAACAAATAGGAAAACTGTTATAACCTAAATTCATAAAACTCACATTATTATGTTTCTTTTGCTAGATTTATTCTCAACTTCAACAACAACAAGACATGAAATCGAAAATTGAAGCGCTGGAACAGAAATTGAAGCATGATCATCAAGTATTCGAAAAGCAAAGAGCCATTGTAAGTAAAACAAATCAGTAGTTTTCTTCAAAAGAAAGTAATTTGACCAATTTCCTTTTATTGAATTTAGCTACTAGAAGAAATCAAGGTGAAAGACAAGCAAAGATTGGAAAATGAACAACAATTGGAAACTCGGTGGTCGACAAAGGTAAAAGAACGAATGCTTTTTTATTACCAAATCAGGATTTCAAATTTATGATTTCAGGAACGGAAACCAACTCCCATCTTTTTTTTAAAAATTCTATAGGTGCAAAAATTACAGCAACAATTGGAAACGGAGAGAAAAAATCACGAAGAAGATATTTGCGAATGGAAATTAAGATATCAGGCGGCAATGGATACTGAACAGCAGAAACATTATCGACGACTCGCTTATTTTCATCAACGACTCAATGCGAAAAATATGGAATATGCGGAATTGGAACAATTACTGGCCCGGAGTGCACCCGGCTCACCAATACCGTCACCTATCGATTCTCAGACACTGAAACCGGCATCAAATACAACGAATAGACAGAATGACGTTTTATCACCGAATATTTTTACAACTGTGAACAGGAAAGATAATCACACAACTCAACCTCAAACTCGCCACAATTATCGATGGCGTCGATCTAGCTCTTTGGATTCAAGTACACCACTAAGAACAAACCCACCTCGTGCATCTCAGTCTATGATAGCAGATCCAGTGATTGGAACGAGTCGACAGGATTTGGAAACAACAGGACGCCCATCGAACACAAAAAAGCCCAAAACCAGCGACCTTTCATCTCTACCACTAGTGGATGATTTATACGCTAGTGAACTACAGGATATGACATTGCGACATCAAGCTTCTGTGGACAATATGGCCGCAGAATATGCGGTGGACCGGGCAGAACTTTTGGAACAGCATGAACGTGATAGGAAATTGTGGAAAGTCGAACATGATTCTGAACTGCATAATGAGCGCATGCGGCTGGTGCAAGAGCATGGACAACATTTGGACCAGGTGAACCAATCTTGGCAACAAAAATGGGATGACATGGTGGCTCAAAACAAACGTTCCCTAGCTGAACTTCAAAAACAATGGGATGAACAGTCAAAATCCGACAAACTTGCATGGGAAAATCGCAAATCCAAGGAACACGATGCTATGAAAAAGCAACTAGGCTGGGCTACATATGAATTAAATTTGGTATGCAAAAGAAGAAGGGAAAAGGACTAGCAAGATCAGAAATGACAACAGTCTTGTTTCGAAAAAAGAAAAAGAAATGCATAGCAGTGCTAATTTTATTTTATTTTATTGGTATTTACGATTGATATAGATGCTCAAGGAACATAAAGCGGCTACTATACTTGCCAAGCAACTCAATTTAGCCATCGATCCTAGTACTGATGTGGAAGATATGAAACTTACCTTGGTTGGGCTATTAGAAATAGGACTTCAAATTGCGTCAGAATTGGACTCACCTTGCAATCACTCAGAAAAGGTAACCCCTCTGCCTCCGTTGACTGGCAATTTCTGCCCACAGAACTAATCTTCATCCTTTTGTTATTTAGTCAAGCGAACCAGTATCATTTTTTGGCTTACTGAATATGTCTTTCTGAATTCTAGCTTGGTATCACTCCTCATTGTCCATTGTTATCCCTATTTATCTCTGTGTTTAGTTGTATATTTATCTTTTACTGTATTATTCATGATCTTATATAATAAATTTTATACCTCCTGATGGTTCTTAAATAAATAAAAAAAAAGTTCATTGGGTTTTTTTATTTGTTTGCTTTTTTGGAAAAAAATATGTGGGCTGCAACAACTGGATTGCGAGTGTTGGATAAATTGAAAAGCAAGTGTGATAGGGCAATGGTGCAGTTCAGCAATTTTTTTTTAAAGTTCAATTTCACCCTCTCAAACAAAATCATATAGGCACCTGGGGTAAGGTTCAGGACGCTCTCGTTTTACTCTCCCAAATTCAAAAAGTAACGGTTTATAAGAGATTTAAACACTCTAACACTTGCATAAAACAAAATATATCTATTGGGTGCCAGGGTTGTTGTAGTGGTTGAAGTGTGGGATTTTCTGTGAGGGAGTGGGAGGGACGAGAAATTCAGTGTGGGTATTGATACGTGCGCCTTTCGCACTTCGTTGGGTATCTCCTCAAATCGTTGCAGTTTTTTTTTTTTTTTTTTTTTTTTTGGAGGGGGTTATTATCATCTCTATGTCATACGTAATAAAAACAATGAAGTGATGCATACAGTATGTCTAGCCAAGCAAAGACTTTAATATTTTATAGGGAAGATTACACCGGTGACATGGCCTAGGTTCATTAATAATGATTGGTAGAACAACAATATGCCTACATTTCATATTAAATGATCCATTACAGCCACCAGTTATATTGGGCTTGAGAGGAGAGGGGGAGAGGAAAAAGGGTCAAGGTTGGCGAACTAGAAAGGACGTGCTCGATAAGGCTCTCACAAAAGTAACACAATAACGATATTTCTCACTATAACATGGTCATTGAATTGATAACTATTACAAGGGAATATTTTATTGAAATATATTGATAGGTACTAAACTAATGGCGAGAGAGTCATTGTCACAAGGGATCTAATGGAAGGATCTAATGGAGGTAATATGTAGGATTCTAACAGGAAGGCTAATGGGAGTTTAAAGGAATGGTCAGTTCTAATCTAAAGGTATGATAGGAAAAAGGTATCTAATATACTGCATAGGGCATAAAAAAGTAAAGACAGCGAGGGAAACTTGTTATTGAAGCTCAGCAACGGTGCACACTAATCAAAACGGGTGCTGGTAATAAAAAAAAGGACCTACTGTACTGTACAGTACAGTACTGTACAGTACAAGACATGAGAGGGTCTTATGAGACATTTTCATTGAAGCATGTACAAAAAAAAAAAATATCCTTTATTGAGATATTGATACAAACTACATTACACTATACGAAACTAAGCAATTGAGTACTCGAAGCCAACTAATGGTGATCCTAAATCTTGAATCCAAAATGAAAGGGTTTCCCCATGCATCTTGTAATCCCTGAGCCGAAAACCCTTCTAAACTAGTCCTGACACCAATCTAAGATTGCCATAACCTCAAAAAAGTTACAATGGTGACGAAAAAAAAGCAGAAAAAAAAAATTCAAGTGGAAAGAAAGAGAGCGAAGAAAGTCAACCCAGGGAAAAGCAAAATCCACGTGGGCGGGATTTGAATGATTTTTTTTTTTTTTTTTTGCCTTAGATGCAAGCCCTCCACTTACCCACCCAAAACTGAATAAGACATATAAAATCGAAAGATACACAAACCACGTAATTTTGTTTCTTCTCACCCTTATTATTATATTACATGGTTAAACATCTTCTTGTCAAGTAAAATAATTTTCATTGGCATTTTCCGTGATACCCAACTTTTTTTACGCCTTGCTGAACAACACCATAGAAAGTTGATTGTGGAAACGAATGCAGTGTCGCATGAGCTGTGGCGAATGGTGTGAAATAACGTTTTCATAGATTTCTTTCCAAGCAATTATGTGCGAATTCATTTTTGCGAAAAAGGAACGATTCAATTGAGGACTGTGATAAAGTGATGGGTATAATAGGATAACACTTGCATATCAGAAAATCATATTCCGTTAAATCAACCATAGAATATGCCAATTGCCGTGAAACTCGTAACCCCTGCCCCCAGTTTACAATTTGTCAGGTCAAAGTAACCCAACTCCACCCTGCGCTAATATTTTATACACACGACCTGGTCAAAGATGCTACGCACAAAGAAATAAAACAAACCATTAATGACGGTTAACCCCATTTGCGGCTACGGACGACCATGAACTATACCCACAAATGACACAGTAATCCCATCTCCATCATTTTTTAATCATTAAAAATAATATGCATAACGCCTAGTGTTCCATCCCAGCAATAAAAAGTCAATATGAATAATAAATGTATATTTTTATTAGAGGTATGCTTATTCATTAAAATAATAGTATAAAAGAGGGAAAGGGAAGAGTAGAATAAGAATAGATTGTATAATATAAAAAAACAAAACAGAAAAACAAATAGATTAAAAAAAAAGTAGATAGTAATAATAAAAAAGGGTGTGAATATGTGGTTATGAATAAATAATGTGGATGAGTGATACTAGGTGATATGGAGGAAGGGGCGTTCCTAAGCAGTAGTTTCCCGAGGATGGAAGCTCATGACACAGCCATCTTGAGGATAGATAGTAGCAAAAATACTAAATAGAATAAGAATGGGTTAGTCAATGTTTGGACTAGCTCCCATTATATACATGTGGCCTTTTTTGTTTCTTTCTTTTTTCCTTTCCTTCTTTTTTCCCTTTTCTCTAAACTTACGAAATATCATCACTCTTATCAGTACGATAATGTGTCCAGTCTAGTTGAAGAGAAGCTTGAGCCATAGTAGCCATCAAGTGCATCACAGCGTATTCCTTTCCAAGACAATGATGAGGACCATTACCAAAGACCATGAAGTTCTTGGGATGTTTTTCGGCTTGTCCAGTGGGACCCCATCGATCAGGATCAAATGAATCGGGATTAGGGTAAGCGACAGGATCATGAAGTGCAGGATAAGTCGTAGGGATCAACATAGCACCTTTGGGAACAGTATAGGAAGAAGTCAAAGGCCATTCACGGACGGTTTGATAAGGCACCATCAAGACAGGAGGACGAAGACGCAAGATTTCCTTCACAACTTGGCGTAAATACACGGATTCTTCCATCAATTCCAACGATAATTCAGTATCAAGCTTTCCATTTCGCACCTTGATTTGTTCTTGACGCACCTTTTCCAATACGTCGGGATGGTCCGCCAATAATTGGAAGGCCCAGGTCATAGCAGAGGATGTCGCATCTTGAGAAGCAAACAAAAAGGTCAAGATAGTCAATGCAATTTCACGGTCATCGAATTTGCGGGGAGCAGGCTTGCCTTGGCGTTCACATTCCAGTTCATGTTCCTTCATCGAACTAACCCAGGCGTCCATCATAGATTTCACCTGACCACCATTATCCATACGTACCCGACAGTCCTTGATTGCTTCGATAAAGTGGTGCACAATGTATTTGCGAGATTGAATAGCCTTGTATACCTTGGTGCCGGGAAGAGGGATAGGAAAGTTGACCAATTCAAGAGCAGCAGTGATGTTGAAGTATTCTTCCGAGATCGTTTCGGCTACTTGGTCCGACATATGGAAACCCAGAAAGACACGAAGAGAAGCTTCCATGTTGAGTTCGCGAAAATGCCATTGGAATTGTTGCTTTTCGCCGTTGAAGGAGAGCCATTTTGAAAAATGCTTTTGATAAACACCTTCTTGGATAGGAATGTACATACCAAGCGCCTTTCGAGTAAACAAGACATTCAATCCCCTTCGATAATCCACGTGAGATTTGCCGCTAAGGAACACCCAATTGTCGTCACAAAGAATATGTTTCATGGAATCCACCACCGCAGGTTCAGCATAAACAGGAGAATTCAAGATTTTTCGACTAAGATCACAAGTAGAAGCAATCACTACAAATCTAATCAGAAACGGACATTTAAAAAATGGTTAGCCTCGTTTTTTTTCTTTATTGTGATCGACCTCCCAACAGTCCCCTATCCTTCTAGATGATAATCTCTACTCCTTTGTTTTGATGATCATAAACAACACCATCTACACAACACAAATAAAAAATAAATTTTACAAAAATAGCCTTACCTGTCAAAAACTCCAACACATGATAATTCACCACTCTTCCATTTGTTCATATAACCTTCAAACGTAGGATATAAAGAGTCCATAAAAGCGCCAATGACTGGGATTTTGAATTGAGGGCCAGGTAAGGATTTTTTCTTTTTCAAGTAGACATATTGTTCATAAGCAAACAAGCCAACCACTGCTGAGCATACTACTGCTGTTGTCGATACGTTGGGTTTCTGGGAGAACATAGTCTTGATAAAGGCGGCAACGGTGTTTTTTGTTGACTCGATAAGGCGCGGGTCAAAGATACTAGGCAAACAAATGCCCCAATTTGATAAAGAGTAAGGTTAGTCATAATAAGTTCCGAGGAACAATTGTTCATAGTTCTTCGTTCTCGTTTATTACCTTGATGAAGCCATTATGAAATGTAATGAGATGAATCAATAAAAAAACAAGAAAAGAGAGAGGGAAGTTGATTCACAAGTATGGACGAAGAGACACGCGAAATTGAGATTGATAATGAGTGGAAGAGTACAAAAGGAAAAGCCGAACCCAAAAAACCAAGGAATTCAGGCGAAAAAAAAAATGGAGGAGGGAAGTTTTTTTCAAAACAAGAAGAAAGAGAAAAATAAGAAAAGTAAAAAAAAAAAATTCAATTTAGCCTTTATTTTTTTTTACCGACGAAAAAGATTTTGGTTCTCCTACGCCAATACTCTAAAAATTCATGTTGTGCAAAAAAAAATCAAAGTTTCGCTACGTTGAATCCTGTACCTTTTTTTTTTTTTTTTTTTTACTCATAATCATATCGTTATCGAAACGCAGACACCACTTGTAAAGTAGACTTTTTTTCGGCATTCCTTTGACCAGATAGTAATCAATATGTAAAAGTTTAATTTCTCTTTGTTGTTGGAATGGTACATCTCCGTTTTTGATCGACCCCTTTTTTGCCTTCCCTTCTCTTTGGCGCCGATTTAAAAATACGTTACCATCCATCTTTCTGATACATTAGGTGTCAGTTCAACACAATCTTTTTGGAATGGTCATCGGTACTTGAACGCTCTTTATAATATAAAGCAGAAGTATCTTTTTCTTCACTATACTCCCCTTTTCTTCATTATTAAAACATGTAACAGAAAAGAAACGGAGGACGCGGAAACCTATCAAAAGTTGCGCGCATAATGATCATCCGACAAAAATAGAAAAAATGTCATTCATTTCCGAGTTTTTCGGTTAAAAATTTACCGCATCCCATTGATTGGCTAATTGCGTTGTACCAAGGCACGTTCTTTGCTTACAACAATTCTTATTTAAGATAAGAACCATGTCATTTCACTTCAGGTACTAGAAAATCTATGATGCAAGCAATGTGCGATATTGGCTCCATTTAGTGACTTAAAAAAAGATAGACGTAGGCAGTAAATGGTTGATTTCTATACTTTCTTTGGAAGGTTGTTCCTTCGTCTCCTGGTTACTAAACAAGAATGTTTTTAAAGGAGTTGATGACAAATAAATGTTTGGGACACCGAAAATGAATGAAAGTTAGCTCCAGTAATATTTTATATGCTTCGTGTTAGCGAAGGCACCTCCATATATTGTTTTTATTGCTTTTATATCAGCATGTTGACCCTTGTGGTTTCTTGATAGTGTAGAGGGAGGGAAAATAATAATTCAGAAAGTAGGGGGGAAAGTAGTTTGTTGCGCAGCTGCCTTCACGACATAGCCTAGTATTGTTAATATCATTAGTTGAGTAGGAATAGGGCTACGGTTGATATTAAGTGAACTAGGATCCCCAGCCAATTGCCGAGGATTTAAGTGAACAGTAGTCATAGGGAGGAAACCAAAAAGTGCAAGCATAATAGGACACTCACAGAACCGATATAATTGCATTATTGCGCAATAACTGATGGGATAGTTAAATGGGAAGATATATGTTATTGAAACATGGTCAACGCCAAACTAAAGAGATTATGCTAACAATACATCTACCGCACAATACAAATATGAGGGAAACTAATGAAGATGTGAGGATGCTCGATACTAGTCTTAAAGAGATGATTATATGTTAAGAAAAAAGATCTATTTTCGAGACATTGGCCTGGGTAAAAAGGATCTCTTGTAAAAGACATGAGAGACTAATGGGACATTTTTCATTGGAGTTAATAAAATAATATATATATTTTATTCAGATATAGATACAATCTATGACACACTAACACTTAACTAAGCTAATGAAGACACTAATAAACCAACTAATGGTGGTCCAAAATCTTGAATCCAAAATGAAAGGGTTTCCCCATGCATCTTTTAATCCCTGAGATGAAGCCCTTTTTAAACTAGTCCTGGCTATTCTAAGATCACTACAACTTCAAAGAAGTTGATTGGTGTAGTATTAGGAGAAGGAAAAGGGGAAAAAAAAAAAGGAAAATAGAAAAATCATGTGTGCGGGGTTTGAGACACTGCTGACTTTGTTTGCCCAATACAATAATCATAGAAGATCCCAACAAAATGAGATTTCTTTATACGATAAAGAGTTAACAGTAAGCCCTTCTTTTTTTTAAAATCGACTATTTCATTTCGGAAAAACAAACAATCCCATCCAACATCGGTAGCATGGCGGTTTTCTTCCAATCAATACCGTTATTTGATAGCGATGACGTGGTGATGACCATATTCTTAAAAGCAACCAGCATGGTATCACACAACATCTGCGCCATAATGGCTTTGAACCCAACGTGTAGCAACTAACATAGATCAGTTTACCTCTTTCAATGTAGATAGTTTTCTCTAAAGTAAAATAGTTTATCCTCTCAGCTTATTTTACGCCGTGTTTATCTTATAATTCATTCTGTACTGTATGCCATGAGTAGTTCAAGACGTTATAGAGTAGTGCTTCTAGGTGTTGGCGCACTTTACCCTCTTCACTTATTCAGCCCAAGAACCAATTCTCACGTAACCTCCCTCCCTCATCCACTACTATAATTTTACTTTATAAGTGCACCATAGAAAAAAAAATACGTTTATGGCGGAATAAAAAGTGCTGCTGTTTCCAAATTTCTCCTCTATGTGATAAGTTGTCACGAGAAAAAAGCAAAGCAGATGAACATTCATCTTTTCTCAGTGCCAGCTTTACTGATATAATACCATAAAAAAAAACATCATACTAATCTTCAAGCAGAGTAATAACCAATCATTACTTACCTTTTATGCGTGCAGTCGAAATCACATGCAATTGAAGCACCGCCAGGGATAATTTCGATTTTTGATATTTTTGCTTTCTAAGCGGGAACCCATTCCGCCGCCTTTTATTCGCATTCTTAATTTTTTTTTTTTTTTGGACTTCTTTCTTTTGTTCTCGTCTTACCCCATTATCTTGTAATTTACCATGTACGAAACCGTCAGCAGTGGAAAACGATATACAAGTAGTCATCGCATTTATATTAGTAAGATAAGAAAAGATAATGGGAGTTGGACGTTAATTTGATATACTTGATTAAACTTTTTTTTTTTTTTTTTTTTTTTTTTTTTTTTGTAAATGCACATATATAGGAAAAGATGGAGAACTTATATCACCATTTCATGACATTCCGTTATATGCAAACGAGGAAAAAACCATTGTGAATATGGTTGTAGAAATTCCACGTTGGACGAATGCCAAATTGGAAGTAGGTATCATAAACATGGAGTCAGGTTCAAGGCTAATACCTTTACATTGCTTTATTTAGATTGCTACAGGGGAAAAGATGAATCCATTGAAGCAGGACGTCAAGAAAGGAAAACTTCGATTCGTACGCAACTGTTTTCCATACAAAGGATATATATGGAACTATGGTGCTTTGCCTCAGGTATACATGCATTTATATGAAAAAAAGGAAGGATCACTGTGTATTGTAGGTGTATATTCATCATCCTTTTGTTTTTTGTTATATAAAGACTTGGGAAGATCCGACACATGTGAATCCTGACACAAAGGCAAAAGGGGATAATGATCCGATTGATGTATGTGAAATTGGCGAACAGATTGGATACCCTGGGCAAGTAAAACAGGTCAAAGTGCTAGGTGTTATGGCATTACTGGATGAAGGTGAAACGGATTGGAAATTGATTGCTATCGATATTAAAGACCCTATGGCCAATGCTGTTAATGGTAATAAGTCTCTTCATATCTTATTCAGATCACATGACATATATTAAAGATTGAACACAATGATTTGACCTTGTATTAGATATCGATGATGTCAAGACTTACTTTCCAGAATTGATCCGTGCTACTCATCATTGGTTCAAAATTTACAAGATGCCCGATGGAAAACCTGCCAATCATTTTGCCTTTGATGGTCAGTGCAAGGACAAGGTAAAGACCAATAATTCAATATATAACTGAAAAAAAAGCTTATTTTATATTGTATATTTATTAGGCATATGCACATTCAGTCATTCAAGAAACTCATGAAGCCTGGCAACGACTAATTCAAGGAAAGATTCCATGTAAGGCTGATACCCATGATATTGACGTGTAAGTAGTTAAAATATGACAATGTATAAAAGAAGGAATTTACAAAAAGGGATAAACTGATTTTTTTTTTTTTTGTGTACTGTATAGGACTAATATCACATTGAACCAATCCCCTTACAAAGCCCAAGTACAGTTACACAACAAGTTGAATTTAAAGGTACAGTTTTATTAGTGTCAATTGCAGTATGATTTGAATTTGAAGGTGCTAATACTATATTATAATAGACTGAATACATAGATGAACCTACAAGAATAGAAGGCAAAGACGACAAATGGTATCACATCAAGGCTCAACTGTAGAAATATGTAGTGCCGCCCTCTTATTTATTATTTATTATTTTATTTTGAAACAAAACTCAGCTTAGCATTTTTTTTATTCTCCCTTTTATTATTAAAAATCGATATTCTCTTACTTGCTCTTCTCTCTTCTCCTTTCTTCTTCTCTTCCTTTCTTCTTCTCTTCTTTTCTTTTTGAAAGAATACAAAGAAGGGAAAGTAACCTTTTTTTTTTCTTTTTTTCTTTCTCTTCTTTCCCCTTTTTATTCTTATTACCATTATCAATCACTTTTGCTCTCCTCGCACAAACATCACCACCCATTCCTTTCCTTTATCATACACACATACATATGAGTCTATCTTCCCTATCCAATTTCACCGTCCTTATCAAAAAGGTAGCAGAATGAGCAATGAAAAAAAAAAAAAAAAAAAAAAAAAACTCACACAGCCGTAATAACTCTAATCCTGAATCAACCGTTTTTTGTTTCTTTTCTTTTATAGATGGCTCGGAAAAGTACACTTGGAAGGAAAATCACCACAAAAAAACAACGATCAAGAACACGTCGCTATACAACCACTGCTGCTCAAGACCAAGACTTGGCCTCTGTTAGCACTTGTTCCAGTAATGAAGAGGAAAAACTCCCTGTCAATGTGCCGGTCACAGCAACAAAACTGAACAATAATAGCAAAATTGATCACCTTGTAACAACAACCATAGTTCCACCACAGATTGTAGAGGTAAGGATTAGAGATACATATATGTTGAATGACCTCATGTTTCAAAATGTTTTATGAATATTAACATTATTATTTATTTAGGATGAAAGCAACAAATCAACGACAATAACAGCAACGTCAGACAGCAATCTCAAACTATCATCATCTATATACCACCCTGGTGACAGTGAACAGCAGCAGGAGGACGATGTTATCAGCAGCGACAGTAGCAGTAGTTGTAGTGGACAAGGAAATGTAATCATCCGTGACTTTGCATACCCCGACTCCTCGCCCTTACATCACGGTCAACTCAACAAAAAATCACTTTCAAACCACAATGAATCCAACATCTCACTCTCCTCATCACGTTTCAACGGATGTCAAGCCAAGGCACTCTATGATTTTACCCCAGAAACCGATTATGAAATTGCGATGAAAAGTGGACAAACAATCTGGATTCAGTATCGTCAATGTGCTGGTTGGTTGATTGCGGATGTGGACGATGAAACTGGTCTGGTGCCTGAATCTTATATTGAACTTATTTGAAGGTTTTTTTTTTTCTTGGTTGTTGTACGAATATGTGTGTTTTTTGTGTTCGCTTGGTGGCGATCTTTCGTTGGTTGGCTCTTTTATTACTTGATTGTGTACTGTCACTTTATCTCTATTCTTTCCTTTTTTCCCCTATGGTTTGACTACATATACATATCCTCTCCTCCTATTCATTTTGTCCTACTTTGCCTCCATTATCATTAGTCTAGTTTATCTTTCATCCGCTTTTCCTCCTCCTCTTTAGTATATCTCTATTTATTCATTTTTTAGTTACATATATTTTATCGTCACGACTAGTTTAGTTTTGTTTTAGTTTTTTTTTTAGTTTTTTTCTTTCTTTGTATGATCAATAAAAAATCGAAAAAAACACTCAAGATCATCGACTCCTTTTGTATTTTACTTTGTGTTTGTGTAGATGTGAAATGGGCTCAGATCATCATATTGTCTGGGGTGATGACTTCATTGCTGTGTTATTTGTTCATCTCCCTATCCATGGATAACATTAAACTTTGGCGGACATCATGCCGGATAGCCTTTTCGAATCAAATTAACCGACTTGTTTCTCTTCTTTAGATTGGAAAGCAGAATCATTTTTATTATTAGTGTAATATTATCAATTTTATTTGCATCGGATCCGGACATTCGCATTTGCCGAAGTGACAACAGGTTTTCAGATTCATGAGAGGGTATATTTGAAAATTCGACTTGACATGCCGCCAGAGAAACAAATGCATAATCTGGAAAAGCAGCAAAAATAAAAAGCAATGTACGAAAAATGTGTGGCGTAAAGTAAATCTAAGAAGGTACGTCAATTGATATATTAAAGTACACCTTGTATACAAGTACATGTTGATTTTGCACGGTTCATGTCACTGCTTTGGGTGATGCATCAGCACTGTTGATCTGGAGAAAATGAGAAGGGGTGATGACCGAATACAATAAGCATTTAATATCTGATAGTGATAATGAACACATGTAGGATTACCTCCTAACAAGATCAACCCCAGAATTGAATCTATGCTCATTGTCATAATGGTTGTTCAATTACGAACTCCGCTGATTCACTCGAAATTCATGTCCAAGGTGTAAAAGTAGAATAAATCATACTATAATGTGATTTCAATTCTAGACAAAAATGTTTACTTTTTTTTTGGAACAGGGAGGAGCAAAGGGAAGACTTGCGCAGTAAAACCATCCTGGTGAAAATCATGGACTCCAATGCTGTGACTTTTTTCTCCCGAAAAAAATAAATAAAACCAAGCGGAAGCGAAAAATAAAAAACAACAACCTTCCCTTTTTTCTTTTCCTGACTCCAATATATCAATATGGTAAAACTCCCATTGATTCGATAGCTGCACTTTGTCGACTTAGATCGACTTATTTTTTTATTTTTTTATTTATTTTAGTCTGGCAGGATTATTGCTCAAGTCATTGTATCAGTCGGCACTGTGGTAGGTCGAGCATTCTTTGCCGCTTACAAGCAAGCTGCTGCAAGTAAGTTGCTCGTCGAAATAGAAACCTGCACATACCATTGTTTTCTCATTCTTTTTTTTTTTTTTAAAAAATCTAGATGCTGCTGCTGGTGGCGGTGCTGCGGCTGCTGCACGGGGTGGTGGAAAGGAAGGTGTAGTGGATGCATTGACCAGAAAGACAGGTTTGTCCATGGAAGAAGCATGCCAAATCCTCAACCTACAAAGGGATGCTGATCTTGCTCAATTGACAAAGGTAACCAAAGAGAGAGGGAGTAGTTGGTAGAACAAGGTCCATCGATGGACTAATACACTATATCATTTTTTTGCTTATAGAACTACGAACATTTATTCAATACGAATGACGTAGCAAAAGGTGGTTCATTCTATATACAATCAAAGGTGGTCCGTGCCAAAGAACGGTTTGATCTTGAACATGCTGAAGAATTGAAGAAAACACAAGCCAGTCAACAACAACAATCCTCATCTCCCTCACCTGACAATCAATCTACTCCCCCACCACCACCACCATCATCATAGATCTCTATATTATTACTAGTGTCATCATCCTTGTATAGCTCTTATCCCTACTTTATTACAACAATTTATAGATTTCCCTTATCACTTTACTATTATTTGGCAATCCCAATCAAAATCAATAAAGTCATTATTATGTGTGTTTTTTTTATTATGTATTCTGTTCGAATATGATCTCGTAGTCTCTTGTGTGTGTTACCATTTGATTTTTCTTTATACAAGCTAGGCTCGCTGAATTCATCCAATCATTGTAATCTCCCCGTCCCCGCCTTTTGCTTCTGACCCACTTTTTGGAAAACTGTTTTTAAACTGGGCCAGCCAATTTTTACCTCACTGCAAAAAAAAAAAAAAAGGTTCTGACCAATAAGGCGGGATTTCGATTTTTTTTTTCCTTTCGTTCTTTGCTTTTTTTTTTTTTTTTTCTTCTCCACATTGGTATCCTCCGAAGGTCTGGTGATCAAGGAGTGGGTTTTTTATTAGATTTAGAGGGTTTTGAAAAAGGCATGACAAAGTACATGGGGAAACCCTTTCATTTTGCGTTTAGGATTTAGAACAACTCAAACTCTTTTGTGAAGAATGGTATGGTGTAATTGGTGGTCTGACTTTATTTCAAGATAACTGGTTGGCAACATGTTTTTAGTGTGGGATGGTGACAGGCTGGTGGACTTAAATGATCATTCAGCGATTTTATATTTGGATTGAGTCGCGTACTTTTGCTATGTGATACTATATCTATCTTTGCTTGACGCTAGTTTGGCCCCATATGGCTTATATTCCTTCCCATAGGAATAGCACATACACAGTAGATTAGATATAGTAGTGATAGTTTCATTAGTACCTATATGTAGGATAGCTATTTATATTCAAATAAAATGATATTGTTTTACTGCTTTTTACTTTTTGCCCCACACAAGTTTATTGATTTTTATGCGGTGCATGCACACCCTGTCACTACTTTTTTTGTTAGTCTTCGACTGGAGACGTTGAAAAAAAAAATCCTACTCTGGTTCCTGAAAAGAAAGCTGCTATGACTAGTTGGAAAACAAAGAGTGAAAAAAAAGAACTACCTAAATTGAGAGATTTGGGCACTGAAACCTGTTGATTATTGTGGTTGCGAAGAGCGCTGCCTATGATGGAAGCTGACTGAGTGATGCTAAAAAGTGTCGGCTATGGTTGATGCTGAAATGATGTTGACTGTGATGGACGCTGAAAAGTGTTGGCAGACACGAAAAAGGAAATACCCATGATTTAGAGAATGCTACGTTTAGAGAATGCTACACTCAGAGGAATACTACATGGTTTTTTTTTACCATATCTAACCATGTTGGACCCTCCATTTATTCAGAAACGCTCCACCTTTGGGATCGACATTTATTCACAATCCTCTTCCCTTGGTTAGTACTGTGTGTAGTACATAAACGTTTTCACATGACTTCCCTTTTTTGCACACACTGAAATACGAAACGCATGGCAATCATCCGTCCACCCCATTGTAGTCAATCAAACTCTACGTATGTAATATCCATTGATGGTATGTTTTTTTCATCATCCTGCACCGCCCCACCCCGTGACACACATATCAAATATCCCCACAACCATTAGAATAAAATAAGGAGCATTTTTATTGTGTTGTATATCAATAATAAAAAGAAATGGAGCGAAAATGAGATACAAATAGTAAATACAGTAACGCTAATACTATACTATCATCAACATACTATCACTAGCCTTGAATTTCAATGACAATCAGCACCATTGGAGATCAACAAGTTGGGAGTGCCACTAGGAATATTACTGAGAACACCGCGAGTGCTGAGCTTGATGATCTTATTCTTAATTTGTTTGGGGGTGACACCAGTTTCTTCTTCCAAACTAAGAAGGTAGGCAGCCAAACCGGCTACATGAGGCGATGCCATGGACGTCCCAGAAATAGTGTTCGTAGCATGTTTGTTGCTATTCCAAACAGAAAGAATGTCTTGACCGGGAGCAAACACTATTATAGATATAAAAAGATAAGACTATGGCTCTTTTGGCGAGGTGATGTAATGAGTTTCTTCACTTGCCGTCAGTGCATTCACCAAAATTAGAGAAGGCAGCCTTTTCATCAAACAAAGTAGATGCCCCAACTGTGATAGCCTTTTCGGCACGGGCGGGAGAGTAGTTACAAGCATCCTTGTTGTCATTACCTAGTCATATAATATTACAAGATTAAAAAGTCATCATCATCCCTTCCCCTCCCCCACTTTATAGCAATGCCGAACTTTTTACCTGCAGCCACAGCAAAGATAACACCACTGTCAACAGCACCATTTACTGCCATGTCCAAAGATCGGGATTTGCCACCACCTAAAGACATATTTGCAACCGAACCTTTATAGGGTTTCCCGGATTTTTGTGCTTCTTCAGCGTCCCTGGTATGAGAGGTAGCTGCCCATTCCACGCCCAACAGAACATCGGACATAGATCCTGAACCATTGCTTCGTAAGACCTTGACAGCCACTGGTTGAGCCTGTTTAGCAACCCCATAGGTTTTGCCTGCAATTGTACCAGCACACTAAACAAAACAAAACAAAAAGTTAGAATATAAAACAAATACATTTTCATGTCACATTCTGTATCCCTTGATTTGTTTGTTGTGTTATTTGTTTATTTTTTTCGCCATGTTTCATCGATGTCCTATTTTTTTTTTTCTTACGTGAGAGCCATGTCCGTTTCCATCTTCATCTGCATCACCTTGAGGAACGGTCTTGCCCCATATAGCACGACCTTCAAAATCCACATGATCCACATTGATGCCAGTATCGATAACATACACCTTGACGCCCTCCCCACCATTAGGAGAGTGTTCGTATTTGTTAAATGTACGTAAATCCAGTGGGTCATGATGGGAAATTCGTGATAAACCCCATGGGGCATTACGCTGGAGTTCATTGGCATAAACCATGGAGTCTTTTTCAACGTAAGCGACCTATAAAAAAAAAAAAAAAAAAAAAAAAAAACGCGAAATCAATATGTCTCCTGCGCCGCCTCCACTTCTTTTTCATACTTACATCCTCTGAAGAGCGAATGGCGTGCAAGGTTGCGGCATCAAATTTTCCAGAGTAGCCCTTGATCGTCGGCATATTGTAGACATGTCGCACACCATGGGAAGACATGGTAGGATGTAACCATTGTGGTGTCCAAGGAGGATTGTTTTCATTGACCAAGGTGTTCACCCAAGATGTATGCTGTTGTAGTTTAGTTGAATGACAGGTTTCCTTGAGGACAACAATGTAGGAGTCTGCCACCGTTTCGGCGTTGTCAGCTGTGTATAAAGGGGAGATCATGTCCTCGGAAGAGGCAGGAGGAGCAAGCATAGGCATAGCTGTTGTAAAACCAGTTAATAGTAAAGCACCAGTGATAATAGATAATTTCATAATTGGTTGATAATAAGAGTACAATATGTAGTAAGGCAAAAAAAAAAAAAAAAAAAAAAAAAAAAAAGGGAAAGAAATAAAAAAAAATGTATCAATTGAAAGAAATTTATGGCAGGAGGGGAAATTTTAATTTTGAAACTCAAAAACTCTCGTTCGCGTTGAATGACATTTCCTTAGTGTTTTATTTTTATTTTGTCAATATGCTGCGTCAACAACTTCAAAATATCCAACATCAATCCGCTCTTCATGTACGTTTTCCTTTTTCTTTGATGCATTCTGATAGTAATATTAAAGTACTGAAAAACAAAGGAGACGCTTTCTTTTTTTTACCTAGGTTTTGTGCAAAGCGAAGCAAAAGAAAAAGATACACCTTCCTTTCCCTGGCGTTGAAACAAGTATCTGCGAACTCAAGAAACAACGCAGACCTAGTAATAATAATCACGAGCAAGATCTAGATGACGGCATCTATCCTGGGGACACGATGGTATTGTATGGTAAAAGTGGGACGGGCAAAACCTATATCCTCTCTCGCATCTTGAATGACGCCATTGGCCAGCAGTTGAACGCTGTTTATATTGACTTGGAACATCAATATGGGTCAACCGTTGCATTGTCAGCAGTAACAGTCACAACAGCAGCAACAACAGCAGCAACAACAGCAGCAGCAATGGCGGGTAGTACGAATCAACACAAGCATGTCCACCTCTTTCGACCGTGTACTGATATGGACGTTTTGGGCTTGATATATGGTCTTGAAAAATGGTTTTATGATCATAGTGATGATATCAATGTGACATGGGTGATGATCGATGGGGAATGGATTTTGGGTGATCAGCATCATGGTCATCAAGGACAGGGGTTGAAATGGAAATTGATCGAGAAACTGAAGCAACTACAGTATCATTGGCCATTTGCTTTGATCTACACTTACCGGGGAAACGAAACGACAGATGGTGCGCAAAAGGCATTTCATGGTCGACAGGAATATCGATTTGATTGTTACAAACAAGACCAGGCGATTTGTATGAAATTGGTACCTCCTTCTTCGTCCAACCATGCTTATTCGGTAGATGATTTGAAATCCATGGTGACAATCATTGACTAGTTGGATGATCAAGGTGGAATTTATTATTATTATTTTGGGGAAGCTCTCTAAGCGTGTGTGCCACAACTGGACTGTCGGAAAGGACAAACTTGGAAAGGCGAACGTTTGAACTGTCTTTTTTGCTATGTTGGTTGTACGATGGGTGAATTTTATATAGATAGATTTAGATAGATTTTTTTTAGTGCACTAGAAAACTTTGTTTTGTCCCTCCCAAATTTGTACACATAAAAAACAACACTTGCCAAAATAAAAATAAAATTGAATTTGTTATTACTTACATTTTTTACCTTTCTCTCTTCTTCCTCTCTCCCACTTCCATCCCCTTTTTTTTTTTTACCCACTTCCCTTCATTGTTTTACATGTCTTCCTTACAACAATCATGCATTTATTATCAATAAAAAAATCAACCCTGTCTTTAAAACAATCATTTATTCGTCAAACACACCGATTTTCATCATCTCCGTCTCCGAAAAAAAATAACCAGCAGCAGTATCAGGAACCACAACAGCCATCGGCAAGAACATCCCGATCAACAAAATCACCCTTTTCTCTTCATAACCAACATTATTTTGATATTGTCGTCATTGAAACCACCTCTACTTTTACAATTCTCGACAATAAGGAGAAACAACAACAAAAAACACTAACTGTAAGTGATCAAAACAAAAACATGTGGAGATTGGCTCACAAGTGGTGTGTGTATTTTTCCTGATCATGATCATGGCCATTGCTTTTTGTGCGGTCTCGTATCACCTACTCTTTTAAACCCCCGCTATGTCTGACCCCTCTTTTTTTTTTTTTTTTTTTTTTTTTGAAAAGTTATTCAATATCATTGTTGAAGATGACAATAGGCATATATCATTGGTACGCTTTGTGACTGATGTTACTGAACTAGATCAACTCTTCAAGAAACACTTTGGTGTCATCTGTAGACTTCCTACTCTTCCTATATTAAACGATGCCGCTGGCTTGACAACGTCTTCCATCAACACCAAGGCAACATCCTCTCTTCACATTCAAACCCTCCGACGTCTTTTATCCAAATTCAAAGCCAAGAAGAAAACAAACGGTGAAAAGCTGGAATATTGGTTACGCTCATGTGCTACTCATCCTGTCCTTGGCACGTCATCTCTCTTGCGCGACTTTTTATCCCCTCAAAGAGAGGAAGACATTATCATCACGAAAGAGGCTATTCACTCACTGGTACAACAACAAGCTCTCCAATATGAAAACTCGAAAACAATGCCACCCACTGCTATATCTATTTCGACATCTCAACAACAACAACAACAGCAACAGCAGCAGCAACAGCGACCACCGTCACTGGCTCCACTACGGTCGTTGTCTACAATAGATGAATCTATTTTGTCTACACCAACTGATAGAGTCGATCAACATCATTACCAGGATCATCTCAGCTTACACTCATCATGCCTGGATTCTAGTATGATTTCTTCTCGATTAGATATTGCAAATGGATTCGACGACAGCGACAATGACGATGGCGACGAGTTGATCAGGTTGACTTCTCTCTTGCCTTTACCACCCACTGATCCCAATACTCATGTTGGATCCCCAACTGATATCAAGCCTCTTACAGCTGATGAACAACTTGCTTCCCAGTCTTTCCTAGTGTCACCCTCAAAACTTGCTAGCGATCCACCTCTTGCACAAGAAAGTTATCGGCATTCTATCAACAAACCTATATTGACAATGACAAAGGATTCTAGTACTACGGCAAAACAAAAAAAGCAACCGACTCGTATGACTCTTGATGATCTTCAATTTTTAAAAGTGCTTGGGAAAGGGTGTATGGGAAAGGTAAGATTATTAAAGAGGAAAAAAGCAGGGCTTCCAGGTAAAGTGCAAATGAAATTGTATACTTATCATAATATATTTTAGGTGATCTTGGTCCGCCATCATCAATCAGCTAGATTATATGCACTCAAAGCAATCAGCAAGGAATGGGTGATTACTCAACGTGAAATAGAACATGCAGTGATGGAACGCAATATCTTATCCAAGGTCTCAAAGGCACAACATCCGTTTTTAATCAAGTTACACCATTCTTTCCAAAACGCAAATCAATTGTTTCTGGTCATGGATTATCATGTCGGGAGCGATCTAGCCACTCAACTGCAACTACACTATTGCTTCGATGCCGACCGTTGTCGTTTTTACATTGCTGAAATTTTGCTCGGGTTACAAGAACTACATCGCCTTGGTATTCTCTATCGGTAAGCAAAAAAAAAAAAAAAAAAAAAAAAAAGAATTGAAACTTTATGCACTGTGATGATCCGCTTTATTTATTTTATCTTTTATTTTCATAGTGATTTGAAACCGGAGAACATTCTTTTGGCAGCAGATGGACACATTGTTTTAACAGACTTTGGTTTCTCTCGACTCTTTGACGAAGACGAGGAAAATCAACAAAGCTCTATGGATTCATCTCTTGACACTAGACGACTTCCATATCACACTCGAACATTTTGTGGAACCGTGGAATATATGGCGATTGAAATCTTTTTGTCTGAAGAATACACGTATGCCGTGGACTACTGGTCTCTTGGGATTATTCTCTATGAAATGCTTTTGGGCTATACACCTTTTGGTACCGACAATGATGCTGAGCTATACCGTCGTGTGATGGAAGACCCCATTGACATCCCGCAAGATATGCCTCCTGCAACGGCTGATTTGATACTTGGGCTCCTGGAACGCAATCCTGAAGATCGGTTGGGATGTGCTCAATTTTTTGATGGCCAAAGTGATGGTGATGGTGATATCGACGAGTATGACTCTGTGATGGATTACGAAGATATACTGCAACATCCTTATTTTTATCATTTGGACTGGTCGGATGTCTACAACAAACGTCTCCCTGCTCCCTTTGTGCCTCGCCTCAAGTCTGAAACGGATGTAAGTCATTTTGATCCCGATTTTGTTAAACTGTCACCTCGGCTTTCAACAACACATCACCCAGATGGCTACCACTATGATGATGATGGTTTGGATGACGATTTAGATGGTGATCCTTATGGACTCGATCCCGAGGCGGTGGACTCTAATGCATGGGCAAATCGATATAACAACAGCAACAACAACGTAAATGGTGATGATCAAGTACCTTTGGATCAAGCATTTGTAGGCTATTCTTATATCAACGAAAACACATGCGTGGATACCGATTCTTTACTGGATGAAGATTATTATCAGCAAGACCAAGAACACATCAAAGACAACAATTCCGCACCTCTGGCATCCATGATGTTGGATTCAACCAAAGAATTGGAAGGCAATGATCGCGCTTCTCATTATTATGGTACCACTTGGCCTTCTATCGGTTGTACAGCACGGGCATTATCACCATCATCATCATCATCACCTCTCTCTTCTCACCATCATCATCACGATGTTATCACACCAGGTCAATTCTTAGCATCTTCCTCAACGGCACATTCTGCCTATGCTACTTATGATAAGAACAACATTGACTGTGGGTTTGGAAATGCGTCTCTTTCTGCATCTCAGCAACTTGGATTTTCAAGGTTCCAACAACGACATGACAAGCATCAAACACGACTCTCTTCCTCTTTTACCTTGGCCTCGCTCCAAAGTGACTCGGACGATGTGGTTTGGCTCAAATAGATTCCTTCAATAACGACACACCAACACTCCTCCTATATCTTCCATGACTTCTAGTTTTATATATTTACTTGTATTATTTTTGTACCGCTACAATCACATTTGTCTTTTTTATTCCTGTTCCTATACACACACTCTCTATACTTATATTATACTGTACCTTACTCATGATCTTTTTTTGAATGAATAAAATAAAAAACCAATTAAGCATCACTTTATTATTATTATCAACTGTCTTTTTTATTTTTATGAATTGCTGGTTCGTGGGGGAGGGGGTTTCTTGCGTCCATCACAACTATTTTTTGAAAACACTCGAGAACCTTCTTTCATCCCAATATCCAGAGACATAGCACCGTAGACGGAGCACAAAGCCCGACGATGATCGATGCTCTCGTAATCTATTTTTTTTTTTTTGATACAACTACAGCAACTTTTTTTTTTCTCCTATACTGGCATTATATGGAACGAATATGTCACTAATATTGCGTAATTTTGATTGTTGCAAACAAGAACAGAAGCAGAAAAGGTGGGGATTCCTTTTTTGTAATGGACAAAATAAATCATCGCAACGAGACCCCACCGCGAGAGCGTCGCAAAGAGTTTAAATACCGCCCACATGATTTTTTTTAATTTTTTCACACTCCCTCTCTTTTTTCTTCCTTTCTTTTTTTTTTTTTTTTTTTGTCATCAAAATTATGGCCTCTACGGGGTCATGGTGGACCTATAATTGTATCAGGGCTAGTTTAGAAGGGTTTTCAGCTCAGGGATTACAAGATGCATGGGGAAATTCTTTCATTTTGGACCTAGGATCTGAAGACACCATTAACCAGCTTTTTGGAGCCTTCATTAACTTAGTTTAGTATTAGCTTGTCCATAGTTTGTATATAAATCTGAATAAAATATGTATGGTTTTACTTGCTTCAATGAAAAATGACCCATTAGTCTCTCTCATGTCTTGCGTACTGGATCCCTTTTTTTTACAATCATCACCCCCTTTAGTGTAGTGTTGACTGTATTTACGCTTCCATAAAGGACATCTCTTTAGCTTTCTCATGTCTTATACTATAGATTAGACCCGATTTACAGTCATCATCTCTTTAAATTAATGTTGGCCATTCTTCAATCTCATTAGTCTCTCCCTTAAACTTTCTCCAACAGCTTCCTGTATTAGCCCTTTGTCGCAATAAAGCGCTCATTTTTAGTTTTAGTATCTCAAGTATATTTCAATAAAACATATCGTTTTGTTAACCGTACACTAAGCCGTAGGATAGTGAGCACTGTTATTAGTGTAGCTGAGCTATAAGTACTTGCTTTTGTAATTCATCCGATATAATTACTCTACCCTCTGAAGGCACAGGGACTGACTGACTGTCTTATCCTACGTAATATCAAAAATATCCATATTCCCGTTCGCCCGGTAATATAAATGAATCTCGTTTGAGCTGTGCATTAGCCGCCGATAGAGAGTGATTTCATTACTGTCTAGCTTATCTATGACTATTTACCTTACCGTCAGTTGTCTAGTTATATGGTAAACATTCTACGACATCTAGTGTGGAACGTGGCGCCATTCCCGCTCCACAATAATTCATATTAATCAATCTCAACCGTGCAATGAGCGTACCCTCCGCTAGATTGTATATATGGTACATGTCCAGATCGTTATTTTTATTGCCTCGAGTTGCAATTTCTTTGAAATCTTGGCGAATTTCCAATAGGGTCAAAAGTTAATCTTTGCGCTATTTATTCTACGTTAAGTTACATAACAAATCTCCTCTATTTATTGTCTTTACCATTATTTACAGAAGCTTTTTTTTAATATAGTAATGAGCTATGGTCTCTTTTTCTAATTGTAGTGGGGCCGTCTCTAATAGTAGACAAGGACTATCAGACTCTATGACAAAGGGAAATGTTGGGGTCAAATATTTGAGTTTGCTCCCACCAATAGGAAACAGAGACAGCAATGACCGCTTCCTGTTTCTTATTTCTTTCCACTACTTGGCAATGAATAACGCGGAACTGACTGTTACGTTATGAATGGATGGATTAATATTTTGCCAGGAAATAGAACTTGCCAGAAATATTCCTTTCTTCAAGTGCGAACACTAATTTCCTGATACCTGGATTTCACGACATAAGGATTTGATTTTTCTGACTCACAGAATCTAGTGTGAATAGTAAATTAAGAACTTAAATGCAGGAATATGGTATATCAATCGCAGAAAATCCGTGAACTGTGCAACGTCAACTATTTAAAAAGACACATTAATATCAAAAATCTTTTAAATCTCAAAAATTCTCGGGAGATAATATTTATAATCTTTAGGAAAGATGTAGTAAACAATATCGACTATGGGGTGCAGAGCGTAGTGAAAAAACTCAGCTATGTTGGTCTCTTTTTTAACGGCACAAGCTCAAAGAAAATTTTTACCGTAAGGTTGCAGGTTGAATCTCCGGTACCTTTTCCTTCTCCCTTCCTTTTTTTTCTCACTCTTCACTTTTTTTTTTCTTCTTTTTCTCATTTTCTTTCTCTTCGTTTATATCAACTTTTCATACCAACATGGATTATATGTGGGTGTCTGATATGAATCCACGAAAATATGGCTCATATCTACCTAACTCGTCTGGTCAAGAAACTTCGTCAATGGGCAGAAGGTAAAACAAAATCATTCAATACGCAATGCTTTTTTTTTTTATACAGAAAAAATGTTAGTACGCCTTCTTCTTGTTTCACTCATCTATATTGTTTCCTTTTCTATTATTATTTTGTATTTATAGGGGAATTGAGGATACTTCGCTAAATTCAACACCTTTTGAAAACAATGTATCTCATGTTTCTGGACTACCTGGTGTACGACGACCTCGGGCTGATACCATGCCGTCTCGTACTACTGTCTTTCCTTACACGGTATCAACAACAACTGACAACTCTGGTTCTTCAGCTGCGATGGCAACTCCCAATGAATCTGATTTGTATCTCGGCGGTGGCTCCCCCGCGAATCTGGCCATCCCTGCAAATGATGTCGGGCGGCGAAGATCTGGTTCTGTGACACTCCTCTCTTCCTCTGATAGCGGCACATCTCGTCAGGTCTATGGAAATACTTTATTTACGCCAGGCTTGCCTCCTTATCATATGATGGAAGAGAATGCTACCGATACTGTGCAAAGTACTTTGGCTTCTCTCGGTTTAGACGACACTCCCGCTTCTACCAACTCAGGTCCCTATTTATCATCAACTGGTTCCATTTCACCCCAGACGTCTACGCAACAGCATCAGCAACAGCAACAACCACAACAACAGCAGCAGCAATCACAGCAACAACAACAACAACAACAACAACAACAACAACAGCGTCATAGAGCCTACACTGTAGCAACGCGCCATCCATCTGCAAAGGGCGATCGACTAGGTGATATGTTGCCGATGGGATTTAGTCCATTCTCTCCTCAAACTCGATCAAGTGTGATGCAGCGTCCTCGGGCAGTCAGTCTTGGTGTGGTAGATGATCCTCACTTTGATGATGAAGTTTCTTCCTTTTCTCCCTTTGATATGACTTCCCTACAGTCTACGGTACACACGTCTCTGGGTTCATCTTCAGCTCAACAGAAACATCATCCTCATCATCAACAGCAACAGCAGCAACAGCAACACCCACCGTCACGATTGGGTCAACAGGTGCTATCAAATACTCAGCAATCTTTACGTATGTCAAGGTCAAGTGGGAATCTGATGGATATATCGGGGGAAAGTTATTCAGTAACAAATCAATTTGATGCCACTGGGATTTACGAAAATACATCCATGGAAGATTTGGCACATCAAGTAAGTTTGAAAACATTGTTTACAGCAATAATTAAATATCTCAACTTTTTTTTAATTCTTCTATACAGGATGATGCCAATGCTATGCCATCAGTCTCATCATCAAGCTCGGCATTATTGGACTCACCTTCATCAGCTCCGGCTCAAATCCCATCACGAGCACTTTGGTTGGGCAATATCAATCCGTCTTTAAGCGTCAATGATTTATTACAACAATTCGCTTTGTATGGAAAGGTGGAAAGTGCTCGGATCCTTTCTGACAAAGAGTGTGCATTTGTCAACTTTAGCAGCGTAGAATCAGCAGTTGCGGCAAAGAACGATTTGGAATCAAGACTGGGAAGTAAACTAGGTGGCTCCTTGGTGCGTATTGGCTTTGGAAAAGCGGATGTGACTTTGGCGATGGCTCTTACCAACGAAGCTGGCCCTAATGCCCAAGGACCAACTCGTGCCCTTTGTAAGTTTGGGGACAGGGGAAGAGTATAAATATATGCAATTGATGGAAATACTTACCGGTTTTTTTTTTTATCATAGGGGTCGGGAATATACCAGCTAACATGAACATTGCAATCCTACAAGCCATTTTTCAAGCATTTGGCCCAATTGAATCTATACGCGTCCTATCTCATAAGAACTGTGGCTTTGTCAACTTTGAACACCAAGAGGATGCTGTGCGTGCTCGTAAAAATCTTCAAAACAAAGAAATTCTTGGCCCTGGTTCCGGAACTGTGCGTATTGGGTTTGCTAAAGCTCCTTCAGCTGATGATATCAACAATGCAGACCCTGGATTTGTTTCAATATCACCTCAATCACAAACGATGGCTCCAACACAATATCAAATGTACCAACAACAACATCATTCATTGCCACAACATCATCCTCATCAAAATCAAAATCAGAATTACCCTCCACAACCTCAAAATATATATCAACAGCACCAACGACCGCAACTATATATGCCACATGCTCACTCACAGAGCCAACAGGGAACATCCTTTAACTCGAATACATCGTCCCAACATGATAGTTCTGGTAATATGCCATCCACAGCACCATCCACGACCTCTACAGCAAATAATGGCAACAACAATAACAACAACCAAAGTTTGTCTACCGATACATATCAAGCGACACAGTGGGCAACGGCGATGATGATGACTACAATGATGATGAACGCGTCTGGAAAAAAACCAACTACTCAACCCAGTCTTTACTCAGCCATAGCATCAGAACGTGAATTTATCATGCAGCAACTCCGTCGATCTACTGACACCACAGATCAACAAAAACAAACTCATCACGAACGCCCACCTATCAGCTACTTTTCGGTTATTCCTCCTGTGCCTGAATTAAGCTCGGAAAGAACATTGGAACCACTGCGATTACGTGATATGCGAAAACGCTTAGAAAGCGGCCAAGCTTTACAAGATGTCGAACTGATCGCACACGAATGCATGAATGAAATTGTGGAACTATGTAGTGGTAAGCAGGGAATCAATGCATAGATGACGACATATACTGATTTTTATTATTCTTCTTCTTCCACATATCTTATAGATTATATTGGCAATACAGTAGTCCAGAAATTATTTGAACATTGTACAGAATCTACCAAACAAGCTATGTTGGAACGCATCGCGCCCTTTCTTGCTGCTATTGGTGTGCATAAGAATGGAACCTGGGCTGCTCAAAAGATCATCGACTATGCAAATACACCTGGCCAGGTAACTTTATTAAATTGTCAACCTATTTTCACCCCACTGCATCATACTCACGTATCACTTTTTCTTCTTCTGTAGATCGAAACTATTCGACAACATATTGCACCTTATGTACCGCTGCTATTGCTGGATCAATTTGGAAACTACGTGGTTCAATGCTGCTTACGCATGGGTGCCGAACACAATCAATATATCTTCGATGCCATTGTGGACAAGTGCTGGGAAATTGGACAAGGGCGTTTTGGTGCGCGAGCGGTGCGTGCGATTTTGGAAACCGATGTGGTCAGCAAAGAACAACAAATTTATTGTGCAGCAGCCATTGTGCAAAACGCTGTGCTATTGACAACGAATGCCAATGGAACGTTACTGTTAGTGTGGTTATTGGATACCTCGGAACTATCTGGTCGCTATCGTGTTTTATATCCTCGTCTCCTACCTTATCTCAGCAAACTTTGCACTCACAAACTGGGCTCCATGACTGTCTACAAGATCATCCAACAACAAGAAGAACCCGATACCAGCCGCCTTTTTTTGAATGCTTTAACGACCGACTCTCATTTATTGGATGATATTTTACGTGATCAGATCCATGGCGTGTCTTTGGTACAGAAGATTATGGCGTTACCTCATGTCAACAGCGATAAGCAACAACGTATCACATTGGTGCAACTCATTCGGGCATCGCTGGATCGACTCAATGTCCATCAAATTCAAGGATATAAAAGGCTTACGGAAGAACTGGACGTGATGCCTTCTGACGTTGATAATGAAACGAAGACCACGCAGGATGATGACACCAGCAAAATTCAACACAAAGACAGTCCAGCAACGGCAACTTCTTCTTCACTACCATCATCATCATCATCATCATCATCGGCACCATCCATATCAACATCAGCGCCATTACAACACCAACAGCAGTTTTTATCAAATTCAGCAAATGTCAACGTGGATGAAGAAGCACCAATCGACATGGTATCATGGATGAAAAACCCTCAAGCAGTGGCAATGATGGCTAATATGTATGCAGCAGCAATGACAGCAGCAGCTACTACACAACAACAACAACAACAACAACAGCAGCAGCAACATCAAGGCATACCTTTGACTAGAGTAACTGAACTACCTCAATTCAATCATATTTTGAAATCACTTTTGACATCGTCCGAGTCAGCTATGCCATCCTCCACGTCGTCCCCTTCTTTGGCTACGAGTGATTCGTCGTCAAGCACGAGTAATACATCATCATCACCAATCACCCACTCTGATGGACCTACAACGAACTGAAAATGAAATTGCATGAATTGTGGATGACATTAGTTCTCTCATATATATATATATAGCATAGATTTGGTGGTTTTGTACAGAGGATTTTTATATATATATATTTCTATTTTATTATCAGCATTCTTGTTGATGACGGATCCCCTTTTGTACATTACTTTTGATTAGTTATTTTCCTTTTGTTTTTACTTCCTCTTTTTTATTTTCTTTATATTTATTCACATCATTATTTTATCTTCATATGTATTTGGGCTTGTACATAGTGTGTGCTGATATCTGGTTTTTTATTTTTTATTTCTTATGAAAATAATAAAATTTTGAATGAAGATTTGCTTAACCTTTTTGATTCAAAATATTCGACTTTATATATATATATATATATATATATATGTATATGATGATTGGGATAGACAGGTTTATGTGATAAAAAAAAACATTTATAGTGTTTAATTATGGATATGCGGAGGTAGGGGATACGTGCGAACTGGAGAAAATGAGTGATGGGGTGGATGAATGATGGTCAAGATTGTGTGGCGGGCCTCATCATTTTTTGTGGCAGGGTCCCTCATCTGAACTAAAGGCTGGGCATTTATTACTATTTTGGGATTGCTCTTTTTATTAAAAAAAAAATGAAAAAAGAGGCGATGATATCTTGATTGCAAAAAAAAAAAAAAAAGAGAGACTTTTATTCACGTGTTAATTTCAAAAAAAAAAAAAAAAAAGTGTAGGTAGGCATAGATAAAGCATAGACGACATAAACTAGATAGATAAAAGAAAATAATGTGGCTAAAGAGAGCGGATATGGACTGTATCCAAAGGAATGGAACTATCACCAGCAAACAGCTAGACTACTAAATGGAAAGAGGTAGTCAAATTGGGATATGATAAAATGAGATATATATGGGTTTGGGGTAAGGCTATATCATTAAAAATAAAATAAAATAACTATACTAAGATATAATGTTGTTTCACAGTAGCCATCAGCCAAGATTGAGATTAAGAAGAGAGGTAGGGGGGTGGCGGAGAGAGATTACGTGTCAGTTGTTAACGTCGTGGTGTCAGTGCTGGATTTATTCAAGAACCAAGGATGTTGCATGATTTGATCCAGAGTGATACGTTCCAGAGGCGCCACTGTCAGCATTTGGTCCATAAGGTTGCAAAGATCTTGATTTACGTAATCTTGGTGAGGAATGGACGTCAGGTTGGAGAGAAGACCATAGAGCTCCATGTGATTGGCAGAAGTCACTTCGCTATGATAAGGCAGCTTTCCATAAACCATGCAATAAAGAGTCAATCCAAGAGACCATATGTCAGCAGCTGTTTCATAATGCTTGATTGTTTCCGGGTCGTGATGGTCAATCAGATGTTCCTTTTTGTTGTTACCGTTGCATTCTGGCGGAGTAAATGCTGGAGTACGTCGTCGCTGTGTAAATTGGGCACGGGTAGAGGTATTCAATCGGATAGCACTTCCAAAATCAATAAGCTTGGTTTGGTTGGTTTTTGTCAATAGGATATTGTCAGGCTTGATATCGCCATGAATAATGTCCTCTTCGTGCACTAAAGGTTATTGTAGATATGAAAAAGGAGCCAAGGTTAGGTACATAATGGCATAAGGAGTAATACATTTGTCACTAACGATATATGTGTATATCATATGTATGCACTTACAATACTGGAGAGTGCGGACCAACTGAGTAAATATAGAGCGCAAAGTAGAAGGATCAAATGAATGGTACGCATCGTCAGTGTCTTCAATTTGGTTGCCATCGTCATCTTTGCGCAAATCGACCAATACAGAACCTTCGATCCATTCAGTCACCAAATATAAATGATTGTTTTCTTCAAAGCAATCTACCCACTTGATAATGTTATCATGATGCAATGACTGTAAAAGAATTGATTCCGTGCAATGTGTTGTTGCAGACAAAGGTGGGGAATGGATACGGCGTCGTTTACACCCATCGGCTTGCTGTTGTTTAGGATTTCTAGCTTGCAACCAATCCATGCACAGCTGACGCTGTAGCTTGGTCATGCTTATTTCCTTGATTGCCTACAAAAAAAAAGAGGAAATACTATAGTGAATAAACACGAATGCATCATTTTACTGTTGTGACATACGTATCGTTTCTTGGTTTTTGTGTCAAGAGCCAAGTAAATAGTACAGGTAGAGCCTTGAGTGAGTTCGCGTAAAAGCTGGTAGTTTTTGACATGACGATGGTGTTTAGATGAGTGAGTTTTTTTTGTGCGAAATCGAGATTGATTCCAAGAAGAGGATGTGAAATCCAAGGTTGAAGGATGGAACCAGCGTGTCATTGAAGAGCTGAATATGTTATTTAAAAACAGAGAAAATGGGAAAAGCAGGGCAAAAAAAAACAACGAGAGAAAGAAAAAGAAAAAGCGTTTTATAAGGCAGAAAAAAAAATTAGAGTTGTCGGGATAAATTGGGGGAACCGGGAGCCAAGAAAATAGAAAGGCACTGACAAAGTTCAGATGCTTACCAAATTAGGCGCTTATCCGATGATTTTTTTCTCTCTTTCTTATTACGTTTTATAATATGGTATAAGACATAGAAAATGCTCATGTTCTTTTCTTCTAGGTAAACTGTAATACCGCCAACTCTTGACTGCCAAGACACAAAAATATGAGGAAACCATGGTGTTTTGTGATGATTACCATATGGTTCAAAATTTTAATATCCCTCCGCTTACCCCCATCCTGTCCATTCATCATGCAATCAGCACACGTATCCTATTCATCATTCATGATCACGATACTTAATTATTCATTCAATGTGACTGATCGGATTTTTGACAGATTTACCACTTGCATGTGAAAAAAAGGATTTTCATTTTCACATGGTATTTGTTTTGTTCGTTGATCATTGGCTGAAAATCAAGGAACAGATTGGCCTTAGCTAAAAATGTGCAATATAATGCTTTCAAACTAGGATCCGGTCCTTTATATTTATATACATATTTATAGACTAGGCTGTGGTCTTTTTTTGTTTTTTTCTTGGATCAGGAACATACTCCTTACTGCCTTTGCCTCTCCAGATTATAGTATTAATTTTTAGATCAAGACATTATATATAAGAATTGGATGGGGAGAATTGAAATTGAGACGCTGGAGAAATAGTTTTGATTAGTGTGAGACGAGGCATAATTTTGGCACAAGCGGGAAATCAAACCAAGGCCAGACTAAGGTAAACGTTGAAGCAGTAAGGAGGAAACAATGTAAAGTTGAGCAATTCATATGACGCTGTTGAGCAAGAACATTAAGTAAATCTTAATTACCACAAGTTTTGTATATTGTCAACCATCCTCGACGACATGATTCATGGTACGCTCACTTACAGCTACTAATGGATTTAGGACTCTTAGTTTGTTCACATTGATCAATGTTGTCACACATGCTATGTAATCCCCCTCCCTCTTTTTTTTTGCAATACATGGGCGTTTTTTTTTTTTTTTTTTTTTTTGTTATGTTTTTCTCTACACAAACAAGCAATTTAAAGTGTAAATATTCCACTCAACAAGACAGAATGAGCGTATGAGAAACGATGTAAAAGCAAAAAGACAAGACATGTTCATCGCATTCAGACATATATGCAAACTATGATAATCAAACAAATATGGCCCACGAATAATAATATGACACAGTGTACATGCATAACGATACCAACGGCAGAATAAAATCATACTGTTACTTAATACTTATAGCAAGACAACAGCGTTATGGAGCTTTCCTTTTTTGTTCATCGGTAAAAAATTATGTTGAGCTGACCAGAAAAGATTTCAAGTCCCGCCCGCGTAAAATTTTATTGCTCCTGTTTTCATTCCTTTTTTTAATTTTCTTTCTTTCTTCATTATTCAACGTTTTTTAGCTTATGTTGGAGTTAGATTAGTATCAGGACTAGTTTAGAAGGGTTTCCAGCTCAGGGATTACAAGAAGCATGGGGAAACCCTTTCAGTTTGGATCGAGGATCTGAAGGCACCATTTGCTGGCTTTTAGAACCACTCATTCATTAGCTTAGGTTTATTCTAATTTGACCATAGTTTGCATCTATATTCGAATAAAATATGTCTATGTTTACTTGCTTTGATAATAAATATCCTGTTAGACTTTCTTATGACTTGTGTAGTAGATCTCTTTTTTACTACCACCACTCTTTTATGTTTTAGTCAAAGATATTCCTTTTGACTTTCTCATGTCATATATAGTATTATTAGCTCCCATTTTAGATCCATCCCTTTAGATATGTGTTTGCCATTCTTCAAATCACATTTTAAACTTCCTCATGCTACTATCAACCTCTCATCTTTAGATTTAGTATCTACCAATTTTCCTCAATAAAATATGCTTCTTTATTAACCATCCTCTGACCCATCGCATAGTCAACATATCGCTATTGTAACTAATTGTTTTTTTCTCATCCACGTCCACATACACATACACACATGTACTACACATACCAAAAACAAAGAGAGACAGAGACATTATATATCTTTAAAAGGTTTTTTATTGACACAAAGGTAATAAACAGATAAGGATGTCCAAATAAAAGCAAGTGGTTTGTTTTGCCTTAAATCAAATAATTGATTGAATAAATGTTTTCTATGTCAAAAGGAGATAGTGTATTGTATAATGACAAATAGAATAATATTGGAAAAGTTTCTAGATTTGGATAGTATCTTGAAATGAAGGCCACATATGTACTTTATTTGAGAGGGTCAGGAGAGGACAATTTGATTCATATAGTGTCTTGAAATGCGGGACATATAGAGGTAAAACTTGACCGTCATCTACCACCAAGGAGATACAGTAAATCTTGACTAGCTTCCACCACTACAAAAAGAAGAGAAGATTGTTCATTATTCATTCTTGGAGGGGAGTTTTTTCTTTTTCTTTTTTCTTACCTTGCTTTTATTCAGAGTAAAAAAGGTCCAATAACAAATGGCTGACAAGAAAGCAATTGACTACACCATCAGCGTCCAATTTAGTCTTTTGGGAGAAGTCAGCACAGTCTGGTTATTTCTCGAGATAGTAAGACTGCCAAAGTTTACTGTTCTGTACTGTGCTGTACAGTACTGTACTGCACGTGCAATATGTGTTCGGTGTTTATTTCAATGTAAACGCACCGTACATAGTCCAGCGGAGTTTGACTTGTTTTTTATTTATTTATTTATTTTCTATATAGGCATCAGGATATCGTCTTAAAAAAGGCAAACTAGACGTATGAGAGATTAATGATAAGAAAGGTAAGATGTGTGTTATATAAATTGTAATAACTATACCTGTGTACATATTGTAATTGACAGTATCATTGGCACTGTCGTATTCCTGGTTCCTGCTTAGCAATATTTACATCAAAAGCATCTATGCCATCATCATTTGTATATCCGACTTATCTCTTCACTCTATTTTTTACCCCTGAATTCCCCACTTATTCTCCCACTTGTCATTCAACACATCAGATAGCACACAGCCTCAATTATCCGTAGTCTCAAAATACACCGTTATCATGCTCCCATCCACAGCCACAAATATCTTCATTTTATTATAAAAAGACTTGACATTTTATCAATTAAATAAAAAACCATATCAATTGTATCACTTATTTTTACTCTTGTCTTTTTATCTCACATCCATTTCAGGCACCTATTCCAAGGTGTGGCTATTCAGAGTAGGTGAGCCTAGAGCATATGTACTTTGTAGGGTCTGTGCGTGTAGGGAAATAATTTTGTATAGTGTTGATTGATGTTTTTTTCTTTTTTGGCATTCACCAGAAAAGGTTTCAAGTCCCGCCCACGTGAATTTAGTTTGCTCCCAATTTTTTTTTTTTTTTGCTCTCTTTCTTTCTCTCGTCTATTTTTTCTTCATCATTCAACCTCTTTGAGGTCATGGGAATCGTAGATCAGTGTCAGGACTAGTTTAGATTGGTTTTCAGCTCAAGGACTACAAGATGCATGGGGAGTCCTTTCATTTTGGATCTAGGATCTAAAACCACCATTAGTTGGCTTTTTGGAGCCTCCATTAGCTTACTTTAGTATTAGTTTGTCCATAGTTTGTATATATATCTGAATAAAATATGTCTCTTTTTATGTGCTTCAATGAAAAAGGTCCCTTTTATTTTTCTCATGTCTTGTGCAATAGATATTTCTCTTACTACCAGCAACACCTTTTGATGAGTGTTTAATGCTGCCCTCTTTCAACAACAGCTGTTCCTTTAGTCTCTTTATTAACCTGTATAGTGTATAGCTCCTATTTTACAATTGCCTTTTTAGATTAGTGCCGTCCATTCTTCCAATCTCACTTTAAATCTCCCTCATGTTTCCATCTAATAGATCCTTCCATTCCATCTCTTGTTACAATAAGCCTCTCGTTTTCAGCTTCAGTATCTATCAGTATGCTTCAATAAAATATTTCCTTTTTATTAATCATCCTCTGATCCTTTTAATAATGAACGAGGTTGCCATTGTAGGTGTTTTTATGAGCGTCTTACCAAACCCTTGTTTTTTTAGTTCGCCTACTATGGCTGTTTTTTCCTTTAAAGCCTACGGGAAACTCCTAGTCTTCGATCACTTGGTACAAAAATAGCCCTATTAATGTACAAGCAATAATATAAATGAATCCAGAGCACGCTGTTCATGTAACCGCCGATCTAGAGCATTTTGCACCACTTTCTAGCTTATCAATGACTACTTGCCCCCAGCCCCCACTCTCTGACCTTCTGACACCCAAGAGATCAAATTTTTACAAATGTGAGAATAATTTGATATTGAATGCAACGAGTCAGGTTCTTTTTACCTTCATGCTGAACTGCATCGTACTATTTATCATGTAATAATGACTGGTTAAAGACTGGATTTCATACCAAGATTTTGGACATCATATATTATATCTGGCAAATAATTTGGGTCCGCACAAGGCCACTCTTTGATCATATGTATATAAAAACTAATCTCTCGGGAAATCCGAGATCAACTCTATAACATTACATCACTAGACTTCAATTTAATATTCATTTTATTTACATTTCGCAACGTGAGAATTATCAGTTTATTTAACAGCTTGGTAAAAAGACCAGTAAGAAGGTTTAAAGAAACGGGTTGACATCGTGAGTCATGTGGTTCCTAAATGGCAAATTGTCGGATTTATCCCATCCGACGGGTAATCTTACGGAAACACACAGTAAACACTGCGTTTAATTAAAACCTGTAAATCGGTCGGATTCCCGTTTTTTTTTTTTTTAATCTTATATGTTTATTATTGTGGCTTCATTCCAGTGTCATGGCTACTGTTTTTGTCATGGTTTTGTTATATATAGTATGTGTGTGTGTTTCGCTGGTAGAAAGGAGCGTTGCTGAGCCAACAGTTTGATTTACTTCAAAAAATAATGATCAGCCAATTCCAGGTTTCAAAGGAAAAAAAGAATGTGATTTAAGCGCCGACACTAGAAAAGGAGCAACTAAACTGTTTTCAAACGAGTTGAATTCCTTTAATTAAAGACCTAGCTTTAGATATTGTATGTACTTGATCAAAATCTACAGTTGGCATAGAGAGACCTTGGGGTAAAAAAAAAAATCGATGTTTTGCCACCTTTAGGTGTATTTTGGTCTCAACTTAATATTTGGTGTGAAGGTTGGGAGGCATAAAAAGGTATTTGGGATCGCCAGCTAAACATTGTGTCAAATCAGTGCTAATGTCATGAATATATGCTAACCTTGAATATTATCAGAAGGAGTACGAGGACAATAAAGCAATGCTCATACGTGAATATTACCAAGAGGACATCTGATATGATGTTTGGAAATTAACAACCATTCATTCCACCTTATTATATCTTCAACATCATACCCAAATTTGATCAATAAACGATTATCTAGTACCTTTTTGGCGGACAATGAAAATTAAATATGCTCAGTGTCAAATAACCTGTTTTGCCACTTTGATAGTCAAAAGCAAAATGACAATTCAGGAACGAGAATTAAAAATAACAAAGAGAGTCGATAGCATAATGCTCTGCTACGAGTTGTGTGAACATCGTTGGAAACAAAATTAGTCAAGCATATTCTCAACCGGTCGCTTCTGTGGCACAAAATGTCAAAAATCATTTCATACTCCTATATTTTTTTAGCTCTCCTTCCCCATTTAAAAAGCGAATCAACCTTTCTTTCTCGTTTTTTTTTTTTTTTTTTCCTCACTTTTTATCGTTCCCTCCCCCAAATATATATATAAATATATATATGACAGCCTCACTTTCCGTCGGTATTATTGGCACAGGGTAAATATATTGAATAGTTGTCATTGTCCAACTTGACATTCACAATATATTCTGACTTTTATCGTTTCTCTTCTGTTTTGACTTTGTAGCTTTAGTGGCATATGCGCTGCCATTCAAGTACAAAAGCAACTTGGTATCAAGGCAACTGTTTTTGAAGCGTCTGATGAGGTTGGTGGTACATGGAATCATAACACTTACCCAGGTTGCGCTTGTGACATTCCCTCCCATCTATACAGTTTGTCATTTGCACCAAACCCAAGTACGTTATTCCTTTGACTTGTCCACGCATATACTGACTTCCTTGATGTTTTTTTTTATATAATCTTAGATTGGTCTCGTCGTTTCTCTCCTCAAAGTGAAATCCATCAATACCTTCGCAATGTGGCCAAAAAATACAACTTGTACGATCAAACTCTTTTCAATACAGAAGTTGTACAGGCCAACTGGTTAGAAGAACTTAAGAAATGGGAGCTCACGGTACGAGAAAAAGGATCTTTGGAAAACCGTGTATTGCTATTTGATGTGGTGTAAGTATATGAATTGCTACATACGATGAAAAAAAAAAAAAAATTGGAACCTATTCAGGGGTGGGAATAAAATATTGTTTTCTTTTTTCTTTCTAGGTTTGCTGGTCTTGGTCCACTTCGTATTCCAAAGTATCCCAAAGAATTCAAACCATTTGAAGGTACTATTATTCATACTGCTTTTTGGGATGATTCTGTTGACCTTACTGGAAAAAAGGTGGCTGTTGTTGGAAGTGGTGCTAGGTAAAAACGAAATGTCGCCAAAAAGCAAAACTAGGATGACAGGACCATTCATGAAGACCATCTCTATTTCTCTCTTTTTTTCAGTGCTGTGCAGTTGATTCCTAAGCTCCAACCTATTGTATCTCATTTGACAAGTTATCAACGCAATCCAACTTGGTGTATCGTGCGACGTCAATACAAATACTCCAGCTTTATACAATTTCTCTTCAAGTGGGTTCCCTTTTTGATGAAATTATATCGGCTCTATATCTATCTTGGTGTAAGTAACAGACATGCAAAAGAAAACGGGTTGTGTCTCTGAAAAAAGGATTTGTCTAACTGATTTCTTACTTTTTTTTGTCTTTTTTCCTGGGCGGGGGACGGTGTGATTATTGTAGCGTGAAATATTTTATGTAAACTTTAGATACTTTGATTCATACGTTGGGAAAATTGCCAGAAAATTCTCAACCAAGGAAATGGAAAAGCGACTGATCAGCAAAGGAAGACCCGATCTGATAAAGTCTTTGGTTCCTGATTATGACTTTGGCTGCCGCCGCATTACCCCCTCTGAAGTGTATTTGGAATCATTGACGGAAAATAATGTCTCCGTGGAAAGAAATGCTATCAAATCCGTTAATGGACATACAATCACAACCGCTGATGGTAATGAGTTTGAATGCGACGTTTTGATTTTGGCTACGGGTTATGATACTACTGGATTCTTGGGAAATCTTCAAGGTAAAACGAAAAAGCAAAAGAGCAAAAAATGGATTAGGAGAAAACTTACCTGAATCATCTTTTACTATTTTACAATTGTCTACTAGTCAATGGAAGAAACGGTCAGAATCTTAATCAACTCTGGGAAGACAACTATACAAAAACATACAAATCAGTGGCTATTCATGGATTCCCTAACTTTTTTATGCTTCTGGGGTAAGTACTTTAAAAAAAAAAAAAGATGCTGTTAGAATGGCTGCTTATTTATTTTATTTTATTTACCTATATTTTTATGATGGAAACAGACCAGGTACGTACATGAGAATGGAAATCAAAATATAGCCTCTCTCTCTTTCTTGCCATACTAACCATTGCCTTTTATTTTATTATAATCAGCGTCATTACTTGGCCACAATTCTGTCGTAACAATGGCGGAAATGTAAGATAGAACCTTCTATTACGGTGGTATTTTATACTAACACTTTTTATTCGTATGATCCACATAGTCAAGTCGACAATGCCATCCAGTGCATCAAGCAACTCCGTCGTGGCACCAAAGCAATTGAACCCACCAAGGAGTCACAAGAAGAATTTGTCACTAAATTAAAAACGGATCTTGGCAAGACAGTATGGGCAACGAACTGTAACTCTTGGTATAAGGATGCTCAAGGCGAAGTAGGTCTTCCTATGTTTGGTATTTCCATAATATATGTTTGCCAATAAATACTCACACTTTCTCTTTTTTTTTATATAGGTCTTTGCTTTATGGTCAAGTACAGTCACTGCATTCTATTGGCATTTATGGAGCAACAACTTCAAAAAGGACTTCATCAAGTACACTTAGTTTTAGTCTTAGTTCATTTGTTTTTTAAAATATGATAGAATTATTTTTATTATACTATAGTTGTACGAAATGATTGTCGAATGGTGTCAGGCATATTTTATCTTTCAAATAAAGCATCCAAAAATTGATACAATACATGACCTTTTTTAGAAAAAAAAAACAAGGGATAAGGTATGGGGACATTTATAGAATGGAAAAGAATAAAGACGTTTTTTCTGTTTGGTGTGATAGTAGATGAAGTCAAAAGATTTTTATTTTACAAATAAAGTATACAAAAAAAAAAAAAAAAAAAAAAAGAAATGATGTGATACTTTTTCTATACAAGTGGATGGAATGGGAATGGAAACGGAGGACATAGTATTCAGTGTGTGCCTGATTGTGCGGTAATAAGTAATAATACTAGAAAATGCATATGGGGGGATACTATAAGTAATAATATAAACTAGGAGGGTGATGGCTAATAGCTATATATACTAGCTATTGCTACCGCTGGGAATGGGGGTCGTCAGCATAATTTCTACGGCACGATTGAGATTGTTCTGGGCAGCCGACAGGGCATTGGAAATGGAATCCCTTGAATGGTTGGGAAACATGGACACCAAGACAGCCATGTGTTCCTGAGAGGGTGGTTGAATTTCATCGCTTGTCAACGGCGCGCGTCCAGTAAGTGCATCTAGATATTCACGCATGGATGTCGCAGCCGATGCTGTAGTGGTGCCGCTCGTCGGTGTCACATATGTTGGTCTATCGTTGGAATTATTTGTTGACAATGAGCTTGTAGATTCTCCATCGTATTCATCATGACTTGTCGTTGCTGCCGAGGGATTTTCGGTTGATTGTCTCCGTCGTTGCTGGCTGTTATTGTTGTTATTGTCGTTGTCATTGTTCACAGTGTTCAATCCTATTCCAGTTGTAGATGCCACAAGTCCTTCCATGCCAAACGATGGGATAGGTCGTTGAGTTGGTAACGCATTATTTGATCGAGGTAGAGGTGGTGACGCTATAATCGGTTGTATGTAGTGTATGCTGAACGACTGTATTTGAGCAGGAAATCGCCACTGTTTGATGTTGGCAATATCAGATCGATAAAACGCACCAGCAAGCAATCCGCACATACAAGGAACAATGGTATAGATGCCTTGAGATATGAATATCTAATGTATGCCAAAAAAAAAAAAAAAAAAGAGTCGTTAGGGTTTTAATTTACATGCTTGATGATAGGGATAATGGTCTTACCTGAAAGCTGAGCATATAGAGGAAAGATTTGTTGTTCAGAGTGATGTTGAAAAGCTGGAATCGATAGAGGCTGGGTACCATCCGATGATATTGATATAGCATGGCAAAAAGGAGAGCGTAACTAGAAGACAAAAAGATAATTAGAATGATTGAACCCGCTATTTTTGTTTGAATTTTTGGTCATTGTAAAACGTACGGTCCACCAGGGACGTATCTAAACCCCAGCTTGATACCCGTCACCAAAGCACCTATTTCTAGTAAGGTCGCGAAACTGATGGTCACAAACACAAACGCCTATTTCAATAGAAATAAAAAGGGGTGATTTGAGTGTACAATAGACAGAGCAAAAATAAGTGTCAAGTGATAGGCTTACCGCATATTTTGAGCTACCAAATTGACGTTCAATTGTCCGCATTGAATATATGAGCATTGTGCCGAAGAAAACGTCACCAGAGTTCGCAAAGGCGAATTGACAAGTGAATAGTCGCCAGAACTATTTGTTCAGATAGACACAAAAAGTTTTCAGTATTTTTGTTCATCAAATCCGTTTCATAACTATTTTCTACCTGATGGTGAACTGTAATGTGTGGGACAAGTTGCAAGTGATAGTAGGGTTTCAGTTTCAAGATGGCACCTAAAATTGACAAGGCACCGATCGACACAACAATAAGTTTGGTAACAGGCGCATTATAGAAGCCTATGAATACAGAATGAATAAAAGGAAGGAAGATGGGTTTGTCTGCGAATTTATTTTGGCAGCATTCTGGTATTTTTCGATTGAATTACCTGTAGGACCAGTAAACGACATTGTCAGTCTTTGTAGTGTATAGAAACTATGCGACAAAAAGAAAAAGCGAAAAGGAAAGAAAATCGTTAATAAAAAAAAAACAGCGAAGATTTCTGTGCCAACATCGAAAAATAGCGGAGGTTTAAAGTATAATGACTACAAATAGTCAAAATAATTAAAATGTTAGACTAAGAGACAGTAGAGAAATATGATATAAACAGTGATGGGACAGAAGTAAAAAGTAAATTGAGGGTGACGATGATAGACTAGACGACGAAGCAGAGACCATATAGCATTACATGGCAAATCATACATAAAAAAAACAAGCATACCGTAAAAATAAGCATTGTACATGTCAATACATATATGTCTTGAAGAACAACCACCTTCGATACATGCAAGCACCCAGAGTTCTACCATTACGCAGAATTGAAACTGCGTAGGTCAAATCCATGATTTGGCCAGTCAAGAAAGGGACATTATTTCCAACAATCTTGTATCTTTTCAAAAAGGCAACAATGTCCTAGGAGTAGTCATGCGAGATGTGGTAGAGGGAGACAATGCATTTTTCTTGAAGCATTCACAAATGCTTCACAGCAGGAACTCACAATAACGACATCAACGAGAAATCGGAATTGTATCATTATTGTGGATAATATTGCTTTTTTGATAAGAGTAGTCATACTATATACGGGCAAGGTAACAGCCCCCTGGAACCTTTTTCTGGCGAAGATTGGGTATTTTTTACCAAAATGAAAATTAAAGCAACCGGAAATGTCCAGAAGTACAATTTACAGCTTATTAACTTTGAATTGAGACGAAGGTAAAATAAATTAAGACGGTAGTATAATAAAATTGGGATGGGCAAGAAATAATTCATAACAGGCGTCTCAAAATTATGTAAATGTCGTCTTAATTTTCAGTTTCCATCGACCATAAACGAATTGCACCTCGTCTCAATTGAAACTTTAAAACACTTCAATGCAAGGCGACAGAAATCATTTCAAATTCCGCGCGCGTTATTTTTATTTTCGTCGTTTTTTCGCTCTCTTCCTTTTCTTCTTCACAATTGTGGCTCTCACTTGGGTTATGTTGAACTTGGAATAGTGTAAGGACTGGTTTAGAAGGGTTTTCAGCTCAGGGATTACAAGATGCATTGGGAAACCCTTTCATTTTGGATCCAGGATCTGAAGGCATCATTGGTTGGCTTTTTGGAGTCTTCCATTACTTTAGTTTAGTATTAGTTTGTCCATATTTTGTATCTATATCTGAATAAAATATGTCTCTTTTTATTTGATTCAATGGAGTATGTACCATTAGCCTCACTCATGTCTTGTGCAGTAGATCCCTTTTTTACTACCATCTATACCTTTGATTAGCGTTCAATGTTGTTGTGCTTTAATAAAACATATCCCTTTAGACTTTCTCATGTCTTGTATGCCCCGTAAGGTGTATTATATTCGTTTTTACTGTTGTATCTAAAGTAGTGTAGACCATTCTTCAGATCCCCCAATGCTCTCCTTTATAATTCCTCCAATAGATTCCTGATATTGCGTTTTTGATGTGCGTTGCTGTCGTGGGTTACGCCTGTAGGATATTTTGTTAAGCAAAATGGGAATTGTTAGTATTTATTTATTGCCCAAAATACATTGCCGATTCTTTAGGATTATTATATATGCCTTCTAGACCCTAGTGAACCACAATTAATTGCTTGTAAGGTCCTTGAAAGGTTGAATTTTTTTTTTGTTTATGTCTAGCTCTCTACCACTTCACGTACTAGCCTGGCACTCTGAAACGCTCTCTTGATTTTATTCTATCTTTTATATTATTAGCTCAATGAGCTTTCTCTCACATATCTGAATGGGAGATCTGCCCAAACTTGCATCAAACTTCATCCGCTCCCCCCCCCCAACCAGCACACAAAACGGATGAAACCTAGGTAGTCCAAAAAAGTTGTTATTCCAAGTACGATATTTACGGCCAACAATCAATGTTTTCTAGAAAAGTATTGTTATTTGGTGTATCTTAATGTAGGTTCCTACTGTAATGTGATAGCCTCAAGAAAGAGAGGTAAACAGACATTAGTTCCCCCTTCCAACGAGAAATTTACGAGCAAATAAAAAGAATAGTCAGTTGTTAGATTTATATGTACAAAGATGGAAAAATAAAAAACTGGATATAGTTTAGACAATCCCCGCTGTACTCTATTAATAAAAAAATTCTCGCTTTGTTTCCTAAATTGGGCTATTTTGATTTTCTCTGTCTGAATAGGATAGAGAGTTTTGGTTACTTGGGCTGTATTGATTTATTTTTCTGATAGTATAATATGATAACCTCGACGACACTACAAATCAGCATCTCATTATGGCATATTGCATCATATTTTCGACGACGTTTGCTTAAAATCCAATCCCTGACTGATGAATCGGGATTTCAAATAACTCGTCAGACTCACTCCTCCCTCTCAATCGAAAAAATATGGGGTAGATCAAGGAAGATACAAGGGACTTTATTCAACCAATGATGTAATGAATAATAAGGTTTTCATCAGTTCACGATAGCATATATGTTCCAGCTTATCGTATATCTTTATTGACATAAAATCAAGATACGAAAAATGGGTAAATCATACTTTATACTCATTAATGAGGGAGGACCGAGCACATCACAGAATCGCAGTTAATATTTTTTTACAATGTAGCTGAACTGAAATATAGTCAGAATGCAAGGTTTTGCTGTACCTGAAGTTAGTACAGATAATGGCCAATGGTAAACCTTTATCAGTTCCCATCTTGCTGCTGTGAAAATAAAAATGTGTGTGAATTATTTTTCTTACTTTTTTCTCTTCTTTTTTTTTTATCACACTTTTTATCTATTATTACTGTATTTACTATTTTTACTCTCCCCACTCCTACTTTTTCCTATCAATTATTTTTGAAAAGGACTGTGATCAAGATTGGCAATGGCTACTCAACCAATCTCAAATTGTCTTCTTCAACCAAGACCAGAAACACGCTTATTTCAACCCCTTGCTGAAGATATCTTAAGCGATGAAGAACTACTGGATCTCTTCCGTATCATCAAGCAAATTATACGTGGACGACCTGATGCCGAACGGATTGCCAAGGTGGTCTTTTGCATATTTTATTCGTTGGGTGATCATGTGAAGTGCTATCGACCAGTCCACGACGACACCATTCTCTTCCGTGACGATCTTAATCCCGGGACACCACTTAGCGCTGTTCGTGTATCCCACAATCCAAGTTGCTGTGGTACTTTACCAACGCTTCCTCCATCTCAATATCAACACCAAGAACAATCTCAAGATACAGCAATCTCAGCAACAGATGAGAGCGATCAAATATATACTTTGGGACAACACTGGAAGGATTTAGGTAGTTAAAGTTAATCTCCCCATCCCCAATCTTCAACCAAAAATGAAATATCTGAATTAACGCTTCACCTCTCCGCCCTTTTTTTTTTTTTTTTTTTTTTTGTAGCACAACAATCAGGAACTGCATTGAATTCTATTGCAACAAACAATGACTCTTCGGCACAGATTTCTGCGGACTTACATCATCATCAGTCAATCGCCGATATGCAAAATTCGATCAGCACATCATCATCATCAGCATCATCAACAACAGCATCAACAGCGGCAACTCAGTCTACCATGAATAATGCCTCCCTGACGCCATATTTATCTTCTGCAACAACCCCGATGTCATCATCATCAGCAATCATGCTACTGGACCACACACTGTCAAATGCTACCACTTCCAACACGTCCTCAAGTTCTGATCACAGCACATCTATTCGACCTTACAACGACTTCCGACCCATCTTCTCAATGAATTCACCGTCCCAATCCTTTTCGGTTCCGCTTCGATTTGGTGAACGACGTGACGCTTTACCTCCTGATTATACCCAACAACTTGCGCAAAACGATAATTATTCCTCCACCATGGCGCCTCTACCTCAACTGGATACATACTGCTCGACGTCGCCACTATCAACAACTGCATCTACGCTTTCTGAGGCACCAGAATATCAACAACTCAACTCAATGCTTCATGGCCATATGACCAATACGAGGATTCAAGTAGACCCATCCACAGACAGATTGATGGAACCAAGGCAGCGTGGCTTCTATTACCAATACGGCAGGATTGATCGTGAACCCCCACTCCTGCGACGATTTGCTGAACAAGGCGTTTTGACTCAAGCTTCTCTGTTACGGAAACGGAAACGCCAATGTTCAGATACAGAAAATCCATATGTCTTGTCTACTCTACCTGCACCTGTAAAGAGACCAAAAGTTCCACACCGCAATGGTGAATTTGATCAGCGCCGTAAGTTATAGTTGTTTCGTTTTGTTTTTTTGTTTTTTTTGGTTCTTCCAAACAGGTGAATGATTTTTTTTAACTAACTCTATTTATATTTATATATAATATGCCTATAGGGAACGATATCCTTCATCGCCTGCGAAGTATTACGTTGGCTGACCTAGAGCTGAAATCGTTACGACTGGCACCTGATACCACATTGTCTATTGAACATGCCGACTTACCATCCACACTTCAAATATCATCCATGTCACCTGAAGATGCAGCCGAACTACTGGAACCAGCACTCAGAATTCTGACCTTCCATTCAAATATGAAACCCCACTTGGACAATGGCATGAATCAAAATGGCATTTATTACAATGGTGATTACTATCGGCTCTATCTGGCATTTGTACAATTCCAAAAGGTGTTTGCTACTTTATTCCCTCAAGATGTAGTCAAGGTGCGGACTCTTAGTAGCAGGACAAGAAATGGTGGCGATGACAATTATAATACCAATGATGATGATGACGACGATGAATATGATCCGTTAGCCATCCCACTCCCTCCATCTTACCATGCCCCCCATGTCTCTGCAATGTCTGAACGCGATAGGGATCGGGACCGAAATATGAACATGAAGGCCTATAGGGGCTGGATCGAACCTTTACTCACGGAAACCAACTGGGCTGCTTTTCGACGAAACATTGTGGTGGGTGAACGTATGGTGTTATTGACCAAAGTGGTAGGCCAAGGAGTGTTACTCATGACCAAGGAACTCAGTGGCTCCAAACTCCATTTGACATTTACAAACAGCGAATGGGATGAATTCATCGGTGGATTGCATGTAGGAAAATGGGATGATACTGTCAGCTGGGACGACGGCAACGACGACGACAAGAACAACAAAAAAGTCTTTTGGGGGGATGATCAATCAAGGCTGGTGGACGAATTGAAAAACAAATTTTTGTCCGATTTTTGGTTTAGCGAAGTTGGCACTCCTGTACCTCCACATTTACGGAAACATGCACAAGAACAACGAAATCAAGAGCGGGAAGAAGCCATCCAACGACAGCAACAAGAACATCGCGTTTTGACAAATGGATCAACTACGATACCCAGTAGTAATGGCGATGACGACCGTGCTACACATCCATCACCATCGCCGTCTTCCCCCTTCTCATCGACAACGGATAGCGGTCCTACAACATCAACATCAATGACAGCCAATGATTCCGCTACTGCTGGCCAGATAGCTCTGTCTTCGACTCTTTTACTGGGCTCTACGGAAAACCCTTGACCCGGATCCTTTGATCTCTTAGTATAGATATATGTAGTTTAGCTATTGTTATGATATTATGTATTTGTTATTCTCGTTTATATGAATAAAAAAAAAAAAGTTTAAATGTATACTTTTATTTATGCTTGATGATTTTTCAATAACGAACGTTCAATTGTCAGTACTATATGGAACTATGATAGGATAGGGTGCAGTTTAGCAAGAACGTAAAGCAAACCTTTGTTGTCGCAAATTTTTTATATTCTATTTCAAAACTTTTTACACTTTCCAAAAAAAAAAAAAAAAAAAAAAAAAAAAAAAAAAAAGACGGAGACATGAAGACAAAAGCGGTAGATGGATAAAAATGGTAGTAGTTTTTTTATTATCATACAAACGTAATTACAAAGGAGATCAAATCGAAGTGAAGAGAGATGTGCTGTGAGAGTGCCGAACAAGGCAAAATACTAAAAAACTAAACTAAACTAATACTATAAAAAAAAAACTATAAAAAACCAGATGCTATTGATGGATGCTAACAGGAGTAATAATAATAATAAAATCATGTACAATGTAAAAAAAAGGAGAAGTTCATTTGTAATAAAAACTAGATACTAAAATAAGAATAGATGGAAGAAGGGGTGATGATGTGAAGTGTAATGATCATTCATCCAATTGAGATTCACCCAAGGTATCGATTTGCTTCGCTTCAGAGGGGGTGGGGTTATTGCTGTCGTGGCTCGGAGTTGTCGACTTGGGTGTATCCTTACTTGCCATTCGCCTTGATAGATATTCTTGTAAAGACACTTTGACCTTGGTTGGTTTGGCTTGATCTAATTCCTTGCCATCATCAGTTGTACCATTCTGGGTTGATTCATCTGGTAGTTGTTGTTGCAGTTGCGGTTGCGGTTGCGATACTTCTTCTTCGTTGGAGGAGGATGGCTTTGTTGGTGAAGACGTTGTCTTTTCAATTGTTGAACTTTCTTCCAATGGGGGCGTTTTTCGATGAAGGGTTGCATCTTGTGTCATAGCAGCTACTGGCTCATCAACACCAGTAGTAGGTTGCTGTGTTGATATTGCCGCTGTGTCGTGTTGATCAATAGATGGGTGTTGTGATGGGTGTTGTGATGGTTGTTGTGATGGTTGTTGTGATGGTTGTTGTGATGGTTGTTGTGATGGCTGTTCCCGAGTACGTAAGGTCCAGTCCCGATCATCTTCATCAAGAGGTATAGTGGATGCTGAGCTTGCATCACTTAATTCACCGTCATCTAAATCCATATCCATAGTATCTTCAGTAGAACTTGTTACACCCGTTTTGTTTGTTGCAGGTTCCACACCACTGTCGCCGTGAGTCGATGTTTGATTGTCGTCTACATCCATTTCAGTACCAAGAGCATCAGCATTAGGCGATTTCTGCTTGACCACGTCTGAAGTATCTATATATATATATATATTTTTTTGATGAAGTAAAAAAAAAAAGTGAGGGACTAGAAATGATGGATGGTTGAATATATATTTTTTCTTACCTGGACCAGTCCTTTCAATCACGTTTTCAACTTTCACATTGTGTTGCAAAAAGTGTCGCATCCAAACTTTTTTACAGGGAAGTGCTGCTGGTTTGTTGACTGCTATTGGTGTTGTCATTGTCGATGATGTCGTATGTGGATCTTGTTTTGCCATTTTCACGATACGCCGTCCTTTCCTCTTCTTGTCAGTAGTGTCGCCATTCGCATCCGAATCAGTACCAGATAAACTTGATGTTGAAGACAGAGAGGACATGTAAGGTTGTTGACCACCATTATCGACAGAACTGGTCTTGTTTTCATCAGCCACCACCGGAGTCATTTTTGAGAGAGAAGGAATTTCATTGTCACCAATATCAATATCACCATCAATATCCAATTCATCATCTACATCAGAGTTTGTTTCCTTTTTCACTTGATCCAAGACATGGGTATGATTCGCAGGACTTGGTGCTGTTGCCGTTCCAGGAGACATGGAAATCACATCAATATCCACGTTTTCTTCCACTGAACCTGCCGCCGGGGAATGACCTGTCACCATTTTCTCATTGTCCGATTTTGATCCAATGGTAGTAGATGCAGTAGTACTTGGTGCCACAATAATTTGTCTTGAGTGTTGAAGAGAAGCTGTATGGCTGGTTTTGACAATCGCTGATGATTTTGTCGTTGTTGGCATTGTAGATTCGACCCGTCCATTCAATAGCACAGGAGATACGGATAGCATGTCGCATTCTTGTCGAAGTCGTTCAATAAGGCATACATCATGTTCACTACAGGCACAATCTCCAAATTCAGCATCAAAACGTTCTAGCATTTGTTGGATAGCACGTCGTGTATGGCGATCCGTTTCTTCATCACCACCGGTATCATCATGTAATATATTGCTGCCACGGCCACTAGCACCGCCACCGCCATCGCTGCCAATAGAATCTACATCACCCGATATTGCTGTATCTTCCGCCATTTGATCAGACTTCACATGAGCTAGAGTTCTGTTTTGATGATGCTCATGTTCGGAGGAGGATGACCGGTACCATTCAACGTTTTTCCGCCAAGAGATATGACCCTTTTGCCAGTTCCAACCCAGAGTGATTTCTTCGCCTTGTTCAATAGGTGCACGAGTGAAAATACCCAGTCGAATCAAAGAATCTTGCTTTTGCCAATCATCATCTTCACCATCGTCACTGTCGTCACCATCAAGTCGATCATTCGTATTGGTATGCGTTGTCAAATGGTGGCGTTTCTTTTGTTGCGAAAATATCATTGTTCGTAATTCAGCATTCGGATGACAAGAACGGCGGAAGTGTCGAGTATCATTTCCCAATCGGCGACCATCAATACAAAGATCAATTGTAGGATAAAACAAGACATGAGCGCAAGACGTACCAAGTAGTGAATAATCATTAGCAGCATCAAATTTGAATTCAGATTTCAACACCATTTCACCATGAGCTTCCAACAAAAAGGTGTTTGCATGTAATGGGGTATCGGCAAAAGCAGCTTTTCGTAATTTGTATGAGGATCGCTGATGATGATGATGTTGATGATGTTGCTGTTTTGGAAGGGACCGGATAGCAATATTGGTAGAGGAAGATTGTTGTAAGGATATTGTATCCATCACAGTGAATGGACCATAATGAGGCTTGTTGTTGCTGTGATGTTGCGTTGTTGTTGCTGAACCAGATGCCGTCGCACGCCAAGGTTGTGATTTCCATTTTGATGATTGTTTCCACCGATTTCTTGTTTCTTCAATGACTTCATAAACAAACTTGCTTTTGACAGTGTTGATATTGGTTGGTTGATACTTGTCTTTCTTCCTCGTGGTGTGGAGTTTTGTCGTCGCTTTCGTCATCAAGTCTTGTTCAGAATCCACCATCATCATCATGTTGCGCTGCAATGACCGTTTGGGAACAGAGATGCGTTTGGACAATTTCGGTTTCTTGACTGTTGCTGTTGTTTTGCCGGTACTGTTGGGGTTGGTTGAGCTATCTCGGCCACTGCTGCTAGCTGATGAATAGTCGTCCAAGGACAACAAATCCCTTGATCGTTTGCTGTGTGGATTGGGCTTGTTGGAAAAGGATCGAGTGTTACCATTTGGTTTGAGTTTTTCTTCCTTCCGTTTTGTTGACGATGATGGTTTGTTGCTGTTCTCCAGTTCCATATCAGCTGAACCACTATTGACAAGTTTTGACGCAGATCGTTGAGCATCTTTTCCACTGCTGCTGAGAGTATGAGCTGAAGTCGATGCTGTAGCCGAGGGGATAAGCTTCACACAGTTATCACACAAATAACGATCAGGAATATTGTTTTGATTGATGTTCATACAATACGCATGTTGCCAAGTAAGACACCGATCACACTGAATGGTGAAACCATCATCTTCAGTCGATTCGCAAATACATTGAATCAGGCCAGTATCGATAGGAATTTCAGAAACATTCACCTCTTCACCAACTGGAAGTGAGGGATGAAAAGTGAGTGGATAGTCGAGTTTCGACATGCCTATGGCACGTTGTAGTGGTAAATAATGAAGAAAGAGAGTGTAAAAATAAAAAAAGAAGATAAAAAGAGGTGATCAAATAATATCAATATAGTATGGGTTATTGATAATAGAAATAAAAAAGACAAGGAAGGAAGGGAAAGGGAAAAGGGAATATTTGCGAAAGAGAGAAAGAGAGAGGGCGAAAAAAAAAAAAAAAAAAAAAAAAAAAAAAAAAAAAGGTTTGCGTCATAAAACCATTTGAGTGAGAGAGGTGGGCCGGGCAAATGGCGGTGCTGAAAATTAAGACATTCCGGGGTTTTCGATTTTTCGAACGATGATTGGCTCATAGTCATAAAAAACGGAAAGGAAAGGAGGAAAATGCTCCATGAGGTAATAATAAATTGAGAAAACGAGACCCAAAAATATTAGGCAAACCGAGTTGGAGTAGAAAGACTGAAATCAGCTATTCTGATTGGGTGAAACCATCACGTGTGGGTTGTACATAGCGCATGCTTCTAAATTTCTTGTCAAAAAAAAAAAAAAAAAAAAAAAGCTGAGATTTTATTTGATTTTTTTTTTTCCTGTTTCCTTTTTCTTTTGTTTCTTTTTACAATTGAGTAACTTCATCTTTCGTTTTGTTATTATTACTACTATATAACAATATTACGAATGCCTGCACCTTCTGATACTGAACAACACAACGACATTATGCCTTCTTCTGAACATCATGGAGCACCTGCTGGAAGAAAATGTAACAAAGATTTGTGGAGATGGAGAGAGTATGTCAAGACCATGATACTGACTTTTTTATTTTATAGACGTTTTGGGCGTTTGTGCTATGGATAGAAAGCTCGATCGAAACCTATGCGTCATATTTTGAATCGACTGTTGGCTTACGGTGATTTTGATATTGTGATTTTTGGTGACAAGACTATCATAGACGAAGGTAAGGCAAGGAAGAAAAAGTATGATCAAAATGACATGCATGTAATATATGATTTTGAATGATTTGCTATAATTTTGTATGTATTTTTTAGATATCGAAAATTGGCCTGGGTGTGATTTTTTGATCTGCTTCTTTTCCGACGGGTTTCCTCTTGAAAAGGCGGTGGAATACGTCAAGTTACGAAAACCATTCGTTGTGAATGATGTGTCTATGCAAACCCTGCTTTGGGATCGTCGTGTAGTGCTTGCTGTCTTGGATGCAATTGGCGTACCTACTCCTCCTCGTTTAGTGGTGTCCCGCGATGGTGGCGCTAAAGTGGGATCTGATGCTGCCAAAGCCTTCAAAGAATGCAATGGGATGGATTTGGATAGAATTCTTACGAAATACGCCAATGACACACCGCATGTTGAAATTACTAGAAATGGTATTATTACAAGTGGAAAATCCTTGGACAAGCCTTTTATCGAAAAACCAGTGGATGGAGAAAATCACAACATCAACATTTATTATCCCGAAGTATTTGGTGGTGGCGGTCGTCGATTGTTCAGAAAGGTATAAGAATTATCTAAATGAAAGGTTTAACAGAATGATCTTCTGTTACTAAATTCTTTTGTTTATTTGTTATGTAGATCGGAAACAAATCCAGCGAATTTGACCCTGAATTGGAATTTGCGTCTGAAGAAGGATCTCATGTTTACGAAAGTCTTATGATTACTGAAAACTGCGAAGATATCAAACTGTACACTGTTGGTCCAACATTTATTCATGCCGAAACTAGAAAGTAAGTTTGCTTGGTTTTTTTTTTTTTCTTTTTTTTTTTTTTTTTTCCTTGATCCGGAATAGACTACGGAGTAACAGAGACTGACTATCTGACTTTATATGTATATGTACTAGATCGCCTACTGTTGATGGTCATGTCAAAAGAAATACTGATGGCAAGGAAATCCGTTATTGCACAGAATTGACTCAAGAAGAAAAAGAAATTGCTCGCAAGGTATCCAAAGCATTTGGTCAAAACGTGTGCGGTCTTGATTTATTACGGGTGCAAGGCAAATCGTATGTGATTGACGTCAACGGTTGGAGCTTTGTCAAGGGAAATGACCACTACTATGATCAATGCGCCAAAATCCTCGCCGACAAATTCCATCGATCCATTCAAGAACGCCCATCTTCTTTGGCCGATATTCCATCCAAGATCTCACCTGAAAACTCGTGGCGTCTCAAAGGATTTGTTGCTGTGTTCCGTCACGGTGATCGTACCCCCAAGGATAAATTCAAGATTTCTGTCAAATCACCATTCTTTGCTGATCTCTTACAAGGAAGCCGACAAGAGGTGGTATTTCGCCAAAAACATCAATTGGAAAAAGTGATTGAAGCCGTGGACAAGTGCCTCTCCGATGATTCTGAAGACAATGAAAAGATGCTGGCTTTGAAAGAAATTTTGGAAAAGAAGTGCAATCTTCCGGGGACAAAGGTACAACTCAAGCCGAAATTTGATTCTGACTCGGGTGTCTTGGAAAAACTGCAACTCAATGTCAAGTGGGGCGGTGAAGTAAGTGAAATAATAATAGTAGCAATAATGAACAAAACCTACCTTATAGTTGTTTATATCTTTTTTTTTTGTTTTTTTTTATGATGGGGACGAACTCTAGTTTACGCATGCTGGCTTATACCAATCTAGAGATCTGGGCGAAAATTTACGGAAGGATATGAATATTCTCAATCGTGCGGTGATGGATGATATCAAGATTTATAGTAGTTCAGAACGACGGGTGCGAGCAACTGGTAAGAAAACGGTACAATATATGGTTTATCTATATGATACTTATTCTTAATTTTTTTTTATCTGGGCGGGTTTTGTAGCTGATATCTTTGCAAGATGGTTTTTGGGACAACCTGAATCGATTGATGGCGTGATCTCCGAAAGTAAATACTTACTGGATGACAGCAATGCAGCAAAGGAACAGGCGGATGCAGTCAAACATCAACTCAAGGAATTGTTACGTCCTGGAAATGATCTTCCGAATTGATGCTTGCGCAAATGAACTGGCCCGAAGGTCTTCCTCAACCTCATGTGATTCTTCAAGAAATCTCAACGATCATGTCCCGGTTACAAACATTGATGCATCTGAACTGGTCAAGCAAGGTAGTGGATCAACTTCAACGTCGCTGGTGCTGTTTTGAATCCCCTGCACTATTCAAAGAACGATGGGAAAAGATGTTCCGCAACTTTTGCCAAAATGGAAATGGGGATGAAAGTGATGGATCAGCGCAGCAACTTTACTCTGAAAAATATGCCGACCCTTCATGGATTCCTGAACTGTATGATTCTTTGAAATACGACGCTTTACACAATCGCCCCTTTTTGAATGCTATTTTTACCGACCCTGATTTGACATCTGCCACGCCATCACCTGATCTTTCTATGCTCTCACAATCACCTCCATCAGGCACTACTTCATCATCACCTTTGGCATCATCACCTTTATCTCAACATCATCTCGCCATGACAAACCGACGACTCTCAATTGCTACGGAACCTACCATGCGTAGTTGCAATAGAGATCTTCGAAAATTATATAAATACGTTAAAATCATGTTTGATTTTATTGCTCCCCAAGAATTTGGTATCTCGGATATGGAAAAGAAGAATATTGGCATGCTGATTAGTCTTCCTCTACTCAAAAGCATTCTCAAGGACTTGGACGACATGACTAGCTCGGAAACACCAAAAACTAGACTATATTTCACAAAGGGTAAAAATTGAAAATCTGAAGAAAAGGGGGCATAGGTACAGGTATTGCTGATGTCAATGATAATTTCAGGTGCACTAATTTCTCTTGATTGATATAGAATCTCACGTACATGCATTGTTGAATCTGGTTTATCACTCTGGTGTCCCCACAAAAATACCAAGAAATATGTTGCCCGAATTAGATTGTAAGTTTATAAGCATATTCTTGATCATAAAAGAAAAGGCACTGATCCATTCATTACTTTTAATTAGTCTTGACACAAATAACATTTGAATTATATGAACGCAAGAGCCCTGATACTGACAATGATGCTGAATATTCGCTCCGTATTGCTTTCTCTCCTGGAGCTCATTATGACAGCGTACTTGATTTGCATATGTAAGTACACTTTTCCAGACATTACCTGGTTGATTTTAATTCACACATCGTATTATTTTATCAGGGATGCTGAACACTGTCTCAAGGTCGCTCCACGAAAGTAAGTTGGTACACGAGAAGCGGAGGAAGCTAGAACTTTTTAATCATTGATGGCCGCTAATACATTTATTTTTATTTTGTAGGAATTTGATCCCACATCTTTCTTTAGAAGAAGTACTGTATTATCACAAAGGCTACTTGAACGTCCCCAATCTCAAGGCGATCCAACAAACCATCGAAGAACGACAACTCTATTATGCACAAGAAGACAATGAATGAATCTGGTTATCATTACCTATCCCCTTCCCTTTCTAGTTATAGTCGACTCTTGATTTTATTTATAGTATTATTTTTAGTATCGTTATTATCATCCCCTATTGTTGATATTCCTCATCCCACTGTATTTTATCAATAAAAGTAAAAGCATATCTTCATCCCTACTTGTTTTGTAATTCTTCTTTAATGACATCTTTTGATCAAAAAATAATAAAAAACATCGTCGTCAAACATGATATTTATTTTGTCTTCTCCGTCATCATCACATAACAATTCCCGATAACATTTAAAATTGCATCATCACTATCATTCACATACAAAACAATCATTTTCACTAAGATCCCATCATCACTATCATCCTATTCGTATCAATTCCATTGATATAACCAGAACCCCACAAGAATACAAATAAAGTCAAAAGCAAGATTTTTTATTTATTTAAATCAGGTTGAAATATCTATATAACACAGAAGACAACAAAACTAAAAGACTGAATTGACACCAAATTGCATGATACAGACATTTCAAATTCGCTCCCAAATAAATAACAGAAGCAAGAGCGTTTATCGGTTGGCTAAAAAAAAAAAAAAAAAAAAAAAAAAAAAAAAAAAAAAAGGATATTAGTCAACTGAGTCTCCATCCATTGTCCCTATCATTCCTTAGTACTTACATTTGGCGACACGTTCGAGTTCGTCCTTCTTCTTGATGGCGTAAGAGTTGGAGGAGCCCTTGGCGGCGTTGATCAATTCATCAGCGAGACATTCAGCAATGGTCTTGACGTTACGGAAAGCAGCTTCACGAGTACCAGTGGTGATGAGAGCGATGGATTGGTTGACACGGCGGAGAGGGGACACATCGACGGCCTGACGACGTACAGTACCTTGAGAACCAATACGGGTGGAGTCTTCACGGGGACCAGTGTTGATGATGGCATCCACCAAGATTTGCACAGGGTTTTGGTCGGTCAACAAGTTGATGATTTCAAAAGCGTGTTGGACAATACGAGCAGCCAATAACTTCTTACCGTTGTTGCGGCCGTGCATCATGAGGGAGTTGGTCAAACGTTCAACGATAGGGCACTATTAAAAAAAAAAAGTCAATTTTCCTGTAGTCATACACGCACACACACACACACACATATACATATGTGTGTGTGTAAAACTTACTTGAGCCTTACGGAAACGCTTGGCAGCGAAACGACCAGCAGTGTGGGGCAAGTAAACATGTTGACGGACAGAGATGTAATCTTGGAGGGAGATATCCTTGACTTCAACATCTTCGTAAGACCACTTGTTGAAAAGCTTGCGAGTTCCGTCAGCGCTGGCCAAAACGTCAGCGGGCAAATTCAAAGAAACCATGCTACAAAGAAAAAGACGAGAGAATTAGTAAATTGCTAATCAATCTACCTTCATCCATGCAAGCCATCCACCATCCAACATGTCCTATGCACATTCGGTCATCATCCCGTTGCTGTCGTTGTTGCTGTAGTAATTTTTCGTATAATGGCTGTATTCGTGGTGAATGAATCGCTTTATTTGTTGATTGATAAAATAGATGGATGGATGGATGGATGCATATATGGGATGATTCACATTAATCAGTTCTATTTTTTTACCTGTAAAGAGAGGAGGAAAGTGACAAACTAGTTCGGAGGTTGGTTCCTCAATTTCAAAGAAAAAAAATGGCCGGAGCCAGATTTCCGGCGGTGTTTTAATATCATTCTTGGAATGGCATATAAAAAAAAAAAAGGATAGAGATCATATCACGTATGCATCACGTATGTAGTAACGATAATTAACATATTAAGTATTGATTAGTATTATTTTGTGCTTTTTTTTTTTGGTCATTATAAAAAAAACATCTCACAAAAAAAAAAAAAAATTAAAAAAAAAACAAAGCGAAAAAGGAGTCAAGAAAGTGTTGATCATCCAGTGATCAGTTTTCATTGAAAGAATAGAAAAAAGGCATAAAGCGGAATTTAAATCATCACCATAAAAAAATCTCGGTATGCCCTGTTTCTTCTCCTTCTTCCTTCTTCTTTTTGCTTTGCTCTCAACTTTTCTGAACGTATATCTCAATGTTTCGCAAGGATAAAAACAAAGTTTTACACCCCATTTCGCCAGCTGCATCTGACTCGGATCCCAATTGTACGGAGATCTTGGAAGATAGTTCAAAAAGCATCTTACTTGGAATCATCAGCCAACTACGAAAAGAAATGGATCTTCATCGTGTCACACTACCTACTTTCGTATTGGAACCAAGAAGTATGCTGGAAAGGATCACTGACTTTATGAGTCATCCTGAACTTCTTTTAAAGTAAGTAAAATAAGTTGTGCTTATCAGAGAAACGGTTACTCACCCGATTCTTCTTTTTTTTTCATTTTAGTGCCAGCACAAAATCTGATTCTTTGGACCGTTTTATTGGCGTGGTCCATTACTTTTTATCTGGGTGGCATATTAAACCCAAGGTAATACATGGAAAACTGAATACAAAATAACTGCACATGAAATCAAATTTACCACGAGGAAATGAAAGCTAACAAATTTATTCTATATCTATGTATATAAGGGTGTCAAGAAACCATACAATCCGGTGCTAGGTGAAGTCTTCAAATGTCGTTGGAAATATGAAAACAATACCAATGGTTATTATATTGCTGAACAAGTTTCCCACCATCCTCCAAAAAGTGCCTATTACTTTGCCAATCCTGAAAGCGGTATTTACATTCAAGGCGAAATCTGCCCAAAGGCCAAATTTCTCGGAAATAGCGCGGCAAGCATCATGGAAGGCGATTCTCATATTATATTTACTCACCATTGTAATGAACGCTATGATATTACGATGCCAAATGTTTACGCAAAAGGAATATTATGTAAGTCTGTAAAGTATATATAAAAAAAGCGGGGAAGGATAATTGCTGTTATTCATCGTTTTTGCTTTTTCCGTCTAGTTGGTAAAATGGTGATGGAACTAGGCGACAAGTGCACTATACGCTGTATTGAAAATGATTTAGTTTGTGACCTGGATTTTAAAACAAAGGTAAAAAAATGTAAAAGGATATAGAAAAGGACGAAAAAGATGCATTAATACTACGCTTCTTGCTTTAATCAGGGCTTCTTCTCTGGCGAATACAATTCTGTGATTGGAAAAATCAAGAAAGAATCAAGCAATAAATGTCTTTATGAAATTTGTGGCCAATGGTCAGGTCAAATTTATATCAAATCATCAAACAAAGTAAGTAAATCGATCAAAAATCATCATCATATGAAATTGAAAGACTCACGACCTTTTTTTTGAAAAAAAAAAAAAAAAACAAAAAAAAACATTAGCATGATACCAAATCTTTGCTATTTGATGCTTCTTTATGCGGCGTTTCCTCCAAACTAGTGCAACCTGAATCAAAACAAGATCCTATGGAATCAAGACGTCTTTGGAGTAATGTCACACTAGCTATCAAAAACAACGATATGCATGAAGCTGCAAAATACAAAACCAATATTGAGGATGAACAACGACGAAAAGTAAAAGAACGACATGATGCAGGTATGGAATGGATACCGCGCTACTTTGTTAAGAACAAAAGTGATGGCGATGATGGTAATGATGAAACTTTTGGTTTCAAAGGCCATAGCTCGTAAGTAGAAAATTTAATTACACGTGAAAATGAAAAAAGTTGCTTGATGATAATGTTATTCTCGTTTTTCTGTATAGGATCAATACAGACGACCCCGCAGATGCAGAAGCTAAGCTCAAATCATTTTTTTCTATGGAAGAAGCGCCTACTATACAACATCTCAAAGATCCAAGTGCTGCACCAAATACTGCCACCCCAATGACTGTTACTCTCTGACGATGAATCGTTTTGTGCCCTCTTCATTTAGTTTAGCTTTTCTTTTTAATTTTGTTTAGTATTTTGATACTTTGTTGTTGTTTTTTGCTGTTATCAAAAGTCAAATAAACTTTGCGATGGGTTTTGAAATTATATAATCTTTATACAAACTGATGGTTTTAGTATTATATACCCCCTATACTTGACTGGAGCTTTAGGAAATCTTCAATTTACTGTGTGCCAGGGGTACTTTTTTTTATGAGCTGTGTTTTTGACGGGATAAGGATAGTCGGATTCATTAATACACACTTTGATGAGCGGTTCCTTGCAGTGCAACCGTCATAATTAACGCTGCATTAATTGGGGGGGGATATTGAAAAAAACAAAATAGGATTGGGATCAGAAACTTACGTCGCACTCTAGTGGAGCCCAACCATTGTCTTCTAACAGGTATATGTAGCAAAAAAAAAAAAAAAAAAAAAAAAAAAAAAAAAGGTGATGGATTGAGCCAACATTCATACTCCACACACATAACTTTAGCATCTACTTATGTCGCCAGCCACCTTCAAATATTTAGTCGAAATTTCCGGGTGAATAACTTTTTCTGAAAAATATAGTCCCCTTCATTTGGCATACAATTATCAGTTTAATGCATTACCTAATAAAACCAAATTTATCTATTCGTTTTATCTTTTTTTTTTTTTTTTTACTCTTCCATCATTTACATCTATTATGAGTCATGATATTATTACGGTACTGTACTGTACTATAGTATTAACATCCAGTTTATTAGTGACAGAATAATTATGTATGTATTCTAATCAGAGACTGTAAGCTATTATATAGAGAATGGTAGTGAATAAACCAGTCCGAGTTGCTCTACGTTGGGCTCAAAGTCATCATTAGAATAGGAGTGCCATACTGCTAAATTTGGAATGGAGGTAATTACTTTAAAACGAAGACGGAGCCACAAAGCTGCCAATATTGACTGATTTGAAACAAAAAGGGAACCATTTTTGAATGGTAACGGTTTCCATCGTGAGAAATTAACCAACATAGTAGTTATGATGCATGACGTTGATAGTTGTTAGAGAGTTTCTCTCACATAATTAAAAAAACGATTTCAAATCCCGCCCACGTGAATATATATTTTCGCGCGTTTTTTATTTTTTTCTTCTTCATCAATCAACTTCTTTCAGAATATACTGATCTTAGATTAGTGTCAGGACTAGTTTAGAAAAATTTTCAGCTCAGGAATTACAAGTTGCATGGGGGAACCTCTTTCATTTTGGATCTAGGATCTGAGGGCACCATTGATTTACTTTTTGGAAGCCTCCATTAGCTTAGTTTAGTTTCAGTTTTCCATAGTTTGTATTTACAACTAAATAAAATATATCTGTTGTTTTTACATGCTTCATTGAAATATGCCCCATTAGTCTCTCTCATGCCTTGTGCAATAGATCTCTTTTTTTTGCTACCACCCCTCTGTTGATTAAGGGTAGACCGATGTTGTGTTTCAATACCGGCTGTCCCTTTAGTATTTCCCATGGCTTTCGCAGTCATATTAGATCTTTTTTATAGCTGCACCTTTAAATTAGTGTTGAGCTTTTTTCAAACCTCCTAGCTAATGTACCTTATACTACCCTCATTAGGACCATTGCCACAATGAGTCTCACGCTATTAGTTTAGTACTACCATATTCCTTCAAATAAAATATGTCTTTTTATACCCCCTCCTCTGACCAATGACATAATGAGCATAGTCGTTGCTCTAGTTATTTTGTCAGTGCCCTATCACATACCTGCTTTATAAATTACTCCCACTAAAGCTACCCCGCTATCAGATCCCTGGCGAGACCATAAGGTGAATGAAAACCAAGCACTGGATTGGATTTACAGTAATGAGGAGAGATCAGATAACTTCTTTTCGAAATAGCATGAATTTCTTTTTCGGGAAATTTTCTTTTCGGAAGGTGGTCACGGCAAATCATTGTAAACCAAAAATTTTATTATTATATGAACCATTAAATAAAAGATTCGATTAAACACGCTTTGAAGGAGGTACTTACCATTGTCAAATGTATCATTCTCAGTTTATGGACTTATTCAGAGTTAATGTGTAGTACCGCTACTAACCTGGGTTCTAAAAAGCCAGACGATATACAGTAGTACATCCATGCACAGGGTGAAATTTCCATGTCATCGCAGATCTTAACAACTCCTTTTATTGATCATGACAACCTCCACTGTTACACACACAGTCCTTAAGCTTGATAGCTTGAGAATTCTTTCTCAATTTTGTTTTACATGGAAAACACCCCTCCGCCCCTTTCATCCGATGGTTTTGCATCATTGGATGGCGGGTTGAAGTGCTTTTGAATTTGTCAAATAGCCATTTAAATTGGTGGTTTGCGAATTAAAAACGATCGGTGATTCAATTCATTTCAAAGCAAAATGCTTTTCTCGAAGTTTTTTTTTTTTTTTTTTCTTCCTTTCTTTGTATATAATATTTTTGGGAGGCAGTCTATCACCGATCTCAATTCATACATAGCTCATATGGATCATATAACAAACGGAATGACAGCGGTTTCTATAAACCCGGATCTATCACCATCACCCACACAGAATCCGATCTCACCCAAAATAGCAGGAGGAACCTTGGCATCATCGGCTCATCCATTGTCATCACCTACGGTCCCTCCACAAGCGACCTCATCACCACGACCTCCTGGGGATCGAAGAAGACCCGGGTTACCTTTTCCACCTCGAAGGGCCCCACTTTTGCATTCGTCATCTATATCCTCTCATACACGCAGTGACTTTGATTCTCTTTCACCAATGCCGAGATCGCCTGGACTTTCACGATCGAATTCTCAACCTGTCACTTCAACTCGAGCTCGACCCAAACTCAACCTGGCTCAAATGGGGGTTTCTATCAAACCTACCGAAACCCCCTTTTCAAATCTGTCAAAATATGTGTAAGTGAAATTTTCATTGTGCTGTTCTTGTCGTTTTGAACTCACTCTGCCGCTACCTTTTTTTTGTACGATAATAGAGATCCTTCAGGGAAACTTAATTTTGGGGGAAAGGCTATTATTCATGCGGAAGGTGTGGATTTCAGTAATGGAAATAGTTTTGCTATTCGAATGGATGATTTGGTATTGGAGAAAGAACTTGGACATGGACAATACGGCACTGTACAAAGGGTAATGTATTGAATTAATTAACAAGCCCCGTAATCATACAATATACTTATTTTACAACACTATGATGCATTTGTAGGTATATCATAAACGCACCAAAGTCAGGATGGCAATGAAAGAAATTCGATTGGAATTGGACGAAACCAAGTTACAGCAAATTTTGATGGAATTGGATATTTTACACAAAAGCACGAGCGATTACATTGTGGAATTCTATGGGGCATTTTTTATTGAAACCTGTGTCTATTACTGTATGGAATACATGGATGCTGGGTCATTGGATAATCTTTATGGCACTGGTGTACCCGAACAAGTCCTGGCAAAAATTGCTATTTCGGTATATAAAAAAATTGCCTATAGAACTGGATGGAAAATTCTTTTTTTTTTTAACTCAAAATGCTTCTTTTTTTTTTTTCTTTCTAGATGGTCAAAGGATTGAAATTCTTAAAAGATGAAATGTCCATTATCCATCGAGGTAAGGTTTCAAAAGACAGAAGTGTTTGGAAATAATAAGGGCAATAAGTTTAATTCTATACTGATATGTTTAGACGTCAAGCCCACCAATGTGCTCATGAACCGAAAGGGCGAAGTGAAATTATGTGATTTCGGTGTTTCCGGCCAATTGGACAAGTCCCTAGCCAAAACAAATATAGGATGCCAAAGCTATATGTCGGTAAGTCAAAACTTCCTATTTTTTTATATTTTGTTTTTCTACAATTGATATTCAATTGCTTTACTTAGCCCGAACGAATCAAGGCTTCAAGTCGGTATACAGTAGCTTCAGATGTATGGTCGTTGGGGCTGTCATTAGTGGAAATGGCTTTGGGCAAATATCCTTACAAGTTTGATAATATGTTTGATCAGCTAAAAGCTATCATTGACGAACCAACTCCACGGCTTCCGTCTGGTTATTCGAAAGAAGCTCAAGATTTTATTGATCAGTGGTACAAAAAAAAAAAAAAAGAATGAGAGGGGAGGGCATTGTAATGAATTATTGACTCGCGATTTCTTTATAGTTTACAAAAGGATCCTCTCAAACGACCTTCTTATGGCAAGCTTTTGGACCATCCTTTTATTATTCATTATCAAACCGTGAACGTAGATATGGCTTCGTGGACAAAACTTGCAATAGCTCAACGGGAAAATAGTATTTAGTTTGTTGGTTTTTAGTTGTAAAACGCATTTACGTCAAAAAATAAAATGAATATTTTGTAACTCCGAATTGATCAGAAAAACTTTCCGATTCTTTTATGAAACTTGATTTGTTTACCGCTCTCTTACACCTTTTTTACTATTTAGTACCCTAAAGCAAGAAAAATGACAAGCCCGGAATTCAGTAGCCCTCTTCGAAAATACAAACTGGTTTTCCTCGGTGAACAAAGCGGTATGACTAGAGAAAAAGAAAAATAGTGGTGATTGCGGAAAAGATACGTCCAATAATCTATTTTTGACATTTTGACATCTCACGCAAACTTTTTTCTCATCTTTCCATCTAGTTGGCAAGACATCTTTGATTACTCGGTTTATGTATGATACCTTTGACAACACCTATCAAGTAATAATATAGTCTTTACATTTTTTCAAAGGGCACTATTCGAAACTGATACTTCGTCTATTTTTAGGCAACTATTGGTATTGACTTTTTGTCAAAGACGCTCTACATTGACGATCGGACCATTCGTTTACAACTTTGGGATACTGCCGGACAGGTAACCATAGGCTAACAAGAGTGAAAAGAAAAACCAGATCTGGTAGTGAAGTATCAGAGTTTAGTTGAAATCGATAGCGCTGAAATATCGCCAAATCTTCATTTGATTAGGAACGATTCCGGTCTTTGATTCCAAGCTATATCAGAGATTCTTCAGTAGCTGTGATCGTTTATGATATTACAAGTAAGTAAAGAGGATGACAATGGGTGATGAACACCATGATCAGAAGACTCACAGAAACACGATATCCTTTCCTATGTTATAGGTCTCGACTCTTTTAACAACACCAACAAGTGGATTGATGATGTACGTGCGGAACGTGGTGAAGACGTGATCATTGTACTCGTTGGGAACAAGTCTGATTTGAACGACAAAAGGTAATATATAATACATATAAAAAAAAAACGATTATGTTCAGTCTTATCTTATTTCTTTTTCATATTGAATATAGACAAGTGACCACGGAAGATGCCGAAAAACGAGCCAAGGAGTTGAATGTTATGTTTATGGAAACCAGCGCCAAGGCAGGCCACAATGTAAGTTAAAAATAACTGAGGATAAAGGAGGAAAGAAAAGAAAATGCTAAACCATCTTTTGCTACTATTTAGGTCAAGACATTATTCAAGAAGATCGCTCAAGTTTTACCCGGTGCTGATGGCAACAATGAGCCAGCCCAAAGAGATCAAAGTAAGGCAACAAGATAATAAATAATGATATATATATATATTTACTATTTGGCTTACCTGGTATGTGTGTTTTTTATTCTTCTTAGTGCAAAAAATCAACTTATCCAACACAGAAACGCAAGCCAGTAGCTGTGCTTGTTAGATTAGATTAGATTATTATTCATTTATAGATTCGTCCCTCAAACCATTCCACCTTCACCTTCAAAATTCTTATACATGTATGCACTCCCTATTTTTGTGTTATTTTACTATACATTTTATGCCATCTATACTTACCCTAGCCACATACTGACTGGCCTATATTTTTTTTATTATTTTCAATAAATCTTCTGTATTTCACCATGCCTTCACCAAAAAAAATATGACAAACACTTAAACTCCCGACGTTTAACATTTTTGTCTTTTTCCCATTACTTTTTTTTTTATTTACTTCTCATGGCTGCAACACCTATCCGTGTAGTGATTTGTAACGACGATGGTAAAAGTTTTTTATTCTCTTTTCGATAGGAATATTGCTAACACCAAGTCACTTTATTAGGTCCTCCCAACCAAGAAGAGTCGCCTTTTATTCTCCCATTTGTAGAACACCTTGAAAAGAAAGGCTGGCATGTCACGTAAATACATTCCGCTCCCGCTCTATCTCATCTCCCTTACTCAATACTGATCGTATTATGCTGTTCTTATGACTACTATAGTGTCTGTCTTCCAAATAGCCAAAAGTCCTGGATAGGAAAATCCATGTTGATCAAGGACCGGATTGAACTTAGTTATTATCATCGGGATTCCCACGAAGTATCATATCACCAACGTCAGGCCAACGACTTTGTTCTGGTAAGAACCTTTCTATTTCCTTAGATTTTTATATATGGAAGCTTACGTTTGATATATTGGTTATAGCTTAGTGGCACCCCTTCTACTTGCGTCAATATTGCTCTTCACCATATTTTCAAGGATCATTCGTTTGATTTTGTTTTATGTGGGCCGAACTTCGGTCGCAATACCTCCACGTAAGAAAAGTCACCCACCACGACTACTAAATAGATTGATTGTCGTTTACCTCTTTTTTTTTTTTTTCTTATGTGTATTAATAGGCCTTCTACTTTGTCATCCGGAACGATCGGTGCTGCATTGTATGTAATAACTCTTTGAGCGGTGATTGAAATGTACCTCCATTTGACTCATCTTTTTTATTGTAGGGAAGCAACACTGTGTCGGAAAAAGGCAATTGCATTGTCTTTTCCTTTCTTTTCTCGTGATTTCAAGATGAATGAAATACAGAATGCTTGTATGATGGGTAAGATAATATTTGATCATACTCATACCATGACGCCGACTTGACCACTTTTCTTATGGCAGCTTCCAATGTTATACAACAAATTTACGAAAAGGATAATTGGCCTATCAATGGACTATTCAATATCAACGTCCCCTTGGTAGATTATGATTGCCCTGTCCATGTGACTCAATTCCACCAAGCTTATTATGGCAGTTTATTCAAACCATTGACAGATACCAACAACACCGACAACAAAGAAGGAGTTAATGGAGGATCAGTGGAAGAACAAGTCCGACTGGCATCTGAATCTGGCAATGAACCTGGTAGAACTGTCTTCAAATTTGCGCCCAATATCAAATCTATGACCAATACCAATGATGCTGTTCCTGGCACGGATGCTTGGGCTTTACATAACAAGTATATTTCAGGTAAGAAGGCGACCATTAGCAAATAGAATGCTAATATATTACTGTTCCTATTTTTATTACAGTGACACCTATGATTGCATCCTATGAAGTAGCAAAATTGGACCAAGATTATGGAGTTGGATCATTGAACAAACTTTAGAATAAAATTTTGGATTCACTGTTTTCTGGGTTTGAATTCGGCCGGTTTTTGAAAGTGTGGAAGTGTGTGTCCTCTGTTTTTTTTTTTTTTTTTTATCTTCAATTGTCTTCCCCTCCATTGTCTTCATCTTTTTATTCTTTGAAAACCCCCTCCTTTTTGTCCTTCTATACCTTTTATCTCTTTTTCTTTTATCACCTGTATACTGCACCATGGGAACTCCTGATGAATGGTTAGAAACTGTACGCAAGTGCGAATATCTTCCTGAACAAGATATTAAGAAACTTTGTGAAATGGTAAGACCAGCACTGTTTGACTCGATCATATTATTTCTCCGTATAAATGGAGACGACAGCATCTTACTATCTACTGACATATATTTTATTGTGAAAAATAGGTAAAAGAACTACTTATGGAAGAATCCAACATCCAACCTGTCCATTCACCAGTGACAGTGTGTGGTGACATTCACGGTAAGCATGGTGTAAAACGTAGGGAGGAGGGAGGGATAAGGGCGGAAAAAAAAGGAGAGGAAAACAAGGAGTCAGAAGAGATAGTCTATACTGGCTTCCTTTAAAACGATACTGACACTCACTACTTTATTACTATTACTATTATTATTGTTGTTATTGTTATTATCAATAGGTCAATTTTATGATCTTTTGGAGTTGTTTCGCGTGGGGGGTGATGTGCAGGACACAAATTATATCTTCATGGTATGTCACTAAAAAAACCAAGTATAACAAAAGAACAGGAATGGCAAACTGACACTTTATATATCAGGGCGACTTTGTTGATCGTGGCTATTTTAGTCTTGAAACATTTACATTACTGATGGCACTAAAAGCAAGGTAAGAAACAAAATAGCTGGGGTGAACTGGAACTGAACAAACCCGTTTTTGTGAGTTAGATATCCTGACAAAATCACATTACTACGAGGAAACCACGAAAGTCGGCAAATAACACAAGTGTATGGCTTCTACGGTATGTATACTAACAAGAGTTTGATGCGATGAGAAAATAATGGAATTAAAAAAGATTCCTCTTTTTGCTTCATTTTTTAGATGAATGTCAAGCAAAATATGGAAACGCTAATGTTTGGAAATACTGTTGTTCCGTATTCGACTACTTGACACTTGCAGCGGTAAGAAATTGAGAGACCGGCTTGCGTGAATGACAAAGATGGATGTGGTATCATTACAGAGGTTACTAACTCCTATATTATACTTAGATTATCGACGGGTCTATACTATGTGTTCATGGCGGTTTGTCACCTGACATCAAGGCATTGGATCAAATTCGGACAATTCATCGATTGCAGGAAATTCCCCATGACGGCTCATTTTGTGATTTAATGTGGTCAGATCCCGATGAAATCGAATCATGGGCAGTTAGTCCAAGAGGTGCTGGCTGGCTATTTGGTGGAAAAGTAACTAGTGAAGTAAGTAAATGAAAATCAATGCCATAGACATATTTATTAGCATTGGTCATGTTAACTTTTTATTTTATTTTATGGATTGGGTGGTATTAGTTCAACCATATCAACAAACTGTCACTCATTGCACGGGCGCACCAATTGGTACAAGAAGGATACAAATACATGTTTGAAGATGATGCGTTGGTCACAGTATGGTCGGCACCCAATTACTGTTATCGATGTGGAAATGTGGCATCTATTATGGAAGTACAAAATGGAGACTCGGTGCAAGGACGCAAATTCAAGATTTTTGATGCTGTTCCTGATCAAGACAGGTTTGCTCCTTATGCTGCAGGTCGTGGCGGTATGGGTATGAACTCAAAACTCGGCGGCGGTGCATCAGGCGGACAATACTTCATTTGATTCCTTCTCCTCCACTCAAAATCCTCTTTTTTTATATACACACTTCCCCTATACATTCTTTATAGTTTATCGTTTTATAGTTTGTTGTATTTTGGTGAATAGTCTCATTTTTTATATACGTTACACCATTTAGTTATTTTGCGGTTTGGTGTAATTTCTGGTTTATTCTCATTCTTTATATACATACTTTTGACCTCTTTCCCTTATATTACTATTATCATCATTATTTGTGTATTGTATATTCTTTTTTCTTTACTACTTTATATTTTTTTATATATCAAATAAAATTATCGTCCCAATATCAATATATTTATTGTCTTCAAAAATATTTATGATACAGCATTGTTTTATACGGTGGTACTTACCAATAAATATATACATATACACATACCCATATTTATTTATTTATAGACGACATATAATAAATTGATCGTTGTCGCTTGACTACTTGTCAAAGGAAAATAATATAATGAAAATCATGCGTCGGCGTTTGAAGTTTGAACCTGATTTCCATTAACGGTTAATTGGATTTCTGTTGAATTCATATCATGGTTACCCACTGTATGATATTTAACAATTATTATACAACATACAGATATTCTTCAGTTGCTGTTGTTGTTTTTTGATCCTTACCATTATTCTATTCAAACATGATAGTTTTATTTGTCTTTGTAGCCATGCCTATGATGCTAATCAAATGATAGAAAAAAAAATACAACACGTCACATCACTGAGCATAAGAACGAAATGGTAAATGTGGCATGGACAGGTGTGGCATCAAAAATGAAATTTCTCCAGATCGCGCTGATGCGTGCTCCACCAAAATCGATGATTGCCATGAAGCTGCTTGCAACTACTGTTCTGGCGAATAAGACCCATTTCGCTATGCATGTGCCTGAAAAAGTACCTACCGGAGATGGCTATGCCTTAATAATCGGTCTTCATCCCCAATCCATGGTCTACTTTAGCAATCTCACCGTCGCCGATAACTACTCCCAACAAAGCAAGTCCATTAGCACCCCGCTTACATATAATACCAGTGGTAAAACTAATCCAATGCAGTTACCAAATGGAAGGAAAGCGCAGTATTCAACAAGTCCAGTGCCAGCTTCTCCCGATGCTTAAAACCTTTTTTTTTTTTTTTTTATCCTTTTTTCTTGAACAGACTTCCGCTCTCTCTTTTTTTTTCGTTTCCTAATAACAAACTTTTCTCCCCCCCCCCACGCCTTACTTTTTTTCTTTTTGCTATTGTCAAATAAAACAAGGGTTTCTAATAGTTAATGGTTTGATCTTCGCGAAAACCAAAACCAAAACCAAACCAGATAGAAAAATCAAGCCAAAATCAATCCAAAATCAATCCAACCCAGATAAAGAAACCAAACCAAACCAATAATGTATACAAAAAAAAAAGCCAACTAACTATGTGCCAAAAAAAAAAAAAAGTAGTCTAGTATAGTATATTATAGTATTGGTTATTGATTTCTGTTGTATTAAATAAAAAACACAACATTTGAACGTGAACATGACTCGGATCACACTGTGAAGATATAAAACACGGGAGAGGGACAGGGACAAAAGAGCTGGATGACATGTTATACAGTATGCAATACGAAAAAAACGAGGTTTGAAGTTATGTCAACATAGATTAAAAATGACTCAAATAAAAGAGATATTTTATTAAAGTATTGTATAAACCAACATAAACTGGTGGATGATCAACGTTGATCTAAATGGGAGAGGGGAGAATGTAAAATGAAGGGATCTACTGCGTAGAGAACCACTATTTTCATATGGGAGTACTACGGTGCTAATGGTAAATGACCGGATATATTATATTCAAAGGTGAAGATAAACTAAGACAAGCACTACTAAGCTAAATAATGAAGGTTTCATGACGCTCATTTCTAAGAGGCTGCCCTAATCTAATGGTGTGTCCAAATCCTACATCCAAAATGAAAAGGTTTCCCACAATGTTTACAATGCACATTTCAGAATGTCCTATTTCAAGTTCTAACGACTAATCCAAATTTGCCATCGCTTCATTGAAACTAATGAAAGAAAAAGAAAGAAGAAAATTTCTTTTCATCTTTTTGGTGAAGTCGAATCTTTAAAATCAGTCGACCTTTTTTCTTTCATAAAATATACACTCCGCTCGGTACTTTTTATTACTTTTTCGCTTTCCTTCTTTTTCTTCGCGTTCCTTCTTTCTTTATCTTTTTTTTTTTTTTTTTTTTTTACATGCACATGTAATATACTATTGTTAATCATACACTTTTGGACTATACCCGTTACTTATATATCTTCTTTTTTTTATAGTTATGCGTGTTGGCTATTCCACTGATGCGTTGACGAATGTTCACTTGGCTCTCATGACTTAATCTGGCTTCAATTCTCAAGTTTTATGGCAATACTTTATTGCTTGTAAAAACGACAACCGGTACAACAGATCACTGACTATATATTACTTTTTCAATTGGTTTCTTCAAGGGTGATACTGCCTCATGGTCAGTTCTCACGATTCCTTATGAGAACAAAGGTAAAAAAAAAAAAAATCCGGTTTTTTTTTATTACATTTATGCTGTTTTTAGCCAACGTTTGTTTACACGTCAAGTAAATAGAATCTTCTACATACTCGGCGTACTACAATCAATCCCCTAACTCCTTTTTTTTTTTTTTTGTAGTTGCCTTTTGCCTTGAATACACTGAGGAACATTGCTGCCTTGCTATAGATGCTGGTAAGTAATATAAAACATAACAGGTTTTGATTAACGTACACTCACGGTATCATCATGTCATTTATAGAAAAGCTTTGTGAACCCAAGTAAAACGCCCAGGTAAATAAACAATCATGTCATTTTTTTATTGATACAGCATGTATACTTACTGATACGATGACGACTATAGTGTATGGTATCTCTTTCCAATCATCTCTTGCTGTTAACAGTGGTGATACCTCTACTCCTATGATGACTTTGATGATGCATTGATGGTGATGCCTCTATACGTGGTAGTCCTCTGATAGTACCCTGATCCCTACAATGTCATGACGATGGTCATTGATAGCTCTTGTGTTAGAATAGATATAGTATTAGTTATACTATTCGATATTATATTGTATAATAGTATTTTTCTTTTTCTTTTTATGAATAAACGCTCTGGCGCTCCGTTGGAGCTTTTGGAAATCTTTCGATTTATTGGGTGTCAGAGTTTTTTATTAAAGTGTGGGTTTTGATGGAATAGGATTAAAGCCTCCGCCATTTCGAAGTTCCTTGGGGCCCAACCGTCGTGCTCAGCGCGTCGTCAATGGGTACTTTTTTTTTGTCTGTGGTGAAAAAAAGAGGTCGACAAAACAGGATGACTGACTGAAATAAACACAAAGGTAAGTAAGTGACACAATTGGTTACTCTTTTTATTTAATATTCAAACATGTCATATTTATATCTTTTTCTATAGCTAAGTAAGTCATAATGAAATGGTTACAAATTGGGATAATCTGAAGTTGTAATATTTGATAAAATAATAAGAAGACGTTATAAGAAATAAGTGATATACTGTAACAGATATGGTTTTTATTGAATAAAATGAGGAAGGGTTTTTATAATAAAATGGGAAAAAGAAGGCTGTGCTAGTTGTGGCTGTGGATATGGTCGAAGAATGGTAATTTGAGGCTATGGAAAGTTGGTTATCTGTAGATATAAGTATACAGTATGTATATATATGAAAATATATATGGTGGATGGATAAATGGATGATGGGTGAATCTGGCGGTATACAAGACTGTTGTTCTTGGTCGTTTTTTTGGTGCTTTTGTTGCTGTTGTTGCTGGTTTTTTCGGGAAGGAAACCCCCACAGAAGTTTATACTATTTCTCTGGTAGAATGGATGCTCTTACTCGTGGACCGCCTTGGTGTTCATTCGTCATGATGATTATCGCAGGTAAATGTCTATATGTGTAATGATTATATGTATTGTATCTTACTTTTTTGCTTTATTTATATAGTTTCTTTGCAATGGTAATATTTCATGTTGAAGTGGTAGACTCTAATCGAAATCACATACTAGCGGCGGTGCGGCCCCTCAAAGGTGTGGTCCATGGAAGACGCATTGATGGATATTTGTTTCCGTTTTGGGGGCATCAATAAGGTCATCCATCATGCACGGGCGCTATTTGTTGATGTTGCGAAAATCATTAATGTTGTTGGAATGGTCACTGACAAAAACAAGCTACACACAGTATTAAGCATCTCGTCCTCCCCAACACAACCATCTGGGAATACAAATTACTCTTGTCATCTTCCTCACAGTAGCCCGATAATTTAATCCCCGCCATTATTTTTTATTTATTTATTTTATTCTTTTTTTTATGTTGCCTATTCTTCCTTTTGTTTTTTTTTTTTTATCATCACCCTAGTCTTCATGGATTTCTTGTAAGGTGTTTTGTTTTTTGATAATAGCTGGACCAATGTCAATAAAAAAGTATCTTATACTGTATACATTTATCTTTTGTTTTTTGAATAGGTAGCTGCGATGAACCATTCCAACTGATGATGTTTGTTTGTCTCTTTTCTTCATCTATGTATACATCCTGGTAAGCATCTGAATGAAGAACCATCCCCCCCAAAAAAAGCATTCTCACTTATCACTTCTGTCTTTTTATCCTTTAGAGCTGTACATTGCTCTTGTCTTCCTTTTCTTCATTTCTGTTTACATCCTGGTAAGCCTCTGAATGGCGAACCCCCCCCCCCCAAAAAAAAAAAAAGTCATTCTCACTTATCACTTATCTTTTTTATCCTTTAGAGCTGCACATTGGTTTTGTCATCTTTTGTGAAGAATAACTAGAAGGTAAGAAAGCTGGATGGTGAAACATCATTACGTGTCGCTTTTTCACAAAACTAAGTTTTACATATCCTTTTTTCTCATAGACCGAAGCTGGTTTTTCTTTAGATAAGACTCGGCTTCCTTCGTACAACATTACAGATATTTCCCAAGATGTAAGGTAATTGCACAAACAAAACATTGCCTTCTACAAAACAGTACACTCATACTATTCTCTTATAGCACAATTTCCTCTGCTTCATACTGAATGATGTTGCAGCGTACGATGTGATAATGGCCTATATTTACCTTTATTGGAGGAAGCTCCCTCGGAATTTATTTAGTACAGTAGCACGTAGTACAGTATGTACCTAGTATGCAGTATCTAGTATGTAGTGTGTAGTGTCTCTTCTCTACTTTGTAGTATTGTTGGTATTAGTTGTATTTTTTTATTATTTGTTTGTAGTATATTGTATTATTATCATTACTATGACGTTTGAATAAAAAAAGCCCTGTTTGTTGACCCAATTATATGAATGTATAGAAGCTATAGTATTGATGCCAAAAAGTGTGTATTTCAAACGAGTCATCGTATCAGTCCGTATATACCCTTGTATCGTCCAATAAGTGATTATCATAGACCTGTACATACTGATCTATCGTCCAATGGCATTGTCTATTATGAGAAAAATATAAACGACGAATAATCAATGTTTTATTTAAATAACGATAAAGACGAAATAATATAGATATTTATATATTTTATTCTTCAATAAAAAGATAACTGATATTATACATCTAAATCTACTTGTAACTATCTTTGAATACTTTACTAACCTACTCTAAGCTAAAGTATTGAACCGATTACCCCATTTGGAAATCACAGTGGAAAAAAAAATCGGTCAATCAATTTTAATCAATAAAAGGCCATATTTTTTGATTAAAATTGATTGAATTGATTGAAACTGATTGAATATTGATTGAACATGTCGCCTATGTCAACGGAAGATTCAGTTGATGTATATTTTTACAAATATACCCCAATCAGGCAATAGATGAAGATATTGTATGAGTCATCTTTTTACAAACACCCCCTCCCCTCTTCCCCCTTCATACGAGTATTCACAAATACAACATGTCTACTGTGAGTATTTCTCTTCCACAACACAACACTACTATATCCAACAAAAAGCAATATAATACATACCCTACAAAAACAACACATACCCTACAATAGATAAACAACACATATCCCTCAAAGAATAATATATTTAACACGAAAACAACACACGTATTCCACAAAAACAACGTACACAAATATTTTTTTTCAAATGTGATTTTCTTTATTGCAGTGATAACATGATAAAATAGACAGTAATAGTAAAATAAAAGACAATTTATAGTAACATATAAGAGATGAAGAGGATACTAAGATGAAGGGGCAGATGATAGGAATGATGTGCACACTAAATAATGGGAATTAAGTTCACTAGTGTGGAGAGGGGATGATGGAGATGAGCACTAAAGTAAAAAAAAAAAAAAAGACGAAAGAGAAGGAAAGAGAGGAATTTTATAGCACTCTTATCATATTCCTCACAGTAGCCCGATGATTCAATCCCCGCCATTATTTTTTATTTACTTTATTTTATTCTTATTTTTTATATTGCTTCTTCTTCCTTTTTTTTTTTTTTTTTATCATCACCCTAGCCATCATGGATTTCTTGTAAGGTGTTTTTGTTTTTTGAATAGGTAACTGCTATGAACCATTCCAACCAGCAACCGGTGATGTTTGTTTGTCTCTTTTGTTCATCTCTGTTGACAGCCCGGTAAGCATCTGAAAGTAGAACCCCCAAAAAAAAAGGCATTCTCACTTATCACTTCTGCCTTTTTATCCTTTAGAGCTGTACATTGCTCTTGTCTTTTTTCTTCATCTCTGTTTACAACCCGGTAAGTATCTGAATGTATACCCCCCCAAAAAAAGGCATTCTCACATATCACTTCTGCCTTTTCTTCATTTCTGTTTACAGCCCGGTAAACATCTGAATGTAGAACCTCCCCCAAAAAAAAAGGCATTCTCACTTATACTTGTCTTTTTATCCTTTAGAGCTGCACATTACTTTTGTCATCTTTTGTGAAGAATAACTAGAAGGTAAGAAAACTGGGTGGTGAAACATCATTACGTGTCGCTTTTTCACACATACTAAGTTTTTCATATCCTTTTTTCTCGTAGACCAAGTTTTTTTTCTTTTTCTTTTTTTACAGTAGATATGACTCGGTTCCCTTGTACAACATTACAAATATTTCCCAAGAGGTAAGGTAATTGAACGAACAAAACATTACCTTCAACAAAACAGTACACTCATACTATTCTCTTATAGCACAACTTCCCCTGCTTCATACTGAAATGTTGCTGCGTCTGAGGTGATAATGGCATATCTTTGCTTCTGTTGGAGGAAGCTCCCTCAGAAGCTATTTAGTAGTAGTTTTTTTTTTTTTTTTTTTTTTTTTTTTTTTTTTTTTTTTTTTGTTAAGTATGTAGAACATAGTATGTAGTATGTAGTATGTAGTATCTCTTCTTTACTTTGTAGTATAGTTGGTATTCGTTGTATTTTATTATTATTGTTATTATTTGTATGTAGTATTGATAGTATCGTTATTATTACGTTTGAATAAAAGAAGCCCTGTTTGTTGACCCAATTATATGAATGTATGGAAGCTATAGTATTGATGTCAAGGAGTGTGTATTTCAAATGAGTCATCGTATCAGTCCGTATATACCCTTGTATCGTCCAATAAGTGACCATCATAAACCCGTTTATACCCTTGTATCGTCCAATAAGTGATCATCATAGACCTGTAAATACTCATTTATCGTCCAATGACATTGTCCATTATGAGAAAAATATAGACGAGGATCAATCAATATTTTATTGATTTTATTGATTGAATTATTGATTAAAATTGATAGATTTATAAGAAGTCAATCAATATTTTAAATATTGATTGAACCTTATTTTAAGCCCTGAATCAATCAATAATCAATCAATAAAATCAATTTTTTTTTCCACTGTGTTAATAAACCTCTGACTTTACTATTTCTATTACCTTTAAACTGAAAAATTCGTCGTAGGAGCGGTGGCGTAATGGCTATCGCATCGGATTGCAGATCCGCAGGTTCCGTGTTCGAATCACGGTCGCTCCTCTTTTGCACCATAAGACCACCTTTTTTTGTTGTTTTGTATGATTTAGGACAAAATTTTGTAGTTAGGTGTTACGGCTATTTTTGAGTTAATAAAATAAAAGTGTGTACCAAATATATGTGGTTTGTTTAGTTTATATGAACCATGTTGCGGCTAAATTTGTGATTTTAGTCCAACTGGATTGTGTTTTTGTAGGTTTTTTATGTTTTTCTGGGTTGAATAGGATGTCTTGAGTTATCCTTTAGTATAGCTTTTGCTTGTTTAGAGCTTGAAAATAAATTTGTTCCTTGGGCGGAATTTGAAATATCTTGTTCCTGAATCGGACAAAAATAGAATTGATAGTAGTGAGCACCAGAACTTTTGTAGATAAAGTCCAACTGTAGAGAAAGTTTATAAAAAATAAACTTGGAAAAGTAAAATAAAATAAAAAAGAAAAGTATTGACCTTTGTTGGTTCAATAAAAATAAGTGTATAACACACAGTAAAAATAAAAAAAAGGACTTGTAGTCACAAAAAATAAAAGAAAGTTTCTATATAGACGATAGAAACAAAATAAAAATAAGACAGTGATTTGGTGGTTAAAAAACCTTTGTACTGAATTTTATAAAAAAGGTTGAGTAAATATAACGAAGATAAGAACTAAGGAAAAAAAGAGAATTGAAAAAAAGTGGGATATATATATATAGAAATAAAATTTTAAAACGGGCTAAAAAAGACGCCGGTGTAAAAAATACGACGGTTGAAAAAAGACATCGGGGTAAAAAATACGACGGTTGAAAAAAGACGCTGGGGTAATGTGTAACAATAAACAAAAAACTTAAGGAGCTTATTGATGTTGATGTTGTTGATGTTGATGTTGATGTTGTTGATGTTGTTGTTGGGAGCGGACTCAGGCCGATCCTCGACAGAACCGCAACGAAGAAAAGTTAACCTTTTTGTTGAATTTCAGTTATATTTTACACCAAATGGGTAGTGTATAAGTGTTTGCTAGTTGTTGCTTGAATGGATTTGGTAGTGAGGGTCAAAAAATGTTTTCCCCTGAATCGGAATTTGAAATGTACTTTTTTGTTTACTTGACTTGTAGTCTTGAAAAATAGAGAGCACCAAATGTTTTATTTGATATAAGTAAAAAGTACCAGATATGTTATTGGTAGTAAGTAGTGAGCACCAGAACTTTTATAGATAAAGTCCAACTTGAAAGAAGTTTATAAGAAATAAACTTGAAAAAAATAAAAGATATTGACCAGTAGGGTTCAATATAGTAAATCAATAGTGTATATATGAAGATATATAGCACTGCCAAACAAAATAAAAGTACTAAGACTTGAGATTGGTTTTAAAAAAAACCTTTTATTGAGAGAATTTATAAATAAAAATTAACTGAAGAAGAAGAGTACAAATAGGAATTTCTTCCTATTTATACCTTTTCTTTAAACAACTGGGAATGAATTCCCAGTTAAAAAACAATAAAAAAGAACTAAAAAACGATAAAAAAAAGGACGAAAAAGAAGTTAAAAAAATGATAAAAAAAACGTTAAAAAAAGGATAAAAAAGAAGCTAAAAAAAAGCTAAAAAAAAGAAAAAAAGAATAAAAAAAGTTGCAAAAAACAACGGAGAAAAAGAAGGGGTCAAAAAACAAAAATAAACGACCCAGCAGAGTCACAAAACAATCCTTAATTTTGAGCCCAGTTGAGCAATTCGTCGATATCAAATAATTTTTCTAGACTGAAGTCATCGCTGACATGCGCCGGCCCCGCTTCAATCTGGCCCAGATTGAGCCATGTATCCTTAGCTTTGACTTTCTTCCATACATTGGTGATGCTCCTTCGATCACCTAAAATTTTTAATTGTCTTCTGACCATGGTACCGGCTTTGGTCAAATACATCCTTCGTTCCTCCAAGTTGGTTGGTTTATTTAATTTATGGTGTATAAGGTCGAGAATAGTTGGCACCAGGTATGTTGTCAGGGTATTTTCTTTGGCCCAATTTGCCTGTTTCTCGGCAAATTGATAATTCAAAAAGGTATTGAAGTGTTCCTTCGCCATGGTGCTTAAGTACAGCTCCATGTCTTGTTCAGTGTGGCTCCAGTTTGATTGCATGGTGAAATAAAGAGTTTTGTGTATATAAGTATGTATATATATATTTTTTTTTGAAATGTTGAAAATGTGTTTCTTTTTATATGAAATTTTTTTTTTTTTTTTTTTTTTTTTGTTAGTATAAATGGGATCCCCATGCTTTTAGAGCTTGATTGTTGTAGAATACATCAGGTACATGATAAAGCTTCAATCGATTTCCATGCATGACTTTCACTTGTGCATTATCAGTATTATATTCTTTGATAGTGTAAGTTCCCTTTTTGTGAACCTGGTGTATTATATATAGTCCTTCCCAATTATCAGAAATTTTTCCAGACCATGAGTTTGGTTTGATACCTGTGTATAAGGTCACCATATCTCCTAGTTTAAATGGTGGTTTCCATTGTCTATGTACTGCCATTACTTTTTTTTCTACAGCTTTTCTTTGACTCTCTTGAGATTTCTTTATCATTTCCGCTGCATCCTCCCTTACTCTTTCCAAAGTTTTCACCTCCGTATTTGCTCGGATGTTCCATTGTCGTTGAAAAGATGCATTATCTATCTCAAAGGTTCTTGCATTTGGTTATCATAGGGCGTTCTACATTCATGCCCATATGTGAGATAGAATGGTGAATAACCGGTCGATGCTTGTTTAATGGTTCGATATGCGAAAAGTGCTGCTGGCAAATATTCATCCCAATTTGGTTTTTCATTCTTATCTAATTTTTTTATAAGGGATCCTAAGGTTGAATTTAATCGTTCGATTAATCCATTTGCTTGGGAATTTCCCACTGTAATAGTTTTATGGTGTATATTGTATTGAAAACAAACTGAGTGAATCAATTTACTGATCATTGGTTTCCCATTGTCGGTTATTAAAATGTGCATTGTTCCAAATCGTGTAATTATGTCGTAAATAAATAAAGCGATTTCTGCTGAGGTTTGATATTTTAGTGCTTTGGCTTCTACCCATTTCGTAAGATAGTCGATTGCGGCGACAATGTATCTAAATCCATTTTTGGATGTTGGTACATGCTTCACGTCAATCGCCCATTGGTGAAATGGTTTTGATTTGACAGGTATGGGATTCAAAAGTTCGTTGAGGGGTTTTGGTCCTGCAGTTTGACAGCGTTTACATTTTTTCACGTAGTCCTGCACATCTTTAGCCATTGAGGGCCAGTAGTAAGTATTTGTTATCTTGAACAATGTATTGTGATATCCCATATGTCCTCCTAAAGGATGTTGATGGTGCATGTACATTGCTTCCTTCGCTTGATCCGGATTTAACACTTGTCGTAGTGTTTGTTGATGTATATTGTAAAAATATAGTTGATTTTCTTTTACTATGAATTTGTTTGAATTTCGGAGTATGAAGTTCCGTTCCTTCTTTGTGATATTTAGAGGTAACTTTAGATTGGTGAGGTATTCTTTTAAATTGTCGATCTGTTGTATATCCATTGTTGTATTGTTGTTATTTTGGTTCTCCTGCGTCAATTTCCATCCTACCCTCTTTTTTTTTTTGATAAGCTTGCATTTTTTTTTTTTTGATAAGCTTGCATTTTTTTTTTTTTTTTTTTTTTTTTTTTTTTTTTTTTTTTTTTTTATAAGCTTGCATTTTTTTTTTTTGATAAGCTAGCATATTAGTATCCGAGTCTACTCATAAAATCGACTGCTTGATGTAGCTTTCCCGATTTATACCGTAGTTCAAATTTATAGTCTGTTAAATATTGAACCCATCTTGCCACAATACCAGTTATCTTTGGAGACTCAATAATCCATTTCAGGGGTTGGTGATCCGTAATCACTGTAAATTTTTCCCCAAGCAGGTAGGGTCTAAATTGTTGTACGGCAAATACTAGCGCTAAACATTCCAATTTACTTGCTCCATAATTTTTTTCTGCTGGTCGTAATCCTCTACTTGAGAATATTATGGGATGTTCTTTTCCTTCCTCATCGTACTGGCTTAATATTGCTCCTAAACCTAATTTACTTCCATCGCAGTGAACAAAAAATTCCGTTTCAAAGTTGGGTCTTTTCAATATTGGAGCTGTGGTGAGCTTTTCCTTCAAGGTTTCGAAAGATTCAGTTTCCTCTATTCCCCATTTTTTTCTTTCATTCTTCGTTTGATTGTGTAATGGTCTTGCTATTTTTGCGAAATCTTTTATAAATCGTCTGTAGTATGAAGTTAAACCAATAAATCCTCGAACTTGCTTGACTGTCGTTGGTATTGGATAATCCTTCACTTTCTTGATCTTCTCGTTATCGGTCTTTATTCCTTCGTTGGTAATTATGTATCCCAAGAACTTGATTTCTGTTCTAAAGAATGTACATTTTTCTACATTGAAGACTAATCCTCCCTTTCTGGTGAATCGAAATAGTTGTTCCAAATCCAATAGGTGCTGATCGTTATTTTTTGAATGCACATTTAAGTCATCTATGAATGCGACGAGACACTTATGTAATAAACTTTGGTAACATAAGTCTATTAATCTTTGGAAACAGGCTGGCGATCCCTTCAATCCCATGGGTAAGGTAATATATTCGTAAACTCCGAATTTTGTCGTAAAACCTGTCAAGTGCTTGCTATTTTCTTTTAGTGGGACTTGGTGAAATCCTGATCTTAAATCTAAGGCTGAGAAGATTTGTGAATCGCCTAGCTCATCTATTAAATCGTCTATTCTTGGTAGTGGATAAGGATCATCCCTGGTTTGTAGATTTAATTTTCGATAATCAACGACCATCCGATATTCACCGTTTTTCTTTTTAACCAAAATGATAGGTGAAGTGTATGGCGTATTTGATGGTTTTATAATTCCCAATTTACATAACTTGTCCAATTCATTTTTTAAATGTTCTGATTCTTCTGGACTTATGCGATATGGCCTATGCCGTATAGGGGTGACTTCCTTTTCCAGCACAATTTCATGCTCCGTCAATTTTGTTAATCCCATTTTATCATTATTCCAATCAAATATATCTTGGTAATGTTGAATCAATTTGTAAAATTTTCTTTTTTGTTCCGTGGTTATGTCACCCATTTGTAGTTTTCCTTCTATATTGGATCCAATTTTATTTGTTCCCCATCGTCATTTTCAAAAATAGATTGGAATGGTTCTTCAGAGTTCCAATTTTTTAGTTCGTAGGCAAAATACTCCACTATGTCTTGATTTCCAGTGGTTAAGACTTGACTACGAAATTCTCCAATTGTCTGTTCAGGAGGTATCATCATGTCGTCTTCCGTTTGATTGATGATTTTTATTGTATTTTCTTTACTGGGGCTGGCTATTAAGTCTACTAATGGTTGATATGTATATGATGCCTCATGATTGTCGGGATTTAAAGTAATGCAACATGCTGCATAAGGTGGTATAGTTAAACCAGGATCCTGTGTGGAAATTGTTAGTGTATTTTCTATTCTATTTTCTGTTACCATTATATTTTGATCTTGACAATCCATTATATAAAGGTCTTCATCTGTTTCTGATTCAGATTCTGATTCAGATTTTTCATCATGCTCCCATTCTTCTGGTTCAGTTTCTTCATCTGTTAAACTATCCTCGGATTCATCTTGAGACCAGCTAGCTTCCTCTTCATTTTGCCTGTATTGTACATGACTTGTTTTTATTGGTATAACCTTTTTGTCTGTTGGTTTGACAAAAGTTATAGGTATTTTATGTCTGTTCCGCTTGTAAGTTAATTTTAAATACCCTGTTTTGAAGTCGATAATTGCTTGCGCATGGCTCAACCAATTATTTCCCAAGATAAAATGTGCGGGACACCTTGGAATTACTTCTATATTTGATGGTATGATGATTTCATTTCCTACATTTACAGGTACGTCTTGTATCATTCCAAGAGTGGGTTGTTTGTTCCCATTCCCGAGTGTAAATACACTGTTTGAAGGTGCATCTATTTCTAGATCCAAAGCTTTCATCATGCTTCTTGACATGCATGACCTGGAAGCGCCGCAGTCAACTAGTCCCTTTATTTTTTTGTCTCCAATTTGAAATTCAGCATAAACAGCCGTGGTGATTACATCTTTTTCTTCCATGGTATTCATTATGATATCGTTTTCAGCATCCTCCAAAAGAATTCGCTTGTGCCTCTGTTTCCTACATGCATTTATCAATTTATACCTGAGTGGAGGAGCTATTTTTAACAAGTCGCCGATTTCTATACTTGCTTTTTGTTGAAGTACATCTCTCACAATATCGTATTCAATTTGTGGTGGTGAGTACTTTCTTCGATTTTTTCCAGGTTTTTTATCATGGTTTTTAGGAGTGTCTTGGTTTTCAGGGGTGACTTGTAAAATTGATTCCCCGATTTCTGGATCCATTTCTATTTCCATTTGTTGTGGAATATTTTTTTTGATTTCTTGAATTATTTGATCCTGATGTTGTATAATGTTTTTATTTCCCCTTTTTTTTTCTGCAGGCTTTGCAATGGTTTTTCTATCTGGGACGTTTGCTGATTTGACTTCCGGTGGTTTGTTTGATCGATTTGCCGCAGCTACATAAAAATCTTGTTTCATTCGCTTTGGATATTCTTCTTCGTCTTCCATTAATAAAATATTCAAATCATCTTGTGATTTCAGATTGTTTTTTGTTGGATGTACATTTATATTGTGATTTTGTACGTTGATGGATTTTTGATGTTGAGAAGCCAATTGACCATCATTTACAATTGGCTGTTGAAGTTTTTTGAAGGTTGATGGTTTTGTTGTTCTCCTTGAGGAGCTTGGGGATAGGTTTCATTGTTCCTTTGATGATATCCATTTTCACGGGGTCGATAATCATTCTGTCTTTGATTTCCAAATTGGTGGTTTCTATTTGGTTGTCCTTGATATCTATTATACCGGTTTCCTTGATATCGATTTTGTTGATAATTTTGTTCATGATTTCTTTCTTCTCGTAAAACTTCACGGATGGTTTCTTTTAAATTTACTATCTCTTGTGGTTTTTCTGCTTTTGATTTTTCGCTCATGATATTGCTTCCGGTCTTCATTTTTTCAGCTACCAGAGATGCAAGTTTTTCCATGAATCCTTCTTCCTCATCAACTCCTGCAGATTCCATAACGTTTAAATTGGTAGGGTGTACCATAGGTACACTCCTTGCAAAATCAAAAGTCTTCATTTTTTTGAAATTGCTTTTTACTCCAACTTGATTTTGATTTTCTGATCGATAGGCCTTCCACCAATCTTCGGAATGTTTTTTCCATTCAACTAAAGTGGTAGCTCCAAAGGCTAAACAATGTGCTCTAATGGGAGCAAGCAACCCTGTTCTGAATCTATTTAGTAATACTGCTTCATCGGTACTTTCAGCTAATTTTGCGGCTGTTCTCAATCGGGTGTAATAGGTTTGGGGTCTTTCATCTGTTTCTTGAACTGTGTCATTATAAGCGAAGTTATATTGTTGAATCAGTTCATTTGTAATATATTGTTTTTTTAGTGTTTCCATTGCTTTATGGTATGAAATTGGTTCCTTGAGTGAGTCATACCAGTCTTCCATGAAAGCTTCAGCTTCTCCATATAGAAGAGAATTAAGTATAATAACCTTGCGGTCATCAGAGCCGATATTTGTCAAAGCAAAGTAATTGTCCAATAGTTTTTTGAATTGTCTGAAGTCTTCACCTTCCTTAGCGGAGAAGGTGATTACACGGGGCTTGAGTCCCTTAAGATTTTGCTCGGGTGAGCTTGCCAACACAGTGTGTTCTTGATCCATGTTTGAATTGTTCTTGATGATTTTCAGTTTATTTGTTTAAATTTTTTTTTGATATCCCCTGTAGTGAGCACCAAATATGTTACGGCTATTTTTGAGTTAATAAAATAAAAGTGTGTACCAAATATATGTGGTTTGTTTAGTTTATATGAACCGCAACGAAGAAAAGTTAACCTTTTTGTTGAATTTCAGTTATATTTTACACCAAATGGGTAGTGTATAAGTGTTTGCTAGTTGTTGCTTGAATGGATTTGGTAGTGAGGGTCAAAAAATGTTTTCCCCTGAATCGGAATTTGAAATGTACTTTTTTGTTTACTTGACTTGTAGTCTTGAAAAATAGAGAGCACCAAATGTTTTATTTGATATAAGTAAAAAGTACCAGATATGTTATTGGTAGTAAGTAGTGAGCACCAGAACTTTTATAGATAAAGTCCAACTTGAAAGAAGTTTATAAGAAATAAACTTGAAAAAAATAAAAGATATTGACCAGTAGGGTTCAATATAGTAAATCAATAGTGTATATATGAAGATATATAGCACTGCCAAACAAAATAAAAGTACTAAGACTTGAGATTGGTTTTAAAAAAAACCTTTTATTGAGAGAATTTATAAATAAAAATTAACTGAAGAAGAAGAGTACAAATAGGAATTTCTTCCTATTTATACCTTTTCTTTAAACAACTGGGAATGAATTCCCAGTTAAAAAACAATAAAAAAGAACTAAAAAACGATAAAAAAAAGGACGAAAAAGAAGTTAAAAAAATGATAAAAAAAACGTTAAAAAAAGGATAAAAAAGAAGCTAAAAAAAAGCTAAAAAAAAGAAAAAAAAGAATAAAAAAAGTTGCAAAAAACAACGGAGAAAAAGAAGGGGTCAAAAAACAAAAATAAACGACCCAGCAGAGTCACAAAACAATCCTTAATTTTGAGCCCAGTTGAGCAATTCGTCGATATCAAATAATTTTTCTAGACTGAAGTCATCGCTGACATAGGCAACTGAAAAATTGGTTTTAGATAAGTTTTGTTATGTTACGGCTATTTTTAAGTTAATAAAATAAAAGTGTATTGTTACGGCTAATTTTGGTTGCTAGGTCGTAACTGGAGATTGTTTTTGTAGGTTTTTATTTTTTATAGAGTGAGCACCAGAACTTTTTAGGATTAAGTTCAACCGATTGTAGCTTCAAAGGCTTAAAGATAATAAAGGACTAAACTTGAGAGTCCAAGTGAGGATGTATTATTTTCAAAGATGAAAATAATGAGGTCAATAAAATAAGTAGTGACTTAAATCAAGTCAAAAAAATAAAGTGAAGCGAGATTCAGACTCAGCTGTCAAAAATATATAATAAAAATATTCCAAAGTGAGGAATAAAAGGAAGCCAACAAGTTGGGAGGTTTAAAAAAAACCTTTGCAATGAATTTATTAAAATAAAGATAATAGAAAAGTGATTAAAAATATAATAATTATTTTTTCTTTTGAAATTTTTAAAGGCATTTATACTAAATTTTTATGATGTTTCATGCTTCACGCACGAAACCAAAACTGAGCGTGCGGCACGCACACCTTCACTCCGACCGTCAGGCGTCTTTGTTTCATCCCAAACGATTTTCAAGGTTGGGTTCAACCGTCACAGTATACCAAATATATGTGGTTTGTTAAGTTTATATGAACCGCAACGAAGAAAAGTTAACCTTTTTGTTAAGTTCCAGTTATAATTTACACCAAATGGTTAGTGTATAAGTGTTTGCTAGTTGTTGCTTGAATGGATTTGCAGTAGTTTGGTAGTAAGGGTCAAAAAATGTTTTTCCCCTGAATCGGAATTTGAAATGTACTTTTTTGTTTACTTGACTTGTAGTCTTGAAAAATAGAAAGCACCAAATATTTTATTTGATATAAGTAAAAAGTACCAGATATGTTATTGGTAGTAAGTAGTGAGCACCAGAACTTTTATAGATAAAGTCCAACTTGAAAGAAGTTTATAAGAAATAAACTTGGAAAAGAAAAAATAAAAATATTGACCAGTAGGGTTCAATATAGAAAATCAATAGTATATATATGAAGATATATAGCACTGCCAAACAAAATAAAAGTACTAAGACTTGAGATTGGTTTTAAAAACCCTTTTATTGAGAGAATTTATAAAATAAAAATTAACTGAAGAAGAAGAGTACAAATAGGAATTTCTTCCTATTTATACCTTTTCTTTAAACAACTGGGAATGAATTCCCAGTTAAAAACAATAAAAAAAGAAGTAAAAAAAAACGATAGAAAAAGAACGAAAAAGAAGTTAAAAAAGAAATGAAAAAGAAGTTAAAAAAAGTAAAAAGAAACGTTGAAAAAAGGATAAAAAAAGGAAGCTAAATAAAAGCTAAAAAAAAGGATGAAAAAAGAATAAAAAAAGTTGCAAAAAAAAAACAACGAAAAAGAAGGGGTCAAAAAACAAAAATAAATAACCCAGCAGAGTCAAAAAACAATCCTTAATTTTGGGCCCAGTTAAGCAGTCCATCGAGGTTAAATAATCTTCCTAAATCGAAGTCATCGCTGACAGTTACGGATAATTTTGGTTATTAGCGCATAACTGGTGTTATGGCTATTTTTTAGTTTAATATAGGCAGTGTTACGGCTAAATTGGGTATGAAGCTTGTAACAGAGTAGTGTTTTTGTAGGTTTTCATATTTTTTTAGGTTGGATAGGATGTCTTGAGTTATCCTTTAGTATAGCTTTTTCTTGTTAAGAGCTTGAAAATAAATCTGTTCCTTGGGCGGAATTTGAAATATCTTGTTCCTGAATCGGACAAAAATAGAATTGAGAGTAGTGAGCACCAGAACTTTTGTAGATAAAGTCCAACTGTAGAGAAAGTTTATAAAAAATGAACTTGAAAGAGTAAAATAAAATAAAAATAAAAAGTATTGACCTTTGTTGGTTCAATAAAAATAAGTGTATAACACACAGTAAAAATAAAAAAAAAGGACTTGTAGTCAAAAATAAAAAGGAGGTTTCTATGATCCAATAGAAACAGTAGATAATTTGGTGGTATAATAACCTTGTACTAAGTTTTATTTGATAAATTGAGAAAACTGAAAAAAAACTAAAGAGAAAAGAAAAGAATAATAATAAAAAGTTGGGCTATTTATACTAAAAAAATAAAGGGTGGTTGAACGCAAGAGGTGGTTAAAGTATAGGGGTCGTTCGAGTTCACCAAGAAAAAAATCGACAGAGTGGTTCGGGATCGAACTTTAATTCGAGCATGGTGTAATTCAAGGTCATCAGGGGAAAATCGTCAAGGGTAGTACAGAGGCATCTTTAGTCACTAAGGTAGCAAAGGCGGTTGCAGGTTCACTGTTGTTGGGAGCGGCCTCAGGCCGATCCTCGACAGCAGTAACGGTGCTGATTCAACCTTTTTGTTAAAGCTTCAGTTATATTTTACATCAGATGTATAGTGTAAAAGAGTGTATAAGAGTATTCTTGTTCTTATTTGAACAGATTTGTAGTGAGGATCAATTTTTTTTCCCTGAATCAGAATTTGAAATTGACCTTTTTTGTTGACTTAACTGTAGTTTTGAAAATATATGGAGAGCACCAAATTTATATTTGATTATAAGTAATGAGCACCAGAACTTTTGTAGATAAAGTCCGACTTCAAATAAAAGAAGTTTTATAAAAAAATAAAACTTGATAAAATAAAATAAAGTAGAAGTATTATCCTTAGTTGGTTCAATAAAATAAAAGGAGTATAATTGACTCTGTAAATAAAATAAAAATAGGTTTCTATAGTAAAATAGAAATAGAAAATAACTTGATGGTGAAAAAAAAACCTTTGTACTAAACTTTTTATTGATAATTGAGTAAAGTAAGAAAACTGAAGAAAAAACTAATTTCTTCTAAAAAGTCTGGCTATTTATACTAAAATAAACCGGGATAGGATTAAGGCCTCCGCCATTTCGAACGATGGTGGGCAGCCCCTGGGGCCCGACCGTCGTGCTCAGAGCGTCGTCAATGGTTTTTTTTTTTTTGTTTGTGCTGAAATAATAGCTTACTTGAATGGCGTCAGAGAGATTAGAGCTTGATTATGTAGGGGTTGCAACTGAATTTCCACTGGAAAATAAAACGAATTATGCACTAAGGCAATTATGGCGATTACCCCTTCCCTGATTTTTGACATAAAAAAAGGCTGGATGATTCAGGCTCCGCATTTTGCTTTCTATTTTTTTGGCCCCGATTTTTTTTTTCCACTCTTTTTCTTTCTTTCTTTCTTTTTTTTTTTCCTTCATGATGGTCTGAATGATATGATGGCAAGGCTCATTGGGGTACTGGTGATCTAGGATCTTGAATTAGGGGCGTTTTAAAAAACGCGAAACAAACATCATGGGGAAACGCTTTCATTTTGGATGTAGGATTTGGGAACGACAGTAGATTAGCACTCATTAGTTTAGTAATAGTTTGTCATCGTTTGTATCTACGTCTAAATAAATATATTCTTTTATTATAATTGGTTTCTCTGTTGTACGTTTACATTATGAGCTTCATCGAATGTGCATTACATATGCATAGAAAAAAGAAAGTATATATATATATATATGAAAAAGGAATGTATTAGGTATTATGGAGACGTCTTCCATCAAGTCTATAAGTTTGTGCGTAGAAAAAAAACAGGGATATGTTTGTGTGAAAAAATAGCTATTACAGTGTATTTTGTTGTGGTGGAGTATATTGAAGAGCAAAGTTGAGAGTAGTATTAATTATGTAGCTACTGGGTAGCTGGGGATTTCTGAAGTGTGAGCTTTGATGGGATGGGATTGAAGACTCTGTGATTTAACACTATGGGTGGGCAGCCCCTTGGGACCCAACGGTCGTTGCTCATTGCTCTATAGCTGAATTTTCTTACTGGCCATTTTCTTTTTAATATATAGCCAGTCCCCCCCCCGCCACCCTAATCGGTCAAATTATAAAACAACTACTACCTGAATAAAAAATTATACAGTTTGCCTGATAGAGTGTTACCCAATGTTTTGTACAAAAAGCGTCATCTGTAATGTGTTAGAATAAAGAAGGTGTGAGAGAACTAAAAAGGAGCAGTTGGACGACTTCGCCATTTCGCACTATGGTGGGCACCCCTCTGGGGCCCATCCCTCGTTGCTCAGCGCTCACTCAGGACTTCGTTTTTTTTTTTGCTTTTGAATGGTGAAAAAAAAAGGCAGTTGGACGACTATATGCAAGAAAGAAAAAAGGTGGACGGTGACACCATTTACACTCCACTTACGCTTTATTTTTTTGTCTTTTTCGCTTTTTTTTTTTTTTTTTTTTTTTTAATTTCCTTTTTCCATTAAAGCTTCAGAACTTGAATCAGGGGCATTTTGAAAAAATGCAATACGAATACCTTGGGAAACCCTTTCATTTTGGATTCGTGTTTTGCGATCACCATTAGATTAGCTTCGCCATAATTATCACTGAACCATCAATAATTTGGTTTAGTGTTAGTTTGTCATCGTTTGTAACTTCATCTAAATAAAATACGCTTGTCTCTTTTTATCGTTAGTTTCTTTGTTATAAGTTTACATTGTTTGCTTTGACGAATGGGTATACATGCACATATAAATAATTGGTTTGTTTGGGTGCGTGGAAAGGAAATGTGCGGGATATTAAGATGACCTTGTCCACCACCTCATGTATATAACTGAACGTAGAAAAAAAATAGCTATGTGTTTGTGTAAGAAAAAATTCACTACAGAATATTTAGTTTGTTAGCTCCTCTGTATTTCAAACTTAGGTGGGTTATGTAGAGTAGCAAAGGGAGGGGGGGGGGAATAATATTTGTGTAATTACAATTCATTTTCTGCAAAAAATGACGCCCAATTCAAAGTTTTACTCAAATCGACCTGGAATCAATATAGAAACGTTGAAGATACGTTGTGAACCATCTTTCGTAGATCAGGAATGTATACTGTATATATTTGGGAGAAGAAAAAAAAACAGGCATGTGCTTGTGTGAAAAAAAGTATAGAGTATTTAGTTTATTGGGTCCTCTGCATTTCATACCGAAGTGGGTTATGTAGGGTCTCAGTTCATTTTCAGCAAAAAATGATACTTTCCATGATTTGCAAGTAAATCGTTCTCAGTGATTGTGCCTCAGTGGGGTGCTGGAGTAATAATCTTCTCTGATTTAGCAATTTCATTCTCAGAGCTAACTTGGAAAAAGGAGAAATTGGATGAATTGATTGGTGGAAAAGAGAAATAGAGGCATGGGATTGGGTAGAAAGCCTGCAAAAAGCAACTGCGTTTTAGCACTAGTAAGTTAGGACTAGTAAGTTAGCTGGGCTTTACAAATCTGATGACAGTTTGTCTTTAATCAAGATAATAATTTTTTTTTTAGGTATTTATACTAAATTTTTATAATTTTTCGTGTGCGACGCACGAAACCCAACTATGCGTGAGGCACACACATAGATACCCAGCCAAATCTTCCAATCATGCTCCTTTATTGATTGCCCGGGTGATAACTTCGTTCCATCCAAACAACTCTCCAAGTTTGAGATCATCCATTACAGTTTTGTTATAATGATAAAGTGCTATGGCTAATTTTTGTTGTTAAACAGCAACTGGTTGTGTTTTTGTAGGTTATATATATATATATATTTATATATATATATATATTGTATTTAAACTCCATATCCTTTTGGTTTGAATTCACGAGTTTGAACGAAATAAAGAGGACGAAAGGTGATTTTTACATTTTTGCCTGTGAACGTAGGCTTCAAATAAAGGCATTCCACTGTTTTCTGTGTGCAAAGTAATAAAAAAAAAGGATCCTGATGCCACAAGGAATAGAAAGTGAATTGGGGTAGGGGTGGGGGCTGATAGAAGTAATTAAAGTGGTGGCGACTACTTTCATGAGAAGAGAATGGTGCTGATTGTGGTAAAAAGAAAAAAATTGCGAGAGGCTGATTTCACGTCCCGCCCACGTGAATATTTATTTACTCCCAATTCTTATTTTTTCGCTCTCTTTCTTTTTTTTTTTTTTTTTTTTTTCACCACTCAACTTTTATGAGGTTATTTTGGACTTAAAATAGCCACAGAACTAGTTTAGACGGGGTTTCAGCTCAAGAGATCAAAAGATACACGGGGAGGCCATTTCATTTTGGATCTGGGATTTTGGACCACCATTATTTGACTTTAGGAAGTCTTCATTGGCGTAGCTTAGCTTTTATTTGTCTTAAGTTTGTATCTACATCTGAATAAAATATATCTATTTTTACTTGCTTCAATGAAATATGTCCGATTTAGTCTCTTTCATGTCTTCCGCAAGAGATCCCTTTTTCACCACCACCATCGTCACTTTTGGTTAATGTTGGCTGTTATTGTGCTTCAACAAAAGACATCCCTTCCGTCTTCCTCATACTATGTACACTATCTTAGCACCCTTTGGTTTTTATTATACTATATACATTATATCAGCTCCCTTTTTACGATTCTCTCTTTAGATTAGTGCTGACATTCCCTTATATATTAATCTAGTCCGTCATTCTACCTCCATTGGACTAGACGCCAAGTTATATTGAACCGCACTCTTAGTATAGTACTACCATACTGCCTGAAATAAAATATACCTATTTATAGCCATCCTTTGACTCATTAGATAATATGCAAATCCGCTATTGTAGATGCTTTGCGAGTCTCTTACCATACACTTGTTTTCTAGCTCCCCCCCCAGAAATAACTATCCTCCCTAAGAACCCCGCGACCGAATATTAGACGGTTCCAGGTCACTTAATATCAAATGTGGGTTTATTCCTAGTCGTCCGATAGTATTAGTATACATTAGTATACTTAAACGTGCTGTGAGTGTTGTTGCCGTTACAGTGTATTGTATAGAATCCCCTCCCCATGTTTTCGAGCTAGTGCACTGTCTAATAAATAAAAAAAGTACGTTTTTCTTCAGGTCTTCTACCGCTATAAGGCATTCTCCTCACCCCGAGCAGTTTTAAGTGCCATAATATGAAAGTTGACGCTATTCCTCTTCTACCATTCATATCAATCAGCTAAGTCTGTGCAGTCAGTTTAAATTTCACCGGACTTGACAAAACCTGTTCAGTACATACCCACCTAGCTTTTTTTTTATGCTGCATATGGTAAAATAAAATATAAAAAAAATGAAGTTCAGAGTGAAACTAGTAGAACCCGGACGGGGCACCTACTAAGGTGAAAAATGACATGCGTGCCTAATTCTATCAAATACCGCACTTCAACGACCTCCCCTGACTCCCCAAGTAGCTCCATATTTCAGAAGTGGGAAAATGATTGCAGCCCGCGCAAAATCTTTTTTTTTGTTTTTTTTTTGTTTTTAAAATTGAGGATGTAAAGTGATGGTCTGAGCTATGCCTTGTATGGTGATTGAGAATATCTATATAATAAAATATTGAAATACAAAGAAGACATTGAAATATAAAGACAAAAACGGAAGGATTTTTTTATTGCGTAGTACACATATATACTTGATTGATACTATAACTAATAAAAGAGGGGGATGCTACTAAACTAGATAAAACAAAAGGACTTATCTAACTCAAGCTTCCCAAGAAGAGGGAGCAGCGGCAGCAGCGGCATCATCAGCCCAGTCGGAAGAACCGGCTTGAGCGTTCCAGTCAGCAGCAGCAGCAATACCAGCAACACCTTCGGCGGCATTACCTTCAACACCCCATTCAGCGGTAGCCAATTCAGCGTTGAATTCACCGGATTCTTCAAAGGCAGCGGCTTCTTGTTCCTTTTCGATTTCTTCGGGGTCGCGGAAGAAGAACATATCGACCATGACTTCCCAGGCTTGTTGGTAGTCGAGAGTACCACGGAGACGGAGGACGGCACGGGCCAACAACCAGTAGATCAAACCAAGAGCGTGCTTACCCTTGTTGTTGGTGGGGATGACGACATCAATGTATTGCAAGAGAGAGTCGGTATCGGCCAAAGAGATAACGGGGATGTTGACGTAAGAGGCTTCCTTGATGGCTTGGAAATCAGTACGAGGATCGGTACAGATGACCAAACGGGGTTCACGGAAAGAGCGGGTGATGTAATTGGTGAAGGTACCAGGGGTGAAACGACCGACAATGGCTTCAGCACCAATGTACTTGGCGAACTTCAAGGCAGCACGGTGACCATAAGGACGAGCAGAGATCACGACAATATCCTTGGGGTTTTCAATGGCAGCAATCACACGGGCAGCGAAGATAAGCTTTTCCCAGGTCTTACCGAGGTTGATCAAGTTGACACCTACAATAGCGCAAAATCAAAGAGACATCCATTAGTACCGTTGTCATCCCCCTTCTTTAACCCCATAATCGTATTGTATTTCGTTACTTACCATCAGCACGACGCTTGTAGACATAAGGAGTCATACGGGTGTTGACGTTCTTGGCACCAATGTGGCATTGAGCGCTCAACAAAAGTTGGATGTCTTCTTCGGTAGGGCTAAGGACTGTAAAAGGGTGTAAAATATAAGTATATTGTTCGTTGTATTTGATTCATAATTAATATAATATAGTATGGTGTAAGAGATGAATAGTACGTACCGGAAGGAACACGAGACATATTGTTCTATTGATCATTAAAAAAAGAAACCGAAGTATTAGTGATATCTATTCTGCTACGCTTTCATCCATCCATCCATCCTCATCGTGCAACCACATCAATCCTATCATCCATCCATTGAATAGCAAAACCCATATTTTCAAGGGATACTTTTTTTTCATATTTTCTTGTCCGAGCAATATATACGTACAATGAGAGCTTGAAAAGAGAAAGAACATTTTTTCTTTCAGTTGACTTTTTTCATTTTGTAATTTCCCCCCAATGAATTTTCGGCTCCCCCAGATACGCCGGCGTTTAAATTTATCGTCTTAAATTTTTTTTTTTACTCCCTCCTTTTCCTTCTTCTTCCCTATATCACTACATTTTATTAGACAAAACAAAATAAAAATGGCTGCTGCTACTGCCTCACAATCTACTTTGCAAAAGTTCATCAACTCACCCGCTGGACCAAAAACCATCCACTTCTGGGCCCCTATGATGAAATGGGTATGCAAAAAAAAAAAAGATGAAAATCAAATGACATTTTGACTCAATGGTTTTCTTTTTACTTCTACTAGGCCCTCGTCATTGCTGGTATTAGTGATCTTGGCAGACCTGCTGAAAACCTTAGCTTGGCACAAAATACTTGTAAGTGCTTTGGCAACTTTGTGTTATACTCAGACAGTGTCTAATACTTATGCTTGTTTTTTATTGATTTTTTTTTTAGCTTTGGTCGCCACTGGTTTGATTTGGACTCGTTATTCTACTGTGATTATCCCAAAGAACTGGCCCTTGTTTGCTGTGAATTTGTTTGTTGCTGGTACTGGTCTTATGCAAGTGGGTCGTATTATGAAGTAAGTGTTTATGTTAAAGAATCGATGAAGCAATTAAGGTAGAGTTTTTAACCTGACCTTTTTTTTTAACAAATTCTAGCTATCGCATGTCCGATGAATACAAAAAGAAGCAAGAAGAAAGTGCAGCTGTCAAATTGGCATAGATTAGCTATTATTTTAGTTGTAGTATATCACTTTAAACCCTTACAAGTAGTTTGCTCCTCATATCCCTTTGCCATCGTCCATCTCTTCAATAAAATTTTTTATTATTTAAATTATTATTACTGTCATTCATCTTTAGCCTTTTTGTAGTATGTGTTTGATATTATAGCCACAGTTAGCTTACTCTTCATATCCTGTTATAATCGCATTCTCTATAACAAACATACTTTTCCCAGAAAGAGCACCCCCTTAGTATTTATAGTATTTTCTTATTGAGACGGGTAAATAAATTTCAAGAATTTTAGGCGAAGGTGCGCCCAAAAAAAATATTTGCGGCAGATCATTGGGGAAAGAAATGAGTCGGCCGTGCTGCGTTTGAAAACATGGATTTTATGTAGCCATTTTTTTTTTCCCTCTCCTTCTTGCAACCTTGAACCAACATGAGCCACGGTATTGCACGTGCGCGTTTGATAGAAGAACGCAAACAATGGCGTAAGGATCATCCTCATGTAAGTATTTTCACTTTTAAACAAATATCTTTCTTCTTTGATCTAACGACACCTCTTGTTGTCATATTTGTAGGGTTTCTTCGCTAGACCTGGAAAGAATCCAGACAATTCGTTGAACGTTATGCATTGGAACTGCGGTATACCTGGAAAAGATAATGTAGGAAACAATATTGTTGCTTCAAGTGCTAGTGATATTCATGCCGGTTTTCTCTGCTTTTTATTTTATTTTATTTTATTTATGCTTACTATCAACAGACTCCCTGGGAAAACGGCGTGTACAAATTATCAATAACGTTCCCTGAAGGTAAAATAATACACATTTAGATATACCATTAATCTTACTAATACACCTTCACTACATTTTGCACATATTGTAGAATATCCCAGCAAGCCACCAAAATGTAAAGTGAAAGGATAAACATGTGGAATAGGCATTGATTGATTGATTTTTTCATTCACGAATAGGCAAATTTGTGCCACCTTTTTTCCATCCAAATGTCTATCCTTCTGGGACGGTGTGTTTATCTATTCTGAATGAAGATGAAGATTGGAAACCTGCCATTACTGTGAAACAGGTAAAAAATCAAAAATAGTAGCCAAATAATCTGCTTATACACATCGATGATATAGGTTCTGACAGGTATCCAAGACTTGTTGGATGATCCGAATCCCGAAAGTCCTGCTCAGTCTGAAGCCTATAAACTCTTCAAGTAATGATCTTTGATATTGTGTGAAACAAGTGTATCTTACTTACTGATGGTCATCCCTTATATGATTTTGATGTTATTTAGGAAAGATAAAGAAGAATACAAACGCCGCGTGCTTCTTCAAGCTGCGAAGAACCAGCCATGATGCTGATGGATTCATTCTATTACTTACCTTATCCATTTAATATTATTATTATTGCTATTATTATTGCTACCTATCAACTTCTTTATATTATCACTCCCCTCTTACTGCTTTACAATAAATACCTGAACCATCCTGTATCGGGAATTGAATTCTTTTTATCCATTTATATCCTCACAGTCGTTTTCTTTATATTATGTTTTGTGTTTTTTGATTATTATCAAGACAAATTGACACTCACGTTTTCTTAGCCCTACTTGAATGCCTTCTCACTGATTTGCTTTCTTATTGCCATGGTTAATTGTTTAAAACGATACCATCCTTCAATCGTGCTACTTATACTCATACGTTCCTTTATTTGGTCTTTCGCTTATGCTCTACGGATTTGATCACTTACCCCTTTGGGCAAAAACACATTTATTTGGCTCCAAAGACACGTAATTAAAATACCGAATAGAGGGGTCATGGGTAAGAACAGCACACAAAACAAAAATCTGCTCTCATACTTGACCACTCAATATATTTTATTGTAGTGTTCATTGGAAGACTATTGGTGCTGGATGTTGACCAGCGTCTAAAGCCAATATTTTTTGCGTAGTGGTGCTAGTTTTATCTGCCGAACTCCAAAAACTGGTGGCGTAACAACAATGTAATTGATTTCTGATGATCAACAACGCGGTGTTGCATTTTTTGTGCAATTTACCCTTCGGATAGACTCCAAAAAACCATATTTAAACGATCATGGAACCACTCATTCTGCAAAGAATACGAGAATACCAGAATAATTTTATGTGATCATTATTTTAATCCTATCCTCCTTCATCTTTATCATTATATTAGTTTGTATTAATAGAATATATGAATAAACTACATACCCCTTTGTGTTATTTGATTATTTTTTCATTCTCCCCCTTTTTTTTTTTTTTTTTTGTTTCAGTATGTCATCAATAAAATAATGTCTTTACCAAATTACATTTTGTGTTTTTCTTGTATTGTATATTGTCATTTCTGACTGTGGAAGGTAATAAAAACACGCAATCCCTTTGTCTCCAAAAATGCAAATGATAATGTTTTATACCTAAACATTTTATGTTTATTCTCTCTTGCGCTTTTTTTTCTCTTTATATATCGACGCGGTCAGCTCGAAAATAGACGTCTGGATGCAAGACAAATAATCATTGATAAACTAGAAACCAGTACAAAATAATTTATAGTGGCGGGTACACATACAGCATGTCGTAGATTTATCTATATGGTTGGTCGAGCAGGATAATGGCTATTTTTCAAACTATGGGATCGAAGTTCCTAGGGTGATGATGCTAAAAATAGTCATACTGGGTGAATTAGAGAGCAAGTATTTAGTAGGGCAATCATAGAACAGCTACAATAGCGATGTTGTATAATATTCGATGAGTCAGAGGATGTTTAGTAAAAAGGCATATTTTATTGAAGCGTATTAGTAGAACTAAAACTAATGACGACAGGTTCATTGTAACAAGAGGCTTGACGGAAGGATCTATTGTAGGAAGCATGAGAGAAGACTAATGTGGGATCTGAAGAATGACTAACACTGATAAAGGGACAATTGTAAAATGGGAGCTAGTATATTGTACAAGACATGGGAAAAACTAATGAGTCATCTATTGTTGGAGAACAACAGTATTAAACACTAGTCAAAAGAGGTGATGGTAGTAAAAAACGGATCTATGACAAAAAGACATGAAAGAGACTAATGGAGCATTTTCATTAAAATTGTTTATAAAGAAACATATTTTATTTAGATATAAATACAAACTTTTGACAAAATAACTCTAAACTAAGCAAATGAAGACTCATAAGTCAAATAACGGTGGTCCCAAATCCTGAATCTGAAATGAAAGGGTTTCCCCATGCATCTTGTAATCCCTGAGCTGAAACCCCTTATAACTAATACTGACACTAATCTAAGGTCACCATAACCTCAAAAAAGTTAAATGGTGAACAAAAAAAGGAAGGAAAGAAAAGGTTGAAAAGAAAGTGTGGGCGAAAAAAAAAAAATTGTGAGTAAATAAATATACACGTGGGCGGGCCTTGATTTTTTTTTGTGTTCTAATTTTTTTTTTTTTTTTTTTTTTTTTACCGTCATCAAAACAATACAGCATCATCAACATAGTGATTATCTTTTCATGGCAGTATTTCCCTACATTTGTCATCGGCACTATGATTGTTCTTTTCTCATGATGCCTTTGTAGAGAAGACGGTGCTATTCGGCCTAGTTTAACTAACCCCTTCGCTGTAGAATAATTGTCATTCACCGTAGATTAGCTTACTTACTTTGATTGGACTACCTTTATTAAATTATGTCTAATATACAATAAGGTGCCCAACCGCCACACGCTCCACACACATCCGTACACCCCTAATCGTTCATCTTTAGTTATGTGTCATAGTATCATGATTAGGCCAGCTTAGTTTACTTGTCATGTCTTTTTATTCAATATTTTAATAAAAAAATGTTCAGTATTTTTTTAATTTTAAATTGTCTCTCATACGTTTAGTTTCTCTGTAGAATGGGTATACTTACTGTACAGTGCAATGCAGTTCTTATACGTGTACAAAAAAGAGGCTCATGTATGTGTGTAAAAAAAAGATAAGCAGTAACAAATGCATTTAAAATCGATATTCGAAGCACTTTGAAAAGCCCGAAGGGAATGAATTTGTTAAATCGTAATCCATCCGTCGACAAAAACGATCACGTATAACCAGAGCGTCATTGAATGTTGACTATTAAATTTTGGGTGACTCAACTACTAAATTATTTTTGGAAGTGAGAGGAAGTTTTAAATCGCCGCTTTTTTGGATTTTGGGGAAATATTGAACTTTGCGCCTCTACTCAATTCATGCAAGCGGAGTTTCGGCCATTGCACTCACGCTGTATGTGCCTGGACCACATTACCTTGCTATGACATCGCCCTGTGACCGGAAGAAATGTGAGGGTTTCGAAGAAATGATCAAGTCCACAAAAAAAAAAAAAAAAGAATCATCCAGAAAAGATTGTCAGACGAATATTCGATGCAAAAAAAAAAAAAAAAAAAAAAAAAAAGCCTGGGACGTCTTCTTTTTTGTGAAAGCAAAAAGATAAGTATCATAATAATGTTCAACTATCATGTGAAATATTACAAGTTAAGAAAACATAAACAAAACATTAAAAGTATGCAAGATTGCCAAGTCTAACATGGTTGGACCCGCACACCCAGGGTTAATCATTCTTGTAACCACAACACTAAAAAAATTTCCGAAGGAAGGGGCGGTTTGTGCCACCTTAAATATTTAAGAGTTTTTCACACTTCACTCCTACAGCACATCCCCACCTCATATAGACCCCCTTCATAAACCTTCTTTTCCTTTTTGACAAAAAAGATAATAAATGATGATGAAATGTGATAAGACGTATATCGAAAGACATAATACTCTTGTATTGTTGAAGCAAACTTGACTTTTTTATTTTATTTTGGAGACAATATAAAAACAAGAGACGTAAAAAAAATGTGTGTACTAAACTATATATATATGATATCATTAAAGACTACTGCAAATAGCTACTATTTGGAAAAGGGTAAACTAGACTAAACTAAATCATTTCTTGAGAGTACCAATAATAGCGTAAGGTGCATACTAGAAGAAATAAAAGATATACAAGATTAGCTAATGCACTAAAACGAAGCCCGTTTTTTTTTTTTTTTTTTTTTTTTTCTCAATTCATTTTACCTTTTCTACGACATCAGGCTTGTGCATCATGTTAAATTCTTCGGTTGCATCACGACCAGCATAGATCATAATTGCCTTCTTGCCACCAGGGTGTTCGCTGAGGAAGTCAGTCACGTTCAATACTTGACCATTCACCACTACCCAACAATCCTTATCAGTGTTGTGTTTTGCAACTTCATCCAATGAATATTCGCCCATTTTTTGAGGTTCATCTTGCTTTGCAACTTGATTATCGGCAGGAGCAGCAGGAGCAGCAGTAGAGTCACCACCAGCGTTGGTCACAGGCGCACCACCAATATTACCACCATTGGGTGCATCACCAAGATTAATTTCAAGGTTGATACGGCCAGGATCGTTGGGATTGACCACCAAGCTAATGCCCACACCTCCATTCAAGTGTTGAGCAATGGCACCAAGACGTTGTTGAGCAGATGAAGATCCACCTTGGTTGAGAAGTTGAGCATACTGATAACGAGCAGCGGATTGACCAGCGACACGACCAAATACAACACACCCAAGCAATGACGAGCCACCGAGACGATTGGCACCATGGACACCACCACACATTTCACCAGCGGCAAATAGTCCGGGAACAGGTGTACCATTAGCGTTCTTGATTTCAGAATCTGGAGAGATTTCAACACCACCCTATAAAATACCGATATAGAAAATAATAATTTAAAGTTGAGTTGACATGTGTTTTTCCTTTTGCTGAATGTGTGAGAATTTTTTTTTTTTTTTTTTACCATAGTGTAATGAAGGACAGGTTGCATATGAGCCACGTAGAAGTAATCCGACATTTTGATAGGTACATTATGGAAGAAACGTTTGCCCCAAGGATCCTTGACCTTGCCATCAGCGATCTTGTTGTAAGATTCAAAAGTTGCTGCCAATTTGCTAGGTGAGATGCCCATTTCCTTAGCCAAAGCTTCTCCACTTTCGAAGCGCTTCATCAGACCACGACCAGCATAGTGGCGACAGTGCCATTCGATTTCCTTTGAGGCAGCGGTGTTGAGGACCAAACGAATAGGGAATTTGTTATTCTTCCACATCATACCAGTAACATAATCACGATGACCAAGTTCGTCACAGAATCGTTCACCTTCGTTATCCAACAAAAGACCACCAGAACCACGGAGAGCTTCAGCGGCCAAGAATTTCACCTTCGCATCAGGTTCCTTGGGATCCACCAAACCAGTAGGATGTACTTGCACCTTTTCCAAATCAATCAGGTTCGCACCAGCAGCTGCGGCCATCTTGATACCATCACCAGTACAATGGTCACCGTTGGTGGTAGACAAATCATATAATTCAGGACGGTTGGCTTTGAGGAGCGAGTTGGGTCCAAAATCGGCAGCATAGCCACCAGTGGCAAGGACAACTGGGCCATATTCCTTGTAAGTCTTTCCATCAGCAGAGTTTCCAACGAGTTGATATTCGACGCCAATCACATTGTTGTTGCTGTCACGAATCAATTGTTCCACCTTGGCCTTCTTGATAATCTTGACCCGTTCCTTTTGAGATACCGCAAGTTCTTCCAATCCTTCCATCAGGGCATAGGTAATCGTCATACCAGGGAATTGTTCTTTGCCACGGTGTGTACGAGGGAAAGTATGTCCACCCAGACGAGATACAATGGACAAATCGAGAGAGAACTTGTCTTGAAGCCATTCTACAGCAGACGATGAGCGACCAGTCAGCACCTTGATAAGATCTGGACGAGCCAAATCTCTTGCACTTTTAAGAGTATCTTGATAGAATTGTTCAACAGAGTCTTTGATATCTTGAGAAATTTGAGTACGAGTCAAAGCACCGTTGATACCAGATGTAGCTTTGGTAGAGTTTCCACTAGATTAAAAAATCGTTTGAGTCAATGTTCGTTCATCTGTACTGTTACCATTCCCTTTTTTTTTTTTTTTTTTTTTTCCTCCGCAAACTTACCCAAAGAAGGGGTTTTTATCTAATAACAAGACATTTCCACCTTGTTCATAAACAGTATGAGCAGCTGAAAGACCAGAGAGACCACCACCAACAACGATGATTTGATTCTTAAGTGACATTGTAAGTTGGGTAAAAGAGTAGGGGAAAAGGAAAAAAAAAGTACCTAGGTGTGTGAGAAAAAAAAAGTGGAAAAAAGTGAGAAGAAAAGGAAAGAGAAAGGGAATTCACGGATTTTTGAGTTCCCCTATCAATTTTATCATGCAGAGGGGGGTTTTTTTTTTGTGACCGGAATTTACCCCGCTTTCTCTGTCTGGTCGAGTTTTGTGTTTAGAATGTATCAGGTGAGTTTTTTTTTTTTTTTTTTTTTTGAGTTATTTGTCCGCCCGAGAAATGGGCGAAATAACAAATCATAGCAGACAAACACACGTCGATGATGCCAATTTGTTTACTTCAACATGTGCATCTCTCACATTTTCTCATTTTCATATGACATAGATCGTCATTATTTTTACTACCTCCATCACTACCACAAAAAAATATAATAGGCGTTTATTGGGTAAAAAAAAAATTCTTTATTCAGTAAGAGAGGGTATAAACTAACATAATATATAAAACAACTAAAGGGTACGGAGGTCAAAAAGGGGGAACCATATAAAAAACAAGAGAGCATAAAAAGATAAACAAAACTAACTATAAATACATATAAAAAATATCTAAAAAATAAACTATCATCTAAACGAATGTTGACAAGCAAAATGAGAGAGGCAAAATGAATGAAGGGAATATATATAAAAGAATGAATATTGGGTGGGTGGGAAAAATGTATAATAAGTGTGAATATGAGGATATTGATTTGTGTAATTCACTTGTAAATGTTAAAAAAAAAAGAGAGGACTGAGTAAATGAGTAATGGGGCTTCTAATCTTTTAATTGTGGAGAATACGTCTGGTCCAATTTTGCAATCCAATCCAACATATCCGATTTTGATGATGCTTGCAATGTATAGGCATTGTTGTTGGTATACAATGAAAAGACGTGATTTCGCTAGAAAGATAAAATGGAAAAAATGTTACTCTCTATGGCATGATCTATTTGATTCGCCTCATGGAGGTCTTACCTGTAAAAGCTTTTCCAGGGGTTTATTATGATCAATACGAACGGATGATATATTTATCACACCAAGTTCATCCTGTTCGTTTTGATGAGCATAAATGTAGATGTAAGGCCTAAAACCACGTAATAGAATATGAATAATCAGAAACCGTAAAAAATATCGTATCATTTCCTGAGTCATCTTTTTTCTTGCACCTTTTTTTTTTTTTTTTTACCTTTTGATAATACACCACCGTTTGACCCATTTATCACCTAGTGGATCTTCTTGATATGCCAGATACCCCTTTTTAGATATATTATTTCTGCAGGAAAGAAAAAAGTAAAAAGAGAAAGAATTCAATGAGTATCGGAGTTTATTCTTTGCCGCGTTTATCCAGTATTGTACTTACGTTTGTGCTACCGACTTGACTTCAGCCAACAACTTTGTTCCTTTCCAGTTCGTTTCTCGATAATTCGATTCAACCATTCCAGGTGTAGGAGGATCTTGACACAACTGGATCTATACAAACAAATAGAAGGCATGAATATCGATATAAAAGTTTTTGGTTTGTTTTCCACTTACATCTTTTTCGGTCCCCAAACGAGATGTCCAAAGGCTCAATACTTTTTGTAGCAAATCCTGCTGTCGGTTGTCGTGATCACTTCCCCAGTCCGATTTTTTGCCGTTGCCATTGATGATGTTGTTGTTGATGGTACTGTTATTTTGAGTCGAGACAGATTGTTCCAGTTGGTATTTTTCCTTTGTCATCGCGCCATGGCTTGTTTGTGATCGAGCAGCATGCAGTGTAAGGACTTGAGAGGTAAAGACAGCTTGCTCCTTCAAACGAATCCGATCTTGGATATGCCTATAATCATTGACCAGGGATACACCACGAGGGCGCCAAGAGCCCAAAAATACTTCTTCGCCACGAATGTACTTGCATGCAGTGTTGAGTCGCCATAACTGACTGACCCGTCGAGTCATTGGAGGTCGGAGGTAGACGGTGAAAAGGCCACTGCACTTGTTGAGATATTTTGTGCCTGACGCTGTGCCCAACAATTTCTTGATTCTAAACGCAGTGGTAGGACCACTGGAAGTGCTGTCCCTACTAGTCACCCGAATCGCCATTTCCATATTGAATTGTATTGGTTTGGAGCATTTTTCAGTTTCCACTTCCCAAGTCACCTGGAGCAAAATTCGTGAGCGTGGAGCAGTCAGTCGGTTCAAAAAGAGGCATTCATGCTGTGAACTATCCCACGCACCTTGCGCTATCAATTGGCTTGTTCCATCGTTGTTGTAGACTACCGCATGTTGCTGAGCCAATAGCTTGATGGGAATGTCTTCATGAGATTGAGCGTCAATTAGTCGTCCTTTTGCATCCAGCAGCCTGATTTTGCCAACAGTGACCCGAGAGATACGACTCCATTCAAATTGGCGACCAGAGTTATGTGACAATGTGATGGTGATCCGCCGTTGTAATCCTTGTCGCAAATTGAATAGCCCGCGGTCGAGTGTGTTTTCAGATAGGGTTGGTACCGGCATGTAATCACCATTGGGTAGCAGTTCTGATATTTGAAGCCAAGCCGAAACATCATGCCGCTCCATAGATATGAAATCATTTTCAAAAGGTCGTTCCATCATTGAAGACGATAATTCTGATGAGGAAGGTAGTTGTTGCTGATGTTGCTGTGGTGACAAATTTGGTGGTGTTGACGCTGTTATTGCAGATGTCGGTGTTCCAGTTGCCGTTGAATTTGATGATGACGAAATAGTTTTTGTCAATCGACTATCCATATCACTTCCTAGACTACTGTTGTTTGCTGCCAAAAGATCAGCCAAGCGTGGTTTTTCCCTTTGATCGTCCCATCGTTCATATTGCTTCAGTACACGCGAGCTTGCCACACCATAAACCTCAAAGTTGATCATATTGCGCCCCAGTACTTCCAACATGCTTGACGTCACCGTCATCGAGAGTGTTTGACTATATTCCACTGGAATGGTAGATAATCCATCGAATCCACTGACAGGATCCGTCGCAAAAAGTTTTTCGGCTGTTGAATCTGCAGGAATACCACCAAATGAAGACAAGCGGAATTGGACATGCACACCTGTGTATTCCGATTCTTGAAGCCCACAGATTTCCAACATACGTACTTCAAAAATAAGTTGCTGACCGACCTTAAGATGTGATGGATTGGACTGTTGTTGAGGTGGTAGCGGTAAAAAAGATGATGCGCTGTTGGTGACGTTGGTTCCGTTTTCATGATGCCGTGCTGGAGGTTGAGAAGCTCTTGTTGTTGCCACGGGTGAGATCAAAACACGGAGCATTCCCTTGACTTGACCCGTAGATCGACATATAATTTCCACAAAGCTTTCATATGGTTTCTGTAGAACAAGGTTTCTAACCGATGTTGCCGCGCTACCAATAAATGAATATTTCGGATTTGGTGTTTCATAAAATGGATCTTCCCAGTTCAAATGAGCACGATACTGCGGTTGATTTTTGTAGTCGAGTAAATTTTTCATTTGTTGCAGGCGAGTTTTGAGGTTTTCTAATGACCAGATATAGATGACCTGGTGCTTTCGATCCAAAACACGGACACCCACACAAGGTTTGGAGGCAGACAACAAATGAGTATCGTCGTCAGTGTTGAATTGTTGTAAAGCGTAGGTAGATTCCCAAGAAGAGCGAGGATTCGTGAATTGACTGTCTTCAATGATAGTGAACTGATAAGATGTTTCTTTTTCCAGTTCCCGAGAGATGATATTGGCTTCCTTGAGTATAGCTGCATTCGTCAAGATCACTTCCGCCATTGCGACATATCGTAATTTCCTCCATTGCTGATACACCTTTTGAAGCAGACTACGTTGATGGCTGGTCATAAGCATGTCATCCGCCATGGCCAGGTCGTCGTCGCCGTAATTTGAGTCGTCAGTGAAGGGGAATTGCATAGACATTCGATTGATTTTGGCTTCATAAAATTGCTTCTGTTCGTTTAATTCTTTTTGCAAGCGTTCCTTCTCAACCATGATCTTTTCTTCGTAATCAGTCTGTCCAAGGAGAGCTGTCATGCCACTGCCAGTACTTGTTAATGCTGTGCTGATCGTGTCCAAATCGGTTGCTGTAGATTGTGCTGAGAAGTCGTCAAAGCTGAGTAGACTACCACATCGGGTGCTTCGCCGAGATTTCCGTATTTTGGTCAGATCATCGAACAATTTTTCCAGTTCATCATCCTTCATGCCATCAAAGTTGCCTTCTTTCGAATAGTAGTTTCGTACCGCCTCCAATCGTGCATAGTTCCAATCCATGAGCTCTGATCCACCGCCACCAGGTGCACTGACCAATGTCGTTGGTGAATCGGAACGTTCGTGTGTTGCAACTACATTGTTATCGAGATCCATTGGGTTGATTTCAGTTGATAGGGATGCTAATGCAGGTGTAGCTGGTGTACCTGTTCTTTCCCTTTCACGCCGCACTTCTTCCGGATGGTTGAATCGAAAGATATGATAGTTGCCCAATATAATACGGTAGCCGCTGTGAAGTTGACGAGGTTCTGAAGTCCGCATGCCATTCACCATGATCAAAGAGTCGCTTTTGGGGTGCAGAGTCACGACACCATTGTCATTGTTGAACCAACAGTGATCATCTTGTATATTCGATCCACCAAGAGTGATTGTAGAGATACCATCAGTGTTAGTTGATTGAGAAGAATCAGTGGCATCCATCGCATCATTGCGACCCACATGTGTAATACCTGGTTTGAGTTGATACATAAGACATTCAGACATCAAAGGATCTTCATTGAGGTTGACGAGATGAGGCATTTTCTTTGGAGCGTAGACACCGACATTGTTTTTGTGTACAGCAATTCCAAGTTCTTCCAAAGCGCGTTCACGTTGTATTTGGATGGATTCGGTACGCTTGAGCTTTTCTTCCCAGGTTTCATTCAAATTGGCCAAAAGTTTTTCCGAGCTTTGTAACTGATCCACAATTTCCAGTTTTGTCATTTTCCTTTTGACGCCTGACGTATCCACAAATTCAAATTCTTGCTTTCCATCCGTTAGTACTGACCGTGAGGCAGACATAGCAAGACCACCAGCAGGAGGACCGCCGGGAGCATTGTTTGCGAGTCTATGGACGCTGCCCGCTGCAAGCTCTTCTACTACTTCAGGCGCATAAACATGGAGACGAGAGCGTAAGACTTCCAATTCATCTTTGAGTTCCCGAATCATCTTGGCGTTTGGATCTTCGTTCACCACGGCCTTGTTCTTGATCTTCTTTGCTTGATCAGCATAACGCAATGTACTGAGAGTTTCATCATAGTCAGCAGGAGAGATAGCAGCAATCATTGCCGTTTTGGAGTTACCACCGAGCGAGTCTTTCAAAAGCCAAGTGAGCACCTGTAAATAAATAAAAATGAATGAGGATACTATAACCGGTGTAATTACATTGCTGTTTATTTTATCATACTTACGGAATCACGATAGGGTATAAAGTTATCTTTTGATTTCTTGCCACCTTTTCTGGAATCAGCTATAGATTGTTCAGCTAAACCAGCAATCACCTTTCCAAGAGTTGTAAGAGATCGATTAATATTGGCACCTTCCTTCAAACGAGCACCAGTGGCACCAGTACTATTAGCACGTTCACTTCCTGCCAAATCGACCAAACTATAAAACACAAAAAAATAATAATCATGAATATTGAGTATGGTGTTTTTCTATGATCCAAAAATATCGTGTTCTTACCTAATCCGGGCCACCTTTTCAGTTTCAAGCTTCGTCATTTCATCGAGTCGTTTTTGAGTAAGAAAGACGGTGAATACAGCATGGGATCGTGATGATGTTTCATTCATATTCGTAGCAGCAACAGTTCGAGCCTAATGCACAAAAAAAAAAAAAAAAAAAAAAAAATAAGAATCAAGTGATTAATATTCAGAGCATAAAAAAAGGTCATTTTATTTTATTTTACCTTGTTGCCTTCATCCATCAAATGATTAATATCATCAAAGGAGCGTACCACAAGGCGAGAAAGATCTTCGACATAAGGTCCAGTACTAGGATGTTCACGAACTTTGAGATTGCCTTTGTTCTTTGGGTTCAGTAAATCACGGACTTTTTCATTGTAGATTTCAATATAAGACACCTCCGCCGCAAAGGTAATACTTGAATCAGTATTTTGATTGATACGATTGAAGAGTTCTTCACATGTTCGAGGAATGATACCGATATCTTCACCATAACCCATCATGGAATAAGACTTCCCAGACCCAGTTTGTCCATCTTCACGAGAAAAAAAAAAAAAAAAAAAGAGTGAATATTTGTCATGTCCCTCCACCCCGTTGCGACTTGCGATTTTCAAAACTTACAAGCAAAAATACAACAATTGTAACCATTGAACGCATGATTGAGCAAATCTTCACCAAGATCGTTATAGACAGTTTGTTGATCAGCATAGGTCGGATCGTCTTTATCAGCAGACCAATAGGATTTGTCAAAGGTAAAGGCTTTATGATCCTCGCTTTCTTTTCCTGTGCGAGCGTCCAAGGGTTTACTGATAATGGTTTGATCACCTTTCATTTCAATCAACGGAGTAGCACCACGTTTGAGCTCTAAAGAAATCAGTTATATATAAAAATCACAGAAAAATGAGTTTCCTTTCCGTTGTGGTATGTTCAGGTTCAATTCGCTACCTCTAGAGTTCAAAGGTCGACATCGCACCACAACCTTGATGTTTCCGCCACTCATTCTTCCTTGTCAAACAGTCAATAAGTAAACAATCAAAGGTGTGTAAAAGGAGAAGAATCGAATAAATCAGGGAAGTATAAAAAGGGTATTCAAAATGATAAAAAACAGGTGTCAATATGTATATGATGGTCGTTGGAAGGTAAAGGAGGAGGGGAATAGTATACAGATATAGAAGAAGTGCTTAATGAGAAGGTTCAGATGATAGTAGATGAGAGTATATAATAAATATTGTAGAGTAATAATGTATATAAAGATAAATAAAAAAGAAAGCACTATGTCCTATGTAAAATTTATATAGATATATTTTACAAGAAGGGCTAAAAGTGCATAAGAATTCAAAAAATAAAATAAAATAAAAATAAGAAATAAGTAGAAAAAAAAAAAAAAAAGTGGGACCTAAAAGAAATAAAATTTGATTTCGCGGCGCTTCAAAATTAATTTGGATCTGAGGGGCGATCGGCATTTCCATCCATGCCTTAAGATAATTCAAAAACCAAAACAAATAACAAATACAATAGTCCCCAATTATATCTTTATTAATATATATAAAATAAGATAAAAAAAAAAAAACTAGACACTAAATCACAATGCACTATTCTAACCCGAATATTCGTTGGAGGAGGGGATCAAATTGAATAAACTAAATTTGCCAACCCAATAGCTAAATGATTTCTGCTCTGTGCCGACCCAGTTCCAATTTTCTGCAGTCAACCATTCCAATTTCATACAAAAGTTGCTTTCCAAGTATCCAGTGTATCACGAGCAGTAATTTTCGCAGTCGATCCGTCCGCTGTCTCTATTGTCAAGATAGAACCATTAATAATATAGTCACCTGCACCGCAGTGTACCCACGTTTTACTTGATTTATTTAATCTACTTACGCCTTTGTTTCCTGCGTGTAATCTAGTAAGCGAGAATCATCGTTTCATAGGACAATTGATCAAAAAGACTAATTTAGAAAAAAAGGAGAGGATCAGTCGACATCATAATTCTCTTCATATAATCGCCCATTTGTATTCGTCTTACGAAGGAAACCGAAGCAAAATAGATATCAAGTCTAATCGAGCGACCAAGTAATACCAGCGCAAGCCGTTATATACTTGAGCCCATTATACCCTTCATCCAAAACTGTAGTAATAGCTTCCCGTACCCCATTACCATCTTCCTTGTAATTTTCGACGAGTTCTTGATCACTTTCGATAGGTCCTTCGTAATATACTACAGCCCCATAACCAGTTTAGATATTTAATAGAATAAAGCTGATATTAGTTCATATCTACTATACTTCTGTATTGTTTTCGGTGTTACCTTCTAGCGGGAGGGGTTCCGATCGACCTTGGCTGCCGTCATTTAAAAAATTAACAATGCAGCATCGTCATCTAACCATTTAGGTACATTTTCAAAGAACCGGTCCTGGTCCATATGAGGAGTGATTCCGAATGAAGCACCATTAGGTTTCTGAGTAAATACGACGGGAGTTTCCTTACCCAGAGACGTCTTGAGCTTAGTTTTCATACCAGAGAGGACTTCCGCCACCAGCACAGCAACAAAGCTGTTTTGCTGACGTCCAATGGCTCACGTGTCGAACTTGTTGCGTAAATTGAGAGCTGTTTCCCTTGATTGTCAGATACCCATCCTGATAACGTTTCAGAGTACCCGTTCCTTTGCTGGCCAATTCTTGTGTCTTCGTAGTGGGAAATAATTTCATAAAAGTTGTTAGTATTGCTATACGTATACCCTCGGCCCCCCAAAAAACAACCTACTGGAATAAAGTAAATGAGTCACAGAACCACCGATTTCATTTTCAAGGAAGATTGAGCTTTAGCAGGAAAGAAATGCCGTTGGAGTAACTGTATTGAGACCATCCTTTACCGGAAGAAGGTTTTGGTCATTACCTTGAAGGCGGTTTTCATGAATCATACGCATGATACACATTGCTGCCAAATAAGATTGGTGCGCATTCGGCTTGCTAGTAATCCGGATGACAGATTACTTGGTGAATATTGTGATAAAAAAGAGAAAGAAAAAAAAAAAGAGAAAAAAGAAATAAGATTTTGGTTTCACACCGAAAAATATTGCAACATCACATGGTTCCTTGCATTGATATATTACAAACCTTCTTCGAGCAAACCAGTTTTTAATAATCGCAGCGCAATCATTACCATACCGTGTTTCCGGTCCAGAAGTGTACTGGACCCTCATTATGAGAACTCATAGGTCTACCAAACAACATCCCAAAATGCTTTACCGTGTATGCAGGCCGTACAGTATGCAACCCTTTATATCAAAGGATACTCAATGAGGCATACTATATCTGACTAGAAAGAACAGTTATATATCTCAAAAGTATTCCTGGAACCCATCATACTGTATTTTTCAGAGTTGAGATATCAGATGCATGACTTCCACAATTATGGCATTGTTTCCGTATTATCATTGCATTTGTTAGTATCTCTCATATTGAGCTCGAAAATCTGATTTTCAATCTACTGTACAGTACAGTACTTTGTCATATATACGAACAGTGGACCTATTTCATTTACTGTCAACTTTATGAAACTTTTTCTGTTTTTTAAAAAAAAATGTATGTGTTAACGGCCGTATTGCTGAAGAGCGCGATACCCAAATATTTTCTTAAAGGAGATTGACCTGAAATTAGTTCCTGTGAGGGGATATTGAACCTTGCTGTCCAAATCAAAATTGCCCAGTTTGATCTGGGTTTAAATTATAATCCTTCACAAAAAAAAAAAAAACTCTTTTTCTCCCGCCTTTTTTTTTATTTTTATCAAAACTCACCATGGAAGACATAGACACCAGTCCAGCATTTCAACGCTTACAAAACAAACCGGACATACCTACCATAGACTTTACCATGCATACTATGGAAGATGGGTCTATGGTCAGCACGAAAGAGCGAGTGATCAAAGGTAATATAAGGATAGTATGCAAACACGGCAATTGATGAACTTTTTGATATACATAGAACCTTAACTTTGTTATTATTATTATTATACTGTAGATGTCCCTGCGCCAACTGTGGCCCCTCCTACTGATGATGAATTTTGGAGCAAGGAACGACCTGGCTTACCTGATATCAATTTTCTCAAGAATCACTTTTACCGGGAAGGCCGTTTGACAGAAGATCAAGCCTTGTATATCATTGAAAAGTGCTCTGAAATACTCAAAAGTGAACCCAACTTGCTTGAGGTCGGCGCACCTATTACTGGTAAGAATAAAAAACAACACGGAAACCGACAGTATCAAAACACTCAACAACTACTTTTTCTAGTATGTGGAGATATTCATGGCCAATACTACGATCTGATGAAGCTCTTTGAAGTAGGTGGCGATCCTGCGAATACGACGTATCTCTTTTTAGGTGACTATGTAGATCGTGGCTACTTTTCAATTGAGGTAAATACTAATATAGGCCACAGTCAAATATTTCATCTATCATTATTTATTGATTCATGTCTTTGATTTGTAGTGTGTGCTTTATCTTTGGTCGTTAAAAATGTGGTATCCCAACAGTTTGTTTTTACTTCGTGGAAATCATGAATGCCGTCATTTGACTGATTACTTCACCTTTAAAATTGAATGTAAGCCAAACGCAAAGGAAATCAGGGACAGAAACACTAATAGACATGTTATTCATTCTCCTATTAGGTCAACACAAATACAGTGAACGGATATATGAAGCTTGCATGGACTCATTCTGTTGTCTCCCATTGGCAGCCATAATGAACAGACAGTTTTTTTGTGTACATGGTGGTTTATCTCCAGAATTGCAAACATTGGATGATCTTCGTGTGGTAAGAAGTTAGGAAAACAATGAACAAGAGCGGAGTAGATACGATTTATGGTTATTCATTGACTTTTATGTGTGTACATATATATATATAATAGATTGATCGATTCCGTGAGCCTCCTACCCATGGCCTAATGTGTGATTTACTTTGGGCTGATCCTCTTGAAGAATTTGGATCTGAAAAAACGAACGAACTTTACATCCACAATCACGTTCGAGGATGCTCCTACTTTTACAGTTACCATGCAGCCTGTCAATTCCTGGAACGTAACAATTTACTGTCCGTCATTCGCGCACATGAAGCTCAAGATGCCGGGTAATAGGATATACAATCCAAAACATGATGTATATTAGGGACTAATCATAATGATTTCTATAGATATCGCATGTATCGAAAGAGCAAGACGACTTCCTTCCCATCAGTTATGACCATTTTTTCAGCACCCAACTATCTCGATGTCTACAACAACAAAGCAGCTGTACTGAAATATGAAAATAACGTCATGAATATCCGACAATTCAACTGCACACCCCATCCATATTGGTTACCGAATTTTATGGATGTATTTAGTTGGAGTTTACCATTTGTTGGCGAAAAGAGTAAGTTATTTTATGACATATTACATATATGATACGACATCAGCTTTTGCTTATTTTATATTTTATATTATACAGTTACCGATATGCTGATTGCGATCTTGAACATTTGCAGCAAAGAAGAATTGGCGGACGAAGAAAGTCAACTAGCTTTGGAGGACAAACCGGCAACATTGGACGAAGCAGCGGAACTTCGTCGCACAGTGATTCGTAATAAGATTATGGCAGTAGGCAAAATGTCAAGGGTGTTTTCGGTGTTGCGTGAAAACTCTGAACGGGTGATGGAACTCAAGTCATTATCTCCTGGCGGCAGGCTTCCCTTGGGCACTTTGGCATTGGGTGTAGAAGGAATCAAGTCGGCCATCACTACTTTTGAAGACGCCAAACGATCCGATTTGGAAAATGAACGACTACCACCTACTCGTGAAGTCAAGGATGCACTTTTACGCGAACAAACCAACAACAAGATCCGGGATGCTTGTGATGAAGAGGATAAGAAAATGAATGATCTTGCCGATGCTATTATGAATGAATCTGACTAGTTTAGTATACAGCTTTCCCCCTTTCTCTTTGACTCGACACGCAAAGTATATACGCTTATAGTTATCCACTTACTTCCCCTTCCCCTCCTTAGACATTATATGATACCTTTTTTTTTTACTTTATTCATTATCTTCTTCTCTCCATCTTCCCCCGTTATAGCAGTAGTAGTAGTATCAATAGTAATAGTAATATATATAACTTTATATTGTATCATTAAACATCAATAAAAACAATATCATTGAAAAAGGAATAGAGTGTAACAAATGCATGAATCAAAACAATGGCATATATTTGGGGTGGGACATTTGCGGAGTTTATTAGCAAGCTTGTAGATTTGAAAACGGGAACCTTTTTTTTTTTTTTCTTTTGCATCTTTTTTAACAAAATTCCATGAAATTATGAATGGAAGGTCTCGACAGCAACAACAAAAACACCATAGTCCTACTAAAGTTTTGTATCCTTCACCTTACTGGCTGGAAGATACCGCGACACCACCTATGCTAAGATCATCTTGGTCTTCTTCTACTACCTCCATTCGCTCACCTGCAGCAACAAACCAGCACTCCTTTATACGCAAGCAAAAGCCTACGCGTAAAGTATATGGCTGTGGACAAAATATGGATCAAGACGAAGAAGCATATACTGGGCGACATTTATCTCAGTATGGAATCTCTCCTCCCAGAAAACAGCAAGCATTTGATCAAAACTATACTAGTGCCATTCCTAAATTTGGAGCCCAATCTCAGCGAAAACAACACCACAACGACTGTCAACCACCATTACGATATACGGAATCTCAGTCTCACCAACCTCAATCTCAGCGCCAACACCGTACTTCCATTCAACATTCTTCTCCAAGGGATGCACTTCATCCAATAAAGAACAGCAAAAGCAACAACAACAACAACCGCAATAGCAACAACAACAACAACCGCCATAGCAAGAATACCAAAAAGGAAATGACCCCTTTTGGCAAAGAAAGAAGTCAAAGCAGCAGAAAAGTATCTATGGGGAAGTCTATGAATCATCAAGTACAACATGATCCACCATCAAAGGATGAAATCCGTATACAAAGGAAGCCTATACAACACCAACGAAAACATCCTTCTTTGTCTCCGCCTCCAGCGCCACTACCGCTTATTGATACTACTATGGATATCAGCAATTACCATCAACAACAACATGTCGGCGCCCCTGCGGGATGGAAAATGTCTAGCCAATACGATCATTTGATTCTTCGGTCGCCACTCTCATCCACTCCACCACCTTCTTTATTCGACGGTAGCAGTAGCAGCAACAGCAATAGCAGCAGTGGAAACTCAGTCTCCTCGTCCATGACCATGTCTTATCCCTCTGAAAGTCATCAACAATGTAGCATCAATACCAACAATTTGATTTATCATCGAAAACCCGCCAGTAGTGGAGGTGTTACAGGACCTGAAAAGCACATACATCGACGAACGCATTCCAGAACTGGTGCTACAAACACTGCCTCACTTTCAGGACCAGCAAACTTACATGAAATGCGACCTTCACGATCAGCATCCACATCACATCATCCTCTTCATTGTTCCGCGGGAAAGTCAACTTCAGCATACAGTATTGGAACATCATCACAACATTCTTACGAAGATCAGCAGAAATCTTTGGAATTTACAGGTGAACGACCAAGGCGGTATTCTCAAGGCGACTGCAGCAGCAACCGTGCACCATCAGTAGCATCACAACCACATCCACTTGTGTCACGACGTACCTCAACACCCAAGTTACGACGCGTTTGTTCTGCGAAACCGTGCATCAGCCCACCCTCTCTCCCAAAACAACAAAACGATGATTTCATGAACGACCAATTTCTGGATGCAGTCTCACTATCAGCAGCAAAACAACAACAGGCTTCGACAATGGACTCTTTGTATTCTTCTACTGGAAAGGAAGGCAATCAACATGGAACAGATTCTTTAGAACAGCAACAACTTCAGGTACCTACGTTTTGGAATCCTCGGTCAACAGGGTCTGCACATCCGGTCAAGCATACACTTAGTCGACGTATCCGTGGTCTGCTATTACCACAACGTACCAAATTGGAGGACATCAGCGTTTCCAATGATCAGCAACTGACAGCCGATTACCAATGGAGCGTGACTCGACCAACTACTCCGGTGCATGATATATCCATTGACAATGATGCTATATTGGAAGACCAAGAAAATGGAGTGCTGGACAATCCCTTTTATATTATTAGGTAATAAAAAAAATACCCATAATTATTGATTCCTTTTACTGATCGCACTTGTTTTTTTTTGTCTTGGTTTTTTTTTTTTTTTTTTCTTTTCTTCTCTGTAACAGTCAATCTTGGGATGTTGTGGATCAATCTGGCTTGAATTTTACCGAAGAAGATTTTGTGCAAATGGATACGTATGCGACCAGTGTTCAGCAAATCGGACCTTCCCTGACGCCTCAGGTTTTATCACAAAAGTTCCTGGTTCGACCGTACCGGCGGGATCTTTATCGACTGCGGATCATATTTATGTGGATTATTCAGAACATTGGCATTGTAGATCAACGAGACGGCCCCAACGATAGCTATCATCAGGGCACTGGGCATGATAAGACGATGACCGACGCGACGCACCCGCCACCGAAATTTTCACTTCGACAGCGCTTCACTTCCAGACGAAACTTAACAGCTCCCGATCAAGAAGAAGAAATCGAAATACCGGCAGTGGATGTGATGAATGGGGATGGACTTTTACCTGAAGGTGGTGGGAATGTGGACTCATTTGATGATTGGCTATTTTCTGAATCTGCCCAGCAAGTACTACGCCATCGTATCTGTTCATCTTCCATTGGTATGGCAAATCTTTTTTGTGAAATGGCAACCTCAGTTGGATTCAGTGATACTCGAGTGGTTTACGGTTATCTTAGAGGTAAATAACATACATACATAGATACACACAGAAAAAAAGGTGCTAACTGTATTATTTTATTATGTATCAAGCTCCCAAAGACTCCATTCGAACAGCCAGTATGGACCTGACCAACGAAAGGACCAACAGCGATGATGGTGGCGATGAAGTTACATTGATACAAAATCATGCTTGGTGTTATGTCAAGGTGGAAGGCGAATATCGATTTGTCGACTGCTGGCTGGCGTCCCCATTCCAACCCCAGAACAAGCACAAGGCGGAATCAACGCACTGGTTTTTGACCAAGCCGTCGCATATGATTTATACTCACTTCCCTCAAGAACCCTCGAATCAATGCTTGGAACCAACCATCGATGTCAGTACTTTTTTTGCACTTCCGTATGTATGGGCTTCCTTTTTTTTGCATCATATTAAAATGATCCGGTACAACCCTGACGCGATGTCTCTTGTGGACGATGATCATGTATGTCACCTCACCTTTCGAGTAGATCCTGGGATTGCCTGCTTTGCATTTGTGGAAACGGATAGATTCAGCAATCATAGTAATCAGCCAACAACTATTACCATGCGCTGCCTTGCTCAAAGTCGGCTGATACCTGATGAAAAAACCGGGCTATTGGAGCGAGTCTTCAAGATTAAAGCTATTCTTCCTCCTGGCCATGATGGCGGCTGGCTCAAGATTTATGCAGGTGCCTCTTCCTCAGCTACCGTGTCTCACCAATCCTTCCATCCATTATCTTCTTCCTCATCTTCTACCACTACTACTACCACGACGACGACTTCAGCTGCTACACGATTAGACAATGGATCAACATCAACGTCATCATCTTCGTCCTCAAAACATCCCTTAGGCAGCAATGCAACAACAATTGTTCCAGCAAATGATTCCTTACCTCCTCTGGCAGTATGCTTCCGGCTGACAGCTTCTCAACAGGAACGGTGTGGAAACAATCGTGTTCGTCCTTTTGAATTTGTCCATCTACATCCATGTCGACATGAGTTTTATATCCGGGAACCACAGTGCTACTTCCTCTATCCATTGCAAACCTACAATTTTTTGGTCCGCGGTGGTGACGATACGCATCATAAACTGGCCATCAAGAGCCCCGGTGGAAAACTCTACAAACTCATGTATTACCCCCAAGAACACACCTACGATGGCAGCGTCAAGATTTCGGAAACTGGAAAATGGTCTTTAATCTCTTTGTTGCATAATGCTGGAGGGTGGTACGTCGTTGCCAGCTGGGAATGCCGGGGCTAGTAGATTGATTGATTCCCTCTTATTTAGTTTATTTATTTTATTTAGTATCATATATATATATATATATATATATATATATTTGTACAGTATTGTCCATTTATCAGTTAGCTAGTACAGTATTTATCTTTATAGTTATTCATTTGTGCATACATATTAGGGTTGCTCTTTTATCAATCTATAAAAACAATAAAACTTATCAACTTTTTCATCTCTTTCACGTTTTATGTGTGTATGTGTGCATTTGTATTTTTGACCGAAATTGGTAGACCTACTTTTTCTTTTTTTGTCTGTGGATCAACATGAACCATATACTGATGTAACCTCGTTCGAATTGAATGGTCAAAACGCTTAGCTCTTTAGTATAGAAATTTAGTGTAGTGTAGTGTAGTATGGCTTAGTATTGATCATCGTTGCCTATTATGTAAAATAAAAATCAATTGAACCTGAATATATTTTTTATCTCGGAAGTGAAGGAATGAAAACGCACGGAGGAGAATAAAGACCTGATTGATATGCTATATACATTCTATTCAGAGTGTGAATTGACGATGAAGCATATTTCAAAATAATGGGTGATTTGTTGCGCTAAGATAGACTGGAGTCAATATTTAGAAATAAAATATATATTTTATTGAAACATAGTAAGCAGAAATGCACTGTGGTAGTAAACACTAATCTAAATGGGGCAACAGGACGATTGAAGAAAAGAGCTACTCTAGAAGACAAACTAATCGTATGAGAGAGAGACCAATGGTAAAACGGCAAAACATATATTTATTCAGATGAGACATAAATCAAAGGCAACTAGCAACAAGCTAAGCTAATGACGGCTCCTTGACACTCATCTCTAAGCTACAGATTAATCTAAATGGTGGTTCCAAATCATGAATCCAAAATGGAAGGGTTTCCCCATGAATGTTTGACTTGTATTTTTCAAAATACCCCTGCTTCACATTCTAATACTAATCCAAGTTGGCCATTGCTTCAGTGAGACTATCGTTGACGTTTGATTGTTCTCTAAAAAAGAAAAAAAAAGCGGAGATTTCTGGATTTTTGGCAAAAATTATCGGCTAAACATTTTGGAACCGACAAGAAGTATGGGGACGGTGCCTGTTAAAAGTAACCCTCCTCTTAATATCATTTGCAAATTCAATGTGTAGGTCCAAAAAATAATGAGGTTTTTTTTATTTTTTACTTTTATTAAGTTGATTCTGATATATACAAGTAGTACAAAAATAAGGTAAGATCAAATAAATAAACTAGTAGTGGAAGTTTGTATCTTTGCAACAACGTAAATAAATAGACTAGTGGCCAACGGTTATCTAACTAACATCAAATTATAAAAACAGTATAGAACCAAGATAAAGCGCAATCCCAGATCACGTTGAATCATACGCCACTTGTTTTCCTTTTCGTCTTGATTCCATGACGTAGGTATTGATCTACATAAAACAATGATAACAATCATAGTTAATGCTCTTTTTTTTTTGGAATAAAAATGCAAGTATGTGGATGATTTACCTTGAGTCCACTCATTGTCATGGTCTTAATAGGCACCAACTGAGCCCAAGTTGTAGCAGCCGAGGATTGGGTAGAATCGCCAGGAACCCAAGTGGTATGCTAACAACGATAATTATAAAAAGAAGGGCCATGAGAAAAGTAACACTCGCATAAATAGAGCCATAAAAATTGATCTTACCTTATCGTCAAGAAGAGTATGCACATTGGATAATCCAATATCAAAATCATCAGCACCCGATGACACCAGTTCAACACCAAGAGCATAGGTGCAATCCAATGAAGCAGAAGAAAGTAAACTAGGTAAGACATTGAGCTTTAAAAGGCAGGCTCTAAAATAGTGTTGAATATCTTCATCAGCCATCGTCGTCGATTTAACATTCGCATAATAATCCATTTGGAATACGTATCGTTCTAAAGCCTGTTGTGTTGTATTCGATAAAACTACCAGGGATACCAATTGGCATTGTTGCTAAATAACAAAAAAAAAAAAAAAAAGAACGCTGTGAATACCCACCCAGCCCTTGAAAGTGTACGTACATAAGAAGAATTACCTTTTCCAGCAAAGGTTGTAAAGAAGTGACAAATTCTTTAACATAAGTACATACACCAGGGTTGCTCGACATGACTACTGGCACGTCATAATGTTTCCGTTGTTCAAAAGAGCCTAGAAGCAAAGACAAACTGAATGAGTAATCAAAGGTCAGTATGATAAGCATGTGTACATCAACAAGGTAAATGATCTTGCTTACCTTTTGGATATAGTTCACGTTGGTAAAGTATTTGATGGATCCAGACTTGAACTAAAAATAAAACAAACGATCTTAATCAAATGGCGGTGTACGCTGATGAAAGGTTATGCTGTACTTACTGAAATCACACAAAAGTAGTGTAGTTTCTAAAAAGTAAAAAAGTTAGTTGAGCTAAAAAAAAAAAAAAGTAGGGGGGTTTGAAGGAAGTCTATTTCTCACCTTGATATTGCATATATACAAAAAAAAGGTAAGGAGAAAAAAAGACTACAAGGCAAAATCAGAGGCGTAAGGGAAAAATATCGGAGCTTAATGATATAAAAAAGCACATATGAAAGAAGTAAAATAAATAAAAACCTTATGATATATGTACATGCAAACCCACCTTGATGACGACTGGAATGTGTGTGTTAAGTATGAAAGAGACGCCGTTTGTTGAATTCTTTAAATAATAATAAATATACAACCTTAAAAGATTCTTGATTCCATTCCATTTCATTCTGGACGTGGTTGTCTGTACGTTTATCCAATAATTCACCAATCAAAAAACGTCCAAGGGAAACCCCATGATACTCAAAACTCCGAGTTCATCGGGTTTGAGCATGAATGGGAAAAGGCTTAAAGTCAATTATATGGTATAAAATACTCGTGCTTTTATTATGCATGTCAAATTTAACTCTCTACACAAAATTTAAATAAACATGCTAGATTGGTAACACCACCTTTTTTTTTTTTTTTTTCATCCAGCCCTTGCTTTTTTTTTTCCAACTCTTTGACAAGTTGGCCCAGTTATTTTTGCAAATTAGAAAATTCCCTTTTTCTATTTTTCTCGATCCCATCGTTCTCTCTTTCTGCCCTTACTCTTCCCCTTCTTTTGCATTTTCAGGTACCATCATCGTCCTTCTTCCTTATCAGTTTTTCTTTCTTTCATCTTTTTGTACGTAATCATTCTATTCATTGATGGTAATAGTATTATATAATGATGATACATACACTATCGCATTTATTTTTAAAGGAAAGGATGGCTTCTTTTGTACTGGTTTGGTAGCCTATTTGAGACCGGCCACCCGAAAAAAGCTTATTATGAGCGGAATTTGAATGCTCAGCAGAAACGGAGACTTGCCAAATACATTTATCCCCTTTTTGCAGCTGTCGTTTATTCAAGCCCCCCCCATTGATCACATGTATAACGTAAGAAACAATCAAAAAATTTCAATTAAGCTATCTTTTTTCTATAAACTACAAAAAAACTTTTCATTGATCTATACAGATGAAGGGGGGGGGAGAGTAGTTGTTCTACCTTCACGGTTAGTTTGGGCGGAACTTTAAAAAGCCGAGAAAAAAAAACACTTACCATGCGAAGGGAAATCGTATAGAATGCATGAGATACAAGGCGGTGGTATATTTTATGTTTATAATTGAGCCAGTCAATGATCATAAATGCACATGTTGAGAGCACTATGAGACAGTATTACCATTGTACAGTATATGTATCAAATGTATACTTTTTCGGGGGGACGAATGACAGCCGAGGAAAGCTATGAAAGCATTCCATTTCGAGTGAAAATTAAAAATAAACAACAAAGAGAATTCTTTCTAGGTTGTACAACATGCTGCTGTTCTATGGTGGATGATTTAATAATGATGATAAAAAAGTAGTTGGAAAAAGCTTATCAAGTTCTAGAACGCCATTTTTCATTCGCCGATATGATAGTTTTCGTTTTTTTTAATACTTTAGTACTTCCTTTAGATGAATAAGATCCTCTTGGCTTTCAGACATTAAATATTATTAACGATGATGATACTAATGATGACGATAATGACTGACGCCGTGGTTACATAAAATGAAAGGGGATCGTTGCTACCTTTTTTTCGATCCTACTAAAGAAATTATTCCGAACCAAAAATGGGGGTTATGGTCTTTTTTAACCTTTTTGTAGCCAAAAATAGCAGGTTTCTCCTCCAACTCCTCCCCCCCCTTCTTTAAAGCAGAAGTGAGCCAAGAATGTTTTTTTAACCTTCCATTTTATCAACCTCCCCCCTCTGAATTTCCTTTTTATTCTTCTTTTTGCATGAAACAAAGCAGTTCAAATGACATAATAAAATGCTGATCATGAAAATAATCAAATAAAGCTTAAAAATCATTTTGGGATATAAATACCCCAATTTCCTTTTTTTCTTTTTTTTTATTTCTTTCTCTTTCTTTCATTTTTCTTTTTATTTAATTTAACTCCCGACGATATGGAAACATTTATTGGATATATCAAATCACCTCAAGACGCCCTTCTGATATTTGAAGCATGCCGACAAGGTCAACTGAACCGTGTGCAAAGAAGACTCTCCTCCAAAGAACGTTTTCACATTCAATCTGGCTCTGTTTTTGCTTGGGATGAAAATGAAGCAGGGATGCGTCGTTGGACTGATGGAAAAACTTGGTCTCCTAGTCGTGTTCTTGGTAGCTTCCTGACTTATCGTGAATTGGATACGAAACGCCGTCCTCGTCGACCTCAAACAGCAGCATCATCGTCACCTTCATCATCACCTTCACCCTCACCTTCTTCCCAGCATCATCATCATCATCACCATCATCACAACAACAAAATGACAAGTCATTCCATGTGCTCTTATAAACAAGATGGTCTCGTTAAGCAATCCTTCTCTATATGTACCGGGGAAAATCAAAAACTGCATTTGATCTCTTATTACAATAAGAAAGATGTCCTCAGCGGTCGTTTACAGCAACCTACTTTGGATCCGATTTTAAGCAAGATATCTATACCAAAAGGTCTTTATCCTATCATGAACCCATTGGATACCAGCGGTGGTCATTCTGCTACTTTACACAATTTGCGTCAACAATCCTATCAAGAAGGCAACTATGAAGACCAAGAAGCAGAAAGCGACGACGACGACGTTCCTGCTGACCATCACATCCATTCCTCATCATCATCATCATCATCATCATCATCAGCTTCATCGTCATCTTACTCTTCTCCACCTTCTTTATCATCCTCTCCTTTTACTTCAGATGAAGATATCAACATGGATTTATTACCATCTCCTGCCTATAGTCCATTCCCACCACCACCTTCCACCTCTTCTCAACAACATGCGTATCTTCCATCTAGTCTGCTGCTACCTACTCAAGAAATTGCCTGGGAAAAGATGCCATCATCTGAAGATCAACGTCAATTACAAGCTATTCAAGGTCTCTTAAGATTGTGATTATCCCCTCTCCTCATTCACACACACACACTCTCTCTCTCGCTCTGTAATTTATCTCCTGCACACCCAAATATACTGTATATTCCCCTCTTTTTTACATACTCTAGTTTTTTGAACTTACGTTTCCCCTCACTTATCATTCATTCCCTTTTTAGTTTATAGTATTCTTATAGAAAACAATAAAAAGTCATAATTTTGCTATACCAATCACTAGTTTTTTTTTTTTTTTTTTTTTTTTTTTTTTTTTTTTTTTTGGTGATGGGTCTTCAGGGGTGAAGTACGTCGGTCATAAAGAAGTGATATGGACAAGATATTTTAAAAGTGGCGTCGTTATTATTATTATTTTATTCGTTCTTGATTAAAATGTTTAAGGGGATAGTTTTACTTGTATATGTGCAGTATGTACGATGGGTACTAAGAAGGATCACGCCTCGGGGGGACAGAGGGGGGAGGGAAGAGCGGGTGGGAATCGTATGTTTGTACTCTATGTAGGATTTTTTTTTTTAACGTCAAAAACTTTAAAAAAGGCTGATTCCTCTAGTTTAATGAATCTCACCCTAGCCCCTTTCTTTTCAAGCAGAAAGTTAAAATGGAGCAACCTTATGTAAAAGGAAACTCTAGTACATTTCTTACATTGACACTTTGACTACCTTTTTTTTTTTTTTTTTTCCTGAACGCCCCCACCCCCCTCCCCTTTGGTTTTTTTTCAACTTTAGGCGGGAAAGAATGCCTTTTCTTTTTCTGTTTTCCGAAATTCCTCCTTCGATCAACCCTATCAATCCATTCCCTCGGTTCTTTTTTTTTTTTTTTTTTTTTTTTAACGATCATCGTCAACTCTCCTGTGCAAATATGTCTTACACAAAAAATGCATTTGTGCCGTTCATGCATGAATTTTGTGATATGATATCTGCTCATATGATATACCTTTTATGTACATAGATAAATGAAATACTTTTTCTTCATCATTTAAAAACAAACAAAAAATTGAATTGAATACATATTTAAACTTTTTTGGATTAAACACCTTGTGATATTGCAGTTGCTTTTGATCCCAGTTCATTACTTTTAAATACAGGATGACATATTTCTTCTGCGCAATCGTCAAATGCATTTTCGAAATAACTCAGTCCAATGAAATATCATCAGCTTCTATTTATGAAAGAGACATTCTGTAATGACGATTACTTAATTTAGCACGAGAGATCAGTAAAAAAAAAAAGAGAGCATAGATTAAAAATCCCTCCGTCGATATCAAAAATTGTATCTACTTATTTTATCGCCACTCATAAATATTTAACCGAAGAAAATCGCTATGCTGATGATGTTCTATGGTGTTGGAAAAGAAGGGAGGGAGTCCTTTTCTATATCCAGCAAAAGATAATATCATAATCGCAAACGAAATCCATCATGAGAGCAAAAAGAACCAAAACATTACAAACCCCGCCCACGTGAATATTTATTTACTCCCCCCCTTTTTTTTTTTTTCTTCTTCTTCTTCTTCTTCTTCTTCTTCTTCTTCTTCTTCATCTTCTTCTTCTTCACCATTCAAGTTCACTGAGGTTTTAATGGACTTAGATTAATGACATGACTAGTTTAGAAGGGGTTTCCGCTCAGGGATTACAAGATGCTTGGGGAAACCCTTTCATTTTGGATCTAGGATCTGAAAGCAGCATTAGTTTGACTTTTTGGAATCATCATTAACTTAGTTTAGCATTAGCTTGCCTACCGTCTATAGTTTGTATCTGCATCTGAATAAAATATGACTCTTTTTATTTACTTCAATGAAAAAATGTCCCATTAGTCTCATTCATGTCTTGTACAAGAGATCCCATATTTGTTTTATTACCAGCACCCTTTTTGTTTAGTCTTCTATGTCAAACAGATGTCCCTTTAATCTTTCTCATATCTTGTACATTATATTAACTCCCATTTTACAGTCGTCTTAGTACTGAACATTTTTTAAATCTCACATTAGTGTCCCATGTGTCCTCCAATAGACCCTTCCATTACTCTCTCGTCACAATGAACCCCTCGTCGTTAGTTTTAATATCTATTAATATGCTTCAATAAAATATCCCTTTTCATTAACCATCCTCTGACCCATCGCATAGTAAACAATGTCCCAATTGTAGCTGTTTTGTCAGGGTTCTACTTTACTTTCTATTTCACCCATTATGATTACTATTCCCCGAGATCACTAGAAAATGGTTAGCAGTCTTAGATCATTTCTATCCATGATGATCAAATTCATGCTTGAGCAATCATGTAAATAAATCTAGATCTTACTGTGCTTGTAGCCTTCGATATAAAGTGTTTTGTACTGCTTTTTAGCTATTTTTCCGGTTCTCAGAGGTTAGTAACTATTTGAAAGGTCACTTAATATGAATACGGTCATATTCCCGCTGTACCATTCACATCAATCAATTTAGGCAGTGCCACTGGCGTAATCTCTGCTGGAATGGATATACTATATATATATATATATCCAGATCGTTTTTTTTTTTTTTTTTTTTTTTTTTTTTTTTTTTTTTTTTTTGCATGTGGTATAATAGTATTGATAGTAAAAATGAAGACCACACTGAACCCAGCTGAATCCAAGAGGGGTTGTCTATTTAGGTGCAAAAATTGACGAGGGGGGACTTTAATTTCATCAAAACCAGTGTTCAATTAGCACCCCACTGATGACAAGTAGATCAATTTTTTTTTTTTGCCAGTATAAAAGGGGTTTACCTCAAGGCGCAAAACATTTTCATAGTGATAAAACGAAAAAAGGAAGTGTGGAACTATAGCAAGGGACGAATTTAAAATATAAAATGAAATAACAAAAACGGGTATAATTTGTCTTTGGAAATCCTGCGTAAAGTGGGTAGAGTGAGGAATTTGGGCGAATGTTTGGGTTGGGAGATTGGTAAAGTGCTGGCCCAAGCTTTCGATGTGTCAAAGGGCGATGAAAGCAAGTAGTGTGAAAATTTGTCATTTGAAACGCCGTTATTTTTTTTGTTGTCCCTTGTCTGACAGCCCCCGGATATCAGAGTGACCTCATTCGCCCATCGTTCCTTTTAATTCCCCCACATTGACAAATACTTATTTCCAATCTTTTTTTTTTTTCTTGACTTTTTTTTTTTTGTTCTCTTTTTATCCTCAAAACAATGTTATCTTCCGCTACTTCTCGTTTCCTTCGTCAGGTAAGCCTTTTTTTTCTTCTTGAATAAAAATAAAATAGGGCGTCCTTTACAAAACACTCACTCAAATGTTTTTTATTATCCTTAACAACAATATGTTGATTGAATAATCATAATTCGTAAACCCATTGACGACTCGACACAAAATTAGACTGGTGTTTCTGCTCAACGCTACTACTCCTCTGGTGCTGCCGCCAACACATTGCTCTTTGTTGAACACAAAGATGGTGTCATCTCTAATGCTACGTTGAATGCGCTCACTGCTGCCAACCAACTCGGTGGTTCTGTCACTGCTCTTGTAGCTGGTGATGCTCCTGATGCCATTGCCAAGTCTATTGGTGACTATCAAGGTGTTTCCAAGGTCCTGACTGCTACTGATGCCAGCTATGAAAAGAACTTGGCTGAAGATGTCACTTCCTTGTTGCTCGCTGTCCAAAACAAATACAACTTTACTCATATCGTCGGTGGCCACACTGCTGTCGGCAAAAATGTGTTCCCTCGTGCCGCTGCTCTTTTGGATGTGGCTCCTATCTCTGATATTACTGCCGTTGAATCTAATGACACCTTTGTCCGACCCATCTATGCTGGTAAAAAAAAGAGAAAAACGAAACACGGATGGAGGGAGGAAGACGGAAACGTGTGCATACAGGGGAAAGAGAAACATACTGACCAACATAAATCATATTAGGTAATGCTATTGCTACCGTCAAGTCCAACGATAGCGTCAAGTTTGTCACTGTTCGTGGTACTGCCTTTGAATCTGCTGCTGCTGGTGGTGATGCTGCTGCTGTCGAAGCTGCTCCTGGTGCTGATAAGGTCGGCGTGACCGAATGGGTGGGTGAAGACATTCAAAAGAGTGACCGTCCTGACTTGGGCTCTGCTAGCCGTGTGATTTCTGGTGGTCGTGGTATGAAGAATGGTGAAAACTTCAAGCTGTTGTACGATATGGCCGACAAGATGGGTGCTGCTGGTAAGATTTGCTACTGGGTTTTATGATATGAAAATTTTGATCACTAAAATGTTTCTTATTTTATTTTCTTGGTATAGTCGGTGCTTCTCGTGCTGCTGTGGACGCTGGTTTCGTTGATAACTCCTTACAAGTCGGTCAAACCGGTAAGATCGTTGCTCCTGGTAAGTATTTTATATATAAAAAAAAAGCGTCGAGTACACCACACCTGTAATACTGGCTCATGACTGACGGTGGATTGTTATTCTTTTCTTTTGATATATTATTTAGAACTATACATTGCTGTTGGTAAGTCCAAAAGATAGATGGAAGGTTCGTCTGACCGTGGGAAAATTTATCTAACTAAAACTTTTTTTTTTTTTTTGGGTGACATTTAGGTATCTCTGGTGCTATTCAGCATTTGGCTGGTATGAAGGATTCCAAGACTATTGTGGCCATCAACAAGGACGCTGATGCTCCTATTTTCCAAGTGGCTGACTATGGTCTTGTTGCTGACTTATTTGATGCTGTCCCTGAAATTACTGAAAAGCTTTAGATTATTATTTACACTGATTTGATACACATCTTCTCTTGCAACACATTCACTTCTCGTTCGTTCGTTCGTTCGTACTTTTTGCTTTTATCCCCCCCCCCTCGCTCCCTCACTCTTACATTCTTATTATTTTTTAGTGTATGATGGGTGATTGAAATCAATGTATTAATAAAAACTTTGTTTTGTGAAATCATTGTACATATCTGAATGAATTGTCTTTATGTGATGATGTATGTTTTTTTTTGTTTGTCTGTTTACTATTGAATCAGTACTTTTTTTCTATATTTACTTAGTAAACTGAATGTGATGAGCACCTTTTTCAAAAGATAAATTCATCTTAGTGGATTCCTTTGTTCGATTAGTCTTGCAGGACATTTGTCGCATTCTCTAATACCCACGCTGCACATACTGTGCGTATTTCCTGCACATTCCCCACTACCCCCAACCAATACAATCCACACTTCCTGCCCATACCGGCAAGTTCAGGGATCCCCAGTCAAATATGATACTCTACACAATTTAGATTTCTGTCTGCTCTGTACAGACATGTCGCTTACAACAAGAAAGAAAATACATAAACACACAAAACCGGACACCAATACATACAAAACATAGTAATACTTGATCCCAGGACATAATTTTCACCCAGCTATTTCCACACACACACGCCCATGAATGATCGCCAGGCACACGTCAGTTTCTTTCTTCACGCATACAACAAGACAAATCAAAAGGTAAGAGAGATATTAATGGTAAAAAGACAAGACGTATTTATTTTATTCAGAAGTATATATAAACCATAACAACCAATGTTAAGCTAAGCTAATGCCAATTTCCATGGCACTTTCTAAAGATGCTGCTATTCTATTGAAGATTTCAAAATGGAAGGGTTTCCCCATGCATGTTCGTATTGCAGTTTTCAAAATACCCCAAATTCAAAGTCTAACACTAATCCAAGATCACCCATCACCTTCATTGAATATGATAACCTGAGAACTTGAAAAAAAAAAGAAAGAAAGAAAGAAGCGCAAAAAAGAGAATTAAATCAAGCAAATCGGAGTATGAATAAACTTTCTACCCAAGACACGATTCCTATAGTCTGTGGTGTCTGAAACATCATGTTTCTCGGTCATCAAAATTCCAAAAAAAAGGCCAATTGAAAAGAGGAAAGATCAGTATCTAACTGATGGTATTTTTATTAATTTATTTAAAAAGTCTAATTCTAATGAAATATGAATGATGTATAAATATGTATTAAAATGCAATGATTCGAAGATTATTTTTTTTAAGAAGGGCAGAAGGTGACAGTGTAGCCATCAGGTTTGCAGGTATATACACTCGTTTCATCATCAAAGGCATAAGAGTAGGCATCAGGAGCGGCGGCCTTGACCTTGGCGGCGTAGTTGCTTCCCTTGCAAGTATCGGCGGAGTTGTGGGCACCAGTACAGCAATATTCATCGGTTTGGAAGTGGGAACAGGCAGATTTGCATCCATCGACATTACCATCTCTATCCTTGGTTTCAAAGCCAGAGGGGCAGGAAGGCAATTGACTCACCTTGGGGGTACCACAGTGCTTGGCCACTTTGTAGTCATTGTCAGACTTGGTATTGGGAGCGATCGAAAGAGGCAAGTTATAGCCATCCACAAAGCTAATGTCATAAAAGTCTTCAGCATCACCATCGGCAAAATGGAATTCAGCAAGAGAAGTAGGTGCCCACAAACCAGAGAAATTGCAAGTCTTGCCTTCACAGCTTTTGCGGGCCCAAATACGACCTTCCCATGGAGCATTGTAGTCAAATGTATGCGAGGCACCGGCGGAGATGGAAAGGGATGATCCATATTCGTTGCCATTTTCAGAGGTACCAGCCACAATAGAATGGGAACAGCTATTCTTAACCACCACAAAGGATTTTCCACTTGAAGAAGACGCATTGGCAGATCGGATGACAGGGGCATTGTGGGAATCATTAGCAGAAAGAGGAAGACCAGCTACCAAACCGCCAAGAACAGCATATGAGAGAACCAAAGGAGAAAAGTACATGATGATAATAAAAATGATATTTATAAGTGATGTAAATGAATAGTATTTATTACTTTATTTCTTTCAGGTTCCTCTCTTTTATAATGTTTTTTTTTTTTAAGAAAAAAAATTGAGTCTCGACCAAACTTGAAAAAAGGGGGCGGGAGATAAATCAGGTCCTATTCGCGTACATATATTTTTCTTTTTTTCTTTGCAACATAGCAAGTAAACACCATCAGAATTTAAAATAACAGCTTTCTTTCGTTATGTCTTTGTTTCAAAACTTAAATTCAGTTACTGATTATTTCGAAACCAACACAATCCTCTAGGGTCTGACAATATTATTTAAATTCCGTCAGGGACCATGTTTTTCTTCCTTCGTAAAACCTGTCCTGTCAATCTAAATGGCAAACGCTGTCTGATCTTACTATTGGGTTTGATGTAAAAATTTCAATTTATATTATTCATATGAACAAATCATCATCATGTACCTAATAGAAGCAAGACAATAGATAGGATATTCAGATGGATATTTTCTAGAAACCAGGTTTTAAACTTATATATAATAATTGATGTTTATTGGAAGAATACAGAAATAATAACTGGATTGTGTATAAAAAAAAATTGTGTAGATAACCATATAGTGAGTGGAAGGTAAAATAATTTTATTAGTAAACCAAGATCAATATTATTTGCATATAGGGTAAATAGTACATGATTCAAAAATAATATGGCTGTAAATAGCCGTAAAAAAAAAACAAAAAAAAAAAAAACGGTTCATTCATGTTGATTGCTATCTGTCATGTAACATGTTCCGCATTTTTGTCGAGTCTAGATTTCTAATGTTGAGTTTACAATGTCCGACTTTTTTTTCGAAATTTTGGAAAGGAGTGAAAGTGAAGAAAAAGGGACAAGATGTTAGAGACCTGAAACAAAAAAAAGACTTTACTGAATTTAAACATTATCAGTAGGAGGAGGGGGCTTACTGCAGTGACGGTTTGATGACATGGGATTGGATGCCCACGCCGCTTTGTACTTTGGTGTGGTCTTCGGGGGGGCTTACAAACTGAAAATACCCAACCGGGTATATACCATACGTCCTACCTAGTGGAGTTATAATGATTTATATGTGAGGAGACTGCGCTGTCGCACGGCCTTGGTTGAATGATATGAATGGTGAAGCGGAAATATGATTAGTAGCAGGAATATGACCGCAAGTTCATATTAAGAAACCAAGGATTTTCAATCAATTTTTGGGACCTTAGAGGGGAAAAGTAGTGTTGTGGGTAAGCTAAAATGCAGGTATTTGATAAAACACTATCCGATGAGTCAGAGGATGGCTAATAAACAGACATAGTTTATTGAAAATATATTTTACATATTCTATTGGAATCTATTAAAACATACTAAAACTAAAGGCGAGGGGCTCACCGTAACAAGGGATCTATTGAAGTAGATGCGGAAGACCATTGGAAGGGGACCGGTTTTAAAAGAGGTGAATGTAAAGATCGATCTAATAAGGAATGAAAAAATCTAAAAGGATATCTTTCATTGAAGCACTACAACGGTCAACACTAATCAAAAAACGTCATGGTAGTAAACTAGGGATCTATTACGCAACACATGAGAGATACTAATGGAGCATTTTTTCACTGACGTAAGTAAAAAGTGACATGTTTTATTCAGATATAGATACAGACTATGGGCAAACTAATACTAACTAAGCCAATGAAGGCTCCAAAAAGCTAACTAATGGTAGTTGTAGATCCTAGATCTAAAATGAAAGGGTTTCCCCATGTATGTTGTAATCCCTGAGCTGACACCCTTCTAAACTAGTCCTGATAAAATTCTAGGTCCTAAATAACCCCATAGAAGTTAAATGGTGAAGAAAAAAGGACAAAAATTAAAAGGAAAAAGGAAGAGAGAGGAAAAAAAAAAATTGGGTGAATGTAAACATTCACGTGGGCGGGATTTGAAGATTTTTTTTTCATGAGGGTTGCGTTTTTTTTTTTTTTTTTTTTTTCACCACAAAACAGCAGCGACACAGTGCTACACCATACAAAATTAGGAAGAGGAAGGTTCAGGGAGGTTACAATACAAGGCTGAAGGAAAAAAAAAATAAAGCAAGACCTGACTCAGCGGCAGATAAGACAGGTCTCAATGCTAATAGCATTCGAATAAAAGGGCGATTTAACTCAAATATAGACCAAGTAATGACAATGGGTAGATGATAAAAAAATAGGCTTCACATGCTTGGATAATAGAAACTGGCCCAAAGTCCGAAAGCGTACAAGTACTCCTGACAAAATTGGTGATGAAATTTTCCCATTGGCCAAAGGACTTTTTTAGTGCCATCCAAGTTTTTTTTTTTTTTTTTTTTTACAAAAATAAAAAAAATCTCCTTGTTTTCTCTAGTTGCCCTCCTTTTTTTATTTTCTTTCATGTATTCCAATTCATCTCGTACGTCTTCTTCTTTTACCTCCGCGGCATCGTCTTTAACATACATGGATAATGTCATGTCAAGATTTGGACACCATTTATCTCCATATCAACGTACACAAATCACAAATACGATGACACCACAGCTCCAGAACGCATCATCCAATACTAGAAATTATTCATATACCAGTCAGCAGACAACTAAATCCTTATATCCTATCAAAAACGATGAGCAGAAAGGCACAACAGAATAATAATCTTGATCTTTGTACTCCGACATATGCACCTAACTCCTTGGATCATCTGATGCGAGACCTCTGAAAACCTTGCATGTGTTAAGTGTAGTTTGAAAAATGGAGAAATAATAATAATAATAATAAAAAAGATACTGCTTTGTTTATATAAAGTTATTTTGTCGAGATGGGATGAAACACGAGACCTTCTCCCCCTTTTTATATTTTTTCTGAATGACGGAGAAGAAAAGTCTCCCTTAAAAGTTATTCTGCTATCACGTTCTAGACAAGCCTTCACTGGCTACCGGGTAGATCAAAAAGCTGCATAATCTTAGACCAGGGTATATTTTGTCTAGGGATAGACGTTCTGGATAACCGATAGAACTCTGGATGAACTTCAGATTAACTGTATCACAAGAGTGCGTCCTCGTGCCTAGGCAACATTTTGATGTAAAGTAGTCTTGGCCAGGAAATGCATGAATAATTCAAGATTTCTCTAATGCTTAGATTTAAAGCGCAGAGAACAGTGCATTGTGTGTATACCCACTTGATATGACAAACTAAACGTATGAGACACAATGCAAGAGTAAAAGATTTAGGTATATTTATTCGGATACATATATCTAAACTATGACAACTAAACTAAACTATGTAGTAAAATGGTAGTATCATGACACGTATCTAAAAGTGAGGCGTTTAGGGGTGAGTGTTGGAATGGAGGTATATTGTTGTATAATAAACGGAACGTGAGGTAATCTAGTCCAATTAAAGTGGGGAAGCCATTCTATTGTGAAGGAAGCGTGAAATCATCCAGACCAAACTCTTCCATCGTGACTGCAAAGACCTCAACAGAAGAGAACAATCGCATTGTCAATGTTGAGCGCTAGGGATTAATTTCATAAGAAGAGAAACATTATGCTGATGATGCTTTATGATACTGATTGTTGTAAAACGAAAAAATGGGCGGTTCCTTTTTAATATCCACCAAAAAACTAACAAAAATAATCTTTTAAACCCCGTTCACGTGAATTGTTTATATACTCCTATTTCTATTTTATTTTTCGTCTCTCTTTCTTTTTCCTTTCTTCATTCAACTTCTTTGAGGTCATGGTAATCTTAGATTAGTGTCAGGACTAGTTTAGAAGGGGGTTTTCAGCTCAAGCATTATAACATGCATGGGGAAACCCTTTCATATTGGATTCAGGATCTGATGACCACCATTAGGTTGGCTTTTTGGATACTTGATTAGCTTAGTGTAGTGTTAGTTTGTCCATAATTCGTATCCATATTTAAATAAAACATGTGCCTTTTTACTTGCTTCAATGAAAAATGTTCCCAATAAATCTCAGTCATGTCTTGCGCAATAGATCCCTGCTTACTTCATCCTCCTCCTTTGATGAGTATTGACCATTGTTGAGTTTTAAGAATATATGCTCCTTTAGACTTTCGCCTTCATTATACAATATTATAGATCCTTCTTTGTAATCATTCCTTTTGAATAGTATCGTTTATTCTTCGAATCTCACTTTAACTCCCTCATGCCTCCATCAATAAATTTTTTCATTATATCCCTTGTTACATTGAACCGTTAGTTTACAGTCACCTAATATGAAACGTGGTCATATTCTCTACCATCCATATTTATCAACCTGGGTTGTATCTCCAGCGTAACCCCCACTAGAACAGAGATACGGTTTATATCCAGTTCGTTATTTTTGGTTATATATTTTTTATATGTGGACTAATAAAACATATAACAGAAGCCCATGCTGAAGTTAGTTGAGCCCAAAGAGTCGCCTATTAAGGTGCAAAATACTGAAATGCAACTAATTTGATCAAAATAACACACCTCTCCCCGTTTCCTTCCCTTGACACCTAGTAAATCACTTTTTTACAGTGTAAGAATGTTTCGAAATTAAATTCAAAATATTGCAACATCTGATGTTTGCTTTCTAATCTCACTGAGCTGCACCGTATAGCTAAGAAAATAGTGATTAAACTGTCATCGAGCCATACCAATAATATACTACGTCGTTTTACAACTTCAAAACTTTACGCTAGTAATTGACTTTATCCACCTCTGTCAAGTCGAAGAAGTAGTTGTGCATAGTAATATGTAGTCCTCGTTTAAAAACCCAAACCCCATATTTTTCCCATCCACCATCCCCAGTCAGTATCAAACACAACGTACACCAACACACATCTATGACTAAGGACATATAAAGTATAAACAATTTATTAAAAATAGATAAATAATAGAAGCTATCTACATAATGGCACATTTCCTTGACCAATCTTTTCGTCCACCGGATCCACCTTTCTACAAGAAAAACACAGATTGATGAGTGAAACACATTTCCCGATATTCACTCTCCTCCTCTCTCTCTTTTTCTTCTTTTACTTACGTAAATGTGAAGGGATATCATCGTCTGACACGGATTCAAGGACTTGATCCAATTTCGACTTTTGAATGTAAACCAGCATGTAGGCGTTGGTAAAGCGTTTGATAGATCGCAAACTATTACCCCTTAACCTTTGACGATCATGTGTTAGTGGCGGCGGAGTTGTTGCTGTAGGTGATAAATTGGGCGACGTTGGCATATCGGTAGAGATGGATTTCCCAGAAGGCGTCGTTGAGAGCTTGCTTAACTTCCTTGAAGGTTCATCGCCGAAGTTGTCCTCGAACACTTCTCTGTCAGATACGGGGGTGACATGATCATCATCGAATCGTAACCTGTCAAATAAAAAAAGAAGAAGAAGAAGAAGAAGAAGAAGAAGAAGAAGAAGAAGAAGAAGAAGAAAAATTCAATGTTACGTGTATCCATTCACTTTCCTTCTCCTTCCCTCCTCGTAACTGACCCTTGTTCCTTACCATTTACCATCTTTCTTTGGTTTGATCAGTGTAAAATAATGACCTCCATCAAAATCTCCACTGTGTACTAAGACGCTAAAAGAAAGAAAAAAAAAGTCAATATCATCCAAGATTACCAATATCAATATTTATTTCCCATTGCCTTCCTCGCCTTATATACTACCTGTGCAACACGTAAGTGTAGGATTGGTTCCGGTCAGTACAAAATGCATCAAGGCAAAGTTCTTCAGGGTATTGGTATCGATCATTGATTTTCACCATGGTGTCTTCTTCGGCATTATATTCAAAACGTTTTAGTTGAAGATGTAGCACTGGTGGGAATGATTCAAAGGTCACACCTTTGAGGGCATTTTGTAATCCATGTCCTTCAGCCATGTATTTGTTTTCGCCTGCCAATGTTTCTTCTCGGATATAATCTTGAAAGGATTCTTGAATATCTTTGCATCCCATGACATTCAACTGGATATCTATTTTGATAAAGTGAGTGATCATTAGTCAGTGCAATCATAGAGTGATGATGATGTTTTTTTTCTCACCATAAAAATCCTCGATCCGGGAAGATTCATAATCCACATCAATGCATTTGATGTAGCTTTTCATTTTACCTACAAATAAATGTTTAATAGCTCCACCAGCAGAAGTGTCCTATTAAAAATAAAAAGATGTTCGTTACAAAATGTTAAGAATCCTAATATATTTGATCAATTCAGAAAGCGCTTTTTTTTTTTTCAATACCTCCATCTTCAATTCCAGATTATCTAACAAAACGCGACTAAATTCTTGGACGTCATGTTGCATAAAAGAATCCAGCGAGTCCCATCCAAAAGATTTTGTCAATTCAGTGGTGCCTACTGAATCTGAAGCGTTTTCCAATTGATAAAACAAACGCTGTAGAGCCAAGGCAACACTTTTCGTTGGATCTTCATACATTGTTGGTATTTGATAGACAGCCTTCCGAAATAGATTGGTGCAATAAAGAGATTGTAAAAGGGAATTCATATAACATGTTGCGCCTTGATTCTTTATTCCCACGTACCCAGTTTCCTTCCGAGAGTCATAGCTAATATAGATATAAAATACATAAGGGAATAAAATTTAATAATGCGTATGAATAAATGTATATTTCATTAATTTGTAGTAAACAAGACAAAACATTACTTGATTAGGTTATGCCATAAAACCCCAGTATTGTCCTTGACGATCCGGATATAAACAGAGATGACCATCTGTTGATTGGTAAGAAATGGTCCTTTTTGGTGATTCGCTTTTCCCAGTTCCTTGGTATCATAAAATCGAGTAAATCCCCAGTCCACTTCATCTGCTGAGAATCTATGATGGGCATCTATCATGAGAAATAGTCCCCGCAAAAAAAAAGGGTCAATCCACGTATAGTATTGCTCAAAAACCAGCAAGAAAAAAAAACCACTTACGGCTTGCATGATAGTTGGTTGGATCATCTATATTGGATATCACCAAAGCAAATTGAGCACAAACATACCAGAGAGGTGGCGCATCTTCTTGTAAAGCCTCCAAGTAAATTGACAGCATATCACGTACGCCATTGCCTTTAGGGTAGAGTAATATACGCCTAAACAATGCAGAAAAAGAAATACTAAGCCCATAGAAACAGAAAACTATACACACACACGTACATACATATATATTATGTATGTGTATTATCGTTTTTTGAGGAATACTTACCAGGAGTAGGACCCCACTTTCAAAATAGGACCATGGCACCGACTATCAAGTTGCTTCCAGTCCTTGATGTACCAGTGACTACTTCCGATATCTAGTACTTCTAAGTCTTGTAAATCGGGAAGAATATGTGGCAAAAATAGTTTATCTATGTGTGTTGTAGTCAAAGTGAAGAAAGATGAGCCGAAGAAAAAAGGAATGAGCCATGGCACACAATTGCCTTGCAGAACCTTACCATCTAGCACACTGCATTTGCGAGTTTTATTAGAGGAAGTCGGAGGCGAGTAATCTATACTTGGAGTATCTATAGCCATGGAAGGTATGTAAGAATTAAAAAAAAAAAAAAAAAGAAAAAAAAAAGCGAAGAAATAGAAAGGACCAGGCGGCGAAAAATAACGAAAAAAAAAGTGTGGAATTCGCGGTCTTTAAAATTGATTGCATTGGATGGTTGAACGAGTAGCTGAAAATTTTCTCTTTAGATAGACGAAGAAAACCGCTGTCCATGATTTCCGTTATTTAGGGCGGTCAAAGGAATAATATATTATACTACTAGTGGTGGCATGTACTATAAATGTTCGAAATAGGTGTGCTCTATATGTAGTCTATATTCCATTCACGTACAACTATTTTTACAGTACAGTAAAACTGTTCTCATCATATGTATGATGAGAAAAATGTCGGTTGTAGTACTAACATTTGATGGTTCAGACGATAAGTATTTGTATGGTAACATTACGAATATGGGGCGCCTTGGCACAAAATTTTAGGGTTATATACGGTATATTTAGTTCTGGCTTAAATTAAACGCCCCACAAAGAAGCGAAACTACAAGTGATCGATATTTGTGTGGTTCCTAAGGTTGGTAGAATTCCTTAGATTCCTTCATGAACTGCACCAGGTAAAAAGGACATCACATATATGTGTATTGGCTCAAAACTCCCATAGTGATTTCCATTTTTAGAGAAGCGGTGATTGAAATAGTAAGGGATTTTCGCGGTTGAGATTTTTTTTCGTTTGTTATTCGCAGGCGCGCTTTTTTTTTTTTCTTCCTCATTCGCTCACAATATACAACCTCATTCAAACCACAGTAAAAATGGACATAGATAGCACTGCTGATATTCCCTTCAAGAACAAAGGAAAGGGAAAAATGGTGGCTACAGATACAGATAATTTACCTTGGTAATATTTTTGATATATTGTTGCCAACTTGTACTGATTGTTGTTGATGCGATTTGACAATAGGGTGGAAAAATATCGTCCCAATCAGCTAAGTGATCTGGTGTCGCATGAGGAGGTGACTGAAACCTGTAAGTAATGGACAGACTTGGCTTCGTAGAATATGAGTTTAATTATATTGGATTTTTCCTAGTGAAAACCTTTATCGAACGAAATCGATTACCACACTTACTTTTTTACGGCCCTCCTGGGACGGGGAAAACGTCTACCATATTGGCTTGTGCGCGACAACTTTACGGTGACAAATTCCGGTCCTCCATTTTGGAAGTAAGTACTTTGTAGGAAAAAAACCCCCAGGACGAAATTGACGTTTACTCACATATCTCTTTCTTACATTTGTTCTATTTACTAGTTGAATGCTTCAGACGAACGCGGGATAGATGTTGTACGTGAACAAATCAAGAATTTCGCAAGCACTCGAACCATGTATAGGTAATGAAAGAAGGAGCGAACAATATGTAAACCCAACTACGATCGTTAATACGAGGATCTGTTTGTGTAGTACTGGATTCAAGTTGATCATTTTGGATGAATGTGATAATATGACTAATCAAGCTCAATCAGCTCTACGCCGAGGTAAGAAAAAAAAAGGGGGGTGGAAGAGGGAGGGAGTGAAATAGAATGTCGATCATGATGACGATAGTATATTTGTCTTTATACAGTGATCGAAAAATACACCAAGAACGTCCGCTTCTGTATCATCTGCAATTATGTTAGCAAAATCATCCCGGCAATCCAATCAAGATGTACAAGGTTCCGATTCTCACCTTTGGAATTAGATCAGGTGGATCAACGACTGACCACTATTGTTGATGCTGAACAGTAAGTAGAACGGAGGAAAGATATTGATAAGATATTTAGCATGGATATACTTTTTTTAGGGTTAACTTGACAGATAACGGAAAAAAGGCATTGCTGCGTCTATCAAAAGGGGATATGCGACGTGCTCTCAATATATTACAAGCATGTCACGCTGGTTACGACCGTGTGGATGAAGCGGCTATTTACAATTGTACGGGAAATCCACAACCTGAACATATTGAGTCCATTTTGAATAGTATGCTCAAAGATGAATACACAACTGCCTATCAAAGTAAGTATAGATTTAGAAAAAAAGAAGACGTGAATACTAATATACTATTATGTACTATTATGATTTAGAAATCGAACGCTTGAAAAATGAAAATGGATATGCTTTACAAGATATTATTACTGATGTTTACGAAAAGATACAACAAGCCGAATTACCATCCGAAACTGAAATATCAATGGTTGTCAATATGGCGGATATAGAGTAAATTTGAAATTGCGGACAATGAAATATTAAATCAAAAGAACAAATAGACCTAATTTGACATTATTCTTCTTCTTTACATAGATATCGTTTAGGTGAAGGAGCGGATGAAAAAATACAGCTTGGATCACTTATTGGATCTTTCAAATTGGCTCTCCCATCTGCTTAGTTATTATAGTTAGACCTCCTCCCCTTTCCCCTTCTTTTATCAATAAAAAAAAAAAAAAGCATATATCTCGATTTCATCGAAAATTTTAAACCTCCTTATTTGAACTATAAATATTATACTCTTGAACTGTGCAGTGTGGACGGTGATGTTGTTGTTGTTGTGTTGCTATTTGTGAGTATTTGTTGAAAAAAAGAAAGAGAGTGCATGTACATCAAATAAACAAATAAAACTAGTTGATTGGTGGATGATAGTATTGGTGTAGACTGTTGAATGTGTAGAGTCGTCACAAAACAAACTTTTTTTTTTGCCTCTCTGTAACTTCTTTTTTTCTTTGACTTTTCCTTTTTAATCTTAATTCCTTTCCCGTCTCTCTCTTTTTTTTTTTATTTCTCTTTTTTTTCCCTTTCTATTTCTTTTGCTTTTCTCTTTCCCTTTTCCTTTCATTACACCCAAGTCTTATCAAACAGTATTGGACTCTTTTTTTTCCATCTTTTTTTTCCGACATACCTTTTGTAAACCATACATCCTATTTATTATACACTCATCTTGTTTACGTGGTGCCGAATTTCTTAACATAGCCACTATATATTTTATACATAAATATATATATGAATGTCTCTGAATTATGCGCTACGCCAACTAAAGCGACCAACGGTACAAATCAGGCCATGGAATCATACTCCCTCAGGTAAAGCTGCTTTATATTATTATTATCAACTGAAACCAATTGACCTCGTGCTTTACAGCAATACTCATAGGGAAACGGATCAGGATATCTCCAACAACGATACAGCCCCGACTCCATCACTTCCTGTCAACCGCTTTACACTCCCGCCTTTATCTCAACGACTCAACCTTCAACAACGCTTACCAAGCCTCGTCGCTATATCCTCTTCTTTTGAAGACTCTACAGAAGACTCTATTGAAGAAGCACAAACAGCTGATTCGACAAAAAATGGTGAAGGCTTGGAAGTCAAACAGGTAGGGAAAACTCGTCGCTCCTCCTTTTACGGTATTAACGTTTCTTGCAACTTTATTAGCTTATAGAAAAATGTTCAACTCTTTGTAATGATTTGGCTCGATACAAAACGTGGCAGAAAGGCTTGGAAAAGGACCGTGAAGCGATATTTGATTTTGTAACTCATACGGCACATGACATTTTGGATTCGCTAGTGGCGATGCAACAACAACAAGATGCTGTGGTCTCAAATGAAGCGGAATACGAAATGATTCGGCAAGCTAGGAACTGGAAAGAAAATCGAAAACCAAAATACCGTAGGCGGAGCGTAAGTCACCGGCAGGAACAAAAGAAGTAAAAAAAGGAGGGGCAGAGGAGGGAGGGAGAGCGAGAGGAAGAGGAAAAAGGGAAGGGGTTAAGGGTAGGGGGTGTGTATGTGGATTTACGTCTTGTCAATAATATTTATCTCCCTTATTCTTATATGTATATTTTGGATCGATATCATCGTTGTTACCGTGATATTACCTCGATATCAATGATCCTCATTCATCTGATATTGATAGAAACGAAATATGATCGGTCAACAATGCCACTCTTGTCACACCTCTGAAACGCCTGAATGGAGAAGGGGTCCTGATGGTGCACGAACTCTTTGCAATGCTTGCGGTCTACGTAAGGAATTAAGGAGAGTTTTCTTTTGTTCTCTAAACCAACTCCATGTTTTTGCTTCGTATACTTTTGATAGATTATTCGAAACTTTTACGGAAGGAATCGGTTACGGTGGCTTCTTACAAATTGTTGGCCAATGGACCACCTATTAGTAGCAGCAGTGATGGAACTAACAAGGTTGACCAGCAACTACAATATCATCATCAGCAAGAAGACCAGCAACAAGAATTACAAAATCGACAGAACGATGAACAACACAAGCATCCAAATCATTATATTCAACCACCACCACCACCACCACCGTCATCAGTATCACAACAACATCATCACCATCATCACCATCACCATCATCTACAACATCCATCAGTACCACATCATCATCAGTCACATCACCAACTATCACAGGCAAATCAATCGCTTGAAGATCAACACCAATACCAACATCAACATCAACATCAACATCAAAATTAAATTAAAATCAACATAGTTCTATACCATTATTCCTTCCCCTCCACTCTCATCCCAACTTAGTTAGTTTCTCAACTTATCTTTGCTGATTGATCATTATTTTTCCCTGCCTCTTGTTTTCCCTTCCCTCCTATTCTTTTTTTTTTTTTTCCTTTTTTCCTTTTGCCTTAATATTGGTATTGTTTTTGCTATTTAATCAAATAAAATATTCTTTTACTGTCTCTCTGTATTTGTCTTTGTAATATGATAAAGTTTGGTTTTTTCAATCTTGATTCAATATGATGTATCTATTTTTTTTTTTTTTTTTGGTTGTTTTGCCGTTATAAAGTTGATAGACAACGCACATTACCAACTCGTATTCAACTTTGTATGGAACGACTGTAGTTGTACAATTAAAGTACAGTCAATGCATTGTCCCTGACCATTGGCCAGAGATGACATAGTTCCCTAATCGAAAAAAGGGTGTGTGACATGATCATCCAATCTCTTTCAGTATTTATATCGCTCTTCTACCTCTAATTTGCACTCCGCTTACTTGAATCTCGATTTTTTTTTTTTTCAACCCTGTTTCTTTTAGTATTTTTCTCACTCTTTGGTAAAGCATGGGTATCTTCACAGAAGAAATACAGAAAACATCTGTAACCTTATACATTGGTAAGTTATTCACTGAATGCAATGTACAAAATAGACAGCTTACTGATGTTGTGATCTCATGTTTTTTTTGTATGCACTACAGAAAAGTTATCCAACTATGAAGAAATAGAATGGTACCAGTTCCAGCAACTGATTGAATCCATGAATATGCAAGAATCCGGACCAAGGGAAGCTATTGAAGCTATTAGAAAACGACTCAAACATGGTACTCAGGAGCAAAAGTTGCGGACCTTGGAGGTAAGAGACAGAGACAGAGAAAAATTATACAGTGCCAAGTCATCATCTGATAGGATCGCCATTCTCATTTGCCTTTATATCTTGACAGATTCTCAAACTGCTTATGGAAAACAGTCCACAGCATTTCAGACGTAAGTAAAAATAATATGGAGATAAATTGTTCTATAGGGCTTATTTGCTATGCATCCGATAGAGAAGCTATGTGCCAGTGACAAAATGCGGGAACGGTTTGAATTTATGTTATCCTCACCGGTAGGTACTTTGTATTAATCGAAATATCCTTTTTATATGAGATCCATTACTTAGCTAATTTTTTATTTTTTTATATCGTAGATGGAAACTACTGAAGTGAAAAAAAGACTGGTCAGTCTTCTTGGTGCTTGGTCGACGAAATACAAAGGCGAACCTGGTATACGATTGTTAACCAACATCTATGAATCAGGATTATCAAAATTAGGGCTGGTAAGTCGTAAAGGAGAGAGGTCATGATTGTGATTATGTCTACCGCCAGAGCATTTGTTTGTCAACTGATCCTTTTACTACTTTTTGTTGTTGTTGTAGTCCCGCCGCTCTCGTTCTGGTAGTAGTGCGTCGCCACCAAGTCAAGAACAGCAGCAACAGAATCAACAGCAAGTAAGCGAGCCACCAAAACGACGATCCATGCCTCCACCCATGAAACCTGTCCGACCTGAACCCACTAATGTAGCTAAAACGAAACCACGCAGCCATAGTAACGCAGCCACCGCCTCTGGTACTCACCAACAGCAACGCCAAGGATCCACATCCGCATTTGACTTTGCGACCGCGAAACCTAAAATCATTCAAGAAATCGCCTTGGCCAACCAACATGTCAATCAACTGACGAATGCCCTCAAATTACTCAACACCACCGAAGACAGATGGGAAATCGATCTACAACATGATAAACGGCTACAAGAATACAGGCAAGAATGTGAAAACTCCAAAAAGAAAATTGTCAAGTATGCACGCTTGGTGGAAGATGAAGAATGGATTGGGACGTTATTGACAACAAACGAAGAATTGCTCAAGGCATTGGATATGTATGACATTATGTCGGTAGGTGAAGTGCCAGCCAACCTTTATGGTAATTCATCACCAACGTCACCCACTGCTACCGCCGGCAATCAGTATCAACAACAATCACTGCTACCAGCGCCTGCCACAACTCAGCAAATTGCATATCATAATGACGATGACAACAACAATACATTGGAACAAGATCTGCATGGCTTACAATTGGTCCCTCGTCATAGCCCTCTTGAAGCTGGTGATGATGATGACGATGATCCTTTTGCCGACCCTTTTGCCGATCCTGTGGAGACACCGCCACCAACGTCCTCCACTTTAAATCATCATCAGCGCCAGTAAGTCAAATCAGTGGTGCTATCAAAGACTTTTGGAATCAAAAGAACTCACCTGCTTTTATTATTATTATCATTATTATTAGGAATGAATACGTGCTCTAATTGGATTAATTATTCTACCTACCAAGATTTACTTTACTCTATTAGATATACATTTCACGTCTTGGTTATTCACTCTCATTAGTTTTATTGTAGTTATCCCCCCCTTTTTTTTGACTCATTATATTTTTTACTTTATCAATATGATTATTTATCCGAATAAAGAATTTAGGCACTGGTATTGCTATCCTTTTCTTATGTTTTATGTTTATTTTTGTGAACGGTTGTGATGATCTTCATCGTGCAGAGTTTTATATGATAGTAAGGTACGATGCAGTACTGTACAGGATCTGACAGGATAGTAATAGAGAGGGGGGGCGGTTGAACGGGTACATAAGTGTGAGAGACTCTCTAATGCATAGGGACTACATCATCATATGTGTAGTATATGGGGGAAGGGAGGGAAAGAATTCTCATCGATTTAGCTCATATCCACCTGCATACACATAAAAAAGAAAACAAAATGTACCAATTTGGATCGAAAAACATACGAAATTAGCGGACATATCTGAGGCATATACAGTGAACAAAGGATATAAGGGGAACAGAGTGAATGCAGTAAAAGAAAGAAAATAGACATGATACATCGTCGTTGTCATTCAATACGACGCAGATTTCAGAGTCAGGGGAATATCTGTCCACCTTTTCCTTGATACACGATTTTTTTTTCCCTTCTGCCCTTAGAGAAAGTCAATGATTTGATTTGCTCACAGATTAGTACTTGAGAGTCAATGGTTTTTTTTTTTTGATATGCGTGGCAACTGTCAAAATTTATTTGTAATGTTTACTCGGTACTTTCTGATAGTGATGGGTTTCCGATTTTGAGAACTGCCTTTTTACGCTTATGATGTCATTAATCATCCAAGTATCATTTTTCGAGTAAAATTAGGAAATATTTGCCATTCTATTTCCTTTTGACATAGCATGGTTACTGAAATGATAAAAACATATAGTCAGCATCCTTTTTTTTTAAAAAAAAAACACACACACACACACACACACACACACACACTCAAAAAATACTTAAGCGACGTTATGGAGGCTATGCTAAAGTACGTTCTGGCGAAAGTAGAGTAGAGGCCCGCTATAACGATACGAAGGCGAAAGTGAAATTGCATCGTTATTGTGGATAATATCGTTATTATTATGAGTATAGCTACAATATTTCTATCAAGGGAATTGCCTCCTGGACTCTTTTATTTTTATGTTTTTTTCATCGAAATGAGAAGACTATTGAAAAAAAAAGGTGTCCAGAAAATATTTCAAATGCCGACCACGTGAATTTTTATTTACTGCTACAGCTTTTCAACTTGAATTTGAGACGAGTGTAAAATGGTTTTAGACGATGGCAAAATAAAGTTGGGAAAGGAAGTAAAATAAATTGGGATGAAGGGAAAAGGTAATTGGGACAGGAGGCAAAAGTAGGTGAGACAAACAGGTGAGCCAAGATGAGAGTAAAGGAAAGTGTGAGTCCAATGAAATATCTTTGTGTTTCATTTTCTTGTAACTTACGTGTATACATCAACACATATTTGTTATGTGGATTATTGTTCAGTGGTCGGTCTTGCCAACAGCCCAGGGCGTCTTCCAGCAGTGACAAGGTTCATAAAAGCGGCGCGCAGATTCCGAGATGCATTGGTGTCCCGTTGCCACACAGTGTTACAGCGACGACACGCTAACACTGCGTACATACGTTTCGCCTGTTCACCAGGTCGGGTAATCACCGCGTTCGTGAGCTTTCTGTGACCACATTTTGAGCATACTTGCGACGTACGATATTCATCCATATTCACAAAAACAAGTTTCCCAGACTTGTCCGCCTTTGACAAAAGATGTCGACACTTGTCAGCAAGGGATCCTTCGCCTTTTTTATTTCTGCCGAACTTTGCGTCGCCGAAAACCACAATCGGTACCTTGTCTTTGTCATTGTTTATGGGAGCCTTTTTCCATTTTCTATGTATCAGAAATATGTACAACAGATGTTATTATGCCTTGCATATACATTTTTAAATCAAATAAACTTGCCTAAGCTTCGGCGGCGGCGGAGGAAGAGGAGGTGGATCATCAGTATCGTAAGACCTTGTTCGTCGTCGTCTTCTTTGTTGTGTCTGGCCAATATTTGATGATCTTTCCATGGCACCTGGTGGAGGTCTGTACTTGTGGCCGCCATCAATCAACACATTCACCAATTCGGCGTCCATCTTTTGTCTTCCTTGGTAATTGGCGAACTGCAGACCGAGAATAGCCTCTTGCCCATAAAATTCAGTCAAAGGACCTAGCGCTTGTAGTGAGCACCAGAACTTTTGTAGATAAAGTCCAACTGTAGAGAAAGTTTATAAAAAATAAACTTGAAAGAGTAAAATAAAATAAAAAAGAAAAGTATTGACCTTTGTTGGTTCAATAAAAATAAGTGTATAACACACAGTAAAAATAAAAAAGAGGACTTGTGGTCACAAAAAATAAAAGAAAGTTTCTATATAGACGATAGAAACAAAATAAAAATAAGACAGTGGTTTGGTGGTTAAAAACCTTTGTACTGAATTTTATAAAAAAGATTGAGATAAATATATGATAATAGATAGCTTAAGAAAAAAGAGAATTGGCGGGGGAAAGGTGGGGTATTTATACTAAAAATAAAGTGGCGGCGAGTACTGAACGTGATAAAAAAATATAAAAATAAAAATGATGATCGACCAGTATCCTAGACCGGATAGGAAATCAGCGGCTTCCTGTTTTCGTCCAGTTCGATACTTGATTTCAAAGTCATATTCAGCCAAGTATTGGATCCATCTTGCTACAATGCCAGATACTTTGGGTGATTGTACCAACCATCGTAAAGGTGAGTGGTCTGATATGACAGTGAATTTTTTGCCAAGTAAATAAGGCCTGAATAGTTGCAGGCTCCATACTAGGGCGAGACATTCCAATTTAGTAGCACCGTAGTTTTGTTGTCAATGGAAGATTCAGTTGATTTATATTTTTACAAATATACCCCAATCAGCCAATAGAGGAAGATATTGTATGAGTCATCTTTTTACAAACACCCCATTTCCCCTCCTCCCCGTTCATACGAGTATTCACAAATACAACATGTCTACTGTGAGTATTTCTCTTCCACAACACAACGCTACTATACCCTACAAAGCAATATAATACATACTCTACAAAAACAAATCAACACATACCCTACAAACAACACAACATATACCCTACAATATATAACAACACATATCCCTCAAAGAATAGTATATTTAACACGAAAACAACACACGTATTCCACAAAAACAGCGTACACAAATATTTTTTTAAATGTGATTTTCTTTATTGCAGTGATATGATAAAATAGACGGTAATAGTGAAATAAGAGACAATATACTGTATAGTAACATATAAGAGTTGAAGAGGATACTAACATTGCCTTCAACAAAACAGTACACTCATACTATTCTCTTATAGCACAACCTCCCCTGCTTCATACTGAAATGCTGCTGCGTCCGAAGTGATAATGGCATATCTTCGCTTCAGGAAGCTCCCCCAGAAGCTATTTAGTGGTAGTAGTTTTTTTTTTTTTTTTTTTTTTTTTTTTTTTTTTTTTTTTTTTCTGAAGTAAAAATGTGGAGGTGTTTCGAATGTTGCGTACAAAAAAAGAGACAGGTAACATCATCATCATCAAACAAAAAAGTCATTTGGTTGGTTTCAATAGAAGATAGATTTTATTTATTTGTAATACCACAAGAGTACATACCAGCCAAAAAAAAAAAAAAAAAAAAAAAAAAAAAAAAAAAAAAAAAAAAAAAAAAACAAAGTCCTGACTGAGCGCTGAACAACGACGGATGGGCCCCAAGGGGCTGCCCACCAAAGTGCGAAATGGCGGAGGCTTTAATCCTATCCCATCGAAACCCACACTTTAATAAAAAAACTGTTCCGTGCCCGAAGTAGAAACATTTCCTGTCATTTTTTATATTTGTATCCAAATATGCTTCCGTGCCCAAAGTAGAAACATTTCCTGTATAAACGCCCCCCACACACACACCGTTTTTTTTTTTTTTTTTCACGCACATATGCCATGCCCATTCAGCGAGACAATGAAAGGCATGAAAGGGAATAATAATAAAAAGACAAGACATGTTTAATTCTGATATAGATACAATATAAACTATGATAACTAACGCTAAGCTGAGCTAATGACACTTGGGGAGGCTTTTTTTTTTTGGCAACTGTACGTAGCATTTTACACAACGAGCTGCAGTTTTTTTTTTTCTACGCATAAACCCCACAACCCCCACACACTCTGTTTTTCCACGCACATACGCCATGCCCATTCAGCGAGACAATGAAAGGCATGAAAGAGAATAATAATAAAAAGACAAGACATGTTTAATTCTGATATAGATGCAATGTAAACTATGACAACTAACGCCAAGTTGAGCTAATGACACTATTCTAAAATGAATGCTAATTTGAGGACGGTCAAAGATCACGAATCCAAAATGGAAGGGTTTCCCCATGATGTTTGTATTGCACTTTTCAAAAGGCCCTGATTCAAGTTCTAATCACTAATCCAAGATCACTAAATCCACAGTTGAAGTTGATGTTAAAAAAAAAAAAAAAAAGAAAGAAGGAGGAAGAAAAAAAATGGCCAACAGAAAATTTAAATCCATGGAGGCGGAGTGCGAATGGCTCAGTCACCCTATTTTTCGATCTTCCATTTTTCACCACACACAAAAAAAAGTATCTATTGACGACGCGCTGAGCACGACGGTTGGGCCCCAAGGGGCTGCCCACCAAAGTGCGAAATAGCGGAGGCTCTAATCCTTTCCCATTTTTTTTTTTTTTCAGCACACACAAAAAACCCATTGACGACGCGCTGAGCACGACGGTTGGGCCCCTTGGGGCCGCCCACCAAAGTGCGAAATGGCCGAGGCTTTAATCCCTTCACTATTTTTTTTTTCTTTTCAGCACACAAAAAAGAACCCATTGACGACGCGCTGAGCACGACGGTTGGGCCCCAAGGGGCTGCCCACCAAAGTGCGAAATGGCGGAGGCTTTAATCCTAAAACTGTAACACCCAGTAAATCGAAAGATTTCCAAAAGCTCCAGCGGAGCGCCAGAGCGTTTATTAATTTAATATATTAAAAAGAGAGGTAAACCCTTATTTAAAATATTAATCGAAGATAATGATCTATGCCTTTGAAATTTCCATCCATTTCCTCCACTCACATCAACGATCCATGTCGCTGTTACAATGTTGAGGTTTTTTTTTGTCAGCTGTATGTAGCATTTGACACAACGAGCTGCGGTTTTTTTTTTTCCTATGCATTAATATATTAAAAAGAAAGAGGGGTAAGCCATTAGGCACTCAAAAACATATTGGGAGAGGTGTCTTCAAAAAGAGATCGGTTTAAAATAAAATATACGATTGTCTAAACCATATTATCATTTAGTCTAAACTATGTTGAATAAAATGTCCAAAATTGAAAGCTGAATCGTCTCGAGCGGAGTTTATTTTCGTCTAAAAAAAAAAAAACGTCTCAAGTTCAACCGGAAAACCTCTAATTTTTACTTTCCCCGCCATCTCTCTTTCTTTCAATTTCTTTTTTTACTTCCAATTTTTTCTTCGTCATTGTAACTTCTTTGAGGTCATGTTGCACTTAGATTAGTTTCAGGATTAGTTTAGAAGGGGTTTCAGCTCAGGGATTACAAGATGCATGGGGAAACCCTTTCATTTTGATTCAAGATTTAAGACCCATTATTAGTTGGCTTTTTGGAGCCTTCATTAGCTTAGTTTAGTGTTAATTTATACATACTTTATGTTCAGATCTGAATAAAATATGCCCTTTTTTGACTATTCCAAATGAAAATGTCCCACTAGTTCTTTCATGTCTTGTACATTAGATCTCTCTTTTTTTTTTTTTTTTTTTTTTTTTTTTTTTTTTTTTTTTTTTACCACACCGCCGATTTTTAATTGGTTTTGGCGGTTATTGTGCTTCCATAAAAGATACACCTTTATTCTTTTCATGTCTTGTCTCCCTTGTACATACATATAGTATATTAGTTCCATTTTTATAATCTTTTCTTTAAATTAGTGTTGAACATTTGTGAGATCCCTCCAATAATCCCTTTCATACTTACTTCCAATAGATCCTCTGTTATAATGAACGTCACATTCTTAGTTTAGCATCTATTATGTTCCTACAAATAAATGATACATTTTTTTTATTATCCTCCTCTGACCCATTATATAATATGCAAAGTAGTTTTTGTAGCCATCTTGTGAGTGACTTAGAAGCATCTGCTTCCTTTTTCAACAACTATTACCGCTTTTCCATCGACTGGTTTGTGGTTCTAGGTCGCTTAATATGAAACTTGGCGCTAATCCCGCTCTACCATTTGTATTGATCAACCCAAGTCGTGCCACAGCGATGTCTATCTCATAAAATACTATAGCTTCTGTTAGACCTGACTTACTATATATATATTTATGGCGTATGATATAATAAAATCCCACTTACTGACCCATAAGCGAAAACCAATTAAGGCCTAAGGAGCTGATAATTTAAGTACGAAAGCGTCAATACCAACCCTAATGTTTTCCCCCCGCACACACAAAAAAGCCAGTAGACGGAACGTAGAACATGATAGGTATCCGCCAAGGGACCACTCCATTCCAACATCCAAAATCACCAGCATCCCCATTGAGACTAATGAAGATGATGTTGCCAGAGAAGTAAGAAAAATAGAAAAGCACGTGGGCGGATTGTGAATATTCACCTCACCTTCTTTCGATACAACAATAACAACCCCCCAAAAAAATAGCACGCACAAGATATAGACAGTATAAAATAATGGGTATAAAAAAGGATGGTTCTTTATTTCATGAGACTAAGTATGCTACATTTATTCAAATTATATGCGATGTATGCTACCAACTAAATTTGAAGTCGACCAAATAAAAAACGGTCATGTCCCGTACTTTCCAATTGTGATTCTGTCAATTCTGTATTGAGACGACAACTTGTTCATCAATTTGTTCACTAACCAAGATACATTTATATATAAAATATTGTTTATTGTATAAATAGTATAAAAGATGAATATAAATGAGTATGACTAAAACTACTGTAAAATGATAATGCTAACTAGAATGATAAAAAAAAAAAACATATAAATATATATATAAAAGATACAAGTAAAACTAAATTAAACTTAACTACTCAACTACTAATCAGACATCCCATCCATGGCATCATCTTCACCGTCCAAATCCACCTTCCTTTTCTTGTTGTTTCTGCCACCCAAGCCTTCTTCTTTGGCGAAATGTTTCCCTGTCTTTTCACGTAAAGCATCTACACCTTCATCTTCCTCAGCCCATTCCAACACCAAATGACGACCGTACAAGTGAATGCTGGACATGTTTTCATAAACGTTTTTGGCTTCTTGCTTGGTCATAAAGTCCAAAAAGGCAAAGCCACGGTGTCCTCCACTGAATTTCTTGGGTAATCGGCATGACTTGAGTTGTCCATAAGCACCAAAAAGTTCCCGCAAGTCCTTGATATTTGCTTCAAATGGAATATTTCGCACAACCAGTTTTGTTGTTTCGACCTTTTCTGCTTTAATTGACTTTTTATTGTTGGCTTCATGATGAGAGAACTTCAATTGCAACGAGTGACCATCTAATTTGTAGCCCTTTTGATCATTGTAAAATATTAAAACAGAAGAGGTGATTAGTAAGAGAAAATCTACCAACATATTTTGTCTTGATAATTTTTTTTTTTTTTTTTTTTGTGTGCCTTACCTGGAGTGCAGTCATGGCTTTTTGAGCGTTCTTCTTGTTGTTGAATTCCACAAACCCAAAGCCCATACTTAAAGGCTTTCCACCTTCGTTTTTGTTGGGCTTGACGTTGATACGAGATGACCTATATCCTTCAATACCAGCAAACACTTTTCGGAGGGCTTCAGGCGTCGTTTCAAAATTGAGATTCTTGACAAATAGGGTAGCAACAGCAGATAGGTTTTCGTCTTCATCGTTCGCAGTTGTCGTCTTGAGGTCCAAGATATCAGCAGAAGTACCACCAGTAGCACCAGCAACATCGGCATTCGCTTTGTTCTTGTTGAGAGCAGCTCCAGCAGTGGCATCCTTGAAAATTCCAACGGGTGCTTTTTCCAAGTAAATCAGAGAATCCTTGAATCGACGGTAAGCCAAAGATTGGAAAGCACGACGACCTTCACTTGGTTCTAAAAATTCCACCACAGCCATTGTTTTCGCAGGAGGAATCAATACCCGGCCCAGTTCACCAAATTTACCAAAGAGACCACGCAATTCTTCTTCAGTTGTACCATAGGGAATGTTTTTCACCAAAATCACCGTTTCGCTGCGTTCTTTCTTGCTAAAACTGTCGAGGACAATTCCGTGTGCTTCAAAAAATTCCTTGGTTTCTGACACAATTTGAGTTTCTGCAAGCGCCAATCGCACAGCCACATTGTCGGCTTCAGGGTTGAGAATATCAGATTTCGATACACCAAGACGATCAGCAATGGATTCAGCAATAGCATCACTCTACAAAGGGAAACACAAAAGTGTGTCAATAACAGGTGATTGATTACTCGGTATTCCGCCTCGCCCCTTTCTTTAGTTACTATGACTTACGCTCATAAACAATGAATTCCAGTTAAAGTCATTGCCAGCCAAATTCTTCCGCTTTTGTTCCTTATCCTTTTTCACCGCACTCATCTTCGAGCCGTTGATGCCGTAGATTTCTTCTTCTTTGGGTACAGGTTTTTCTTTTGCTGGCAAAATGTGCAAGAGTCGTCCTTGGAATTCCTTCATATCGAGATCCTTGTACGCCTTGACAGCATGTTCGGGGAGTAAAAAGAGGATGTATGCATAGCCTTTGGGTTGCTTTGTGTCTTTCGCAATTGGCATATGGACCTAATAAGACAATGTGTTAACACATGTTACCCGATGATCTATATTTTCATTCGTCTTCCATTGTTTCTTTTTTTTTTTTTTTTTTTTTTTTTTTAGGTTAGCGCTTACCTCTGATATAGGCCCATATTTCGTAAAAACATCCCGAAGATCTTGTTCTGAGCATGAATAGGACAAGTTCCGCAAGAATAAGCGACCGGTATCTTCGATAAGGTCCACAGCATCATTACTTTGGTTCTCTTGTTGTTGAATTTGCTTGACTCGGTCGGGGACATCGTCTTCCACCTTCTCCACTGAATCATTATTGTTGTCACCATCCATAGGAGTATCTTCATCGATTTCGTTTGTATCATCGTCTTCGGTTGAACCTGCAGCAGCGTTGGTTTTGTCCGCTTTTTGGTCTTTCTTGTTGGAAGGCAAATCATCATACAAATCGTCGTCGGGATCATTAGATGTGATGGTAGCTACTACAGAAGATGTGTCATTTTGTTGGTCATTGGTGCCAAGTTTCGAGTTGGTGTATGATTGAAGTGTGGCAAGATCATCGTTGGTCCAAGTTTGTCCTTTAGAGCGAGAAGTCATGACATCCAAATATTCTCGGAGCTTGGGATCCTGTTCATCTCCCTTGAGCTGGTTGATGTGTTTGAGCAATTTTTCTTTTTGAAGACGGAAGGCATCGGTTTCCTCCACTTGGAATTCGGACTTGGGCTTGAGTTTGTTGGCACCAGATAATCGAGCATGGGCCGAGGTTCCTTCTGTATATTTACTCCAACCACGAGGTATATTGTCAGCGCCGTACTATCGGAAAAACAAGGCAATTAATATAAAGTCAAACTTGATAGATTTTGCTTCTCTTTGTATTACTACTTACAGGAATAGCCTTTTCCACCACGATTTTTGACGTATTGATAAATGTGCCATTGAAGTGATTCAAAGCGGCTTCGGCTACTTTGTCAGATCGATAGCCAATAAAACCAAACCGACGTGATTGCCCCGAACTAAAAATATAATAAAGAGCATCAGTAAACAAGAAAGTGATCGACGTTTTTCTTCTTCTTACCTTGTGCGCATGAGTCTTGCATCAGTTACCTCACCTTTTGTAGCAAAATGAGTCCGAAATTTTTCATCGCTCAAGTCCTTTGGCAGGTTTTTTATGATCAAACGAGACCTATAAATATCAAACACATTAGATCAAGTTTATTACTTAAAGGCATTTTCCTGACTTACATGATCTGAATAGAATAAATAAATAAAGTACAAGAATATAAGGAAAAAGGGAGCGAACCATTTTTTTTTTCGACATTTTTTTTTTTCAGATCCAGCTAAAAAAGTCACGACAGCTACCGTTTTTTTTTTTCTTTAGGTCTGTCTAGCTTGCCATTTTCCTTTCCACTTTTTTTTTTTTTTTTTAAAAAATATCTCGTCCCTCTCAAAATGCCATTCACCACCAAACTCTTATCAACGACCAACAATGGGACAGGTGCCTTTGTCCTTCAATGTCGAAAACTTGTATTCAACTACTGTGAACTCTGGGGAAGCAATAAAGGCATGGTGTAAGTTGATTCACTTTTTTGTTTTTGTTTGTCAAAATAGTGTTATTCTGACAGGTGGTTTTCTTACTTTTTCTAGGAATTATATCAAAAAGGATCTCGCCCAGTTTGCCCGTGAAAACCCACAAATTGAAATTGTTGTGCAGCAACGAAAGGCCCATCATCCCATTATCCGTGGACAATATTGTAAATTTGCAGAAACTCTTTGATCTAGTAAACAGAATGTCAAATGTCACTAATCAACTTTTTTGCTTGCTATATAGTGAATGGTAGAGAAAAGGTGATCTGTACCCGCAACATGCCACCCAATGAAATTGCCACCAAAGTCAACTTGTTACGGGATTCTAGTGGTGAAAAATTGAAAAACCTTACAAAGAAGCCTGTCATCTCAACAACCGAAAGTGTACGAGGTATCTGGTCACCCTTCCATTCCAACCCTCATTCTATTTAGATAATTTGTATACATACACTTCTATTCTTTGTTCATGTCAATCCCAACCGCCCATCTTTTTTTTTTTCTTATACATTCATCCTATCCCCTATTCAACTCTTCTACCCAACATGTTTCTCCTTCCTGTAGTCATTTTACTTGTAGATTTTATTTTGTATTGAATAAATTTTTTAATAAAAAAAAAAGGTGTTTGAAGAGTGACAATGGTATTTTACTACAAATATAGCAAGATATGTATGTGTATGTGTGTGGGAGTGAGTGTATGTTTTATGTTTGTGTGGGGGGGGGGAGCAAGCTACAAAAAATCACAATCATGGGCCATTGATACTACGGATAAGCTTCAATAACGACTGATCAAATTGTTCAGACCTAATAGGCATTTCAGGGGTATGGAAGGGGTTCTTCATAACAAAATCACTATATATATCATAAACACGTTTCATGTATGGATCCACATTGTTCTGCTGTGGTGCTGTAATGAGAAGAAATTTGGACCCTAAAGAACGACAAAAAAAAAAAAAAAAATGAGAAGCCAAGTGATAGTCAAGCAAGCAGAAATATTACCAGTCAATGTTTGGAAACAATATAGCTTGAAATTATCTGCTTCTATCATTTCTATTCCAGAGGAGTTGTAAAGAGGTGATATTTTGGAGGTGATGGCGTGAACACTAATTGTACGAAAAATGAGGTTAATATCAGATGATACTTACTTTTTGTTATTGCTTACCCATGGAAAGTACCAGCCAGAACAAGGTATTCGTTACTTGATAGTTTTGCAAGGTGGTCAGAGAAGTCTTTTTGATATACAAGACCGCCTGCCTTGTTGACAATATAAAGTGAATATATCATTTCTGTGTGGCAAATAATTTATGAGAAGAGCGAGAATCTCTCGACACGACACCAAAAAAAAAAAAAAAGGAAATCGGCGTTTCAAAATTGTCTATTTCAAAAACGTTCCTTTTAATCTTGCACTATTTTATATCTCCTCACCTTAGTGAAAGCACTGCCCATTACGATGCCCAAACCATCACAAGCTCAAGCTCTAAAACAAAGTACCTTGGATTTTCGAACCTCTAGATCATCGAACATACCTGATCCTCTTAGAGAATCTTCACCTACCACACAGCCTTACACCATCCCTATATCAGGTGTCCCTGTGCAATTCCCATTCCCTCCTTGTAAGAAAGCTACTGGAAGAAACTATCATGTACAAAATACCAATTTTTAATACCTTTTTTTTTTTTGTCTAGATCCTGCTCAGATTCAAATGATTGCCAAGGTACAATATATAAATAAAAAGGGAAGGGGGAGTAGACTGGGGGAATGTAGATCTATCTAATACATATTTTTACTGTAGATTGTCCAATCCTTGAAGAAATCGGAAAATGCTCTGCTGGAAAGTCCAACAGGTAAGTAGTTATTGGAAAAGTGTTGGAAAATCTATTATACTCAATTATATTTTGACGTTCAGGTTCTGGGAAATCACTTGCATTGCTCTGTGGAACACTAGGTAAACATTAAATCATCCAGACATCAATTGCTGCTATTCACATTTATTCATCTTTAAAACATAGCATGGCGACAGTACGAAATCAAAAGACTTGCTGAATATGAAAAGAAGGATCAAGATTTGGCAGCCGCGAATAAAAGGCAGGAATGGAATGATTATGTTGCTTCTCACAAGAACCCTGATGCAGATATTGTACCAGTCAAACAACAAATTGATGCTCCTCCATCACCAACCCCTCCTCCACTAACGAAAAATATCGAAAACGATGACGATGAATTTCAGCCTGCGCCTATAGTAAAACGAAGACGATTCAAGCATACAGCAAATGAACCAATATCATGCAATAAGCACTCCAATGATCTTAAAGATACTGAGTATGGACAAGAAAACGAATTTATCACTAACAAATCACACATTCCTCCACTACCTAAACCACCAACACAGCCAACTTCACCGTCATCAAAGGGCTCGTTTAAAAAGATACCCAAAATATATATCTGTAGTCGAACGTAAGAACCAAAATATCACTGCCTTCCCCAGTATATTTGTATCTAGCGATATCAAACTCACTTTTTATATATAGACATAAGCAAATCGAACAACTCATTGGTGAACTGAAGAGGTTTACAAATTATCGACCGCGAATGACGGTGCTCGGTAGTCGTGAACAGTTATGCGGTAATATTATACATATATACTATAGACAAAACAACTACAATTTGGTATTAATCTCTCATTTTTAAAAGTGCATCCGAAAGTATCCAAATCTACCAACAAAAGTGATGATTGGTAAGTACATTTCTTATGAATTTCGAGTTTTATCCTTACCTTACAAATTTTTTTCTTCAAACTAGTGTGGCTTTACTGGATTCTGCTAGTTGCGTTTATGGTAGACAAACAAATCAGCTATTAGGCCATCGTACGATGCGTCCAAATAGCGGATCAATTTGGGACATTGAAGATGCCGTCAAGCTGGGAAAATCGACAAAAGGTAAGTATACACTGAAGCAAATATTCATTTACTATATGTTCCAACAGTACTTTTTTTTTTTTTTTTTTTTTTTTTTAAAAAAAAAATTGACATTCATATAGGTTGTCCCTATTATGCGTCCCGATCCCTTTTTGATACCGCCGAGCTTATCTTCTGCCCATACAACTATGTGATTGATCCAGGTAAATATCGATCAAATCATGTTGCGCCAAAATGAGTATTCATATTTATAATTTTTATAATTATTATATAGTCATCCGACATATCATGGATATCAACGTAAAAGGAAACATTGTAATTTTCGACGAAGGTAAGCTAAGAAATATAGTTTCATTTATGCGCATTTTCCAACCGGTTCTATTTTTCTTAGCTCACAATATCGAAGACATTGCTCGCTCCGTCGCATCGTACGAAGTTACCGAAACCGACCTTAGACGACTACAGAAGGAACTCATCCAAGTGATACGCGGACAAAATCTAGAAGAAGACCACAAGACTATACAGTTTGTAAGTTAAATACTCAAGCAGATGCAATTTTATATGATAACTTGACTATTTTTTTTTTTTTTTTTTTTTTTTTTTTTTTTTTTTTTTGTAGATTGTAGAAACCCTTCTTGAATGGATCACAATGCCCAGCAATTCATTCTCCATAAAAGAATATGAAAAACATGTACACATGTAAGTATGGCGACAAAGGCAAGGGATCTTGAAAGATGGTAATGGATGACTAACCATTATTATACTCTTTTACCTACAAATATAGATGGTCTGGATCTCAAATCATATCTAAGCTAGCGGACTTGCATATCAACCTGTCAACGTTTACGGGATCAATATATCCAGCTTACACAAATATCAAGGTCCATGCGGAAAAGGTTTTGAACGAAAAGGAAGAAAAGTCCAATACCACCATAGACTCTTCTGATCATGACAGCTCTCAAGGAACGGGTATACATATACAGGAATGCGTATCGACTTGGGGACTTCGACATCTAGATGGTAAAAAGAGATATTCGCGAATCTATTCCCTATATGCATTGACATTCAATTTTTTTCCTCCCGCCCATTTTTTCTTTCTTTCTAGGACTCTTCATGGTGCTTGGCTTTTTATTCAAGGATGGTTATGATCGGTCTCCTGATTATAGTATGGCCCTTATCAAGAAAATACACAGAGCTTCAAACTTTATCAAAGGTGAGAGCATTCAAGCTTTGAAAATGAGACATGTCATCTCACACAATTTTATATATTCCATAGATGCGTCCTGGGTATACAAATTGGGATTTTGGTAAAAATCAAATAACAATTTATTCCCGAAAAGAGTTAAGCTTCTCATTTTATGTCATGTTGAACGTAGGTGTCACAATCCTGGTGTCATATTTGAAGAATTGTCCTCTATCACTCATTCCATGATCCTCACAAGCGGCACACTGTCCCCTGTAAGTGATGCATAACTGATGATAACCAATCTGACTGATTTTTGTTACATAGCTGGATACTTTTGCATCTGAACTCGACACTAAATTGTAAGCTTATCACAGCAAACAACAATAGGAACTAACTTTCATTATCATCCATCCGACAGTCCTGCGGTGCTCGAAGCCAATCATGTTATTGATCCATCTCAAGTCTGGGTAGGCACTATACCGGTTGGGTAAGTTTTTTTTTTTTTTTTTTTTACCGGGCTAATGTTTGTATTTGAACAAAATAAGACCTGTTACTAACATAATTACTTTTTTCTTAGTCCAAGTGGAACAGCTCTGAAGGGTGTATATTCTGTTATGGAATCGCTTCAGTATCAAGATGATATTGGCCAAGGTAAAAAAAAAAAAAAAATAGGATACTGAATATACTCGCCTGTAATATGACTCTTAACCTTTACTGTATTAGCTTTGCTGGAAATTACGTGCGCTGTTCCATTTGGTGTCTTGTGCTTCTTACCATCCTATTCGACTCTTGAAAAACTATTAAAGCGCTGGAAGGTAATATGATGAAGGATTTTGATTGCAGTCAAGACCATAAACATTTCCCTGATTTTTTTTCCGTTTTAGGTCACAGGAACATATACCCAACTTGAAGCAAAGAAGACTATATTCATAGGTATGCTTCTTACTTGATGTTTTTGTCCTATCTTTGCTTTTTCTTCTGATACATTATTTCATGATGGCCCTTTTTTTTTAGAACCTCAAGGTGACAACAAACAACTCTTTCAACGACAACTCAAGGACTATTATGATGTGATAAAGCAATCAGAACAGCAACAATGGCTGGGTGGGACTGAGTCGACAGGTGCACTCTTCTTTGCAGTAAGTTTTGATTGGCACTATAAAGTAATAGACACTACATGATACTGACTTCTTTTTTTTTTTGAATAGGTCTACCGTGGCAAAATCAGTGAAGGGATTGATTTCAGCAACAACTATTGTCGGGCTGTCGTTGCTGTTGGCATCCCGTACCCCAATTTGTAAGGAAAAAAATAAAGATGAATGCGATAGGAATGTATTGCATTTGACTCATCACTTTGTCATTATTTGATTATAGGAAGGACACCCAAGTATCGCTAAAACGATCATACAACGATACCAAAAAACGAAACTATCCAGCTCGTCGTGTCATTGGTGGGGATGATTGGTATACGATACAAGGTTATAGAGGTAAGGAACAAAAAAGAATGGGAAATGGGCATGCATCAATATACGAAAACCTTTTAATATACATATATAATTCTTAGCAATCAATCAAGCACTTGGTCGGTGTATTCGGCATAAAAAGGTAATATGTTATATATTGGAACATATGAATGAACATTAGATTCAATGATACTCATCAGAATTCTTTGTTTACTTTTTCATGGGACATTTATGCTATGGCATGACCTAGGATTGGGGTAAGATTAAATAGTTGATAATATGGCAACAAAATTGTGTGATAGCGATTTTGGATGTCATGTATCTCATTACATATTTTTATATTTTTATCAGGTGGTATTATTTTATTAGAAGAACGATTCAAGTATCGCAAGAATATAGATGGCTTATCAAAATGGATCCAAAAATTATGCAAGATACACGATCAAGGTTTCCAAACGGCGATCACTGATTTACAATCCTTCATCCAAAGGCGTGTTGATATCGACGCAGGAGTGTCCGTGGATGTTGACAGTTAACGTTAGTATTATTGATGATAGTAGCATATAGTTTAGCAACGTAGCGTATTGAACCCCCTCCCATGTCCCGCCATTTTACACAATCCAATAAAGATTTATACATAAAAATATTGAAATCTCGTTTTACATACCGGTTTGAGTGGAAACAAGCATATTATGAGAGCGCCCACAAACCTTAGTTTAAAATTACCATTACTTTAGCTTGTTAATAGTTTACCATAGTTCATATCTACAACTGAATAAAATTTGTCACTATTATACATGCATCAATGCAAAATGTCACGCTAGTCTCTCTAATGCTTTGTACGACAGACCCTGCTTTTAACAACCATCAATGATATTTTATTTGATTCTTTAATAATCTTCCTCGTGTCTTATACAATAGAGCCTTCGCTATTATTGTGCCTTTATTTTAGTGTTGACAATTTTGTTTCAATGAAATGTTATATAATTTTTTTTTATTGTAGAATAACCAGAAGGAAACTAAGAGGGCAAGATATTCTACAGATTGTAATGAACTAATCTACAGTGGAGAAGAGGAGGGAATGCGTGTGTTTGTGTCATTATCAGCATGAAAAGAGAACCACCATGTACCGATACTGAATGCCGAGGTTTTCTGTAAAAGAAGAAAAAAAAAAGAGTGACGTTATTGAATGGTGGGGGTTCTGACAAAAAGATGACGGAATCACCACGCTGATGAGGTTGACCGCTGTAAAATAAAGAGGGAACTACCGTGTTGACAATATTGGTTGTATTATGGAGCAAGCGATGTTTCATACTAACTGACCTACAACCCCAACCCAGCCACCGGGAGCTTTTGTAGAGATGACTCTATGGCACCGGCTACATTGACATTAATAGGACCGTTTTTGATACTACGTGGCCAGAGCCCATCAGTCTATCGCTGGGACTCTGGGGTAAAAGAAGCCATAATGGGTGAGCTAGAAAGCATGTGTTTGATGATACATTCATAAAGCAGTTCTAATAAAAACATATCCCATTATATAATGAGTCGAAGGATGAATAATAAGAAGGCATATTTTATTTGAAGAGTGCTGAAAAATCCTAAACTAAAAACATTGAATTCATTGCAACAAAAGATCGAAAGGTGGTAAGATGGAAGAGATTATTTAGGGGGTCTGAAGAATGATCAATACTAATCTGAAGATGCAATTGTAAAAGTAGCTCTAATATACTGCTCAAGATCTGACAATGATTAAAGATGAAGCATAACGATTGTCACGATAATCTAAAGGGGCGATGGCAAAAAGGGATCCAATGCAGAAGACATGGAGACATATAAAAAGAGGCACATTTTATTTAAATCCAGATATCAACTATGGACAATTTAACACTAAACTGAGACAATGAAGGCTCCAAAAAAGCCAGCTAATGGTGGCTCTATATCCGGAATCCAAAATGAAAGGGTTTCCCTATCCATCTTGTAATCTCTAATCTGAAAACCCTTCTAAACTAGTCCTAACTCTAATCTAAGTCCAACATAATCTCGTAGGAGTCACAATTGTGAAGAATTAAAAAAGAAAAAAGGAAAGAAAAGAGCGAAAAATAAAAACTGTGAGTAAATATATATTCACGTGGGCGGGATTTGAAATACATTTTCTGGTATGGAGATTGTTGAGTTTACGATTTTCCACAACATGGTGCAACGTCATCAACCTGGCGGTCCGCTTTGCCATTCATATTAATAAACTGGAGACTCTTCCCATAAAACATCATGCTCCGCATGAGACTGGACATACTGTACGGTACATACGTATCCTTTATTGTCACAGTATACGGTATCACTCCAATACGAAGAGAACTGGTGATCTGACATAATACGACCATTAGTTGGACTTTTGCAAGTGAAATATCCAGAAAGCTATTTTGCACTTTAATAGTAATATCAGATTGACTGACTTTAGTCGACTCATTGCTTGGGGAATATATAGTGGGCTGTAATTTATTCCGCCGAAACAAAAAGAAAATATCCACCCTCCCTAACCAAACCCTTTTCCGGACATATGTTGGGCGGGATCAAGTCTTTCCTTCGAAAGCAAACAGATGATTGGTTTTTCCAAATTTTTAAAAATACAACCCTTGAGATGGGGAGGGAACTAATATATTTTTCATTTCCAGTTTATTTATTTTTATTTTTATATTTAAAAGATTGTCCCCAGAGGTGTCCAAAATATAAAGTCCAAAGTCACAAAACAAAAGTAATGATGCCTTTGTTATCACTATTTTTCTATAAAGAAAAACATAGATAGACTATATTTCATGTAGGATCCGAATGGAGGTATAAGCACTCTTGTATCTGAATGACTCAAGCTCAGTCAACAAAGAATAATCATCATATAAATATAATGATCACCTAACGGAGGATCTAAGGCAGATACTACTATGATAAAGAGAAAAAAAAATGAAAGCGACGTTTTTATTAGGCTTTTTATACTGAATCTGCCCTTTTCATCGGATGTTTAAATGTTTTGATTTTTTTTTATACAAGCCATCAGATGTACCTTTCCTATTGGTGAAGTCTGAGACTGTCAAAACAAATAAAAATTGAATGTTGTACAGGATACACTATAATTTCAATAAGCTATTACGGCGGAGAATGAGAGTAGTTTGGACGAAACCTTAATGAAAAGCGGATTGGCATATGCAGTTGTTGTGAATATTGTATCAAAAAGAATTAATAACTATGTGCTTTCACCTAACTATCAACCAATCAAAACCACAGCATTATATAAACACAAACATAAAGAAAAAAGAATCCCACAATAAAAAAGACGAGCAGTATTAAGTGACACAATAGTGAGTTTTTTATTTTTCATAGACGATATAATACGAAGATATAAGAGAAATGTAATATTAAAGAAGGGGAATAATAAAAATAAGAATAAATATATGTGTATAAAGTGTATAAGAGTGTGGGTAAAATTGATAACAAATAAAATTCAATAAAAAAAGGTATCCGTTCCAGCCAAGATGCCCCCACTAAACGTCATCCTGCACTATCCAACTTGTTTGTATCTATTCTGTAATCCGTTCCAAGAGGCTACTAATCAATTGAGCATTGGCTGTCACGTTGACCTTCGAAGCACCAAAGGAAGGATCGCCTAATGCAGAGAATCCCAATTCGTCCAAATAGGCCCGTTGACTTTTTCGATTCACAGGTTGGTAAAAGGCAGGTTCGGAGCAGGCAGTCATCAGAATTCCTTTCACAGCATCAATTACCGCATGATTTTGACTACTAATCGCCATTTGATTCATCTTAGGTAATAAGGATTCATAAACCAGAGCAAACACTTCAGGTACTGATATAGAGGCTTCCGATAAAAAGGTGTATAAAAACAATCGTTCGGCTTCATTTTCAGCAGAATTGAGCATTGTCACCAAGAAGGACACCAGAAGAAGTGCTGTTGTATTGTCGGGAATTTCCAAAGCATCAAACATACGGATGTTGGCTGCCGCTCTGATATCGCCTACGCCATTCGCTCCACCACTAGGTATAGTTGTACCTGCAGATGAATAGCACCTGCTTCCATTTGCCAGAGTTCCCCCGTTCAAATTGACGTTCGTTCCAAAATTGGTAGTGGTAAAAAAGTTGATCCCATCCAAGTCCACATCATTGATTCCGGCCAATCGTAGTAGTTCACGGAGGGCATTGTTTTTGGATGCTAATGGTAATAATCCAACTAGATACCCCAGCGATTTCGCTTCCACTTGGTTTTGTTGCTCCAGGCATCTTTTACAGTCAATTTCTAAAAATGTGGTCAGGCATTCATACACCGCTTCCGTACCATCATCTGATATGTTGCTGTTTTGTATGCCCTTGAATAATATACCCGCGATTGCAAACGAGAAGTGATTGTCGAAGCTGATCCCATTGAGCGAATCCATTTGTCGAGCCACGTCCACAAAGGGTTCCCGAGTTTTCAACAAGAATTCCGCCATGGTTTGTTCGGTAAATAGTTTGTGACCATCCAGCGCACGAAGTACCGATTGCATAAAACGAACAGCTGTTGTAAAGGTGGCAGGGTGATTCATTTCGACAAGAGATATGGCTAGCCAGAAAAGCGAATGAAGATAGCGTGATGTACTTGATAAGTTGTCGATAATATTGCTGAGACACATCATGATACTGACAATCAAACTCGCATCTGTTTCGTTGAAAATTGCTAGTGCTCCGCGGAGTGCCACAAGGATTTGATAGATAAGATCGTCATCCACTTCATCTGTAGCAAGGCACCCCAAGGCAACAAAAGATCGCGGTTGAATTGCTGGGTTGAATTGGAATGCAGTGCTGGTGATGAGTCCCATCCAACGTGCACGCCACATGTTTGCAATATCTAAAAAAAATCATAGAGCACCTTGAGTAAAATGTAAATGTTTCCAATCGCCGTTCTTTAAAATCATACCTGTCGATGGAGCACCAAAGTTCAGAGCTTCCAGTAAAAGTCGTATCATTTTTTCAAGCGAGGCAAGATTCATTCCATCATGTTGATCAGCCATTGTGTCTGGAGTAATCGTCAAGGAGCTTGTGTGATGTTTCGTCAATCCAAAGCAAATTCGATTCTTGATATCACACACATCGTTCAGAATAAAATGAAGCTTTTGAACTTGGTCGTCAGATAGAGGAATTGCTGTGCATAATGTGTGAACAATATTAACAACAAGCTCATGGACCGAAGCGCGTACCATAATAGAGCCATTTCCAACCAGTAAGGAAACAATATGGAAGAGTTCAGGTAAGTAAGGTTTGACAGGACTGGCATTGTTGAATGAGAGCATGAGAATAAACCGGAGAAGAATGATGATTTCTGTCCAAGCAGGGTGATCGGTGAGATGTCGACATGGCCTTGAAGATGTACATTGAAGGACCTAAAGTAAATCAGGATGAAAGGAGTTGTCAATTAATGCATTTAAAGATATCGCCATTTGTAATGTTTGTATTGAATGCGGGATGTGAGTTCAAATATTTACCTTTCTGAGTCTGCTAATAACCTTACCACGTACTGTGACACTGGACAAAGTAACAAAGGTATCAGCCATGGCTTCTGCTTGTGGAGATCCAACACCATGTTCCACAGAATATTGTACAAATGCATCCAAGACAACATTTATGATATCATCCACCTTCGCCAAAGATTTCCAGATTTTAGCTTGCACATGCTTGTACATCTAAAATAATATAGTAAGCCTTCTATTCCTCTTTTTTCCCCTTTCCCATGCTACTTACTTCAGGATGACCAACCGTTAATTCTATCATCGATCTGATAATATCTTTTGTCCTTGTCAAGCTTTTGTTTTGATCTTCCGGGGTATGCTGAATAAAAATGGCCAGATTTTGCAGCCAGGGGGAAGCATAATCCAAACAAAGTTGTCGCATTGATTCACTTGATTTCTGGAACCCAATCAGGCATTCGCTCAAAAAGTCCAACGTCAGTTGAGGTTCAGAGGATGCTAGGCGCTCGCTGATGCTGATCAAAAAATCGGTGCTGTTGGAAGGGATGCAAAGATCTTGAGCATCGAGTAATTGGTTGGACATATCGAATCGAAAGGTGATGCTGAGAGAGTACAGGAGATTGTACGCCGCTAATCGTATCCTTGGATCCTCGTTGCCAATGTTTAATAGAGCCATACCGAGTAATCGTCCAGGTACATCACCGGGTCGAAGAGGTCGTTCATGGATTCCACCTGCTTTGTTACGTTCGTAATTTTGCTTGTTGTATCGGAGGAGCTATCAAGATAGAGAATTATCATTATTAGTATTTGTAGCCCAGTTTGACTATTTTTTCAATACTTACAGCTAACATTGAATCCCGTTTCGGAGTTGACAATATCATAGCCGCTTTCCCATGTTCATATCTGAATGACAGATCACCGACGCCATCTTGTTTTGTGTTTGAGAGAGCCTTGAAGTCTTCAAGAACCGATATATGATATACATCTTTCAGGACAGATGGGATGTTGGGAAGAACGTCAATGGGTCGTACCTATAATATAAAATGATAAGAAAACACAGTTCGACAATGTCGTTGTTTACTAGTTCCACATTGGCTTTGTCTTTACCGTGATAATTTGAATGTGTTCTGCACTAATTTTGACAGTGACCGGGATGGTGGACTTGAGATGTGTTTGTCTTGTGACAGGATAAAACACAGTGGTTGCTTCGAGTTCAATTTCAGCTACATAGAAATACATAAATAGCGTTAGCTATTTCACGCAGATGATCCCCCTTGTACGTCAATCTTTTCCTTACCAGTATATTTGGGTATTCGTAGTTCTGCTGGCGCAATGCGTTCATAAAGGTCGGTCAATGTCAATGCGAATACCATACGTTTCACCAGCGTGTTTAGAATTAATCGAGGGAATTTTCGGAGATATGTTCGAAGCTGAGTGTTGGGATTGTAGAGACTGATACAAACCAAGTAATCGCTGAGTAAATTTCCAATAAGTTGAAAGAAGAGGGATAGCCAGTGCACAGGAATTTCAGAGACACCATCTAGATAAGTGAGATCAAATATAAATTCAAAAGGAGTGTTCAAATAAGGTTCCATGACCTACATAACACAAAAAAACAGGTTAACATATGCGTGTCATGACAAAATTATGTTCCCATGTATCTTTTTACCTTTAGCATATGGCAAACTACCAATTCAAAGTCCATGTACTGAGCATCCACATTTCTAGAAATAAGGTAAAACACAGGGTAACCAGCCTTGGAAGTACCACCAAGATAAAAGAAGTTGCTGGAGCTGATACTTGCTATATCACGATGGGCATTGCGTTTCATAAATTCATTGACTTGTTGATTATTGCCTACGTTTGGAGAGCTGCGTGTATAGTACGTTACTCCGAAGTCCGATATTTCTGATGGTCGACCAAGTTGTGCAAGCAGATTTGAGAGACGGTCCATAGTGCGTTTCAAATCCAATAATTTCTGTGTGCTGCCAGAAGTTGACGTCTTGACTCGCCGGTTCGATAAATCCCGTGACATTCGTTCCAAGTTATCCGAAAGATACCGATGAAGTCGAATATATCCATTTTGGTCCATTCGCACCGTGTTGCATTGTTCTACAACGTCCAACTCTTTTGGTAATGATGATATTTCCCGTAAAAAGCTCGTCACTTGGTAAATGTTGTTGGTCAAAAATCGTTCAATACAATCATATGTGTTTCCTTGGAGCCAAATAAGATGTTGCTGGCAAGATTTTGGATCACCCGTGTTGCTTGAAGTAAGAGCTTGCGGACGTTGCTGTTTCTGGGTACAGCAGATTTGCAGAATCCAGAATGTTCAGGAGAGACAATGGCAGGACCAAAGAGTCGAAGAATAACCACACCACCAACGGCCGTGTATTTTGCTTCCGGGAATCGTTTCCGTACCGCTTCAGCAATTAGATGTAATTCTTCCCGGAATGCCCTAGTATTAAAAAAAAAAAAACAGTGATATAGTCAGTCAGTGATCGTTCAGCGATATAGTACGCATAATTCTTATATACCTTGGAGCTTTTTCAGCAGACATACAAATAGCAGCAAGTAATAATTCCGTAGCACGAATCACATTGGCTCTGTTCCGAGTCGCATCATCGTTGGGACCAAATTTATGCGGATCCAATTCAAAAGTTGTTTCGTTGTCATTCCATGTGTTAATCTGGGTCAGTACCGGCATCAAAGTACTCCGCACGTAATCCAAACAGAGCATCTTAGCAAAAGTTGATATAAGCTTGATCCCCATTGTTGTTCCCCGTAATAATGTTGCTTCCTGTTCAGTTGCCATCACTTCTCTATCAATCACAGCTTTCATCAGCATCAATTCCTTTCGTCGTGATTCGAAACAAGCCAGAAGTACTTCGGCGAGCCCAGTGGTGTCGATAGCAGGGCAAACTTCACACAAGGATAAAGCAATTTCCATGTCAGATTCTACTATCATCTAATAGTACGCAACAATTAGAAATGCTAAGTTTTCATATCCACTGTTTACCAGCTTCTTTTGATCATTCTGTTGCAACTTACATCCAGTAGTTTATCATATCGGCTCGTGGTAACATTTTCTGCCAATGTGTCAAATTCCACACCTTGATTGAGAATATTGGTAAGCACCTGGATAAAGGCTGTTCTTGTACTTGGATCTTCGTGGTAGCCCATAGCCATGGAGAATTTCAGACCAGCATCGATGTTGGCATTAAGCATATTTGTCATTGCAGAAACAATATAGTTTTTCAGGGGCAATAGTTCCTTTGCATTAGTAATAAATAAATATAAAATAAATACACTGGCACATATAAGTATGAGATGCTATTAACTTACCTTGTTTGGAGTAGATACAACATTCTTGTTTCCTTGGTTTGACTGGAGAAAACATATATTAAAAAAATGAATGAGCATATATTTATCTTTTTTTTTTTTTGAAAAGTTACCTCTGTATGTCCACAGCGTGCTAACAGTTTCAAGAAGAAGTCAAAGTATCCATAAAACAGTTGACTTTTTGTATGAAAGGCATCCGTTGTTCGTACAGGTTCCAAGGGCTGAAGGGGAAGTTGGTGTAATAAGTGTACCATCGTTCGAAGACATGCTTGATCTAAATCACGTTGTAACTTGTCATTTTGAGAGGCAGTAGTCACGTCCACCAAATAATCACTTGTCCATCCCTTTATGATACCCAATAACTTGTTTCGAAGATGTGTTTCATTTCCAATGATAATTTGTTCCTTTTTTGACAGGCAAGCTTCCACCAAAGAGCATATCTTGATCTTGATCCGTAATGTGACATAAGAATTGGGGAGAGCATCCACATATTTTGTAAACTGATTAACAAAAGCACCAAATTCAATATTCATCAAACAATCATTGGGGTCCATCAATCTGTTCAGAAGCAATTTGAGTACAAGAGCGGCTTGATCCACAAATAAAGTATTGGTCATCCCGGTGATCGGTTCATCATTTGAGAATAATTTGGAAGTCATAGAGGTCAAGTGACGGAAGAGCATAGCATACAAGGCAGGGGATAAATCATTACCTAAAGCATCCTTGACACCTTCACGAATAAACACATTATCGGACACCAAAAGATCTGTAATTTCGGCCATAAATCGATCCACCATTCTGCTGGGGTCACTGGAGGCAGACATTCGCCGCCCGCTACCACTTCCGACACTACCATTTGTACCACTGTGTGCCGTCACATCGGAAAATCGTCCACCAGTATCCATTGTAACAATTTCAACATCATCAGTCAAGCAACAAACACCAAGAGAAGTCAAGAATCCGGTATAATTTTGCCACTCGGTCGATTTTTCGTCATCCATCTCCAGCCGCTTCCGGAAAGGTCGTTCTTTTGTTGATGGGTTGCTATCCATACCAGTATCCTCGAGTTGTCGTATGAATTTTGTCAGTTCCTTCCATCGTTTGTATACTTCTTCCCAAGCTGCCAAGTTGCCAGGTGTAGGCTGAGCCATCATACGAAGATATTTACGGATTCGTTTTTGTTGAGCTTTCCGCCCAAGGAATACGGATTCTTCAGATGCAAGATCAAAATAGATAGGCAAGTTGCAAACGTAGGTGATTTCTGTTAATTGCGGATCTTCGTCGTCGTTTCCATATTCAGCCTCATCACATAGATAGCCAAGACAGCGAACACTACCAGAACAGATGTCAGGGTTAGGCGAGCATAAAGACACCAGCAGAGCAATTTCGAGGGAGATGGCGGCTTGTAATCGTTCCCGGACACCTTCATTGGACCATTCCTGTAGAATTCATAATGATAATAATAAAAGATGAGAATTAAATCCGTGACCTACATCAAAATATATATGTGTATTTTTACCATATGCTTCCGCAAGAAATCCCCTCTAGACTTGAGTAGCTTCTTCAAAAGTGTCAGGAGCGCTTTTACACCTTCTTCATTTTTTTTGTCGTCCAACATTTGCCTTGCAAGACAAAATATAACTTGTGAGGAGATGGACCAGAAATTTGACATGAGAGTAAGCGAAGATCCCCACCGTGTAATGTTGCTTGGATGGTGTAGTTTGGACAAACAGTCAAAAGCATAGTGCCGTATCGTATGATCAGTGTGTTGGAAGAGGTTCGCGATACACATCATCATAGGTCCGATTTCATCCAATTGGTCATTATTCTATATATCAATCAAACAAAAAGTAAGTTAGTGATACGCATTTATATATGTTTGTGTTACTCTTTTGCATACCAATAACGCCAGCACCGGATCCACTTTATATAAACGCAGAAAATTCTGAATCAATTCAGTGTTGCCTTTTCGGTCAATCGGTAATTGTTGCTGTTGTGCTGCTCCATATCGAAGTTCCAAATTAATTGTGTGAATAAATAGTTTTCGGAGAATGGAGCATAAAGGATCATACATATCTTCCAAAGTTGGATTCCAAGGGAGAGGGTTATCTTCTTCAGCAATAGTAAGACATGATTTGACAAGAGCCAATTTGAATTGAATAGGTGCATTGTCAGCCAAGCATGAAGGGACTAATGTTTCCAGCGTCCGTTTTGTGTCCAATTGCATTCTTGTAAGTAAATAATCGGTAGTGAGTAGTTGCTGATCGACCGAATACCCAAAATTTGCTGCTGTTGATACTGTTTCTTGTGCAGCTGTCCATATCTTTTCCTTCAAATCAGCGTCGATGTCAGATGCAATGTGGTGTAAAACGGAATCTTCGTTAGGATGGATGTAAGTTGCTGCCTTGCACAAATCAACATAACACATCGCCGCTATGTCTGCTGTCCTTGAGCTTTTTAATGATTTCCGTAATGTACCCAAAAAGCTAGTCTATTTACAAAAAAAAAAAAAAAAGGATGAACAACGTGCGAAAAGGGGATCTTTTATTTTTCAGGCGCTTACCCGTCGATTTTGTGAGGAAGGATTATCAATAAATGCTTGTAATAGGAGATTGGGAGACAATGACAACAGGATCGTTTGCAAAGGCCACATGATCGCTTTCACTTTAGAAGTATCTGCCGAAGAGTTACACATGTCAAATAAGATTTCAGAACCGCCAAGTAAACGATTGTCGCTAGCACACACCTCTTCAAATTCATTAGGATAGGTTTCTATCCACCGCCAAATTCCACGCCTGATCATTTTGGAATATAAGAGTTTGCCTTGTCGTTTCATATGAAGATAATAAGGACTGAGTTCTTGAGAAAAAAGAAAAAAGAAAATGAGTGACAGGAATCCAGATTGTATAATCGTTTTGTACCCTTACCAGTTAATACAGTATGTAGTCTTTGTCTAGTCAAACAGCTGCATTCCAACATTCGAATATCAGGAGGATTGGTATCAATGCCATCACCAATGGATCCTAGGACTTGAACAGCAGACTTGATTTTCGAGTAATAAAAGGACCAATTGCTTGCACTAACATAGTATAATACCTTGCCAGCCATCTTGTAAATATCCGCCAGGGTTTCTACCATAGAAGTATCCATTGATCCATAATCTGCTGTCGTAAAAGCACTTGATGGTGTTGTTGGTGAAGTAATAATAGTCGAAGATACACCGCCGTAATCGTTATTTTCTTCCATCATATGTACCTGGTTTAAAAACCGGTTCATGAGTGCTACAATAAATGATACCAAGGCATCATCCAATGAAGGGATGTAATTAATCGGGTGGTGTTGCACAGAGATGGCCGAATCATTGTCATCAGTATTAAATTGTTGCTGAGAAGAATTGATATTGATAGCACCTACACCCCCACCAGTACCAGTACCAATATGAATACCAGGAATAGTTGGGGTAGGAGTAGAAACAGAAGAAGGAGTAGGAGTAATGGGAGTCGCAATGTCAGTTTCTTTGAATTGATCACCCGAGGCACCAGATTCAGATGAATTCCGATAGGTTTTCCAGTGGTGTTGCATACAAGCAGATAATAAACGAAGAATAAAGAGTTGGGACTGAAGCACGTCAAGAGGTACAGCTGGCTCCACTGCCGTTACTGCTAAGGAGGACTGATGATGCTTTCACACCAATAATAATAAAACATAGTAAAGTGAGTAAAAGAATATATGATACGATTTTTTTTTTCACTGCAGATACCTTTGGTACATTTTCGAGGACAGAACCGAGAGCATTGGCGATAGTTGACAGTTTGTAAGTAGAAAGTTCAATAATGGCAGCCACTATATAAACAAAGTTAGAAAAAGACCAAAATTGTCAAATTGAGTGTTCGTTAGTTGATCTTGAAGTTTGACAGTTCCTTAGTATTATCATCTTGTTTTACCTGTTTGTTGTACTATAGGATCATGTTCTAGACTCTCTATCTTTCTTCCACTATTGATTGGTAACTGTAATGTCAAACATACACAAAATAATAAATAAAAGGTTCGTTACTGTTCTTCGTGTTCCCTGGCAACTTTTTTTTTTTTTTTTTGAATCCACGACTTACCCGCACAACGACACGGTTGATCAGGCTCAGTATAAGTTTTGTGTTTGAGCGCATGACTAGATTAAATAGTCTTCAATCATGCAAATGAGGGTAACAATAAAGGGTAAAAAAATTTTTTTTTCAAAGGAGTATAATTAATGTGAAGGATGAAGGAACAAAAAGGAAAGTGTTGCAAAAGTGTGCAAGAAAGTTGTGAAAAATAGCGGGGTTTAAACACTATTTTCTAAATTTCTCCATGTCACTTTGATCTGAAGGATATGAGGACAAACACAAACAATAAATTAAGAATGCCTTTTGAGATGCCGAATATAAGGTATCATCATCTATTGTTGGGCATATATTACGATCATAGAACTTTTTTCTATGGACCTGTCATTCAACAAAGTTTGACCCGAGTTTTCAGGGACGATCACCCGTCAACACATAAAATGAGTGAGACATGACATATTAGTAGCAAGCATAAAAATTTTATTGAATAGGATCGTATCATCAAGATAGAATAATTGGAAGGATATAAAATATGGAATGAGAAAAACAAAGTAAATACAAGATAAAGAAGGAAGTGGGAGTAATAATAATAATAATAATGATAATGATAATGGTAATGATAATATAATATAATAATAACAGTAAAGACTTAATACTAATACTAGCACTAATATAATCAGGAGCTGTCTATCATGGGTTTGTTAAACTGTACTACTTGTAAAGGATCGTTACTACCATACTTCGACCGCTTTACTGGCAAAGTTTTCGAACGATGAAGCGGAGATGAAGGATCGTCCCTTGCGTATGTCGAGACAGGACTGTGTTTTGTTGAGGATGAGGCAGAAGGATACATACCAGAAGACGGAGTGTAGACAAAAAGCGGTGGTTGAGAAAGCTGTGAATCGTGTTGTGTGATATGTGACGGTGGTGGTGTTGTTGTCTCTTTCGATGATGGCATGGTTGTGGTTGAGTTGGTGGTGATTTGTGTTGGTTC